>OZ010612.1:43097311-43184811 GCA_963932145.1 Acanthosepion lycidas
CAATTCATACCTGAAGACGATCGAAAGTACTTGGGTTAACAAAAACTACGGCGCCTTTCTTGATGAATTTCAATTTAACATCAAGAAGCTAATAAGAGAACTAGAAAAGATTATTATTAAAATAAATAAACATAATAGGTCTCTATTATTTAATGAAACGTGATTCAGTGAAGATATGCTACTTAAACACACACACACACACACACACACACACACATATATATATATATATATATATATATATATATATATATATATATATATATATATATATATGCCAAAGTGGAAAAGGCTTTCGTATGACGAAATGTTTATATTTACTTTGATGCGACTACACATATTTATTTTATTTTTGTTTTTAATATGTGTTTTGGATATGTAACATACTCGATTTCATTTAGATTCTTTGTCTTTTTGTTTGTTTCCATCACCTTTGTGAAAACAGAAACACAAATATCACACATTGTGATAATAGAAGACATGTCAAAAAGAAAAAAAAGATGAGGGTAAAAAGACAAATGAATGAGAAGAAGAGTGGGGGTCTGAAGAAGAGGTTTTGTATTTATATTGCCATTGTGCGTTACTTGGAACGCCTGAAAAGGTTTACTGTTGAACTCGTATTTCGTCTCTAGTCTAGATTGACTATGATAATGATAATAATAATAATGATAATAATAATAATGATAATAATAATAATGATAATAATAATAATAATAATAATGATAATAATAATAATGATAATAATAATAATAATGATAATAATAATAATGATAATAATGATAATAATAATAATGATAATAATAATAATAATAATGATAATAATAATAATAATGATAATAATAATAATAATAATAATGATAATAATAATAATGATAATAATAATAATAATGATAATAATAATGATAATAATAATGATAATGATAATAATAATGATAATAATGATAATAATAATAATGATAATAATAATGATAATAATAATGATAATGATAATAATAATAATAATAATAATGATAATAATAATAATAATGATAATAATAATAATGATAATAATAATGATAATAATAATGATAATAATAATAATAACAACGTAGACAAAACCCGTACCCATTAGTGGCTACGTAGTGCAGGGTTGAAAGCTGAAACTGAAGGTTTTATCCTTGCTGCGCAGGACCAATGCTTGCTAACTAGGAATTATCAAGCACATATACTAAAATATCGTGTCAGCCCAAAATGCAGATTCTGTGATAAATATCCAGAAACGATTGATCATCTTGTATCAGGTTGCACGATGTTGGCACCCACTGAATATAAAACCCGACATGACCGAGTGGGCCAATATCTGCACTGGAAAATCTGCAACTTCTACGGGAAGGAAACTGAAAGAAACTGGTATGAACACCACACAGACACGGTTACGGAGATAGGACCTGTTACAATTCTATGGGACTACACAATACACACCCACAGAACAATCAAGGTCAACCGCTCAGATATTGTTATTAAAGACCACAAACAAAAACGGTGCCTCCTTATTGATATGGCAGTCCCAGCTGACTGCAATGTATCTTTGAAGATATTCAAAAAGCTGTCAAAATACAAGGACTTTGAAATAGAAATCTCGAAAATGTGGCATATGGGAACATCAACAATCCCTGTTGTAGTTGGAGCCCTAGGACTGGTTGGAAAAGATTGCAGTAGACTAATTGAAGGGATTCCTGGAAGTCCATGCCTCAAGGAGATACAAAAAATTGTTCTGACAAGTACAGCCCACACTTTACGAAGGGCTTTATCTATGTAATTTTTTCTTTTTTGTCAGTGGAAAGTGTCATGATGCCATTTCTAACCTTAGGTCCCTCGGCAGGACCCGAAAAGAAATGTGTAAACGCCAGAAATCAAAGAAAATAATAATAATAATAATAATAATAATAATAATAAATGTGCAGTGCCTGGGGTATCGGATGACTGAAGTAGTTCCTCCAGTTGTCGAATACATACTTTATCACCTCAAGAAAAACTGACATATCATCCTATTAAATAGCCTTTGTTGGACTGGAACGATTCACCCAACTGTTTTTTTTTTATTATTTTCTTTTCTTTTTGCCTGAAATAAGATGTCAGTTCATCATCTGATGATATGGAAAAAAGGAATATTATTTCTGACAATATCTGAGTACAGAGCGTGACGAAACAATTGATCAAATCGTATCACGATTACAGAAGATCTCACAAAAGCTGAATATAACTGACAAGAAAATTTTTCGTATCTATTGGTCTCCGTGTAAATAATAGAACCATCCAATTGTGAAATTTGACAACGAACTCGTGTCGATGAACCTGTCAGACATAAAAACAATTAGGAACCCTTCGGGACAATCAGAAATTTGAGTAAACCAGAGATTGTATTCAACAACTTTAACAGCAATATTTGCTTTGCTGCAATATTGAGATCAAGAATAGAACAATTGTCATTTCCCATAGACAAACATCGCTGGAAAGCAGCTATTAATCCGGGAAGTATGAGACGGACAAATAGATAGATAAATAAAAAAAAAAAACTGCATTTAAAAACAAAAAAAAACAAAACAATATTTGAACTTTCTGATAAAGCAGATTTTCGAAGAACGATGATGCGAGTTCGCATCTCGCCGGCGGTTTGTGTTTATATCCGATCCTGGTTGCTTACGAACAATCATAGAATTGCGGTAAAGAATAAAGAGAAGTAAAAAAATAGAAATACAAAGTGTCCCATAATAATTGGACACATTTTAAATGCAAAGTATCTTGGCTGATAAAAATGACATAGACTACCAAATATATTTATTACATAAGTGATATAAAAATTCAACATATTGTCTAAGATTTTGCTATTTTCTAGTTATCTGATATCTTTTTTTTCTGACTGTAAACCTTCGTAATGTCGTAGACTCCATAAGAATTTACATATTTCACCAGCTAAATGTCCATCATTGCAGCCCAAACGAAATTCCGACAACATTTTGGAAAGCAACAGGCAACATCCCGAAAGGTGATCCTGTCTACTGTTACAAACTTCCGTGAAACAGGCAATGCCAACTGTGTTTGAAATGAGAGATCGACTTCGTGGAGATTCTTTTTGTGGTGGTGATTAACTCATGGATGTAATATTCAAATCTTACATAATATGCTGAACTCTTGAATATTAGTTATGTAATAAGTATATTTGGTACTCTATGTCATATTTATATTTTAAAATGTGTCCCATCATTATGGGACATCCTGTACTAGTTAAAAAGTAATAATACTTGACACTTACTCGTGTAAGATAGTCACACAATATAAGATTATTATTATTACTAGGTGTAAAAGCAAAAAAATAAGATGGAAGAAATACTATTAAAAAATTAATAAAATCAAAATGGCAGCCGATGTCCAAAACAAACTTCTGTCTGTTGTTAACTGAGGTAAAATATTGCTTGTTAATTTTAACGCTTCCAAAAGTAAACTGCTCTCCATTAACCATCTGAGAAAATCTCCTCCGCCTCCCATCAGCATGGCTAATGCTAACCTTCAGGAAAATGATCCGTTGTGACTCCGCGACATTCTTGCCTTTCATGAAATGGAAAGACTATATCGAATCTATTGCTAGTCAAGCTGCTAAGAAAATTTGTTTTCTGCGTCGTGCTAGGCGATTTTCTCACCAGAATCTAGTTTACATATCTATAAGTCTACAATTCGTACATGTTTAGCATATTGCTGCCATATATGGTCAGGTGACCCTGCTATTTATCCTTGATAAAATCCCAAAGAAGAATCAGCAATATTATTGGTCCTGATCTGGCATCTCACAGCCGTAAGGTTGCCTCTCTCTGTCTGTCTTCTATAAATGTATTCATGGTAATTGTTCGGATGACCTCTACGTTATGTTATCTAACCTTTTTAATATAAGCGCAGTACTAGACTGGCGTCGACATTTCATCAATTTACAGCTGAGCTCGTTAAATGTCACCACGAATTCTATGCTAAGAGTTTATTCGGATGAGCTCTTCGCTAGGGTACCGAGAATTTATGAATTTAAGGGCACTACTAGATTGGTGTCGAGATCTCAGCAATTTAAAATTGTGTTGGCAGGATGTAACTAAGTTCTATGCTAACAGTTTCTTTTCTCGCACTTCTCGCTTGTGGCCTCGGCTCCATGCTTTCCAGCCAACTTTAATCTGCAGAAAATTAAATGCAATCTCAATCGCTATCTAATCTCATGCTGATTACTCTTTTTCGCTCCCGCTCATTAATAATTTTTCTATCTCTATTTCTTCTACAGCCACTAAGCTATTGTGTCTTAGTAACTTTACTGCCTTGCATGGGGTGAACTTTATTAAAAAAAAAATAATAGACAATGCTTCGTCTAAGAAATTCAGACAACTTAAGATTATTAGTACTTGGTGTAAAAACCAAAAAACTAACATGGAAGAAATACGGACCAAAAATGAATAATAACTGATAACGTTTCATTAAATTCAGGCAAAGCAATTTCCACGCAGTAAGAGAAATCAGATGGAAAATGCATGTAAAAAATTATTAAGTTGGTGCAAAAATAATGACGTAATAATGTCGTTTTTTTGACGTTAAAAATACGTAAAAAAAAAACGACATTATTACGTCATTATTTTTGCACCAACCTAATAATACTAATTGATCAAACTTCATTCCATTTTCCAAATAGATAATAGATCATAATAATTCCTAAACAGTTCCTGTTTTGAATGAAAAGTTTAATAAAAGAAAAAAAGCTTTTTAATGACGAGAAGGAAGAAATTGAAAACTTGAAATATCTCGACGTTTGAGGATGCCGATTAAAACTTGGCAACAGTGAGACAATGTCATTAGAAATTGTAATGCACTTGTTATGTATTTGACATCACGATGAAAAAAGGAGAGGAAAGGAAATTGCAATTAAACAAGTCGAGCTGGATGAGTTGTTTGGAACCAGTGGATGCTAGAACAAAAAGGACAGAACTCTTAAAAGACATTAATGAAAAATATCATCATCATCATGACTCAGACATGACAATCAGAACGTTTTCAGCACTCTTCATCATCATCAACAATAACAGAAGCAACCTTTTTTTTATGACATGTATAATAATAATAATAACAACAAGTATTAATATATTGAAGTTTCCGCAGAGATGCGATCTCGATAGGTTTTTTGAATGAATAGTTTTTGATTTGTAAGTAAATTATGTTTTTCAAAAAGAAACTCTCTAATTTCTTTTGTTTCGCCTTTGTGAACCTTAAGAGGAAGGGCTCCTTTCTTTCTTTCTATCTATCTATCTATCTATCTATCTATCTATCTATCTATCTATCTCACTGTATTAATATCTATCTATCTTTCTATTTATCTATCTATTTATTCATATAAATCTATCTATCTATCTATCTATCTATCTATCTATTCATATAAATCTATCTATCTATCTATCTATCTATCTATCTATTTATTCATATAAATCTATCTATCTATCTATCTATCTATCTATCTATCTATCTATCTATCTATCTATCTCACTGTATTCATATCTATCTATCTTTCTATTTATCTATCTATTTATTCATATAAAACTATCTATCTATCTCACTGTATTCATATCTATCTATCTTTCTATTTATCTATCTATTTATTCATATAAATCTATCTATCTATCTATCTATCTATCTATCTATCTATCTATCTATCTATCTCACTGTATTCATATCTATCTTTCTATTTATCTATCTATTTATTCATATAAATCTATCTATCTATCTATCTATCTATCTATCTATCTATCTATCTTCTCACTGTATTCATATCTATCTATCTTTCTATTTATCTATCTATTTATTCATATAATCTATCTATCTATCTATCTATCTATCTATCTATCTATCTATCTATCTATCTATCTCACTGTATTCATATCTATCTTTCTATTTATCTATCTATTTATTCATATAAATCTATCTATCTATCTATCTATCTATCTATCTATCTATCTATCTCACTGTATTCATATCTATCTATATTTCTATTTATCTATCTATTTATTCATATAAATCTATCTATCTATCTATCTATCTATCTATCTATCTATCTATCTATCTATCTATCTATTTATTCATATAAATCTATCTATCTATCTATTTATTCATATAAATCTATCTATCTATCTATCTATCTATCTATCTATATATCTGTCTATCTCAGTCCTTTGTGAACCTAATGGTGAAGTGCTTCTTTCTAGCTGGTGATTAAATAGGACTTTCTTTTGTTAAAAATGTAAACATTTTTTTTGTTGAAGAATGGTGTACCTTTTCCACAACTAGATATTATTTTTATTCTATTTGACTGAAGGAGTATTCGATAAAATTTCAACATGATCTGTATTCGCTTTTATTCTGTATCATTTTGTTGAAGATGTATTTTAGATAATATGGATAACTCTTCACTAGATATACATACCACTTAATTATAGATTGAATTTGTTTTTTACTCTCATCAGAAATATTTAGTTTCATTGAATTGTGTAGTAGTAAAGCCAATGGGCATTGATAAAAACGCTAGAACTCTGTCGCTGTATTTCTTTTTTTTTTTTTTTTTTACTGAGCATAAGTAGTGCAGCCACCAACACTAATTCTGCTGCTTTATCAGCAGTATTAGTGGATCGACCAATTGCAGGAGGTGGATCAACCAATTGCACCTTTACTCTTCACGGTGAAAGGAGACAAGCCAATTAGTGTGAATTATCTTAGCCGGAGTTCGAATTCGGTTCACAAAATTCCATTCACCGTGCTGATTACCGTTTGGCTAATGGCACTTCCACTTCCCTACCTATACTGATTCCAAATTCAGTCAGCTCCAAAACACAAACCATATTTTTCGAACATTGTGATTTGGCACTACAGAATCACAAACAAAGAACTGTACCAATTAAGAGAAACCACATTATTTGAGAATTTTCAACAGCTGCAACAACTAAAATGGATAGCACATGTAACTCGAAGAGAAAATAATGACAATCAAGATATTGGCATTCCACAATAATTCAAACAAAAGGTTAGGAAGGAAACCCCCATCAATACTAAAAAGAGTGATAAAAGCTACTGGACTTGAGAAACTTATTTTCCAGAATAATTATTTTAATAGAAAGATTTTATACATTTTAATTAACAATAGTACGAACTATTAGGTCAATGAATGCCGAATGTTTCCTTATAAGGAAACGGCTTTTTTTACAATTGACATTATTATTTCATTGTTTACTTTTCTTCTCAACCATTATCGTCACAATTTGCAGGGTCATTGTATATGTAATGATTAGAGTAACTTGAAATCTTAAGATAATTGTTTTATAAATTCTACCCATGATATCATAGGTTAACACAAATGGCTACTAAATAAATAAAGCTGGTCCACTAAATTCCAAACTCTAATTGAAGTCCTGTTGTTCATAATCCCTTGATCTAGCTAAACATCCGTTCCGCGAAAGATAGTCATATCGATGTAACGAAGTCGACAACAATTTCCTTGTCGCATAAGCACTGCTATAGTTCTATCATTGACCAATGAAATTAAAGAACTGATGAATAGATGACATCATAAACGAACTGTCCAATCAAATGTCGGACACAGGAATAAAGTGGACTAATCAGACATCGAGTAAATTGGTTCGAGAAGTAGAGGGGGGTGGTGATCGCTTTCAGTTCTAGTCTCAATAGAAAATATATTTCCGCTTTGGGAACAGCATTCGATTATTACGTAAAATTGAAAAATGTTCGATCTTTCTATTGATTCGAGCCGACTGACCGACAATTATAAGTCATCTGCTGCCTTACAATTAATGCCTATCAAGGGATTTTAGAATCTGTTTCTACCTTTTCAACTCATGTTTACTTATCTATAGCTTTCTATGCATCTTATTTTGTCCGTTTAAGTCGTATTCAAAACGCAGATTCTCAAAGAAGAATCATTTGGTATAAATGCAAAACGATCTTCCTATCTAATTACCACTGGGTGTATTCTACCTATGGCTGTGTGCCAGAAATAAACTTCGCATATATATATATATATATATATATATATATATATATATATATATATATATATATATATATTATCCCTCACCACTAGCACGACTCGGAGTTTCATGCACAACGCATTCTTCAGGTGCTGAGTATTTGAATATATTTAATTACCACAACGCCGGCGCAGGTATATATTATGCTGGGATTACAGTTTTGAATTAAAAAAAAATATAGCATTTAAAATAAGCGGGATTTATATATAAGATCTGTTTTATTAACATTATTGAATGTGTTGTGGTGTCCTCCCCCTAAAGAGTCAATGTTGGACTCTTCCCCTACTATAAGATTACTAGAAGGTAAGGCATTGCAGGAACAGTCAAATAGATTGTTCAACTGCCCACCTCTCTGCCTCGGTAGAGAGGAACTCGGACGTAGCTTTGCTGCAGGGCAAAGTTTTGTCCGGGGAGGTAGACAGTCCCTGAACCCGTCTAGGCCGGTTCAAAGAGAATATTTTTGTCCGAGCCTACGGGCTCGGAGAAACCCACGTTAAACTCGGCCTTGTGCCACATACATTCCTTGTGAGGGGGACTGTTAAATATAACAGTCAAATAGATTGAACCCTGGTCAACCGAAACACACTCTCTAACCGTGTAATACTCTTTGGTTGTACTTGTTTAATATATGATATTGTTTTGTTGTTTCTTTAACGATTTAGTTGGTCACAACATCTTGGCGACGAAGGACTCGAAGAAACTGACTTCACGTTAAATCAAAAAAAGAAATTTTGCCAGTGTCTACAACAGTGGTGAAGAAAGGAATTCTAATCAAACTCTACAACAAAAGGATATCCAGTGTTAATTACAACACTGTCAGCGAAAAAAAGAATCTCCTCAAAACAATAGAATATATAAAAGTTCAATTCAGTGGTTGGGAAGAAGATTGGTGAACCTTATTATTTTTTCCATTCCAACAAGTCAATAAAAGAACTGTACAAGTCAAACAGACTTAGAGTTTTCGCTGATAGGGTAAAGTAAAAAATTATCCCCTCTCCCGCTTTCAAATTTTTCAAGAAAAGAATCGTAGAAGTTAAACAGACTTATTGTTGGTTAAAGAGGGTAAAGAGAAAAAAAATTCCCCCGTCTCATTTCTTAATTTTACGTACTACCGCAGTAAAATGGACGAATTTAAAAGTTGATGAAACACCAACAGGGACAACAACTACTGTTGGAACAGAAATATCATGAAAGGCAAGAGAAATTCCAACAAGAACAAGCAGAATGCCAGAAAAATTTGAGGAATTGCACTTAGAAATTCAGGTTAGACAACAGAAACTGAAAGAAATGCTCCTCCAAACACAGAATGAGCAAAGGCACTTGTATAATATATTCATCAAAAGCCAAAATGAGGACAGCGAAAACACATTCTCTCAAAATGCTATATGGAGTGTTATTGAAAACTTCACGGTTGCGCCTGAAGAAGAAATTACATTCGCTTCGTACTTCAAATGTTACGAGGACTTATACAATATGGATTGTGCCAGTTGGGGTGACCATAAAAAGGTTCTCCTACTCCTCAGGAAATTAGGCACAGCAGAATATACTAAGTTTGTTAACTATATTTTGCCTAAGAAAACCAGAGACTTGAAATTTAATAATTCAAAGTCTGGCAGAAAGTAAAGGTAGCGAGTAATATGGAATTTAAAAAAATGAATATTTTTAGATTGTGATTAGAATTTTATGGTATAAAATGAACGTATGTGCTGTATATTTTCAAAGGTTTGTGGTAATGGTTTTAACCCTTTTCTTTTGATTTTTCAACATATTTATGGTTGTGTCTGTTGGGTTTGGAAAGTAGAAATTCCTTCAGATTCGAACAAAACCGGGGCGTAGATAACATTCGATGGCGACACTCTTAAGTATATATATATATATATATATATATATATATATATATATATATATATGATGAGAAAGAATAGAGTACAATTTCAACGTTCGTAATATTTAATTTAAAAGAGGTCTCAATACAAAATCGAGCAATATTCTTTATTTTAGGATACTACATCGAAAAACATGTCAAAATCGATATACAATTGCAGTCGTGTTTCGATGTGTATAAAAACATATCATCATCTCTACAATTGTTACTGTTTTGAAAATTGTATAGCGCGAATCACTGTTGACCAGAAAATAAAAAAAATTGTTATTGATATGTGTATTAAAAAGCTCTTTTAAAAGTATTTAAAATAGAGCACTCCTCATATAAATAAGTAAAGTAACATAAAAATCATATGTGTGCGTGTCTGTGTTTATATTTGTCGTAATCTATTCATTATCTCTCTATCTATCTATCGTACGATCACCGATGTTAAGCAACGTCGAGCCTGGTCAGCACATACATGGGTGACCGCTTGGGAATACCAGGTGCTTTTTTTCTTGGATGTGTGGGGGTGTAATGGACAATGACTCTAAATTCTTCATTGGAGAGCAAAATCCCACTTTTCCCCCAGCTATGGGTTAATTTAAAGTAAATTGACTTGTATCATTAAACCATTATTATTTCCAAAAACAAATACTTAAAAGCTAAAAATATTTTCTGACTTTAAATAACCTGCAAAGTGTTGATAAGCTGTAAGAAACGAACCAGTCAATCAATCAATATCTATCTCAGTCTATTCATATCTATCTGTCTATCTATCTTGATAGTTGTTCATATCTATCTATCTATCTATCTATCTATTTGTTCATATCTATCTATCTATCTATCTATCTTTATAGCTGTTCATATCTATCTATCTATCTATCTATCTATCTATCTTTATAGCTGTTCATATCTATCTATCTATCTATCTTTATAGTTGTTCATATCTATCTATCTATCTATCTTTATAGTTGTTCATATCTATCTATCTATCTATCTATCTATCTATTGTAATGTCTTGTATGTCTTTGAGGTTCTTCGTTATAGTGGTTCGGTTTCTATCTATTGTAAGAGTCAGTCATGCGAAACAAATTCTCATGAAACTTGGTTCCACGTTATTGTCACTTTATGACGGCCATTGATTAGTTTAGTTTACATTTAATAGTACGTACTATTTTAGTCGATATTAAATAGAGAACAACTGAATAAAATGTTTTCGTTCTTCGAAGCTTTTTACGTTTTCTTTTACAACCGAGAATCAGATCCGTTCAATTAACACACACTAGTGATAGTTTAATACCAGTCAACTGATGGTTGACAGTGCTCGCCAATTAGCGAGACCCAGATAATTGCGTGACAGAGAAGCAAACAAAATCAAGCTGATTAAAAAAAACAAACAAAACGTGACAAAACGTATCCCAATACCCTCTCCGCTATCCCACCCCAAAACTAATATAAGAAGAATCACACACACACACACACACACACACACACACACACACACACACACACACACACACACACACACACACACACGTCACTCCTACAAAAAAAGATGTAAAAATAGAAAAGAACATGTTTGTCAAAATCTTACTGGACCAAAGCAAAAAAAGAAACACCATTTTGTCAAGATGTTTTTTCACCGACGCAATTGGCAATTTTCCCGCCTTCTCCTTTGTTTTTCTCATTAAAAGACCAAAATAATTAAAGCTACAATGAAATTAATTGGAAAAACAACAACCTTTCAATGTAGGCTTCTTACTTCCACAATTCCACCCTAAATTTCCTTCCATCAGTATGTATGTATGTATGTATGTATGTATGTATGTATGTACCTATTTATCTATGTCTATTCATATCTATCTATCTATCTATCTATCTATCTTAAATAAATAATCTTTATGCACCCAACATTGTCTCCTTTATATTCTACTTGTTTCGATTGAATCATTATATCTTCTTGGTTTCCATCATATTAACAAATCTCCGTCATTTGGCCTTGAATCCGCCTAACAATCGGCAAAGCACTTCAGTTTTATTCTACACTAAAGAATTGACAAAAGATGGATCAGAATGAGAATAAATGCTGGACTTGAGTCTCAAAAAATTCGACGCTAATTGAACAATTACGACAACAGCACGGCATCAGATTCTTAATTAGAATAGGCTTCTTCTTTGTAACGCCAATGACGTGAGCTTCAGTCAAGGCTAAAACTTTCGGTTTAAAGAACGGAAGACAAGTAATCATTGATATAATTAAACGAGTTAATCCATAGAAACCGACTACTACTCTTACTACTACTACTACTACTACTACTACTACTACTACTGATAATGATAACAATTCTGGCTCTGAAGCAGATGAAAGAAACTCTTGTCAAATATTTATAAAAAGGAAAAATGCCTCATCTAGGATATTTCGACAATTGAAGGTTATTTCTACACATTTCTACAAGAGAAACAAAATGAAATAAATATTAGTCAAAATTAGTAATAACTGACAACGACTCAACTTCAGAAAATTTAACATTATTTCCAGCAATTATAAAAGGCAAAAGAAATCTGGTGAAGAAAATACTCGCAGAAAATTGATAATTCTTCATCTTAGACATTCAGACAAATTAAAATTATTACTACTTGGTTTAAAAGAAAGAGAAATATTAGCAAAGAAACACAAGTTAAATATTCATAATAATTGACAATAGTTATTTAGGAAATTTAGACAAGTTAAGACATGGTGTAAAAGCAAAAGTGCTGTGGTAAACCCTCTTACAGTATAATGAACTCTTCCTTCTCTCATAAATACCAATTGCGAGAGTCGGACGGGAGCGCAGAGTGTGAAGGGGAATAGAGTAGTAGACGCAGTGCCAATCTACTTATTACTAACACTATTGTTTTGTATATATCTTCAATATACTTTTTCAATCTACCTTCGTCTTCCGTGTTTTTCTTTATGGTCCCTAAACAGGCCACGACAAAAAGAAATAAGAAGAAAGAAATACTAGTCAATAACAGTTGACTATGCTTTTTGTAAGAAATTCAGATAACTTAAAACGGTTAATACTTGGTGTGAAAGAGAGAAATAAGACGAGAGAAATATTCGTAAAAATGAAAGGTAATTGACAATGTTTCTTCGAAGAAGTTCTAACAACATAAGACTACTTCCTGTAAAAGAAAGAGAAATATGATGGAAGAAATATAAATAAAAATGAATAATAATTGACAATGACTTGTCTATGAAATTCAGATTACTTATGATTATTACTATTAGTAATAAAAGCCAGAGAAACAAGATGAAAAAAAATACCAGAAAAAATGAATAATTGCTAATGCTTAAAGACATTTGTAGAACTATCACAGCGAAAAATCAACATTTAAAACATTTTCTGGTTACCAATTCGTTCTGGTGTTAAAAATTTAATATGGAAGTATAATTTCACATGGCTGTTATCAGCATAAACGCCAAATTCATAAGCTGATTTGCTGCTCTCTGTCAAGGTTGACAATGATCATAGCAGCTACTGATACTCATTAAGCGCGTTATGTACGTTGTTTACTCATGATCAACCGTTTTCTTTGTCGAAATTTATGGCATACCAATAACGAGACATTTTTCACGATAACTGCCAAGAAGAAAGAAGATAGGGATGTTAATGCATTCTTTTCCAAAGTATATTCTTCTTGAATATCATTTATTCTAGGCAATACCAAGTGATCTTGCTGTAGCATAATTTCTTCGAAAGTCTGCAGTTGATATTTGAAGAAGTTAGTTTTGGAAAGAAAGTGGATAATAATCCTAGGCTTTAGCTCGGCTTTGAGATCAGCTTAGCCATCGAGAAACATGATTGGGTTTCGATTTATGAAGAGTAAACAACAATTGGCCTTAGAATCAAATTTCGATTTGGAAGGAGAGCAGGGAAAGAAAAACTCGAAAATCATTTGGTCAGTTCCACTTCTGTCGTCCAAAATGGACAGAGTGATTCCGAATTCTGAAATCGTAGTTCATTGAACTAATTGAGGTTAAGAAAAGCCTTTTTCTCACGTTATTCGATTCCATAATTAATCGATTCCTAATCAATGTCCTAAATTATCAGTTACTAATTCACACGGTTAATCTAAATTGAAATCAGATTTGTTTTGATCAAAGTTACTCTTAAACACTCATTGTTTCTCTACTGAGGAAAAGTTTAAATTATTAGGTTGATTCATAAGTAATTTCCGTTCTGAGGAACCAATTAGATTAGCAACTGTAACATCCTAACTACTAATCATCTGTGGTACGTAAGAATAAATTTGGAGTACACTGACATACGATAATGTTCGACAGTGGATTGACAAGGATACAAAGAAATAATCAACTCAAAACGCGAACTTCATGGAAGAAGGGTAATATTATACCTGTGATCATCGGGGTATTATTCATTTAGAGTACTTAAAATACAAATTAAACATTAAATGCGCATTTATATGTTCAGTAGCTGTAACGTGTCCATGAAGATTTGCTGGAAAAGTGCCTTGCGCTCGTCACTAGGATAAATGTTGTTCTCCTTCATGACAACCCAAAGGCGCATACAGCAAGAATAACACAAAGAAAAAGTTTGGAACTCGGTTAGTCTGATCGTTCCCACTCGTCATAGTCATCTAACTTTGCACTAAACTTTTCAGTCGCTGAAAAACGCTTTGATGGAGAAAACTCTCCAATGAAAATCAGATTCAAGAGTAAATTTGTTTTACATCAAATATCTACGTAATTTTACTTAAAATGTATCAAAGAAATTTAATTAAAAAAATGCAATTATATTTTATTTTTGAAGAATAAAATTGATAAACAAAAACGGAAATTATTTATTGGCTCAGCTTAGTTGATAGTCATCAAACTGGATAGTCTAGCAAAAGACTACAATAATGGAACACTTAGTGAGAATTATACTCAATAAACTGATGAATAAAGAGCGTCAAGAACTAACTCTAGCTCTACTACAAGCACCTCTTAGTTATGGCACAAAGCCAGAGTAGTGGAGTATCCACTTCACTAGAAATAGTTTAGGAGACTTTACAGTAGCTGATTTAGCACCGAGGTTAATATGCCAAGTTCGCAGATATTTTACAGAACGCCTATTCCTTAATGGTTAATAAGAAAAAAATTCTTTAAGGAGAGCTTAAATGTTTAATCTTTTCCAGGGTTTGAAAATCTCCTCCCTTTTTAACTTTCAACCGTTAAAAGTCTCAGCGGAGTGAAGGACTGTAAGGAGACTGCGATGTTTTAAGTGTAAAAAGCAAGAGAAATATGATGACGGAAATGCTAGTAAAAAATTATTAATAACTGATAAAGCTTCATCTTAGAAATCCAGACAAGATAAGATTATTACTACTTGGTTTAAAAGCAAGAGACATATGAGGAAAGAAAGGCAAGTCGAATAGTCACAATAATTGACATGGCTCCATTTATGAAATAGATGCCAAGTACTATTAGGGATTGTGCTATTCGAAGGCCTCTGACACCAGCATTGTTCAACAGCGTTACTATAGTTGTATATACGATTACAAAGTCTCTACTACAACGAGAATTACGAAAGTGACAACGAATATTCGTTGACATCACAAACGTGGCAACGAGTGTTCGTTGACATCACAAAAGTGGCGACGAGGATTCCTTCAACTTACACGAGGATTCCTTCAATTGACACCAGGAAAAAATAACCTGAAAAATATTCAGTAGTGTACAGCGTAATGGAAGAATTAAAAGCTATCATGATTCATATGTTGGCGCTACAAAAGCAACAACAAGAACAACAATTGCAGCAACAAAAACAACACGAACAACAATTACAATTACAATTACAACAAGTTTTTTGAGGATTAAAGAAAAGACTTTAAATTCATTCGCCCCCCCCCCCCCCCGATGCTATTGCTAATTCAATAAGCGAATTTGTGTACGATCCAGATGAAGGGATAACTTTTCCAGCTTATTAAAGAAGATATGAAGGGATCTTTAAAGGGGATTTTTCGCATTGGAATGATGGAAAGAAAGTTTATTATTAAGGAAGTTGCCCCATGCAGAACATGACAAATATGCGAATTATATTTTGACCCCCCCAAAAAAAACAAACAAACAAAAAACAAATCAGGAGAGATAATTTTGTTGAAAGATTTGTGGTGATAGGAGTTCATTATTTAATACTCGATCGCAGTGTCTTAACTTAATAAAAGCTGACGATAAAGATTTTGTCATTTTATGCAGGAGTCGTGAATGGAGAATGTAAAAAACTCAAGTTAAATGAATTAACACCGGATCTATTTAAATTCCTTATATTCGTACAGGATTTAACTTCTAAGAACGCAGAGATATGATCCAGGATATCTGCTGAATTAGAAATGGATCCCAAATTAACATTCCAGAAAATAGCGGAAGAATATTGTAAATTTGAAACTCGATACCGCAAGGATTGAGGAAAAAGACAATTCACAAGTAAAAAGTGTCGGGCCATCTAAGAGAAAAAACTACAAACATTTTTCAAATCCTAACAGTAAAAAAAAGACTATAACCCCCCCCCACACACACTCAATACCTACTTGCCACGGTTGTGGAGGTAAGCATTGATTACTGATCACTATAGGGATTACTATTCGGATCCCTACTCGGTGGTTACCTTTCGGGCGAGTATTATCGAGCAAGTACTATTAGTGCGAGTGATATTCAAAGGCATCTGACACAAGTATTGTTCAATGGCGTTACTATAGCTGTAACTACGATTACAAAGTCTTTACTACAACGAGCTTTACGAAAGTGACGAGTGTTCGTTGACATTACAAAACTGGGCCATATGTCTTTGGAGAGTTGTGTTACTAAAGTGAATTAACTGATACTGAGATATTCAGAAAAGCCATGGCACGTGGAATTAGAACAATCTACCCCGTGGACTAAATAAAGGGTTCGGTTCGAAATTTTAATGCATATAACCTGAAGAAGGCCGGGACGTACAACGGTTGAAACGTCTTTAATAAGGCAATAATGATGAGGACAAAAGTCCGAACAATGTAAATAATTACAATACCTCATCTCAGAAGTATAGACAGATGTTAATTTATGTAGATTTGGTTGGATGGAAGGTTAGCAAACACAATCTCACTTATTGGCGTGAACAGTCCCAGACTCTCTCTTTTTCTCATCGTCTGTTTGTAGTTTGGGAATCAGAAATACTGGATAAAAAGTAACAACGAAATCTACAATTATTTGAATACAGATCGGTGCTTGTGTGATATACACATGCGCACACGTAAATATTGGGTCTAAAATCAGACGTATTTGTGCAACACGTGTTATTTTCCGCGCGCCATTTTCTTAAATGCTTTTTGTCACTCTATACTACAGAAGATAATAGTCACGAAGCCATACTCGTGAGAATTTCCTTTCATAAATTCATTTTCTCACTTGGAACTTCCTATTTCTCGCGTTTTTTTTTTGTTTTTTTTTGGACATGTTCTCTGTCTTTATGTGTGTTCCACCTGGAAGTGCTTATACAGCTACAACCGTTTTCGAAAAGGACCTGAAGCTTTGAATTTTGAGAGCGAGAAGGAGTATCACCTGAATAAGAGAACTGCATTTGTCAAGTGTGGCGGAGACAGACACCAACTCAGTCGAGGATTGAATAGTTCTTGTCTCAATGAGCACATTCACTAATAGTAAACTGCTACTTTTCTCTCTCTCGCTCCCCCTCGTTCACTCTCCTCTCCTTCTCTTCTCTCTCACCTTTCTCTCTCACTCTTCTTTCTCTCACACTTTTCTTTCTTTTTCTTTATTATTATTTGATATTTAATTCAATTTATAACTCTTGTATTTCATGGAGTGAGTCATATAATACAACTGCTTTAGAAATCAGCATTAGAAATCCGAGCTTTTAGCCGGGCTCGAACATTGGTAGGCTACCTATCAGTCAAGCTGGCCTTGTATTTATATACATACGATGTCTGATCAAAAAGTATCATGAATAGTGTTATAAAACAGAAACTACAACACAAATCAATTTGGCACTCAATCTCAATCTGAAGTAGTTCCCTTCTGAAGCCGCTCATTTTATCCAGCGACGTTTCTGTTGATGGAAGCTTTCCTGGAACTTTTTTTTGGGGTTAGTGTTCTCTTGGATTACCTCGAGGTCTTCAAATCTTGTTTCTTTTAAGTGGGATTTGTATTTTGAAGAGGAAAAAGTCGCAAGGGGCGAGATCTGGAGAATATGATAGTTGTCAAACATGCTGTTATTGGCTAAAAACTGCTGCACTAGACATGGTAATTCTATGGAATCTATGTGGTACAGTGGGTGCTATGACCACACTCTACACACTTTCCTTCAAAGCACTGCTATAAACAACGGATATGAGCAAGAACGTTATATCTTAGTGTGTATAACCAGCAGAGTTAAACGTCAGTCTGTGCTAAAAGGCTCTACTCTGCTTACTTTGAAATGATTTCCATAGCAACAATCTCCGTATTTCTTTATCATACTTCGTAGATTGGAAACACAGTTTGTTTTAAAGAAATCTTACTAGACGTGATTAAGAAAGTGCCTACTCTAGAGCGATCCTTTGCTAGCTGATCTCGGAAGACAATTTGATCATTAAGTGACTTTCTTTTTGATATTTTACATATATCTTGTGTACGCATGAAAGCAAAGTCACATTTTTATATATTAGACATTTTAATGCGATATGTTGCTGTCAGCCAACAGTTAGGGAAGTCGTGTTATGAAATACTGCTCATTATTAATCGATTTAGAACAATTATTAAAGTTCAGTTCTTGTCTTAATAGTTATTTCGTCTCAGACTGGATATTTATTCATTTTTTGTCAAATATTCTCGAATTTACCTTTACAGATAATTCATCAATAAGTATTATTGGATTATTTAATGAAAGAAACATTTGTCACCAGGAGATTTTTCATAAAGATATACTTTTTAAAGATAAACATTAAGTGTGTGTAAAAGTGTTAAATTGAAAAAAGAAATTTGTTTTATATTCGATCTCAAGTAAAAAGAAAAGAAAAGGTGAGAATGGTGGGGACTTTTCAAGCACATAATAAAATTGAAAACATTCTTTGTTGAAATCTCTTCCGTCTCCATTTTTGTCCAAATTTAATCTTCAAAAAAATTTAAATACAATTCTACTGTCCTGATTAATTTTCTTTTGTTCTTGTAAAGTAAAGTTTCTGTTTTCTAATTTTTCACCACCCAGTAACCCTTTGTGTCTTATTGGCTTTACTGACTTTCTTGGAGTGAAATCGATTAAAGAAAAAAGTGATTAAAATCAATCCAGATAGTAAACTTATCTTAGATTTATTATGTCTGTATAAAAATCCCAGCGCTCATTTTTAAAAATTTAGAACCTGAATATAACATTTCACAATTGCTGTATTTGTTTTTGCTCTAAACTTTTGTACCCACTTAATGGTTAGAGCATGAACATTTACAATCTTTCTGTATTCATAGTCGAAGACGTTTTCATAGCTCCTTTGCTTTGTGACGTATTCCTCGAAGACTTTAGCGATCATGGTTCTCCACAAATCCCCTATTTTTTTTTAGCTCTAAGCAGGGTGTTTATCAATATTATATCTCCCATTCCCCGCTCAGATATCAATTTATAAAAGCTCATGAAGTTACGCAACGTTTATTCCTCCTTTCTTGACTTTACTATGCCCATGTGAGTGTCAAATTCATCAAGCCCTCTTTTTTCTTTATGTATTCCAGATATTTCAATTGTTCTTTTTGTTTCCATTTCCCTTAAAACTTCTTCGTTGCTCACATGTTCCCTGCATGATATTCTCAGTATCCTTTGGTAGAGCCACATCTCTGTTGATAAAAATTGACTCTTTATTTCTGCAGAAATTGTGTATCATTCACAGAACAGCTCAGTGCTCTTATCTCTGATTTGACGAATTTAACCTGTTTCTTAAAAATAAATTTCTATGTCTTAATAATAAATTCGCATGTCTTAATAATAAATCCCTATGTCTTAATAATAAATTCGCATATCTTAATAATAAATCCCTATGTCTTAATAATAAATCCCTATGTCTTAATAATAAATTCGCAAGTCTTAATAATAAATTCCTATGTCTTAATAATAAATCAGAATGTCTTAATAATAAATCCCTATGTCTTAATAATAAATTCCTATGTCTTAATAATAAATCAGAATGTCTTAATAATAAATCCCTATGTCTTAATAATAAATTCGCATGTCTTAATAATAAATTCCTATGTTTTAATAATAAATCACTATGTGTTAATAATAAATTCCTATGTGTTAATAATAAATTCCTATGTCTTAATAATAAATCAGAATGTCTTAAAAATAAATCTCTATGTCTTAAAGTGCAAATTGGAGCTTTCGTATTTGAAATTCCATTTTATTTTCATTTTTATTGCTTTCTTTAAAGGTTTTGGTCCATACTTCGACATTCCATTATACGTTGCTTAACCTCAATGGAATAACAAAGTAATTTGACCTCCGAACTTCAGACTGAGCAGAAAGAGCGAAATATTCTGAATAGTTTGAAAATAAATACGAAACAATGAATACCGGCTGAGATATTCCTAAAAACAACAGAGATGCTAAGAGATACACAAACTATATTGAAAAAAGAAATAATTTCTTTTCCGAATTACAAACAATTCATTAATCCCGAAGAATATATCGACCGAGATATTATATTAAAAACAACAAATACTTACAGATTAATGAAAAATTTTAATTTCAGATATTCAGAAAATAAGCTAATTCAAGGGATTTGAATTATTTGACTGATCACTATTAGCTACGCATTGCAATATGTAGTCTCCTTTGAGTGTTAATCTAACGATATTAAAAGTTAAACCAAAATTTCCTGGAGGGAAGATTTCATCACAGCCAGCTCAACACCGGCCAACTCGTCTCAATGACAACTCACTACCAGCCTCAACGCTGGTGTAGCTTCAGACCGATGTTGACTGTCATGGTGTGCACAACTCTTAGATCAGCTTTGAGTCGTAGAGATTTTGAAACTTTGGCTGTTTGTCTTACTGATTGACTAGTTATAACAGCCTATTTGGCTGACTGGTGTTTAATTTTCAAACTTTTCATCACACCGAAAATGGAAATTCTTAGTCAAAGAGGAAAAGAAACATTTGCATGTGAAGAGCATTTATTTGTATTTGATAAGTTTAGTAAAATGACTTGAACATAAAATTTTGACGTTGTCACCAAGTTTCTAGTTTGAAGCCGTTAACAAGGAAGTAAACAAGTGTTTTTAAGTGTTGTGTTTTAAAAATGATCCTTAATAAAATAGTTTTACTTGTTTTTAAAAAAATTACGGAAGGATTTCAGAGTTTGGATGTCATTGAGTCGGCGGTGTTGAGTCGGCGGTGTTGGGTAGACTTGCACACTAATATTTCAACTTACCTTAGATATACAAAATAAGGGTTGGATCAAACTGAAGTCGGCGTTGTTAGTCGTGCTTTTCGACGGCGTCCAAATACGTCCGTTTATTCACGAGGTTAAACCTGAAAGAACAAAAAAAAAAAAAAAAAATGAATATCAGTTCGGAATTGGGAAACTCTAGCCAAAACACTTATGGGTATCATTGCAAGTCAGAGTAACTAAAAATTCTTGATGATATTTTCATTATTATTATATGAACACTCTCAGGAAAATCACTGGAATTTCTCTGATTATAGCTAATATAAATTTTTTATTTATTTATTTACAGAAATATCTAACTAATGCTATTTATGACTTATAAATTTTAACTCTACTATCTTTTGCAGAATGTTATGGCAATTCACAGATAATAAAAACAAGAAATCTTTACAAAGTCATGATTGCATATGTCTTGAAGGAATATGACTTCAAAGTAATGTCTGACACTGTTAATGGACTAGTGTTTGCGAGTTTGGGTGGGTGTGTATTCAAATTCTTTTTAAAATGACAGTTATCAAGTTCGATTCTCAGTGCGAGGGTTAATGACTTGTACACAGCGAAGTGTGTCGTTTATTTTTAAATACATTTAAAATAAATTTCATGCTTTCACGCTTATTGAAACAAGACGCCCATGTGCATCTGATGATATGTTGCTTACTGCCTGATATGTATGTTAGTTCTCCAATATTATTTAAAGCAGTGGCTCCCAAAGTGTTTTGGGTTGCTGCCTCCTTACGTCCCGAAACACAACCTTAACACCCCCTCCCCAAATGTATAGTCAACCGTTGATTGAATTTTCTTTGTACTAGTATTTCGTCCAATGACTAATTATTTCACTATCTAACTTCAGGAAACTCATTTTTCACGCAGCACCTCCCCATTGCACTAAGAGAGTTTGGGTTGGGGTTAATTTTTGATACCTGAAGCGTCTGAAGGAGCTAGAAAACATTCGTCGTCCGCCCTATCTCCGTGTATATTCTCCCTCATCTTGTTCTGTACTCTCTTATAGGAGAATATGATATATAAAATTTATATATCAGAACAATATTAGGAAAATTAATGTCAAAGTAGAAAAATTGTATGTGTGGCACATTTCGTTCTTCAGATTAAATTAATGTTTTTATTGATGCAATTATATATGCGTAGGAAGGGAATAGGGGAAAACTTAAATATTACTTATAAATATACATAGTAAACGCTAAAAATGTTGGAACGCTGAAATTTAATTTTTTTTAAATTTAATTATTTTTTATAGGCGTATATATATATATATATATATATATATATATATATATATATATATATATATATTGAGGTTTTCGGCTCTCGTTTTTGAAATATGAGAACTCTTATGTAGCGAAGGAATCATATTTTTTTTTTAAATAATTATAATTTAAGCTCTAGTTCTGTATGGAGCACTGTTTTTTGAAAATAAAAACAAAAATACTAAAGAACTCGGGATTATTTACCTAACGTGTTCTTTCCTATTTTTCTACATATCTGCACACACACACACACATATATATATATATATATATATAAACTTTTAAAATATTTAAATTTTAAAAATTTCAAAGTTCCATCATTTTCAGCGTCTCTTACCAATGTATAATTATAAACAACGTTTGCATTTTTGTATCGCTCCTCTCCTTCCTACGCGTGTATAATTGCGTCAACTGAAAATTACTTTAGTCCAATAAAGTTCTAAAGGATGAAATGCGGCTCACCCAAAAAATCCACTTTCTCATTAAAAGGTGATAGGAAAGATGATTAAATATGGAAAGATGATTAAATATAAAATTAAAGAAGATCCTTTTTGTCATTTGTGGTTAAAGATCAAGATATGTATTTGTAATTAGAAGAGACACGTTCCTCATGAACAGCGCCTTCCCTATTTCACTAGGTTTAGGGATATTTCACAATGACTTTGGAACATAAATGAGAATGTCAGTGTGTCACACTTTTTCAATTTAACTCTTAAAGGCCATAGCCCAACATATCATACCATTTTTGGAATCAGGCTGACTCCGTGAGCAAATTAAAAACATTCCGGGCCGGATCCGAACCCGCAATCCTGAAATTTGGGATTCCCAAATTTTCATTACTGCCATTGTTTTTGTCACTTTCCTACGTCAATATAGAGTTCCATTCTAAAAAAAAAAAAAGGTCATGTGTCACATTCCATCTAAGTAAAAATGAGTATAGATCTTTTCTGGGATTAGGATTAAAGAAGATCAGTTGCAGATCTTATCAGAAATCAGATCTAGAATAAAGAAAGCAAAAAGTTACGCCCTCCTTTTATGGCGTGCGATAACCCATATATAAAATTATATGATTCAAGTAACTACTGAGGAAGACTTCATTTACTTAACTCAGAATAATATGTAGAAGACACCTTGGGGTGGAATACCACAAATTCAATCGAAGGCAGGTTTACGAACTTTACACAAATATACTAAGTCAATCGTAATTGTAAAATCGGTTTATTCTTTTCAACCTATCACCAACCTTTAACTGATTCGGCTTTTATATATTTAATTCATTCTTTTCGTCTGTTTCTCAGCAGTCTGTCCATTGTGCGCTGCGAGGCATAATAAATGATGGCAATTAGAATGATCGATCTTTGTTATTGACTGATTTTTATTAATTTAAAGTGTTTTGTCTTCCATTCCGAAGGCTTCCTTAATTTAAGTTTGAGTATATCATTTCTTTTCACTGGAGATTTTTCCATTAGAGCTCTCCTGTCTAGTCTCGCATTAATAATTCTTAATACAGTCGAGAAATGTTTTATGTTCATCATGGAAATACCATGATGCATTGCTGCAATGTAGAAACAAAACAAATAGCAATTCATTTTCAAGTTTCATTTTATCGAGGAAAATATTGCTGTTTTTCTTTTTGTTTTTTCTTATGATAATGCCTTAATTTAACTCTTGTAATACTCTATTTAATATTTTAACTCTTGTAATATTACAGTTACGTAGAAAGCAGTACAAGGTCGGGTGTTGTTTAATACTAGCTGTAGCAAATCTATACCAAACTTGCTTAAAAGGATAACCTTAAGTTGTTTTTTTTTTTTAAAAGAATTATTAATACACTAGTTTGAAAGCCTCCCTATCGGGCGTCATTTGCGAAGGGCTCTTGATTGGGCCATCGGTTTCTTCTGGAGTTTGAGAGTACCTAAGTCTTTGCATATTCTCAGTACTGAAAGCTCTCTTTGCTGCCGTTTGATCTGGGTTTTCATTTTTCACGGGAATTTCTTTTCCTCGCTGCAGCCTTGGCTCTTTTGATTGCAATCTGATCATCTGTTGGCGGAGATTTCTTTTTTTGCGAGGCATACTGCTGACGTATGCGATAGGCAACACTAAACGATAGGAAAACTTAATTGCTGCATTTAAGTACTGCATTGATATTTACCTTCTAAAAGTTTAACGATAATTCTTCTGCCGCCATTTTAATTTAAAGACAATTTCTTGTACGTAGGTCCTTATTTTACTTACAGACAATTATTTCTATTTCATGGGGGACTTTCACAATTAATTCGCAATTAATTTCGATTATTCCTAAATTTATTTCTGATGTGGGTGCCAAAGTTGGGCCCACAGAAGTAAAACACGGATTAGATGTAAGAAAGATATATTAACAACAGTCCAACACTGGTAGTCGTACTAGACTCTCACTATCACTCTCTGTCACTCTTCTGTAGAGTGCTATCTCGCCTACTTAATATAGGTCTGGAAGAGTATCGTGTAGGTAGTTTCCGGTCTCACAATACCCACTTCCAAAGAGTTTTCTTTTTGAAACGGAGAGAAAAAAATAAACTTAATACTTTTTCCTCTTGGGATTTATTGTTTCTCAGCTGGAAGTAGAGATTTTGATGCGTGAGCCACAGCTTTTTGCGAACCGTCTGGCAGTTTATGTAATATGCAAGCATGCCGTACGAGCTTGCATCACTTGCGACTATGATGTCGAGACTAGGGTCGAAATGTGTGAGGGAGAGGTCTGAAGTAAGAGTTTTCGTGATCTTCTCGAATGCGTCTTGACATTCCGGGGTCCATGACCATGGTTTGTCTTTTTTTAAAAGTTGGTTAAGAGGCCCTCTCAAATTTTGCATGTTCTTAATGAACCCTGTGGGAACGCGTGGAGTTTGTGTATTTTTCGAGTACTGTCGCTATTGATACGGTGAGAACGAAATTCTCGAATCTTCTGTCGCCACTGTTGTGGGACTGGCAAGGTATTGCGGTTTTTCGACGTGAATGCGTTTCTCGAATTCTTCGTCGATTCAGATGTGGGATTGGTAAGGTATTTAGGTTTTCGCCGTAAGTGCGTTTCTAGAATCCTTCGTCGCCACTGATGTGGGTGCCAAAATTGGGCCCACAGAAGTAAAACACGGATTAGATGTAAGAAAGATATATTAACAACAGGTTGCAGAGCTTACTATAAGTTAGTGTCCAACACTGGTAGTCGTACTAGACTCTCTATGTCACTCTCTTTTGTAGAGTGCTATGTCGCCTACTTAATATAGGCCTGGAAGAGTCTATTGTGTAGGTAGTTTCCGGTTTCACAATAATTTCCAAGTTATAAAAATTGTTGTACAAAAAATTCGTCGCAAAAATATTGTAAAAAATCGACGAAAACAATCGCAGTAATGAAAATTTGGGAATCCGGGATTTTCGAGTTCGGATCCGGCCCGGAATGTTTTTAATTTGCTCACAGAGTCAGCCTGATTCCAAAAATGATATGATATGTTGGGCTACGGCCTTTAAGAGTTAAGTTGAAAAAGCGTGACACACTGACATTCTCATTTATTTATATAGATTGCATCGATTGATTTGAAATCATAATAGAAACACTTATGGGTCTGTGAGTATTTAGTCAAAAAAGAATACTGAAAATGTAGATAAACACGAATCATTAATGGATTTCAGTGGAATAAGGTATTTCTTTAAAGATAGTATAAGAAGTATCGTACATACTGAAAAGGAATAGGTACAAGGAAAAAAAGAGTAGAAAAATGCATTTCTGTCGGTGCAAATAAAAGCGAATTCCGTTAAGTTGTTAATATTTTTATTATTCTTATTAAAAATAAAATAAAATAAGATTGGTCAAATGTCCGGAATTCTTCATATGAATTTATTATCTAGTGCAAATTCTTGCGAATTTTCAAGCTGAATCGAAATCAACCACACGTCGAAGGATTAAATTAACCAAAAATGGAATTAACCGGAAAAACATTCAGACATATTAACGTTGTCTTAAGAGATACAAAAGAACAGGACGTTGTGGAGAGTCACAATCATCCACGTTCTGAAGGGAACGACACATAGAAGAAAAAGCGAACTGGTATCAAAGTTTCAGTATTGAAAGAGACGTCACCTGAATTCGGTTGGAGATTGGATTGGCTGAAACGTTGTGGAAATGACGGAAAAATCATTTCATTTTGAAATTTTGTGCAATGGAATGGCCGAAAGTTTACAAAGATTAGCATTAGACAAAAAGTATAAACAAGAAAAAGAACGAGGTAATAGTAAAAATATGTCCACCGATCGAATTATGACTAGATTAGTAATAAATTATGACTAGATCAACAACATTACGTTATGACTAGATCAGACATAAATTATGAGGAGATCAGCAATTAATTATGACTAGGTCAGTAATAAATTATGATTAGATTAGCAATAAATTATGATTAGATCGGTAATAAATTATAACGAGATTAGCAAAAATTATAACGCGGCCAACAATAAATTATGACTTGATCATCAATAAATTATGACACGATCAGCAAAGATTATGACAAGATCAGCAAAGATTATGACAAGATCTGCAAAGAATATGACTAGCACAATAATAAATTATAACTAGATCAGCAAAAATTATGACTATATTTGAAATAAATTGTGAATAAATCAGTATATAAATTATAATTAGATCAGTATATAAATTAGATCATTAGACCGTTGGAAAATTAAGCGGCCGAGATTCTTGGAAAAAACTTAGTCTATAAATAATATAAAGTTGGATAAAGAATATTGATATAAAGATATCAATCAATATTTTTTTTATTCGTATTTCTACCAACTTATTTTTTTGCTGCTTTTCATCACAAATGCATTACTATAATATAAGTATTAATAGTAATATTATTTTGATTTTTATTAGATGAAGCGTTGTCAAGCGCTATTAACTTCTTTCATTTGAATTTTACTTGCTTTTCATCGTGTCTACTCAGACGATCAGTCTACGTCTGTGAGTCAACAGTGCAGATCGACAACAACAAATTAGGTCTAGGTAAGACACAAGTTCACAATCCTTTTAACTCGGAAAATCTGCGCATGTTCGGCGCCAAGATTTCACCCCTAACGGAAGATCAACTCTAACCTGCAAATCCTCCATTTTTCTTTGTTTGCTTGACGCCATATCTATTATTGCTTTCATAAATGTGCAGATGGGGGCACTTCAGCGTGGTGTAATAGTTAGCTAGCTTGTCTCACGAGATCAATTACGACTGAGTAGTGAGTTCGATTTACACTGAGTGCCACATACTTCGGGTCTGGTACAACATAGAAGCTATGATTAGAAAATCATTTTGCCACCTCGACGTGGTGTAATGTTTAGCAAACTTGTCTGGCTAGATCAATTACGACCGAGTAGTAAGTTCGTTCCTCACTGGGTGCCTCATACTTTCGGTCAACTGCCACATCTAAGCGTAGCTTAGAAAGTCCCCATAATGTGCGGAATGACGTAATATCTGTCGACCCGGAAATCGGAATTATGGAAGCAAGAGTTCATTTGCGCATGAATGCTCTAGGGAAAGGCGTGAATTCATCTAGCTACCCGGTAGTCTGGGCTGCTTGGCTTTTGGTCGCAGCCAGTTCAGAAAAAAAGAAAGAATTACTCTTAATGAAAAACCGTGGGTAAATGTCAAATTCAGTAAAATCTATAAATCTACCATTCGCGCATACATTGAATACTTTTGCCACATCTGGTCTGGTACTCCTGCTATAAATCCCGAGATTCTTGACAAAATCCAAAGAAGGATGCATAATGTAATTAGACTTGGCATCTCGAATTCACTCACTTTCTCACAAACGTGGCGTGGCTTTCCTCTGTCTTTTCTACAAATATTTTGATGGCAGCTGCTCTGACAAGCTTTTTTCCTTGGTGCCTGACTACAGCGTGCTCTTAGATTGGCATCCAGATCCAACCCTTTTACTGTTGAAATAGTTAAATGCGACCTCCACTTCTACTCCAACAGTTTCTTTTCTTACATTTCCCACCCGTAGACTCCCTTCCGTTTACTTGCTTCTCTGATAACTACAATCTTCAACAATTTAAATGCAACGTCAATCGCCATCTTCTGTTTTCTTGAATCCCGTCCCTCTCTTGCCTATTCCTTAATCCTCAGTCTTTTATTTTATTTTCACTCTCTATACCCCCCCCTTCAGACTAGTGGCATTCCCGCCTTGCTTGGGGTGAAATGATTAAAAAAAGTTGTATAAATGATTTTGTATAATATGACTGCAAGCAATAAGAGTCTGTCTATATTTCTGAGATGAGGTATTATGTACAGTATTTACATTATGCGGACCATTGTCCTCATCTTTCCTCAGTTCGAAATTCCAACCACCTGAAGAAGGCCGGAGCGTACAACGGCCGAAACGTTGTGACAAATATGGCGACAAAGAAAAACATTAGGTTTATAATACCCAGAAATTCATGCCCAGATTCCACAAGGAAGCATGGCACAGTGGATAAAGACGTTGGTTAGATCCAGTGACAAAACCCAAAAGAGTGTGAGTTCAATACCCGGTTAAGGCAGTGGAGAACTTTTAGAGGGAAAATTAGCAGGAGATAACTGATAACTGACATCCATCAAACATGGATCGACATAAAGGGTTCAGTTCGAAATTCCAACCACCTGAAGAGGCCGGAGCGTACAACGGCCGAAACGTTGTGACAAATATGGCGACAAAATTGAGGACAATGGTCCGCATAATGTAAATACTGTGCAAGCAATAAGTCTTCATATTTTGATTATATTTCAAATGGACTTAATTCTGATTTATTTGACAGCATGGCTTTCGCAATTCTTTCTGTTTTAATAGCTGAAATAAAATAAATCATTTCATCTTATTGCTTTTTTCGTGAGGAACAACATTTATTACTGGTTATAAATGATTGCTTTGTTCCTGTTTCCAGCCGCTTCTAATATTTTAACATTTCAAACTAACTCTGGTTCCTATTTCTTTTTCAAGTTGACCTCTAATAATTTTATCTGAAAGCTTTTGTCTGACAAAAGAAACACACTTGATTTATGTATAAATAAATTCAATAATAGAACCTTCTTATAAAACAAACTGAATAATGAACGACTTTCATACACAACCGTTTTGTATTATTAACTTGATTTTATAGTGTGTAGTTTCCTTTCTGCGCCTGCTATTAACACTGTCATCTGCATATCTTATGTTGCTAAGATTGTGGCTGCTAATAATGCTTCCAGGTAGGACATCTAATTCTCACACAATCGCCTTATTGTATAGGTTGAATAAATCCGGTGAGAAGAGACATTCTTGTCTTACACGTCTTTCTATTTTTGTATATTTTCTGGATTCATTTTCTACCCAGGCTGTTTGCTGCCAATAAAGTTTTTGAATTATTCTAATCTCCTTCCCAAATATGTCTAGGTAACCTAGAAGTTCCAACAGGTCTTTGTGACGTACTTTATCAAACACTTTTATTTCTAGTTAATAAATGTAGACATCCTTCTGAATTTGTATTGCTCTTTCTAATATCAGTCTGAGTATAAATATTACATTCCTTGTTCCAGTGTCTTTAACGAACCTGAAGATTACATCTTATATAAAATTGTTCACAGAATTGTGTCAGAAGAAGTTTTGTCTGTCTTCTAGAATATAAGTAATAATATTAGTTATCTTCAGAGAGCATATGTAAGAATATACAAATCCTCTTGCGTTTCTTTCTTATATGATTCTCAGCATAAATACCGCATTCGTTGTTACAGTTTTATTAACGAACCCGCACATTCTATTTCTAGTCTGATTCTGTTGCTCGCTCTATTCATCAGAATGATTAAATATTAAATGTTCCTTTACGACGTTGGCGATCATGGCTATCCACAAATTTCTTTTCTTTATTATCTGTAAATTACCCGACTTCTTGAAAAAATGTTTTCCCGTTGCCTTCTTCACTGTTTTGATTTCAGAGTATTCCTTCTACCAGACTGGCTGCCACCAGCCTACATTTTAACCCATAGGTGTGGGGTGGAAAAATTAGATTCCTGTCTTTTCAAAGGCATTTGTGCGAAAGTGCACATAGTAGGCCATGCCAGAATTTGAACTCTGATCGCTGATTATTTTTTCCACGCCACCATCTGTTACACTATCTGTTACACTATATGCTAGACTATATGTTACACTATATGTTACACTATATGTTACACTATATGCACATCGACTGGTTTTAAAACGTTAAAAACAATATCTCAGTTTTTTCTAGTTAACCACGAGGACATAAATATATCGCAAGTCCCCGAACTACCGCCAGTCACGATGAACGGATGTTTTCTAGAGGGAGGCTCCGTACCCTAAGAGAATATCGGGCCTCAAAACTCACACCCGACCTCAAGTGAAACTCCTATGTACGACCCATCGCTAAAGATGCAGGTAAAATGATCGGCTTTCCTCTACTGCTCCAGTAAGTACCTCACTCCTCATGATATCCTTCACCTTTATAAGAGCCAGATCAGGCCGAAAAATGTAGTACTGTTGCCATATTTGAGAGCTTTCTGGTCCCCACTTTTCATTTTTTATAGAGTCCAAAAGCGTCTCTGTCATCGGTCCTTACCTTTAACTACAGAATGAAATCTTTCTAACACTATGTATACTACGCCTCTCAAGAGAGAGGGTGAATCGAGAGCTGATAGTAATTCACTCCAAACCAGACTGACAGTCATACTAACACCTTCCACATCTTGTATTATTATTTCGTGTAATATACCTTCGTTATTTCTACTCTTGTGTTCGTGCTGTTCTTCGTTGGTCCTAACCTGGACCATAACAGTCTTCAAGAATTATTTTCTACCTTTCGACCTCTCTCTCTCTTTCTCACACACACACACACACACGCAGGTGTGCCTCTCACTGCTCGATTGCTACTACCATGGAAAGTGCTTGGACGAACTGTATTCCTTGGTTCTGCCAGGTCTAACCTTCACGGCTAGGAACCGCCATACCATTTACATAGTAGCAAACCACACACACTCACTTCATATACCATCGGCGGGAAGTAAGTTCCACTCGAACAGCTTCTTCTTGCGAACTAACCCTAAAAGACTCCCGAGAAGATATTTCCCTGATCACTACAATCTTAATCTGTTCAAGTCTAGGGTTAACCGTTATCTTCCTCTCGTATCCGCATAAACTGCGTCTTAATGTATACCTCTACCTTGAGTTGCCCCCAGGCCTTGTACGGAAACAAAGTTATTACGAAATTGGTGATAATTAAGTTCCACTCGAACAGCTTCTTGCTGCGAAACACTGCTCCGTGGAAGAGACTCCGAAGGGAATGTTCCCCCGTTTAATACAATCTCAACTTGTTCAAGCCAAGAGTCAACCGTTATATTTTCCTTCTTATTCATATAAACTGCCCCTTAATGTAACCCTCTACCTGGATTAGCCCCACAATGTGAAACTTACTGTAAAAACATGAATAATGAAAAATTGTGCAGGGTCTTCAGATGATGCAGCTCTTCAAGTGACTGTTGTCTAAACGTTCTTTCAATTGTTTCTACAGAATTTCTAATCATCGAGGATCTGATGATCACATAAATGTTATGTCAGTAGCCATAAATAGAGGAAGAATAATTAAAAACGTTTCGGTATTTTCTCACTTACTATTACATTTAACATGTGTTGTGGAGTGATTTCACAGTGGAGGCTTGTATTTTTACCAGTCGGTCCTAAAATAGGTTCGACGTACAAAAAGTTAGAAACTTGATATAATAGGTATAACGCAGAGTAATCTAGTTGTGGTCGCTGATACTTTAGTATTCGACTAACTGTCGTCCGACATCGACTGACTGACCCACTCACTGGCTGACCCACTCACTGAGCGACTCCTACTTATTATAGGTGGGAGAGTCTATTAACTAGAGAATAGGTGTGTTCCACTATAACAACATGGAACTGCTATTTATATAAATGTTCAATTAAGCAGACACTTGCTCAGTGATGAAACTGTTTTTCATTCTGATCCTTGAATCACAAAAGGTCAAATTCGCAAAGTGTTTATCCCCAAATCCCGACATAAAAACAAAAACAAAAATTACATGTAGTCCACAAAACGTACGAAGTTTCACATCATGCCACTGGGTATCAAAAGTCGACACGATCCTGAGCAGTGGCATGGTTCTGGATAGACTTTTTTCATATTGATGTTCACCCTGTCCAAGCACCAAGAGTCACTCAAGGTAGAGAGTTACAGATTAAGAGGCACAGTTTATGGCATTATATGGGGAAGATAATGTTTAGCTGTAGACATGAACAGGTTAAAATTGTAGTGATTGGGGAAGCATCCTCTTGGAAGCTGGTTTCACAAAGCAGTGGCTTGTGGGAAGAACCTCGTCGAGTAGAAGGTTAAAAGTATTGGAACGAAGAAAGTAATTGTTTTCAATTTCTATTTCTAGTGTTCGCAGTTATGTTTGATAATGGGCGATAAAAAAGAAATGTTTTGTCTTCTTTTAGGGAAAAGAGCAAGTGGTATTTGTATTTAAAAAGTAGCCAAAGTTCGCTTTAAGACAAACCATGATATGATCGACTTTGAAATCGTAAATATCTTGAAAACGTTCGTTACACAATCAATAAGATCATTGCTGAAGTATTGATGATAAATCTGAAGAGAATGATGCTAATTGTCATCTTCAGAATGGTTGCTCTCGATTTTCAGTCTGTCCATGATCATTTGTGTTTATTCAACACTCAAGAAGCCTACTTGTAGTTTATTCTGAAAGTATATTTATTTACAGTTTAAATATCTGCCCCACCTAGACCACATATTGATTTGAATTCAATGTTGAATACTAATTGCCAACAACATCTCAACTGAAATTCGATCCCGGATTGCCGATTTCTCTTTTCGAGCCTCTAATCATTGTACAGCCCTTCACGCCACCTGGACAAAATGAAACACATCTCTTCAGAATTCTCGCCTCTTTTGCTAACAGAGGTTAAAAAGAACAATCATTTGAAGAAGTGTCACATCTGGCAGTAACAAGTTCGCAATGACCCACAATTTCTTCCCCAAATGACCAGGATGAGTTACAAAATTACAGTAATTTGGGGATTAAACTCTCATATATGTTATTTCCGTTTATAAGGCGACCTTTAGATAAGACGTGGTCAAAAAATATAGCAAGTTTTCATGAATGTATCCTATTGTAGTATAAGACGGCTGCTTATTGATGATATAAAGATGAGGTTATTGGAAATGTTGTTACTGTATTCTTAGAAATTAAAAATAAACGAAATAACAAAACCGATTTTATATCATGTTTTACCTTCACACGTCCCCTAAAACGGAAACCATTGTTTGGTTTACGTTTCATCACGTGATCTCTTGCGAATACTGATTCTTCTTCATCCTCTTCTTTTCCTATAGTCAGTTACAAACAGCTTGGTGTACTAATGGCCATTTATTTATACTTCATCCACAATCAAATAAAGCTTATATGTAATCCTAAGTGGTGTTATTATTTAACACCAAAATGATAATGAATTTTTAATGAGAAATGAATATTATGTTATCCTAAATGTCCATTTCTTCTTTTCAGAGATAGATTTGTTACTTGTTTTTAGCTTTCCTAACTTGGTATCCCGACTTCAGTTAACATTTTCAACGTAGCTTTCCTCTGTCTTTTCTACAAATACTTTCATGGCAACTGACGAGCTTTTTTTCCTTGTATCCCTGCTACATGAATTTAAACGTGTTACTAGTTTGGCATGTAGATCCCACCCGTTTACTGTAGAAATAGTTAAATGCAACCGCCACTTCTACTCCAACAGTTTCTTTTCTCGCACTTCCCATTTGTGAAACTCCCTTCCGTTTACTTCCTTCCCTGATAAATACAAACTTCAAAAATTTGAATGCATTTAAATTCCATCTTCTGTCTTCTTGAACACCGTTCATATTTTGTCCTCTCCTCGATCCTCCATATTCTTAATATTTTGTCTCACTTTCACTCCCTGCATACTAGTGGCATTTCCGCCTTGCTTGGGGTGAAATGATTAAGAAAAATAATCATTTTATATTAATTTGTTAATAAAATGTTTGCAGCAGTAATAGCACATTATATAAAGATGACATTATTGGAAATATTGTTACTGTATCCTTAGAAAATCAAAATAAACGAAATAACAAAACCGATTCTATATCATGTTTATTCCTACACACGTACCCCTAAAAAGGAAACCATTGTTTTGTTTACGTTTCACCACGTGCTCTCTTGTGAATACTGATTCTTTTTCTTCCTCTTCTTTTTCTACATTTAAATAGTTTCAAACAGCCTGGTGTACTAATGACCATTTACTTATACCTCATCGATAATCACAAAATACCGCTAATAGCTGTATGATAATGTACGATAAGAATACATTCCACTTTCAACATTTTTTTTAATTCGCAATCATAACTCAATATTTAGATTTTCTCAACTCAGCTTGATACAAGTCGATTTTATTGATATGGAATTTATTCTTCCAATAGACAATTTATTATGATCAATTGTATCATAATTCAATAACAATTACATTACATAAGACCGTATTTCAACTGTATTATAAGACGACCCCTAATTTTTAAGAGTGATCTTTGAGATTTAAAGGTCGTCTTATATACGGAAATATACTGTACTGTCTGTTGTGAAATCTGAAATTTATTGACAGTCCTATGAAATATTTTGCATGCTGTAAAACAAGATACTTTTACTCCAATTTGTTGGTCGACCTGTACACGAGACACATACTAACAGTCACTTGACTAAAATGCAATGGTCGATCTTTACACAAAATTGAATTATGCACGAGGTATATAATATGCGAATATTAGCATCTGTAACGTGGACAACGGATGCAAAGTGAAAGCCCCGAATACTGAAGAAGCAGGCTAAATGGTGGCATTAAACTTTTGAATTAATTCCAGTCAGCTTGTCTTGTAATGGCGTTCTTATATGGATATTTGTCGCTTCAGTATCGATGGCACCTGTTATGTCGATGTCACCTGTTATGCAGTCGCAGAGAAAATATAGTCTTAATATTCGAAAAATCTCATCTCCATGATAATTGACATAACGGCCGACAGCGGAAGACGACAAGATCTTTTAATGCGTCATAAGTGAACATACACTTGAACCTTTTAGTGCAATGAGAAAGTGTTGTTTAAGTGACGACTCTTTGGCACCTAGGCTATAGTTATTGCTGAGATTTTTCCATGGTGAAAGGTGATATATTTATTTTGGTTATTCATAAGTGCAAAGCACGACACTGATAGGCAGAGTTGCCAAAATATTATTTGATATGTGCAGCAGACATCAGGGTGTACTGTCGAAAATAATCCTTTTAGTGCAGTAGGGAATATCTCTATGGGTTATTTATCTTGTATCTATAAGCATACAAAATAAAACCATTTTTGTTCTTAGTGCAATGTAGAGATGTCCAGGAGTCAGATCATTTTTAACAAGAATAGGATTGTATAGAGCTTCTTTCGCGCTCAAAAACGGTGTGATTCTAGCCAGTTTTGTTATCAATGTTCAAAGTGTCAAGCGCATCTGTTTTTGAAGATTAATGATATGAAAGAAATGAGTGAACACCTTTTTTTTGGGTTCCATAAAGCGCAAATTTTCAAGCTAAAGGCGAATTTTAACGCTAGAAAATTCGTTTCATAATCACACTTGATTCCAGATGATTGCCGTTTGTGTGAACGTTCCCAAGCTGCTTTAGTCGTCAAAATCACTCAGGTTTTAACCATAATCAAATTATTCTACTTACGAGAATTCATTTTTTTTTTCGAGCGTGAATTTCTGATATTTCATTAGGGTTTTGTTTTTCTCTCCATGTCATCGACATAGAAAATCAAAAAAAAAAAAAAAAAAGAAAAAAAACCCAAAAACCCACCAAAACCCCACAAGCTTTTGTTTTACTTTAAAGTCCTTTCAACCGGCGCATTCTTGGGGTTTCATTATCGTATGCGAACGACTTTATATAACTAAATGTAACTGCTGGTCGTATTTTCTTTCTTTTTTTTCTATGTCTATCATCTATTTTTCTTTCTTTTTCTTTGTTTCTGACTCATAACATCTTTCTTGACTTTCTCTGTTTGTTCCTTTTTATTTTTGCCTGCCGTCGCTTATTCGTTCCTTCTCATTTCTTCTTTCGTTCGTTTAACTCTTCGTTTGGGCACATCGAAATGGTCTAATGGTTAGCAAACTTGTCCCGCGAGGTCAGTTACGAGCGAGTTCGTTCCTCACTGGGTACCCCACGCTTTCGGTCTTCTAAGCTCAGAAAATCGCCATAATATACGGATGCCGTAATATTTGTTCACTTGAGCTCGAATGGTTTAGAGAAAGGCATGAATCCATTTTTTTTGGGTGGGGGGCACATCTAGCTAATGTTAAAGACAAGAGAGACTGGGTTGTCTGGCTTTTGGTCGCAGCCAGTTCAGAAAAATTGATATGAATTGTGAATTTTTTTACCCCTTTAGATTTACGGTCCCGCTATTTTCTGATGTCGAACATGCGAGACGGATTTTTGACTTTTGTAATTACGACCTCGGGCTTAGAAATTTTTGGGATCTGAAGATCTCTATGGCCATTTCACTCAACAACTCAAAAGCTTATGATGAACAAGGTGAAATAATTTGTGCCTAATGCTTTATAAGAATATGATGAGTGTAAACCTGAATTTAGCTAGTCAGGCGCAGTATGATTTATGATTGTATGAAAAATCAGCAGCTGACGATAGATTAACATCTGAATATAGCCTAAAGCGAAAAATGGTTTTTAAGAAATCTTAATCATTCCATTGTCAGGAATTACTCTTAATGAAAAACCGTAGCAATTTCAATTCTTTAATAGTGGGTAAAAGTCTCAAATTCAGTATTCTTGTAAAATCTATAAATTTTCAATTCGTAAGTGCATTGAATACCGTTGCCATATTTGGTCTGTTTTTTTCTTTTCTTTATTCTTTTTTGTTTCTTCCACATTTTTTGTTTGTAAACTTTCAAAATTTAATTCTTCTTCATATTCTTGTTTGATTTTTTAAAAAAAATGTCTTATCCACCTTTGTCTTTATAAACTTTGTTTATTTCTCTCTCTCTCTCTTTGCTCAATTCCACCTTCCTTCTTCATTCATTCAATTATTCTTCATCTCAGTAGGAACCGAACCAGACTTAATACAAAAAAAAAAAAAGAAAAAAAAAAGATGTAAATCTTGTGAGTAATGTAACTACACGCGTCATAAACGTTGTTTAAATAATTAATTTGAATGTGAATAAAATCTTTCTGGATTAATAATCGTGTAGTGTAGCAGTTGTCGATGCGTCGTGTTATTTTCATTTTCACACAAGTCTCTTCCCATTCAATTAAGATTTAAATAAGTGGGCAGACTGGGTTCTCTATCATTGGATGGGGATCATTTGAAGTCATATTTCATTTTAGCATATGCATTTTTTAAAACTGTTTCTAAATCTTTGATTGGTATTCAATCATTCCGCCTCACCTGCTATCCTCTTCCGCTGAACCCATGAAGTGCGCCGCACCCATGAAGCGTGCCGCACCGTTTGGGAACCACTGCCATAGCGTAACGTATTTGTGCAAAAGTGAATGAAATGGTCTTGAAACTTGAACCTTCTACGTCAGTACCACTTACAGCGCTGATTAATCGTTACTCTATTCAAACAGCACGAAAATAAAGATGGCTTACACGAAAATAAAGATCATTTTTTGATAAATAAATAGATGTAAAGAAACACTATCTTGCCAGTTACTGAGTGTCAAACTACACAGAGGTTACACGTGGCTGGTACCAATAAATACTAAAGAGTTGAAATAAATTATAGATAGGTAATTCTGACAGTAGAAAACTTATGTGCTTATTGAGTTGGAAAAATGTTAAGTTGGTTACTGAATGTATAAACAGAATTTTAAACTCGGCTTTTTATTATTATGTTCGAATAAAATGCGATAAAAGTTTAGCAAACAAAATGGCTTCGTTCTCGTGTTGATAAAGTGTCGTTTCTAGGAAGTTGGTCGCAAAAGGAATTAATGTTGTAAAATATGGATTGATCGGCGAAAGAACATTTAATGTCCAAACAAGTTTGATAAATGAATTAAAATAACAATCTAGCAGATTATTATAAACTAGAGATGTCAGCTTAAGCCTTATTTTAACAAATAAATTGCAAAGGTTAGTTTATCCTTGATCGGATTTATAATTTCCCTTTTGTAAGAGTTTAAATGTCAGAGTAAATGTGATATTATTGTCCGCCTGAATGAGGAGCAATGTTATAAAAAGCACAAGAGATCGTCTGAAAGTTCATTCTTAACTTTGAATTAAACCCGCTAACAATTTTATTGGCCTTTGCAAGATTTTAACTGCCAATCATCGATACTAGCATAAAATGTGTTATGTTCAAGTGAAACGTCATAAAAGGCTAGTAAATAAAAAAAGTTGCTAATATATCAACTTTAGAAAGAAGGTCAGGAGAAATCATTGCTGAAAAGCACATTTATTGCTGGAAGGTGAGAGAGAAAATTTAGTGTGGCATTCTGTTTGATAAATGAATTAAAATGGCTTACAAGTGCAAATAATTACCTAGTATTATGGCGTAAGATGCCGGCCATTAATGGAATTGAACTGCTGAAATTAATAGAAAGGTGTATAATGTAGAATTGTTTAGAGTTATAACTACTGATTTGAATTGTTGTAGTTATTATTGTTAAATCTCCCCCACCCCACCTCATGTAACACAATTAAATGTAGCAGGTTGATTTATAAATAATTTCTGTTTTTATTTACCAACATATTCTTCAAAAATTAAAGTACAATTGCAAATTCAAGTATTTGCCATGTCGCTTACCTGGTTACTTTTCGATATCGTCAGTAAAATCCCACAGGTTTTGATGTAAAAAAAAAGTGTTCGATTAACTCTTCGATCAAGATTTCATTAGAAAACGTTTTCCCATTCAAAGCGTTTTGCAGCGATCGAAAAAAGTAATAATTGGTTGGTGCAAGGTCAGCGGGTGCGGGAGAAGAGACCAACCGAGTTCCAAATCTTTTTCCTGTGTTAATCTTGCTGTATTCTTGCATTTCATTGTCATGGAGAATAACATTATTTTCTATTTTGTGTTTCACTGCGTCTTAAGAAACTAAATGAATACAACCCCTGCAATTTCCCCACACGCACAACATTACAATTTTTTTCTATGGAGTTCAGCTTTTGGTATCGGTTGTGAAGATTTATCCTTGTCAAGCCGCTGCCTTTTGCGTTGAACATTGTTTAATGTAATATGATAATATGTTATGATATATTTAGGGAATAGTTACTTCGGATGATACATTCATTATTACAATTGTTTCTCCAAAACAGAAATTACTTATAATTCAAGCTAGTAAGCATTGTTAAATCTTCCTTAAAAGATGTTTAGGATCTGTAATGTTAGATATAAAATCACAACCTTTCTTATCCCAATAAAAGAACTCTACTTTGGATCACAAGATCGTTTTTTTCTTAAAGAAAAAAGATGATGATGATGAAGATGTTGATGATGAAGATGGAGAAGAAGAAGATGCTGAGAAAAGGATAAGAAAAAAAAAACAGAAAAATTTCGTTAAAGAAAAAGTTCTGGACTGCTATACAAAATAAATCCTCTTATAAAGCAGTGAATGCGCGGCAATTCCTTAAAGATGGCTTGGAGACGAGACAACGAGGCAGTTCTAAGGAAAATGGGAACGAAAAGTACACTTGCACTTAAAACCAGAAACACACACAGAGAGAGAGAGAGAGAGAGAGAGAGAGAGAGTTGAAATTTCTGGGATGCATAAAATAGGGCTTAGAGTGTTTAACACTTACAGGACATATTGAAGGCAAGAGGCAGAGAGGAAAGCAACGAGTAGCCTATCAAAGAAGTATGTATTAAATGGATGACAGAACATCTACTGAGAGGGACATTAAAGGACAATGTTGATTAGAGATAGAAAAAATAGGAAGTAGTGGTGAGCTATGACCGGCTACGTCTTGAACATAAATGGCACATAAAGCCTTTTTGTTACTTCTCTTCATTTTTAATGGTTCCCAGTTGGCATTTATTTCAACAGCAGTAAGAAAATAGAAACCGCGGTGAATGCAGACAAACGTGACAGCAGTTACAGTAGCATCAACTGAGTCTGCAGCAGGCAGTAGAGGCTTAAGGTTCCAGGTTCTAAGTTCAGAATTGTCTCACGGAACAATAGCTAAATTGATTAAAGCGTTGCTTTGTCAATTTAGAGCATCATCTGAGAGAGAATTGACGTATAGCTTAGCGAGTAACGTTTTTTTTTTGTTTTGTTTTGTTATAATTATCACAGTAATTTTCTAAAGAAATAAATAAATTTTTATTTATCAATCCGACAGATTTTTATCATTTTAAACGTTATTTTTAGTGGATAATCATATTTGAGTAGACGCTCCGTTTACTTATTAAACACTATATTTATTTTCTATTGCCGGTCCGAATATTCAAGTAATCTTAGTAAAGAAAAATATGTGTCCTCCTGGGCAGTGGCAAACCGTTAATAGATCTAACGATCCACGAAGAAGCTTTGCTGAAGAGAACATATTTTTCTTTACTAAGATTTCTCGAATATTCAGGCCGGTAGAGGAAAATAAATATACTGTTTAATAAATGAACGGAACGTCTACTCAGATATGAATATCCACTAAAAATAACGTTTAAAGTGATAAAAATGATCTCAGTATGAAACCAAATTATATAACATAATGATTTGTTTTTTAATTGTATTAGGTATGAATAGAAATTATCGTAATAAATTGATATCCGAGCCAGTGTGAAGTGAATTTAAAGAATTTACATTTGTGATATTATATTAGGTTGGTGCAAAAATAATATCGTTTTTTGACGTATTTTTTAACGTCAAAAAACGATATTATTTTTGCACCAACCTAATATTAACTCCCTTGGAAAAGAAGAAAGAAAATCAAAAGAGGAAGTTGAAGAAAGTGGTTGACAACTGTCGCGAAGAAGGAGAAAAGGCAAGTCTCACCTTAGAGAACAATTCGTATTCTTTGGGGTATCGACCGAAAAATATAATCAGAAATATGTCTCGACCTATCACAACCTTTCTTATCACAATAAAAGAACTCTAGTTTGGATCACAAGATCGGTTTTTTTCTTAAAGAAAAAAGATGATAATGATGATGATGATGAAGGATAAGAAGAAGAAGAAGAGGATGATTATGATGATAGAGATAAAGAAGAAGAAGAAGAAGAAGAAGAAGATGATCAAGATGATGATGATGGAGAAGATGATCAAGATGATGAGGATGATCAAGAAGATGACCAAGAAAGAAGAAGAAGAAGAAGAAGAAGAAGAGGAAGAAGAACAAGAAAATGATTAAGTAGAAGGTGATGAAGATGAAAAAAAAAAGAAAGATAAGAAGTTCTTCGTTGTAGAAGAGGTAGTTGCAGATTGCGAGTTGTGATTGTGAATTTTTTACCCCTTTAGATTTACGGTCCCGCTATTTTCTGACGTTGAACATGCGAGACGGATTTTGGACTTTTGTAATTACGACCTCGGGCTTAGAAATTTTGGTGATCTGAAGATCTCTATGGCCATTTCACTCAACAACTCAAAAGCTTATGATGAACAAGGTGAAATAATTTGTGCCTAATGCTTTATAAGAATATGATGAGTGTAAACCTGAATTTAGCTAGTCAGGCGCAGTATGATTTATGATTGTATGAAAAATCAGCAGCTGACGATAGATTAACATCTGAATATAGCCTAAAGCGAAAAATGGTTTAACCGAAATGTCGATCTCAAGAAAAGGAAGAAACCTTAATCATTCCATTGTCAGGAAACGCATACTTGGGAAAGCAGTTTAGAGATAGGTCTATCTGAATCCAAAAAGTAGACAGTTCAACGGTTATATGTCAGGAGAAAAAAATGATCAAGTTCTTCGGCCAGAAACATCTCTTCATCCAAAAAGAAGCAAGCATCTTGGTTTGAAATGGTTGCACATACCTATCTACAGAGAAACCTATGTACGGACCTATCTACGTAATGACCTGTCCACACACCCAAGAGCCACAACGTGCACAAAGATTTCACCTGTGATTGATCATTTTAAATCAAATGACATCGGTTTCTTATCATATATCTATTACAGATTTATCTTTTCCAGCTTCTGAAGATTTTCTTGTAACAACTTCGCATCAAAGATTGACTCCATTACCGCTAGCAAGGTTAGTTGGTAGGAATTTCGGCCTTTTAAGTTTGTGGGGCTGCGACATCTGAAATTAGAAGCGGCGTCTCACTTTCGAGTGAAGGCAAAGAAGACAAATTGATTGCAGATGAGGAAGTGGCCAAAATTTCTGGTAGGTTAATAGGCTACGAAAGAAGATGTAGCCATTTAGTTTTTATCTGGGATGCGTGTTTCGCGAGATAAGATGATGTAAAGTTGAGTCGAATCCTCTGGAGGCTGAACATTGTTCTTTCTTCTCGTTCAATGGCTTGAAGATGCGTAATTATCGATTCTTTACTGAATTCTTATATATATATATATATATATATATATATTTCATTGAATAATAGTCATATTGTGCTTACTTATTTTTATACTGATCCTTTCCAGTTGTCTAATCAGTTTCTTGATATTCAGATGAAATTCATCAAGAAAGGCGCCGTAGTTTTTTTTTTAGCTCAAGTGCTTTCGATCTTTTCTAAGATCGTCTTTAGGGGTAACTTACAAAAAAACGAACTTATTGTAACTGTGAAAAAATTTGCATTCCGCTGTGATAATGATTTAAAAAAAAAAAAACGCGTGAACGCGCGGTTATAGTCATTTTAAAATTTTAAATTTATCCGTTGTAGTTATGGAAGCATTTGAAGAGCAAGCGTTTCAATATAAGGGAGATGGTTGGAAATTAGTATAAATGTAATACGGCATTAAATATTATATGCATTTTAATATGTTGTTGCTATATTTGTAATAAATTTTGTTGAGTGCTGGTTGGTTGATTTGGATAGAAAGGTATTTGGAGTTTTCGGTTATTATTTTCCTGGTATAGTACTTTGGTGTTGTCAAAAGTATTTCCTTGTATTGTTAAGGCGGACAGGGATGTGTTTTTAGATGTAGTGTAATAGAACTTATACCAGACAAATGAAATGTAAGACTATATATATATATATATATATATATATATATATATATATATATATATATATATATATATATATTAGATAGGAAAAGACAATATTTATAAGGTATTTTTTAAAAGCAAAAGCTAAAATAAAAACAACCGGTTTCGTCCCAGGACTTATCAAGTTTATTTATTCTGGACGTCCCAGCGTTTGGATTCGAGAATAAAACAGCATTTAACCCCCAGGATTTTGAATCCGTCCTCTAGGAATAACCAACTGACTAAAAGTTCTGGTTCTGCTATTGCTGAACATTTAATAAATAGAAGGAAATGTGTGGAAAATTTTAGTGGTGACCGATTTATAATTTTATCTAGGTCCCACTCCACATTTCACCTCAAGGTTCTAGAGTCCTTGTATATCAGATCTCGTGAGCCTTCCCTTTGTAAACAGAAATGCAAAACGGCAAAATGCAAAATGCAAAAATGTTTTAAATGCAAAACGGTTGACAATGTGCTGAAAGTTGCATTACGGATTTTTTTTGTGTTATAATGTCAGTGTCATGCGCGCATTAAAGCGTGAATGAACTGTTCTTTTACAGGCATTTCAGAACATTACTGCATTACTTATTATTCATAGTTGATTCAGTTCAATGCCGGCTTTAATTTTTTTAATAAAAATTACTTCTAGTATCTGTAGTCTGAATTTGTTGTTTTCTTGATGTAGGATAGTTATATTGTCGATTAGTAATTCTTAAATTGTGAATGTGGACAGAAAATTTTGTTGTAGATGTCTCGTAATGGCCGAATGGCCAGACATGCGTAGTTTAAGCATTCTTATTAGTGTATTTGGCGTATACCCAACATATATATTTGCTATTTTTTTGTCTGAGAGACATTCTCCCAAGGGACATTTGAAACTCTAATAGGAGGTCCTACGTGGCCGAGTGGTCTAAGGCACAACAGATATAATGATGGTTTCCTCTAGGGGACGCAACTTCGGATCTTACAGATCAGTGCATATTTTTTCTAACAAGATTTCTCAAATATTCAGGCCGGCAAACGTAAATAAATAAAAATACTGTTTAATAAACAAATAAAAAGAAAAACATAACATCTACTCAAATATGATTATCTATTTTAAAATAACTTTTATACAAATATATATATATATATATATATATATATATATATATATATATATATATATATATATATATATATATATATGCGCGCGCGCGTGCGTGTGTGTGTATTTAAAACTCAGACTATATTTTCTGCAATATTAACTCTATGCAATAACAAAGCATGCATGGTTTACATGTCCGTATCAAAAGTGTTAGTGTTCGAAGTTTATCAGTAACTATTACTTGATCGTAAATAAACCCAACCGTTGAAATGTCGTCTGCAAAACGTCTTCTTTTCATAAGTTTGGTCAACTGTCAATGATTTGTGGATGAAGTTTAGAGCAGGAAAAAAAGTCTATTTTGACCCGTGGATATAAATGACGACGCCATTATGGCCGATTGGCCGTAGGTGGACGGACGATAGTGACTAAGTGTTGATGGATGGATTTAGGAAAAAAACGATACAAAGAGAAGCGAGAGAAAATCAAAGCGAAGAGCAGACGATATTGAGCATGCGCAAGATACGCCATGTTGGAACGATTTTTTTCTTTTAAATAACAATTTTAGCCGGTTTTATTTATTCGTGTGATTGTCTTAAAGCGACCAGTTGAAGCAGATGGTTAGAAATCACAGAAAGGAATGCAAATGGACTGCTCGAGATAAGTTATGGAATTTTTGCGAGTAATTCGTACGAATCAAAACCCTCACATTCTTTTGTTTTTTTCATCAGTTGAAACGCTCTCGTCGCAAACACCATATTTTTTAAGTAAACATTTGATGTATTTCAAAACTCTTTTATTTGTCAATTTGAAGATTCTGTATCTTGGATATCACAAAAGTCAATACATTTAAACATATGCATTAATTTTTCAGGTCCACATATCTATTTTTATTTCCTGAGCCACTTCAGGAAATAGGCGATTAGGGTTCTTCACAACTTCCTGTCTTTTGTTGCTTTCATCAAAACATTAACTTTCACGAGATCTCCGTCCCTTTGTTTTTTCTACTTTTTTTTATCCATTTGAACAAATGTTTAAGGAGATTACTCCCTGCTTTTCTCTTTCCTTTATCGTTTCCTGTGAGTGTTAAATTCTCCAAGCCTTCTTTCCTCATCATGTATACCAGAAATCTCTGTTGTTTCGAGTATTTTAGCATTTAATGCCGTATAGGGAGTAGATATTACATAGTTGTTTCGGTTTCTGGAAGAAATATTTTGCTATTTCTATCATCATCATCATCATCATCATCATCATCATCATCATCATCATCATCAAAAGTCCAATGAATGGGTGTGTTCATACGGTCACAGCCCAACTGAGCATCTGACGTGTTATAAGCTCACTGGTTCCACCCGTTGCTATAGAACCCAATCATTGTGCTAGATGGCCGTTCAGCCTATCAGAAGATTAAACAGCCCTTTTGTTTTTAATTCGACTTGGTGTCTAGACACCCGCTCACCACGAAAGCCTGTTGGGGGAACTGGTTTAATCACCGACGAGCCGACCATGCGGCAAGCAGTATTAGGTTATATGGTACCAATAACACTCGTAGAGTGACCTGGCATACTTTATAATCCTATGTATCTTTTCTGTATAAAGATTCCGTCCAGATTGTTGACTTTCTTTACCTTGTGGACTTTGATCCTCTCGATGCGTAACCATACATTGGACAATGCTGCACCTTTTGCTTACATCCATGCGTTCTCTCCTCTTTCATTTAATTAATAGTCCTTTCTTTATGCCTTTATCGACTTCTTTGTCTAATCGTCCCTTTAGGTTTTCTTCAGATTCTGCCACCAACAGAATATCATCTGCATATGTTAAAAAGACTCGCTTAGTGTAAGCGTCCCTCTAAGATTCACCTCACTGACAAGCTTGCTATCACACTACTTCGAAGTGGCCAAAATGATTTTCTGAGGATAACTTAGATGTGTCGTAACACCAAAAATAAGGACAAACAGTGGGGATCGAATTCGCATTTCAATCGTAACAGATATTTCGAGCCGGTCTTGCTAGGCATTACACCACTTTATATATATATATATATATATATATATTCTTTTATTGGCTACCGTCATATTTTTGGGACGGTGGGTATTAAAAGTGGACAAAATCCGTCTCATATAAGATTAATTAATAAGATTAGGTGTAAAGGCCATTCACCTGTTATATTAATATAACATATCTTCATCTAAGATTGTAGAAGAGTTCCCGCAAGGTGTTGGAGAACGCAACTAGTGATTATTCATAAATTATATTTACATAAATGGAGCATACATAAGTGCATATATTGGATATGGTGCTTATTGTTTCATTAAAAGTTTCTTGAATTTTCAATTTTCAATTTGCTTTTCTTTATATTTGAGGTGTTTATTTTATGAAACCACTTTTTGTTTAAGGGACTAGGATTTTTTCCACTGAAATTTGGTTTGACTTTTGTACATTGGAACATTGTACATTGTACATTGCCGGTAGAAATTACATTTACCTCCAACTAGATATTTATATATCGTCAATATAAAAAAAATTATTTAGTTTGAAGTAGTCCTCTTGAAGGATGAAAAGCTTTACATATGATTTTTCCCATTTAATTACACATAATCTATCTATCTATCTATCTATCTATCTATCTATCTATCTATCTATCTATCCTTTGATATTTAGGTCAGTGAGGAATTTGTTTCGGTTTTAAATGAATCCAAGTATAGGAATGCTATAAATATAGAATGTAATCCTTGATATATATATATATATATATATATATATATATATATATATATATATATATATGCGTGTGTGTGTGTGTGTGTATGTGTGTGTATGTGTGTGTGTACATGCGTCAGCGTGTTGTTTTTACAAAACAAGTGAATGGTATCTTTGGAATTAGCCTTGTCAAATTCCGTTCTGAAATGGCGTCAGCTTTTCATGAATGAAAAATATTCTGTTTCGTCTCTTAAGAAATTTTATTCGCTGGATTAAAACTGTCGCGTTCAATATTTTATATTTTCTGAACAGAATAAACTTGTATATTTTATGTTTAAATATATTATTTTTTCTAAAAATATTTTTATGATCGTAGAGTCATATTTAAAATGATCAAAACTGCCTTGCCGGCATCGTTCTCTCTCTCTACCTTGTCTTGCATTAATATTTTGGCATATTTGAAACTGTCAAATTATACTTAAAGTTATATATATATATATATATATATATATATATATATATATATATATATATAAAGGAAAGAAGTTATATTTGTTCCAACGAGAGAAAAGTATATATATTAAAAAGAAGAGAGAAAACGCAAACATTTTTTGTTGTAATATTGATTTTTTTGTAAAAATATATATTATGCTTTAATTTCCATTTTAATTTTAATTTTACTACGCGGGTTTCCGGTCTCACGACCTTCATCAGGTAAAGAGTGGATATCTCCACATATTATTAAAAGGAATTCATTTTTCTTGTTTTTCGATGTTAGACATTCTCGATATTAGACATTCTCTTTTTTGTGTGTTAGGGGCACAAATGTCTTCCTTGAACTGACAGTGAAACAGCTCTTCTGCGTAAAGGGTAATAAAATAATTAAGATTGGTCCGAAAATGTGTGAGGAAAGATATTTGTATATTTATGCTTTAATGAACCCTGTGTGTTTGGGAAATAAATCATTCCTATAACTTCAGATAAAAATAAAAATCTTCCTTGATAATTTTTTAAAAGAATAGCCAAAAGCGCTCGGATATGGAGAATTTTGGGGTTATTTTTAAGCGTACTCATTATACAGTCGTAATAAATCTCGCGTGACGAGCTTGCTAACCATGTGGAAGTTCCCAAAATCATTTTGTAGACATAACTTAGATGAGTCGCAAGAACAAAAATGTAGAGAACCCAATGAGAATGGAATTCACGACTCAATCTAAAAAATACTTTTTGATCGTAGAGGCATATTTGAAATGATCAAAACTGCTTCGTCTCTCTCTATTTTGTCTACATTAATAATTTGGCACATTTGAAAGTTCGTATATATATATATATATATATATATATATATATATATATATATATATATATATATATATATATGAGTTGATTTTCTAAGCGAAGGCCAAAAGTGTGGGGCACCCAGTGAAGATCGAACTCACTATTCAGTCATAATAAGTCTATTGAGACAAGCTTGCTATCACACCACTTCGAAGTGCCCAAAATGATTTTCTAAGCATAATTTAGATGTGTCGCAAGACCCCAAAACAGTGGGGATCGAAATCGCAATTCAATCGTAACTGATATCTCGAGTCGGTCTTGCTAGACATTACACCTTTGAACTTGAACTTGTCCCTCTGTGGGTATGTACATATAATTAATGTACTCACACATATATGTATATACAAAGGATGAATATGTGTGTAGAACGGTGTGTTAATGTCATTTTCCATATTAGGTCTTAGTACAAATATGTTCCAGAAATTTGACTTTGTGCTTAGCGAAGTAGTATATATATATATATATATATATATATATATATATATATATATATATATACACTCATTGATTGACCACTTAATTAAGAACTAGTGGACAAAGACATTCATGTTAATTTCTAAACAGCCAATGACGTTGGAGCAGTTTAATGGATATTAGCATTTAAACGAAGTCACAGCGACCTACTGAATTTCATTTCATATATCAATATTGGAAATAAAGGTAATTTAATTAACTTGAATGTGACATGGCTGTTAGCGCCACATTACTAGGTCTGAGTATTTAAAAAGCTGCTTATCTCCTTGGATTTTTATGCACACTCATCCCTACGGTTCACAGAGAAAAATCCAGTAGACTCCAATTCTCTGGACGGAATTCTTTGTTAATGAAAGACGTCGGAGGACAATGGTTAGACTAGGTCAAACTTACCTAACAGTAGCTCAGATAAATGTGGTCCTTGAAGCAGATTACATCTGCAGAAAACCATGCAGATGCCACATCTTTCAGATAAGAAGCAACTGAGGCTGTAATTGGCTAAATATCGCAAAAATTGTACAAAAGAAAATCGGTCCAGGTTGTTGGTGGTGCAGTTGTATGGGAAATCTTTTCTTTGCATACACTGGGAAGTTTAGTACCAATAAAAATCGTTTAAATGCTGCAGTCTACTTCGGTGACTGTGTGTGGGTTTCAATTTAGGGCTACGATGCAATCCATCCAGAGGAATAACGCACCTTTTCACAAATCAAAAGTAGTCGAACATTGGTTCGTAAGACACAGTAATGAGTCTTCTGATTTAAATTGACCACAACAGTCACTGGCTCTCAGTTCCATAGAGAACCATTCTGGAAAGGAAGATTCGAATCCTGGATATGAACTAATCTAGAATAAAATGATGGATGCCATAATAACAGCCAAGACCTAAATTTTGAAACATTACTCAAATAATATCGCGAAATTAATACCAAGAAGAATTGTGGCGGTTCTAAACGAAGAAGAAAATCGAAAGGTTTTCCAGCAAGTCCTAGAAGAGTACACCAAATACAGTTATACATAAAGAATTTGAAAATTCATCATCATCCTCATCATCAAAATCATAATCTGTCCCTTGACTGCTTGAATCGTGCGGTGTGGGACTCAAGAGCAGAAGAAACAGGTATCTTCCTCCAGGATAATCTGTTCGCGGTGGTTCTCAGGAATTCCGGCATTGTCATGTCTATACACACTTTGATGCGTCCGCCTTCAACAGCAGCTTGCAAGATGGTCATGCAGAGGCTGTTACACCGCATGACGTTATCAAACTATGCCGTCCTTCGGCGCTTAATAGCGACGAGGAAAGATTCCTGTTGTCCCACAAGACATTTACCTTGCTTCGTACAATCATTTGAAATTGCAGTCTGCTTATCAAATATAATACGTTTTGTACTGTGTTTTCTTTTTCAATGCTTATTTTATATTATACTCTACTAATAATAAAATGTAAAATTAAATAAAGATATCAATTAATCCTCTACATTTTCCCTATACTATCAATGAAATAATTACAGTAAAAAAAGGAAGTTTTAATATATCAGTCACACAGTTAGATGCCATGCGTGATACACGCTTAGGTGATCATGTATCGAAAGATACATGATTGACGTGGCAGATATTTTTTACTGTAGTAGGTTGCCATTTCTGCAGTAGACCAGTTGCCATCCAAGTCTATCCTGCTATTTACCCATAGCTGGGGGCGGGGAGAAAAGGATTCATACAAGGGTATTAGTACGTAAATGAATGTAACCCTAACCCCAGCTGCTACCCATTACTCTACCGTGCTTCCACAATGGAGTAATGGATAGCGGCTTGAAATTCCAGTCGAATCCATTACGTTCCCTTACGTGCTAATACCCTTGGGAAACTCTCTTCTTCTCTTCGACCCCAGTTATGGGTAAAAACAGGACAGACCGCGTTGTATAGCCTTGGATGGCAACTGGTCTACCGCAGAAAGAAATGACAACCTACTGTGGGAAAACATCAGCCTCGTCAGTCATGTATCTTTCGATACATGATCACCTAAGCGTGTATCACGCATGGCACATAACTAACTGACTGTTATTCAAAGAATGAATATGGGAAAATTATGCCTGAGAAAGTTATATTAATGGCCGGCCACTGTTCGAGGTCGAGTGAAAATAAGATTTCGAAGACGAAAAACATTTCCTCCTAATGGAAACCTTTACCAGATTAAGGGATGTTATTAAATATCTATTTCAGCTTATTTTAATGACTAAAACAATTGTTTTGTTTTCCTCTTGTTGTTATATATATATATATATATATATATATATATATATATATATATATATATATATATATATATATATTCTGTTCATACGTTATTTTTATAGTTATATTTTATATATATATATATTTTATTTATACGTTATATATATATATTGAACAGACAAAACCGCATTTTTCCCTAAAAGGACGACTTGTAAAATGTTAAAGTTATTCGCGGAGTTATAAACTGACTGGTTGGAAACGAGGACCGACGACTAAAATGCAATTTAATATTAAAATGTGAGAAAAAAATAAGAGGGAAAGAAAAATCGGCCCCCGCCCACCAAAAAAGTGTAAATAGTAGCAATTTTTCTGGTTTTTGACATTTTTCTTCCCCTTTTATTAATTATTAGGTTGGTGCAAAAATAATGTCGTTTTCTCACATAGTAACACATGTGAGAAAACGACATTATTTTTGCACCAACCTAATAACAACGAGAAAAAAAAAAAGAAACACCCTAAAAGAAACTAGTTTATGTCTTGAGAAGCCAATATCTCAGGAAAATTAGAAACGAAATTATTGAAGCCATACGGCATAGACAATATACTAAGATGTAAATAAAAACAAAAAAATCATAATAACATCCTATAATCAAAAGCGACACAAGAAATGTCCTGGTCTCAAAGAACTGTCAATTCTCAGATCAATGGTTAAAAATAGCTTCGAGCGAATGAAACTTGGAGTTCTTAGCAAGGACTATTCGTCTTCGATGTTTATGGCGCTACAGAATCACAGACAAAGGACTATACCAAGTAAAAGAAACTGCATCACTTGAAGACTACAGCAGCAGCAGCAGCAACAACAACAACTGAAATGTAGAGCGAATATAACTCGAAGATAAAAGAATGGTATAAAGATGTTGACGTTCCGCACCATTTCAAATAAATGGTTAGGAAGAAAGCCGCTCCATCCATGGTGGAAAGAACAATAACAGCTACTAGACTTGAGAAGCCTATATTTAAAGAAAAATCGTTTTTAGAGAAAAGTTTTATAAATCTCAATTGAAAGTAGCACTGGCTGATCGGTCAATTAACGCCTAATATTTCTTTATAAGAAAACGGCTAAATATTACCATTAGCATATATATATATATACTAGGAGCATGGCCCGGCGTTGCCCGTGCTTGATTTAAACATCGTACGACTCATACAGCAATCTCTATCACTTGACTTAAAATATTTTTGCCCTTCCTTGCCTTTAAAGGAGTGCCCTTTGCCGTGCTGATGTTGCTACATGCCTTACTTCTTGCCTATCTCACACTGCGAATTTTTTCTAAGCTCTATACTAAACATTAAATCTGTTACGAAAAAAGAACTAAACAAAATGAACACAAAACGATCAGCTTTAAAAAAAAGGACTCATAACTGGAAAAACCAAATGAAAAAAGAATGTTAACAGCAAATACTTTTTCACACCCAACCCAGTTCTGCGGAATCCGAATCAACGTTGAGTTTAAGCAAGCGAATAAGCCAATTGGAGTAAAATGCCATGCAGATTTAAATTTTTCCCACTTGTGACGAATGCAGCTATCAATTTTTTTTTGCATGCTAGCATGCTAGTTAACATTCATGTCAGTCAGCTGTTGGCTCTCACGCTGGCCAATAGAATCTTCCTGTCTATTCGTAGCAGCCAGATATAGGCTCACACTCTGGCCAGTAGAAAAATGGACGCAAACTACATGTAAAGTGCCGTAGAAGCATGAAAAAATGGATTATTTCCACTATCGATAGGAGTTGGGAAATGCAAAGTGGGTCTTGGCCTTCCCGCTAACTTGGAGCATGTGCATGCAAATTTTGGTGCAAATCCGTTGAAAATTGCAGCCGTGCATTCGTTACACACACACACACACAAACACGCACACACATCACACACACATCCTGCATTTATAGATAGAGATATATATCATAGACTAATAATTAGTGTATGTGTATAATTTCATAATAATTCATCGCGTTTAGAACCAGAATCCTCAACGTACACACAAGCAGAAAAGCTCCAGATAGTTTCTTCCGTTCTTAGGTACGATTGAAACAGTCAAGGGACTGATGATGGTGATGATGATGATGATGATGATGACGACGAGGAGGAAGAGGAGATGATGAGGAAGAATTTCCAAATTCTTTAAGTATAACTTTATACAGTGTACTCTTCTAGTATTGGGTTGAATGCCATTGGATCCTCTTATCCTATAACACCGCCCATGAAATTTCACGATGTTCTAGACGCTGTTATTATGGCATCCGCCATTTCTTTCTAGATTAGTTAGTTGCATATCCACTATTCGAATCCTCCTTTCCGTTATGGAACCGCAATGGTTCTCTATGGAACTGAGATCCAGTGACTGTTATGGTCACTTTAAATCAGAAAACTCATTACTGTGTTCCATGAACCAATATACCACTATTTTTGATTTGTGACAAGGTGCGTAGCGATGATTGTGCATAAAAAAGGAGATCAGCAGCTTTTTAAATACTCAGACCTAGTAATATGGCGCTAACAGCCATGTCACATTCAAGTTAATTAAATTACCTTTATTTCCAATATTAATACATGAAATGAAAATGAGCAGGTCGCTGTGACTCCGCTAATTTCCATTAAATGTTTCCAGGTCATTGGTTGTTCAGAAATTAACATGAATGTCTTTGTCCACTCGTGCTTAATTAAGTGGTCAATGAGTATATATATATATATATATATATATATATATATATATATACACACACAAATGTAAAAGAACGAAGAGTAAGATTTCAGCGTTCAAAACATTAATTTAAAACAGAGCTCAATACAAAAGTAGAGCAAGAATTTTTTCTATTTATTATGCTGTGTTACATTAGAACATGCACACACCCACTACAAACCGTACATTTTGTTTCAACATTAAATCTTTTTAACGTTTCATCAGGTGGAAAATGTGTTTAGGTGCAGAATCGTGACTTCCCACCTGATGAAACTTTAAAAAAAAATAACCTTCAAACAAAATGTAGTTTTGTAGTGTAGTGTGTATGTTCTAATGTAACACTGCTAATATATATATATATATATATATATATATATATATATATATATATATATATATATATATATATATATAGTATTTAGCTAATTCTGGCACAGTGGCTTTTTTGTACCGTGAGGTGGTAAATACTATGGATTTTAGTTCTATATCGACGTCAAGGAATGGGTTAACCATGACTTCGTATGTAATTTTTAGTGCTGAGTGTTTTTTAAAAGGTGATTTTAGATTTATGTCATCAAGTGTAGATTTGTGGTTTGTCTATTGTTTCGAATACTTTCTTTTCAATATGTGATATGTAAATGTCAGAAAAGATAGAACCTAATGGATTACTCATAACAGCTCCATTAGTTTGGATGCAGGTGTTACCATCATGATCGTAGAATCTTTTGTATTGCTAGCGAGTAGTAGTTTCCGAAGAGTTGCTGGTCAGATATTAGGAGGAGCGATTGACGGATGTTTGTAGATGCAATCACAAATTATGTTATTTCATCAACTGGGACATTGGTGAAGAGATTTTCTACATCTACATTGGGTTTTCTACATTGCTTCCTACATCTGGGACTTCTTGTTTTTAAGATATATATGTTTGTAAGAGTACACACCCGCGTGTGTGTGAGAGAGAAGGGGGCTCCGAACTAAATGCCTCCTGTTTATTTCCACGGAAACTACAATAGATCCAGACAACAAAAACCGTTTTACAAAGCTAATTTTATACATTTTCCTAACAGTGATTATCTTGTCAAGAAAATGTTTAAGTAGTCTGTCATTTGCCGAAACATTTCGTGTCACACACACACTTCGCTGAACATCCTGCACATACAACGTACTTACCATTAAACAGTACATCATTTAATCCTTGGTTGCTTTGGTTGATTATGTTTAGCAGCATATCTAAAATTCTGTGGGCTATTTAATGCCAAAACCTAAATATTTTGAACACAATTTTATGGCTTCAACTAATTATATTTTGAACGTAATTGTACATTTCAATTACAGATAAAATGTAAAAGGAGATTTTGCTATAAAATGTATTGTTAGTAATTCTACGATAAAATATATTGCTGGACATTTTGTGTTAAAATTGTATTGTTGGTCAATAAGTGTTGTTGACAATTTTATTGGTTGACCGTTACACGTGACTAGTAAGTTCTTTCCTCATTAAGTGCCGCATACCAAAATTGGACATTAAATAAATTAATAAGTGTTGATATACCGTAAAATAAAACTAAATTAACCTGAAATTATTTCCAATACATTTTCATAGTAAACTACTTCTCAGGTATTTCGGTGTGAGTTAAAGATTAGCAAGTCTAGTCTGTATCTATCTATATCTCTGAGATATTATGATTACTTACATTATTTACATTATTCGGACTGTTATCCTCATGTTCATTGCCATATTCACAGCATTTCGACCACCCTACGCTCCGGCCTTCTTCAGGAGATTGGAATTTCGAACTGAACCATTTATTTCGTCCACTGGGGGTAGATTGTTCTAGTTCCACGTGCCATGCCTCTTCCAGATGTCTCAGTTATTTCCCTTTAACTCAACTCGCAAAATTTTGGTTCACCACTGCTGTAGCCTGGTATTGAACACACTGACAACAGGCTTTGGCTAGATTCAGAGACTAGACCCAAAGAGTTGAGTTCATGTATATATATATTATGAGATCAGCACAAAACAGGGACAGGCTGTTGAACGCATTTTTTGTATTTATATTTACATACGCTCTATCATTGATATTGACCACTATTACCCATAAATATAGTATACCTGAAAATTATATGTTTTTATTATTTTCTGTCTATTTTTATTATTTTCTGTTTTACGAGAAACAACAGCTTAGGGAAAAAGTACACATAAACACATATAAAAACACATTTCTTTCTTTCGTTTCTGGATCTGGTGAGGCCTAGAAAGGCGAAACGCGTTATCAAATCTATTTTCAATGAAAGGTTTTCCATTTATCAAATTTATTCAAAACTCTCTCTCTCTCTTCATATATATATATATATATGCGAGGATCACTCCGAAAATAATGCCTCCTATCAGCGTGCTCACACACACATGTGTATGCCTTTGTGTGCCCGCGGGTGTGTGTCTGTGTGTGTGTGTGTGTGTGTGTGTGTGTGACGTTTTCCATGCATTCATGATGCTTTCTTTCGTTCCTAAACCATGAAATGTTAGCTTCATCAAGTTCTAACCACCACTTCCGCTGTCATATTAATAGAAATCAATACGCCAAGCGGATATCCGATTTCCGGTTTCTAGTTTCAGTGAAATGTTAGGAATCTTGGCCTCCATTTTTATTCTCAAGAAAAACCGCCTCTGATGTCGAAGCAAAGAATCGATTTAAACATTCTATTTTTTATTTGCTTTTCCTCAAACGAATCCTTTTCATGGAACTCTAAGTAATTTTTTGATATAATATTTTGCCTGTTTATATGTACCAACAAAATAAAGTACTCGAGTAATAAGTATTTCATTTTTGAAAAGATCTGATTTTTTGGGGTGGAGGGTGGGATCTTTTTCGTTATTCCCACACCGCTATAATTTTTTTTTCTATTAGTTTACTCCATGTTTATTTTTGAATTCTGAAAATTCTTCGGTTCGATTTGATCGTTGGAGCAAAATTTACAGTAAAGCAGAAGGACCCAGCGAGATGTTACCGTGCACCCTAAACATCGGGTGTCCATCTTACATGGACGACACGTTAATCACTTCAATCACAAATCTGTTGTGGTTCTGCTACCTCCCACCCCCGATACGAATTTTTGTTTCTCTCCTCCTCAGAGGAATTCTGTTATTCCCAAGATACTGACTAAAATTGAACTAGCAACCTTTCAATGTTTGGGAAAGTAACAGCTTTTCATCGACAAATCAATCGATTTTTCATATCGATAAACTGACACGGGAAATAAAAAAGGACTAAATTTGCAGAAGATTTTGTCACGGATTGAACCTGCTTAGACTTGGCACAATTTCATGGCGGGCGAATAAAACTTGTTATCTGATCCAAATCTCAGTTCTTCCAAACCGGAAATTAGATTATGCCATTTTTTTTTCTTTATAATTCATCGAATATTTCTAGACATTAACGGGTTTATATTGTCGAACCCCGTATTGAAAAACTTTTTTTTCTTCAATTGGATAGACGCTGAAGTATATCTGGGTTCTTCGGTTTTAACTGCAGACATTGAACGTATTCCACTAATCCTATCTAGGTTAGTGCAATGGAGAGGTACTGCTCAGGCTAGAACTGATTTTGAATTTTTTTTTTTACATTAATCTAACTTTGCCTTTTGAGGCCATACAAATCAATGTCAAGATAATAGTGGTGAAGATAGTGGTGGTGATGGCGGCTGATGATGGCGGTTGTGGTAATCGTGGTGATAGTGACGGAGACAAAAACGAATTGATTTGATTTGATTGATACGTTTGCTGCGGCTTATCAAACCTTTGCAAATTATTTAAATCCAGAAAATATTTTTAGATTGTAAGAATTTTTTTGGAGATAATGATGATTTAGTGACAAATGTATTACTAATTAACCCATAGCTGGAGGGAGAAGAAGTGGATTCATGCTTTTCCCATGGGAACTCGCCATTAACGTTACACCACCCGCACGTCCAGAATTACAGCACCTGATATTCTCATCCAGGTACTGACCAAGCAACACATTGATTAACTTCGATGATCGTAGGGGGTGGGGGGTCTTAGTTTCAACGTGATATGGCCGTAAGCAAAAGACGAACTGAAAAGAAAAAGTACAGACATGATGGTATAGGAAATAGAAATGCCCTTTCTGACTATTATCAGTTCTGGTTGATTTTGTAGCACCAATTTCCCACCAAACCTGACTTATTATTCATTATTTTTATTCTTTGACTTTATAGATACGGAAATAGATACACGTAGACTTCAAACTGAGTCATTCGTTTCCGTTTTAATTAGCAAATTAGCTTCATAGGAAAGAACTGTATTTTCTATACAAAAGAATTAAATTTCATATAAGAATTAAATTTGAAAAAATTATTAAATTAAAAAAAATTATATAAGAAAGGTTTAAATTAAAGAATAATGAATTGAAATATTAAACTAAAAATTATTAAATTAAAGAATTAAATTTTATGAAAAAAAAATAGACTGAAATTAAATATGTAAGAAGGTGTCATTGAAAAAGAAATAAATTTATTAGAAAGAAAGAAAGAACGAACGAAAGAACGAAGGAAGGAAGAAAGAAAGAAAGAAAGAAATAATGGAGGGAAGGAAGGAAAATAGAAAGGAAGTAAGGAATGAATGAATGAAGGAAAGAAGCAAAGAAAAAAAGAAAGAAAGCAAAAGAGAAAGAATATAAGAAAGAAAGAAAAATTGTAAATTGTCTAATCATAGTTTTAGTTTACACAAAGCAATTGCTTAGTGGGTATGTTTGTGTGTCGGTGACTGTTTAATTTTGTAGATTGTGCTCAAATGAAGTGGTACCATTTAGCAGTTGAGGCCGATATTTTATCCAACGATTTGCTGCAAGGAGGTTAAAGAATGACTTCCCCTTATTGAAGTGAAGTACAAAAAAAAACAAAAAAAAAAACGAAAAAAGACAAAACGTAGCTCTTCTGGTTTCAGATATTAGTAAATGTAATTACTTCCCTAGTATGTTCATTGGTGCATTTATCTCTGTTTATGAAGTTAAAGAATTGGTTTTATCAATAAATAATTTTGAATTTCGGATTAGTAAATTTATCAAATGTAATAAATTGTAAAAGTCTCTCATAGTTTCATTCATCAAGTAGGATCAGATGGAATTGTAATAAAGACTCTGGCAATCTTAGATGATATAGGCATTGACAAGATTACAGACATAATAAATGAAATCTACAAGATATATATATATATATATATATATATATATATAAATCTGAGGTGAAATTAGCAATGGCCAAATTGAACAAGAAGAAAGCTGCAGAACTAATTGTAATAGAGATGCTAGCAGCTTAATTTGATTTCGGTTTGAACAAGATTTCGGGCCTAATAAGTGAAATATACGACAATGGTGATATACCGGAAGATCTAAGTAGATTCATTTTTATAACACTGCCTAAGCAGCCAGATGCAAGCGAATGTAAACTCGATCGGACAATCAGTCTAATGAGCCACATAAAAAAATTATCATCCGAATTCTGATGAATAAAGCGCGAAACAGAATTAGACCGGAAATAAAACAAGAACGGTTTGGGTACTTCAAAAACACTGGAACAAGGAATGCAATATTTATGCTCAGAGTGATCCCAGAAAGAGCAATACAAATGCAAAAGGATGTTTTATGGATTATTCAAAAGTGTTCAATAAAGTACGCCACAAAAATCTGTTGGAACTGGTAAGCAATCATAATATATTTGGAAAGGATAGAATGACTCAAAACCTATATTGGCAACAAACCGACTGCATACGAATAGAAAATGACTTTAGTAAATACACAAAAATAGAAATAGGTGTAAGACAAGGATGTCTCTTCTTACTGGATATATTTAGTTCTATCAGGATTCACTGTTGGCGGCCAAAATCTTAAAAGCAGGAAATATGCAGATGACAGTGTTGCTGCTGGACACAGAAAGGAAACTATAAGATCTCCTACAGAATATAGCCAAGGAAAGCAGGAAGAAAGGAATAAACGTCAATTGCAAGATGACTGAATTCCTGGTTGTTAGCAAAAGGAAGAGTCCAACATGCAATTACAAATTGAAGATACCAAAATCAAACAAGTGCAACAATTTAAATATCTGGGAAGTATTTTAACAAAACGGGGAAAGTACAACACTAAAATCTGAAGATGCATTCAGAATAGAGAATATGGTTTCCAAAAGCTAAGCAAAGTATTAAGAAACAGAAAAATTTAGTTAGACGCAAAGAAAAGGGTACTTTAACTGTTACATAATATTAGTGAGTACTGGGCAATCAATCACCTTAAAGATGAACAAAAGACTTGAAGCAACATAAATGTGCTTCTACAGGAGGATGCTGAGAAGACCATGGATCGAGCATATAGCAACGGCGAAGTTTTAGAGAAAATGGAAACAAAAAGGACCCTTATACTTAATATCAAAGAGAGACAATTGAAGTTTCTAATGTACATAATGAGGACAGAAAGCATAGAAAATTTGATAATCACAGAATAGATTGAAGGCAAGAGAGACAGAGGAAAACAACGTATAACCTAATTTTCTCTCGGTTGCATTTCTCTGGGATGCATTTTGCCTCTCCAAATGATATGTGATAAAAAGTACATTTAAAAAAAAACGCGGATTCGAAGCCAAAACATTATCATTGATAACTCTCTCCTCCAATTTGCGGACCCTAGTTATTATATTTTATATTTTTAATGCCTGATACAACACAAAAATATAACATTAATATAATCGGTCAATAATTATTCATAATTATTTATACAGGTACTCATGCATGCAATTATAAGTAATCTGTAATAATAATTTAAATTTTGAAATCATATTTATTTTTGGCATAGGAATTTTTTTAAAAACTGTTTCTATATATTTGATTACCTTGCAATCATTCTGTCTCACCTGCTATGTTCTTCCGCTGTACCTATGAGGCGCACCGCACTACTGGTTTAGAAGAACTAACAGAAAGACAAAATTTATTAAGAGCTACAAAAAACAGGTAATTGAGGAGGACCATGATCGCCAACGTCCTGAAAGGATGCGGCACATAAAATGAATATGCACATTCATGTGTCATAAAGAGACCCAAAAGGAAAACAAAATGCCGACATTGACGGAGCCGGGGATAAGGTGAGTGGCAGTGGTGATGGTAACTGAGAAAATCTTTAAAAAATTGACATCACACAATTGACCAATGAAAATGAAATAGAAAATATCGACCTACAAAATTGAAAGACGGTTAAGAAATATTTTCCCTTAAAACTCCCCACCTTATTTTGTTTAGTGTTTGTGGTGTCTTCCAAGTCCCCGATGAGGATTAACGATGACATCATGTACTCGAAAGTAAAAATTTCTTCCCAACGAATATCCTCATCCTCACTCACTCTGTTTTTAATTCATTTGCTAGAAAGCTATCCGATTATTTGGACTAGTGTTATTTTCGAATTTGAAACTCTGGATTAGTAAGGTAGTTCAAATTCAAAAAGTTTATCTTTAGGGCATCTTCTCTGACTTGACAACGGTGCAGATTTCTGTCATAATATTTTCATTCTAAACACATCACCGGGACTGATCTAAATTTGATTCTCATTAGGGAAACTGCTCTTGTAATTTACGCCAGACTACACTAAACTCATTTACATTCAGACTAATGTCCTCATTTTTCTTTTTCCTATTATCATAACGTTTCGGCCTTCTTGAGGTGTCTCTTGATCTGGGTAACTTTCAGGGCATTTCAGGGCATTAACGACAGACGACATAATGGCCAAATATTCTCATAGCCTGGCTCAGCATTACAAGTTTCTTAGAATATCGTCTCAGATAACTTATTTTCAAAATCTCTTACGTACGGCATGCCAGGATTGTATAGTTGGTTATTTCATTTAATTTTTTTCGGCAAAAAGAAAAACAACGGATAGCATACTTAGTGAGCTTGTAAAAAGATATTGCAACAGGATTTGGGAGAAAAAAAAAGACAAAATTTATTAAGAACAACAAAGGACATGTGTCTTGGGTATGACGATAAACTACATCCGGCAGGGGCACTTGATCTGCAGATTTGAGTGTAGCAACTATTAAGGTCCCAGCTATGGGCAAATAGTGAACCCCCAAACGCAAACAAAACACTATGAATGTATAAAAATATATATTAATAGTAAAATTACCATCAATACATATTAGTAGTAAAACTACCAAGAATACATTTTAAAGAAAAAATAAGCAGTAATACATTTTATCTGTATTTGAAAGCATACACTTGCGTTCAAAATATTTAGATTTCAGCACTAAACAACCCAATAGATGTTGATATGCCGCTAAACAAAATCGACCAATCGACAAAAGAAAGAACATTTTGGTGAGCCATGATCAATTACGTCCTGAGGAAACACGGTACATGAAAAAGAATTACTGCCGAGTATCGGTTATGTGATGACAGATAAGCACCTCTTAACAGACCGGTTAACTAACGTAATCCTCATTGGGCGTCCCACTTACGTGATTTATCCGGAACGTATTCAGCTGTTTTTATTATTTTCAGAATCAACTGAGCGGACATGCATGTAACTTAGAAAACAAGGAAGCTTTTAGCCCATGGATCAATTCTCCCGTGGGCTTACTCATTCCGCAGTGAAACGTCACTTATTAATTTTGCATATTCTATGAAAGACAGCGTACATTCTCTTACAAGACGTTTTTTTAGCAAAACACGGCATCACCGAGATCTGTCAGTCTATGTAACGTTCTAGTTTTCTCTCTGGGCCATCTAACTTTTCAATAAGTTAAAACGATTTAATTCCGGAAAAAACCGCGTGGAACGGAAATTGGCTTACTTGTTCACTATTGACTGCTGTCATCTTAAAAATTAATTCTCTTGTGAAGCTATACACGCCTTCAAACGATGGCGCCATTGCTGGAAATAATCTTGGAACTCGTTTTCCTGAATGGAGTATTTTTGAAGGGAACTAAGGCCATATTGCCCTAGGTAGACTCTCTTTTTATTAATATTAAATGGCGTAAAACTTTCTGGACAGAACACGTAAAACTTGGTAAATAACGAGAAAGTGAACTGTTGCATATATACAAATTCCATATCAACGCTTAAAACGGTAAATGGACGCCATAGGAACAGGGGTTAGAGAAATCTGATTTCCGAAGACTGGCTGATTGCGACTCGCGTGGACAAAACTATCTTCTCTTCATGAAAAATCTATTCTAATTGTAAATATCTGTCAGTTACTGAATCCGTTAATAATTCCAACGAACTTTTCTAGTGAATGAAACGCCTGGTTGAGTGAAAAGAGATTCAAATTGTGTTATGTCAATCTGTAAGAATGTTTCCGATCGCTTTTCAGAAAATCTGTTGCCAAATGTTGTCTGGGCTTAGGGAAATAAAAGATTCTTTTTTTCTTTACAGGTTTCAAAAGACGACATTTTGGTTTCTGTTCTAGCAATTTTAAGTTCCATTATGTGAAGGCGTCTTGAAGGGATAATGATGCAAGTGACATATTTATTGTTGGGTCGGCATTTTGAAAAAAAAAATCCTTCTTCGCATCTCCTTTAATGAAGAAACTAAAATGTAAAATCCATACTAACATGGTTATTTATCAGATCGAAATCATTAACTACTATTGAATCTCAAGTGGGAATTACAGTAATTAATAACTACATTTTCTTATAAAAATTCTCATCGATAGACTTTTGCTTATATAAGAAAGACGGGGAAATAGACAACTAGAATACATTCAAGCATACATACATACACATACATATCATATATATATATATATATATATATATATATATATATAAAACACAATTTATTATTTATGATAAAAATATAGTTCTCAGGTATATTTTGTGGTAAAGTGCTCAATATTAGAGATAGAACGTATGTAGATATAAGAATATAAAAATGGACTCAGATGTTAACACTGACATTTTAATTCATACTTGAACGCAATCTTCAGGCCATCTTTTAAATTTATATTTACATACGCTCTGATATTGAGTTTTAATGTATGCTATATAACTTTACCCATAAATATAGCATACCTTAAAACTAAACACCTAAAATGCACATTAGCTTGTGCTAGAAGCCATCTAGAATATCGGAGTAAATATTGAAACTGTTTTATGGTCAGACGAAACTCAAATAGTATTATTTGGCAAAATGAACTCCCGTTATGTATGGCGGTATGTGAATGATGCTCTCAAACCAAAAATACCTTCCCAGTAATTAAGCACAGTGATGGGAGGATTCTGCTCTAGGGATGTTTTGCTGCCTCTGGACCAGGAGAACTAGTGATAATACAAGGTATCATGGATAAAGAACAGTATTTGCCTATTCTTAAAAAATATATAAAACAAAATGCAGGGAAGCTGTCATTGTAGCGTCACCGGAAGTTCCATCATTACAATGACCAGAAACACACGGCACGAATTGTTACAGAATACTTAGATTACAGCAAAATTAAGGTATTGGCGCACAAATGCCACTGAAAATTTATGGGAATATTTGAAGAAAAAAGTAAGAGAAATAAGTCCTTTGAATTTGGAGGACATAGAAACTATTGCCAAGGCAGAAGGGAGCAAAATAGCTATCAGTGTGTAATAGTGATCTCATAAGAAACTATCAAAACCGATTAAAGGCATTAATTAAAAATAAATGTTAGACAACTGATTATTAAGGTACGAGAGCCAGTAATTTTGTCCCATGTTAAATGCTTTTGTTTGTTATTGTTTGACATTAAAATAAAAAGTGTGTTGTGGACATCACTGCACATACTTTCAAATTCATTTTTTCATCATTTGTGAAAACAGTACATAAAGTTTCCATGAAAATTTGAAGTATTACAGCTTTATTTGTAAGTATGTAAGAGGGGTGAATAATTGTGTGCACAAGTGTATATATGTTGTGGTGTACTCCCTCTAATGAGTCTATTGCGGACTCTTCCACTTCCTATAAAATTAGTAGGAAAGTAAGCCTTAGGGTAACGGTGATATAAACTGTTCAACTGTCAACCTCCCCGCCTCGGCGGAGAGGAACCCGGACGAGGCTTTGCCGAAGGGCAAAGTGTCGTCCGGGGAGGTAGACAGGCCCTGAACCCGTTTATACGGGTTCAAAGGGAATATATTTCGCCAAGCCTACGGGCTCGCAGAACCTACAATAAACCGGCCTTGTGCCACATACGACCCACGTGGTGGGGAGGGGGCGTTAAATATAACAGTGATATAAACTGTTCAACTGTCGGACACTCTGTCTTGAGCAGAGAGGAACCTGGACTCGGCTTTGCCAAAGGGCAAAGATTCGTCCGGGGAGGTAGACAAGCTCTGAAGCCGTTTATGCGGGTTCTAAGGGAATATCTTCGGCCGAGCCTACGGGCTCGGAAAACCCACGTTAAACTCGGCCTTGTGCCACATACATTCTTCGTGGGGGGCTGTTAAATATTAACAGTGATATAGTTTGAGCGCTGGTTAACCGTCACACACTCCCAAGTCGTGTAACCCACTTCTGTTGTATTTACTGTTCAATACACTATCTGCGACCTCTTGTTTTGTTATTTCTTGGCCATTTACTTGGTGACAACATCTTGGCAACGAAGGATTCGAAGAAACGGATTTCGTGTTAAATGATAAAAGTTTTTTTTGCCAGTGTCTACAACAGTAGTGATGAAAGGAATTCTACACAAAACTCTACGGCAAAAGGACATCCGGTGTTAAATACAACACTGTCAGTGAAAAAAGAAACTCCGCAAAACAATAGAATTTCTACAAGTTCAATTCAGTGGTTGGGAAGAAGGTTGGTGAACCTTGTTACTTTTTCTATTCCAATAAGACAATAAAAGAACTGAACAAGTCAAACAACTTATTGTTTTCACTAATAGGGTAAAATAAAAATTTACCCCCTCTTTCGCTTTTAAATTTTTTCTGACAAAGAATTGTTCAAGTCAAACAGATTATTGTTTGGTTAATTGAAAAAAAAGAATTCCCCACTTCATTTCTTAATTTTTCTTACCACCGCAGTAAAATGGACGAATTTAAAAGTGCAATGATAGAGTTGTTAAAACAGCAACCGGAACAACAGCTACCGTTGGAATTCAAATTTCAAGAAGGACAAGAGAAATTCCAACGAGAAGAAGCAAACCATCAACAGGAATAACATTTGCTGTTGGAGCAAAAATACCAAGATAAGAGAAATTCCAACGAGAATCAGCAGAATTGCGTTAAGAAAATAAAAAAAAACTGCACCTAGAAATTCTGGCCAGACAACAGAAGCTTGAGGAAATGCTCTTTCAAACACAGAATGAGCAAAGGTACTTATCCAGCCAAAATGAGGACAGTAAAAACGCGTTCTCTCAAAATTCTATATGGAGTGCTATTGAAAACTTCTCGTACGCACCTGAAAATGAAATTACATTTGCTTCATACTTTAAACGTTACGAGGACTTCTACAATACGGATTGTGCAAATTAGGATAACCATAAAAAGGTTGGCCTACTCCTCAGGAAATTAGGCACAGCAGAATATACTAGGTTTGTTAGCTATATTTTACCTAAGAAAACCAGCGACTTGAAATTTAAAGATGCGGTTCAATCATTAACAGAACTCTTCAATCCAAAAACAACACTTCCACAAGCGTTGGAAATGCATGAATCTCACCTGCAAAGAAGACAAAGATTATACTACTTTGGCGATTGTAGTCAATAAACACTGCGATGATTTCAAATTGGCAGAGTTAAGCACCAACAATTTTAAATGCCTGATTTTCGTCCAGGGTTTGATTTCAGCGAAAGACGCCGAAATACGTTGTAGGGTGCTCAACAAGCTTGAAAACGAGCCCGACGTTACTTTACAGCAAATTGCCGAAGATTGCCAACGTTTCGTGAGCATCAGAGAGGATTCGAAAAACATCGAACAGAGTGGCGTGGCTCACATTGAAAAATACACCAAAGAAAAATTAAAAGTGGCCAACCAAAAAGTATACTTTGCCGTCAAGACCATGTTTCGGATGTGGTCAATTACATTGGTACAGGGATTGTACTTTTAAAGATAAAAAAATGTTTTGACTGCGATAAAGTGGGACACAAAAGTTCCCACTGCAGGATTAAGAGCAAGACCAAAAAAGTTTTGTAAAAATTACCAATTCTGATGAACCACAATGTAGTAACATCAGGAAATATATTGAAGTACATATATTTAACAAAAATCTACGGCTACAGCCTGGTTCAGATTCACACTTATCCATAATTAATTGTCAAACACGGAAAAAATTTGGTAAGCCGACTTTGTTAAGAACGAACTGAATAGCTTAAGGAGTAACTAGCGACACTATTAAGTTTATGGGCGGACTTATAACGAACGTGTCATTCAAAGGTAAAACATTAAAACTTAAGGTGTATATTATTTAGAATACAGGTAATCTGTTCGGGACTGATTGGTTAGAACAGTTTCAACTTTGGGATATGCTGATTAATTCATTATGTCAAAAAGTCGAAAATCTGACTGACGAAGCAGAACAGTTGAAAGGTGTATTTAAAAAAATTTCAGTGGAGGACTAGGAAAATGCACAAAATGTCTGCTAAGTTTGAGGTAAAGCCAGACGTAAACCCAGTTTTTAAGAAAAAAAAAACGTAACGTTGCATTTGCCACGTTAAATCGAATTAACGAAGAATTGAATTGACTTGAGGAAATGGGAGTGCTGGCAAAGGTTGAATATAGCGAATGGGCATCTCCCACGGTTTATATTAAAAAGAAGAGAAAAGAAATTCGTGTATGTGCTGATTTCCCTACGGGGCTGAACAGCGCCCTAAAGGATCACCATTATCCCCTTCCAAGTCCAGAGGAGATATTCGCTAAGCTCAGTGAGGAAAATATTTTTCTAAGATTGACTTAAGCGACGCATATCAGCAAATACCCGTGGACGAGGAATGCTCGAAACTTCTTTGCATAAACATCCACAAGGGTTTATACAAATTTTTAAAACTTCCGTTCGGGGTTAAGGTCACCTCTTCCATTTTTCAACAGGCCATGGGCACGATGTTAAATGGTCTGAATTTTGCGGTGGCCTATCACGATGACGTCCTAATGAAAAGCGACAGCATCGAGGAACATAAATCGCACGTGTAGCAGGTGTTCATGAGTATCTAGAATTACGGATTCAAACTAAAGGACGCGAAGTGTGAGTTTTTCTTAGAGAGAATCAAGTACTTGGGGCAAATAATTGACAAAGAAAGAAGACGTCCCGACCCAGATAGGGAAACGGCAATAAAGAATATACCAGCACCAGAAAATGTGCCGGCTCTTCAAAGTTTTTTGGGTCTTACCAATTATTATAACGTTTTTGTTTCAAGAATGCACAGTTTGAGAGTTCCACTTAAGATAAAGAGTGGGAATGGACAACCGAATGCCAGGAAGCATTTGAGAAAATAAAGGAGGTCCTTACATCAGATCTGTTCCTGGCTCATTATGATCCAAACCTTGACATCATCGTAGCTTACGGTATCGGAGTGTGCATTTTACACAAGTTAAAGGATGGATCGGTAAAGCCAATTGCCCTGGCATATAGGACGCTATTACCAGCTGAAAGGGGTTACTCGCAAAGAACTCGCATAGAAAAGGAAGCCTTAGGGATAATTTTTGTGGTAACTAAATTCCATAGATTTATTCTTAAAAGGCAGACAGACCATCGTCCACTCCTTACTATCTTTGGCTCAAAAAAGGATCTGCCAACACATACTGAAAAGATGGGGAACCATTCTCCTCAATTATAATTACAAAATGGAGTTTCACCCATCCACTAAAATCTGTCATGCCGACGGGTTATCGAGATTGATACCTTAGTATGCTGAACCCATGGAAGACACAATCATTGCTGCCATAAGAATAGAGGTCGAAGTAATTGTGCAATTCTGTCAGAGAGTTTCGAAAAATAAGCAACGAAATAATAGCCAAAGCGTCCGATAAGGACTTCATAAAAGAAGTAAAGGACAAATTAAATAACAAAGACCAGAGTATTTCAAAAGTATACTCGCTCTGTAACGACATATTAATGCACAGAGATAGAATAGTAATCCAATCTACACTTCAGAATAGAACTCTAAAGGAATTCCATGTTGGCCATCCGGGAATTTCAATCCCTGGCCTAAAACCGACCGTCCGTGGTCGCGGATGCATAATGATTTTGCTGGACCACTTAATGGTTTTTGCTAACTCGTTGTAGCTGACAGTCATTCCAAGTGGCCAGAGGTATTAAAATGCAAGAAGACGACTGCGGAAGTGACAGTAAAGTTTTTGCACGACCTATTTGCCCATTTCGCAGTCGTTGACTGCATTGTAACAGACAATGGCACACAGTTTACATCGTGTGAATTTAAGGATTTTTGTCCTGATCGAACATGTTACCACAGCGCCATATCACCCAATGGACAGACAGAGCGTTTTGTGGATACTTTTAAGAGAGCACTGAGGAAGGCTAGAGGTATTCCCACCGATACGACTATACATCAGTTTTTGCAAGTCTATCGAGTAACTCCTAATAATAGTGTTCCATTTGTCAAGACGCCAGCGGAGGTCATGTTTACCAGGAAAATAAAAGCGGTATTTGACAAATTCTTTCCGAATGAAACAAAAGCGGGTAATAATAAAGTGCTTAAAAAGCGCTTTAAGATCGGCGAAAAGGTTTATTTTCGTGTATTTGGGAATAACAAAGCTCACTGGGAGAATGGAACAATAGACTAACAAATTGGTAACATGATTTACATGGTTCAGGGATCGAAGTTTGTACATAAACGTCATGTAAACCAAATCAGAAGACGGTATGGAAGACTAGTCGACAGGGATCCCATAGAAGATGACATTATGGACGTCGTCTTTCCAATACCGCAATCGGTACGAGAATACCCCCCCCCCAAAAAAAAGGTAAGTTTACGGAACCTTTAGAAGTTAACCCGAAAAGGAAAAGATATTGAACATCTTTCATTTCATGCCATAACTACAGAAAAAGAAAAAGAATGAGTAAAAAAAAAAAAAAAACATCTCCTCACTTATGAACTTTGAATTACGTAAGCACATTACTCAATGGATTATTGGAAATTATTAACATCATAATTTATCAGTAAAAATTATCCAATTTCTTTTTCATTATTTAGGAATAATGAATAGAGACTATTGTTAACACGTGAAATGCGTGTCGTAAATCTAAAAAAAAAAAAAAGAAAAAAAATTGTGAACGTAATTCCTGTATATAGCTTTTTTCGAAGTGGTTGTTGCTGATTGTTTTTTTTTTTTTGGTTGAATAGGAGTCAGGCCGAAAAGAGAGGTGTTGCGGTGTCCTCTCTCTAATGAGTCTATTGTGAACTCTTCCACTTCCTATAAAATTAGTAGGAAAGTAAGCCTCGGGGAACAGTGATATAGACTGTAAGGTGGTTAAACGACACACACTTCCAAGTCGTGTAACACTCTTCTGTTGTGTTTACTGTACAATACACTATTTATCTACAACCTCTTGTTTTGTTATTTCTTAACCAATTACTTAGTCGCAACAATATATAGATCTCATCAAGTTGGTCAATGACTTCAGAGACAGCTTTTCGTGACCTGGAAGCAGAGGATTAGCTTTCCTGCGAATAAAGCTTATTCTTTGTCCTTCTACAATTATCAGCTGAACCACAATCTGGCAAAATTAGGTCTGACATGAAAGTTTGTACCTACTAGAAGCATGTCACTGAATTCTGTCGTGCGGACAAAAATGACACTCATTGACGCTTGCTGTAAGTTTACACCAGTCATACGCTCCGTATCTTGCGTTTTCGATTTTCCTCTGTTTGGTCCGATGTAAGATAAATAGCACTGACATCATTTTTTTAAACAAGGTCGTCGCCACCGCTTCTGAGAAAAAAATTAGTTGATTTTACATGTCAACACTTCTTGAATTATTTTACGTTCCACTTTTATATGTGGGAACCAATTAAATTCATATTCACTACTAAGTAGTCGTGTATCCGTCAGACTAGACTCACTTTCAATATTTACATTATTAAAAGGACTATTATCCTCATATTCATTGCCATATTCAAAACGTTTAAGGTGATTTCAGGTAATTGGAATTTCGAAACGAACCCTTTATTTCGTCCAGCAAGGTAGATTGCTCTAGTTCCACGTGCCATGCCTCATTGGATCTAACTAACGCCTTTATCCACTGCGCCATTATTTATTATTATAAAGTTTTTAGTGGATAATAGTATTTGAGTAGTAGTATTTGAATAGCACCCGTTCAGATACGAGTATCGACTAAAATAGCTTTTTAAGTGATAGAAATCTGTCGGATTAAAAATATTCTGAAATTCTCTTTGTTTATGTTTGGATAGGAAACTGTGCAGGTATGAAAAACTTTGAGAGATTCTATGAGGGGGAAAGATTTCGTTTGAAGGCAGTAAATTTGGCCTCGTCTGAGTGACTGCCTTTCGTGACCATGTTGGTTAAGGCGTACCAGGCTTAATCATAGCTTTCTCTGTCCTGAGAGTCATAGGTTCAAATCCTGTCGAAAAGTACAAATTTTTCTTTAATAAGATGTCTCGAAAAATCAGGCGGGATAAACGAAAATAAAGAAATATACTGTTTAATGAATAACTGAAGCGCCTATTCAAATACGAGTCTCCACTAAAAATAACATTTAAAGGGAATATATAGATAAATTATTTTAAGTTTATTCTCTACTCAGTGTTTAGAAATAAAATAAATTGCTTCAGTGATAGTTTAGTTTTCCTTCACATTTTTCGTTTTTAGGAGACAACCCAACTTATCTTAAAATCTAAATAAGTATTTAAAATTCATTAAGTAACAGCGGTTGTATAATTAACCGTCCCTATTTGAATACACGCGCTTGAATCGCACGCGTTCTTAGTTTCACTCTATACTTCTAACATCTCCACCTAAACTCCAAAATTTTATTTCCTAATTTTTTTTCTTTCAATGGTAAATAGGTTCGCCTATTGTCTGGAGTAGAAGCTTATCTCTTGTTTCTTGTTTAAGATTGGGTGTCTTCTCCTAAGGTCTTCTAATTCTCTTTAAACCCTTGCATCTTAGTGGTATTATCGCCTTGCTTGGGGTGAAATGATAAAAATAACAAAAACCTTGGATGTCGCAAAATTCTAATGCATACCTAGACTGTATGAATTTAAGCGCAATATTAGACTGGCGGCGAGATCGCATCAATTTAGTGTTGAGCTAGCTAAGATGTAGCTGTAACTTCTATGCTAACAGTTTCTTATCTCGCACTTCTCGCTTGTGGAACTTCATTCCGGCTCCATGCTTTCCAACCAACTTTAATCAGCATTAAACTTTTAATCAAAATTTAAATGCAATGTCAATCGCTATCTACTGTCTCCGTGATTGTTCTTTTCTTTCTCCTCATTATTAATGTTTCTGTTGCTAATTCATTCGCACCATGTAAACCCTTGCTTGCTAGTGGCTGTACTGCCTTGCTCGTTATGAATAAATCTTTTAAAATTGTGTATTAGTTTCAGCCTTTTAAATGATATTATTAGATGAACACTATATTTAATAATCATAAATAAAATAAAAAAAACGTAACAAATCATCAAACGCCAATATTTTTAAAAGACTTTTGAATCTTTTGTATGTGTATAGACGTGCCGATTTTTGGAAGTACGGGCGACAATACACGACATTATCAGAAAATAAGAACGGCAACTACAGTAAATTTAAAGTCAACATTATTAAAATTCAATAAAACATTAGATTGCGAAGAATATTTTCCTAAATTTTTAAGATTACTGAGTACTTAACAATTATATAAAAAAGTGCTTGCGTCATTTTCTTCAATTATGTTTACAGAAAAATCTCCAGAGAACAACATTTTGCCATTAGGCTGTCAACACGTCAATACAGCTACTATTGAGTTAAAAACACAGCTACTTAAAATGCATTTCTGTGGTATTTTAAACTTAAAGCAAATAATATTTGTTTCAAATTAGATTAATTATACTTTAATTCAACTAATGTTTCCCAAATAAAGTTTCAGAAATGTATATTTTATTTTTGGAAGATTTTTCTAATAACGAGAATTACATTGCGATGAAAGACGGCTAAAAAGGGGAGCTAATCAGCTATTTTAGTAAAAAAAGAAAAAGAATATCCTTCCAGTCAATTTGAATTATTCTTTGAAATGCAGAAAGTATTTTGATTATTGGAAATATTAAATTTAATCTATTATCATGAAATTAAAACTAAAATATAAAAGCTTCAAGAATGATTTTTTCTTTTTGAAAATTAATTTTAAACCTTAGGTATCGCGTTATTTGTGTAGATCCCTATATAAAGCAGATGCATCAGACCAGATGTGACAGCAATATTCAATGAACAGATGAATAGTAAACTTATAAACGTACCAGATAGATTCTGGCGAGAAAAACTCTCTATTACGACACAGTGAACCAACTTGCACAGCAGCAGACCTAGCAATTGATTCAATATAATCGTTTCAATTCATGCTGATGGAAAACGTTAAAACGAGAACGTGCAATGAGTTAATGTCCTGGAGGTTAGCATCAGCCATGTCGATAGAAAGCAAAAAAGTTTATTTATACGATGAAAAGAGAGCAATTTAGTTTTGGAGGCGTTAAAATCAACAAGTCATTTCTTGCCATAGTTAACAACAGATTGAAGATTATTTTTTTAAAATCTGCTGCCAATTTGATATCGAATCTATCAGACTTGCCATTAATACAGAAGTAAATATTGTTGGGAACGGGAGTGTCGCTGAATAAAATTAGGAACAACGGAAGTGAAAGGCTAGAGCCATGCGTTAATGTAAAAAGATCTTGAAGAGTGGCCATTCTAGATAACTTATTTCGAGATTGAAAGATTGAATCAAATAGAAAATTCAGCCAGAAATAACATAACCCTTCAAGTTGGGAAGAAAACCAGCATGCCAAACGCCTTCGAGAAATCTAAGGCAAGAGCCTGAACCTCACCATTCATAGTTAAATCTTGACAGTCCCTTTCAACAATGTGTGTTTGTTTGTGTTTGTATAAAAGACGTTGTACGAAAGAGGATTAGTTATCAGGAAAATACAGTTGAATTTGAGTTTGTTCATATATTCACTTTTAGAGAAAAGTTTTATTTATCTGATTGTATATCGATCGTACAGAACGCAAACTAATTGAATGGAATCTCACTAACAACCGACTGAACAACTCAAGGGGAGAGAATGTGCAGTAAAACTCTCTCTGATTCATGTCAATTTAGGAGGATGTACACTGTTCTTGAGGTATTGAGACAAGGTGTTTTTGTTTTTGCAAATATATAAAGTGACCTTGTGACAGACTAGACCTAGAATATTAAATACATGTACAGAAGTGCCCAGTTGCATGTAGCAATACAATGCTTTGATCGCCTTTTGTCGTGTAATCGTTAACACCACCTATCTCGCAGACTATTGCTAATGGAAAGAGTACGATCGTTATCTATCTATCTATCTATCTATCTATCTATCTATCTATCTATCTATCTATCTATCTATCTATCTGAGTTCATTATCTATCTATCTATCTATCTATCTATCTATCTATCTATCTGCATATCTATCTGCATATTTCCATATCTAAATCTTCATCTATATGTAAAGCAAATTAATACGCATCCATTTTATTAATTACAATTTACATGAGAGGAATGCATTAATTTATCACATGAAAGCGCCCATAATTACATAGTGGCTTCCATATAATGGCTTTAATCCAGCTGATAAATATATATTTACTTTATGTCATACAAGCAAACAAAATCGGTTATTAAATAACATTGTCTTTTACATACTTTTATTCAGCAAATTGCAAAAATTACTAAAAAATTAAGCGAGTTTCAGAATATCGTTGAAAGGAACAAGCAGACGTTCCCATCGACGGCCATTTTGATTTCGTAATGGCGAAAACGGACCATTTTCTATAATTTGCCTGTACATCTCCACCGAGGACATAATTAATGGTTGACAATGGGTTGGGGGTAATTTTTGTTATCTTTATAGAATCAAGTTAATAAGGTTAAGGTTCTATCGATTCGGACAAGTGTAGCCTCAACATTTGCTTTTGTTGTAATTATTCCTTTACAGTCATATTTTCTCCCGCAAGATGGCGTCATTCTGTTTTATGTTTGACGTGGCTACTTCTACTGGTTATTCCTATCGAGAACGACTTTGCTTGGTGTTGTGTACACTGCCTTTGCTGACATATAGCACATTGGTATACAATCGAGTATACAGTCTTGCTCAGTATGTGACGACGTCTTCATTCGATTGGAAGTTACATTAATGCACTTCACATCGATAATGTTAGATACTGACTGAAAGAAATCCTAATTGCTGATTTGTGAGACTTTTTTTCACTAACCTTTACAAGAAAAAGGGTAAAAACTAATCTCAAATAATTAAGAGCAACATGTTTTATTATTGTAAAATCTACGATGACCCATTCTTTGATCCAATCATTTCGAAAATTCTTTTTTGCTATAATGTATAAAATTGTCAATTTATTTTTTTCTAATGTGTTAAAAAAGAATGCGGTAAAAGTTTTTACTTGTATCTGAGTTACGGTTACGTCTAACACAAATCAGCAATTTCGTTTTTAAATGACGAAAAAGTAACTGAAACAGGAAATTCTACTTTTTGAATATAAATTGCGAAGGTGGCGAATAGAAAGTTGCAGAGAGAGAGAGAGAGAGAGAGAGAGAGAGAGAGAGAGAGAGAAGAAGAAAAGGGGAAGATGACCGATATACTCTCCGGCCTTCCTCAAATGTATATCGTATCCCGTATTCTTCTTAGAAAATTAAACAAAATTCTTTCTTTCATTAATAATTATTTTTAATTAGCTAAACTCGCGAAAATTATTCTTAATTTGCAAAATTCGTGAAAATTATTCTTAACAGGGCTAAACCTGGGGAAATTTCATGGATTTTGACAACTTATCCATTGTCTTATACTTTTGTTTTTTTTTCTCAAACTTTGTATCTTTTGCTTTTCTCCCTTATCCATTTCAATCTATGTTAGCCATCCATGTTTTTGTCTAAATGTTATACAAATGGAGATTAGTCTCAAATATAAAATTTTCACAAGGAATGTGCATATATTTTCGATTGCACCGTCTCTTTTATCTTTCTTTTGTGCTATCATACCATAAAGTATCTTAATGTATTTTCATAAATATGTAAAATTCTGTTGACAGTATGCTCGCTTTCAAGATTTCAACATATCCATAAAAAGCAACTCACCGATTTTTCCGTCTTTCACTTTCAGTGTTTTAAAATTTCTGTTCGACATTCGAGCTTATTTGCTAGTTCTTGTTGCTCACGTGGAAAGTGTTGATACTGCTTTCGAAATAGCAACACTTGTTGCGTATCTGCTGACTAGATCAGTGGTCTTTTTTCAACAAGGTTAGTGTATCTACTGCTGCTATTTTTACACACACACACACACTCACAAACGCACCCAGGCACAAGGTCTATTTTGTCCTCTTTAAATTTAATAATTCCGAAAATATTTAGTTCAAGAATTTCAGATAAATTAGTAATACTATCTATCTATCTATCTATCTATCTATCTATCTATCTATCTATGCTGTGCCAAGTAACTCAAGTGCTAATGGTATCATGTGCCTCAATACTACCTACCCCATGTTCGGATTATCGTCGACTAAACTGGTTCTTCCACCAGGCTTTTCTGGTGAGGAGAATGGCTAGACAGTAAACAGTATTAAAAACCAGTCAAATAGCAGATGAACCTATTTACAGAGACAGCAGTGATGCAACCGTCTGCGAGCGTTGTACTCCTTAGCCTTCGTTAATTTATTCAATTACAAGGAATACTCTGATGTAACACCAGCAGTTCACTCATAACCAATGATGTGAACTTTCTCTTCTTGATCGGTTTTTAGTTGATTTTGATTAGTGGCATATCAACCTCTGGGGGGTTATTTAATGACGAAATATAATTGAACACCATTTTATGAACGCAATTGTATGTTCTCAACTACAGATAAAATGTCTTGCTGGTCATTTTACTATTAATATGTATTGTTCGTAATTATTCAACATAAAAAAGTATTGCTGATGTTTTTAGTATGAAAATGTATTTTTATACTTTCACAGTGTTTTGTTTTTGTTTGGGGGTTCTCTATTTCCTTAGATTTACTACCCAGGGGGACGAAGTTGACCTGGGGACCAATAGTAGATAAAAAGTGCTTCCACACTGCAAAGAACGTCCAATCTCCCGATCAGATGTAGTTTATCGTCAGACATAAGGTTTATCTTTTCTTGACGGATTATGGTATTTGATGGTGAGAGAGTAAGTTTGACCCGGGTTCATAGTCTTTCCTCAAAATAAAAAATGAATGCATAATCCTACTTAGTGATGCACAGGTTGGCCGTAACCTAAAATGGCAGCCACATTAACGAAGACTAACAATTCTATTGATACAAATAACAATCCTCTGGAACTGTTTCAAAAAACATGCTGAATGCTGCTACTTATGCATATGAAACCTTTGACAGTATTAGCTGACCATAAAGCCATATTCGATTACAGTACCATTAAAAAGAATTTGATTAGTGCCATGCGATAACTATACGAGGCAGCCAATACACACACACACACACACATATATATATATATATATATATATATATATATATATATATATATATATATATATATATATATATATATAATACATTATATTAATTGCACAACTCAGATTTCATGCTTTCTACAATCGTTAGGTGCGAATTTTGGGGTTAATACCGGGTTTTTAATATTTCTATTTATCGCTTTTAATTATTTAAATGAATAGTAGTTTTACTTTAGGATTTGAATGTAGGCTCAGATTAACATTTTAAATTGGAAAAAAATTGGAAATAAGAATTATAAATTCTAATTTTCAAACAGCCGATATTGTTATGGAAAAACGTTTGTAAAATCAAGGGGGCTAAATTTATTTTTACCTCGCTCGTACATCTACCTATATTTACCCATTTATAAATAAATATAATATATAATAATATATAATAAAAATATAATAAAAAGGCTTAAACACTATTCTATGGTCATATTCCATTGGAATCGTAAATACGATCCAATTCATCAGACCTACAAACTCAAAAATATATATACATACATATATACATATATATATATGTATGTATATGTATACATATATATATATATATATATATATATATTATATATATGTATATATGTATGTATATATATATATACATAATTAAATAAGGAACAAGTAGGAAAATCTTTATAAATGTAACAGGTTTCGCTGTTTATTTAATTTCATTAGAAAAGTTTTTATTTCCTCAAAAGTTCTGATAAAGTTAAATAAATAGCGAAATATGTTAGATTTATCAAACTTTAACGACCTGTTCCTTATTGAATCATTTTGTCTGATTTGATCTCCAAGCCGTGTGGAAATATAATAGGAGAAAGGGTAGTCAACATCGAGCTGCGAGACGACAGTCTGTTTCATGCTTGAATGTAAGCCAAGGATATTGTAAATGTATCAGTGTGGGGATTAATTGAAATTTACATTAATTTTTTTTTTATCCAGCCTCATATGAGCTTAAGAAGAATTTCCTAATATGAAAGCAAGGACTCAAGACTTCGGTTTTCTGGTTGAAAAGTTTCTTTGTACCCAGAAATGTCATAATTGCTAATTTTTCCTGTTGGCAGAGGTTGCAAATATTTTTGGGATTGTTATAAGGATTCGCCTCTTTAAAAATTTTCCATCTTACAAACGGGTCCCTGTTATTTTTTCTTTTAAATTCCACACATAGTCAACTAGTTTAGTAGAGTACCTAAAATTTAGTAGTTTAAATGAACTATGATTATACGATCTACATTTGAAAGTATCTTCAGTACATCTTATGCACGTTTTATTTTGGTTATTAATATCTGTTACTTCTGCGTTATAGATTATAGCTTTTGTTTTACAAGCTCCATTTAATGGACAGCTATACTTATTTCTACAATTGCATAAATTACTAGTGTTAACAATATTTTGCTGTGCATTAGTTTTAAAATTTCTGGCGTTTTGTCTTTTCTTATTGCTTCTAAATTACTAGTGCAGCTGTAGCTTAATTTAACTGTGTTTTTATTGATTATCTTACGTAATTCTGAATTTTTGGGGAAGTGTTTAATAAGTAACTTGAACCTTCCGAATCAGAAATTCGAAGTCTTTAGTCCTTGCTTACATAGAAAATTCCTCTTAAGCACATAATAAGCTGGATAAAATAATGTACATTTCAGTTACACCCCCAACACACCGATACATTTACAATGCTCTTCCTTTTCTTCTCTTCCCTTTTCTTGTTCTTGTTCTTCTTCCTCTCCTTCCTTCTTCAAATCCTCCTCCTTCCTTTCTATTACACCCAATGTCGTACGTTTGTTTATTTATTTTTGAAAATGTGAAGCCCATTAGTTTCCTTTTTTTAAAAAAAAAAAAAAAAAAAATAAAGCATTAAGAGGTCATTTGATAAAAATCGCTAGAGGATAAGTTTGAAACCAAGGTAGCGGATTCAAATGGCCTCCTGATTTTTAAAGTGTATATATATATATATATATATATATATATATATATATATATATATATATATATATATAAAGTCGTCGGTTCATTTTCGACGTTTGACTTGTCTGGCAGCGAGTATCAAGATTATTATGGAATGGAAATTAAATAACCAAGTTTGGATATCAACTATTATAACTGTACATGTAGGCGGAACAAAAGGTTGAAGATGCATAAACAGGAACATATTGGTTGAAATTTATTGAGCAATATAACAATGACTAGGATACTAGTCAGAAAAAAATATAGGATAACGATAAAGCTTTTATCTAAATCATCATAAAATATTAGGAAGACTGAACAGTCCACCGGTTGAGATCCGGGGCATGACGATAAACTACATCTGGTAGCAAGGCTTCTAATCGGCATATTGGATGTTTTGAAGAGCGTCGAATCACTTCTTATATGCTGTTGTTTCCAGGTTCACCCTGACGCGGGTGGTAGCACCTACTAGGGCCTCAGCTATGGGCAAAAAAGAACATTATGAATTTATAAAAATACATTTTTATAGTAAAAAATAGCATCAATATGTTTTATATAATACAATTCCCAGCAATACATATTTATAGTAGAATTACAAACAATACATTTTATAGCAAAATGACCAACAATACATTTTTAAAACAATATGACCAGCAATACATCTTATCTGTTGTTGAAGGCATACAATTGCTTTCAAAATATTTAGATTTCGGCATTAAATAACCCATAGATGTGTTGATATGCCGTTAACAAAATCAACCAACCAACCATACATCGGTTGAAATATATGGCTAAAAATAATTAAGATAAAGATGTAAAGGTTACAGTCAGGCACTAAAAAGTGAACATGGCCGTACTTTTTTCACGTTTTCACGAGATCTTCACGTCGAGAGTGAAAATGGAAATCAAGCAACCAAAAATTATAATCGATATGGTCGGGTTGAATGATTGACACTTGAAAATTGTCTCATTACTTTTGACATAAAAAATTCAGAGATCGAATCTATTGAACGATTGACAATACACATCTGCTGCTGTTCTTTAAAATACCGTGATCGCAAGACATTTACCAAAAGCTAGAAAATAATTAGGGAAAGAAAATCAGCGATATCATGCGCAGCCATTTTTCTCCTTTTGTCACCAATCATGAATGCTGACATGCAAAAGGAAAAAAAATGGAATAAATTGAATTTGTATTGGGAAAGTTGTTTAAAGAGATTAAAAAACAAGTGGAGGTGCTGATTATTCGATTATTTTTGAACGGCTTTGGTAATTTTATTGATTATTCCGGTTTCATTATCTGATCGTCTCAGAAGACGTGTTATATGACAATCAAACTGAATCACCCTGGACAGACGTGGCAACGATGCCACAGTCTGAGCATCAGTGAATTAAGGTTACACAAAGAAATGATAGGAAGATTGTGTAGTGTCAAACTTCAAGCTGGTTATCTCATTCTAATACAAAAAATGAAAAGAAATGATCGGAAGATTGTATAGTTCTAAACTTCTGTTGGGAATCACAGGTTATCATTACCACATAGAAATATGAATAAATGTCAGGAAGATTGTGTAGAGCCAAATTTAAAAATTCAATAATTTATCTAATCCTGAACACTGATTGAATACAATGTTAAAATATGAATATGAACATTGTAGTACAAAAGTGAAATCAGTTTTCGCATTCTGTCATCAAGCATTAACTTTTGGTGGTTGTGGAAAATATGTAATTATTTATTACGGCTAACAATGCAAGACTCTTCGGTAAATCGAATCGAGTTCTCTCAGTCACTGTGTTTTTATATATATATATATATGTGTGTGTGTGTGTGTGTGTGCGTGTGTATGGGTGGCAACCAGTCTAGAAGAAGGACAACTGCGCAGGGCCGTTTGGGGATCTTGTATTCGGCTTTTCCAACAAGTGTGGTTGTTTCTGCACAAGCTTTCAACATTATAATCATTCATATCATCTTTGCAGGCCGTCTGGCTGTCGTTTTCTAGGAACTGAGTTGCTTGACCGTCTTAAATCGAAAATCACGGAATATCCAGTATATATATATATATATATATATATATATATATATATATATATATACACATACACTGCGTGGCAAATTATTATCAAGATACAGACCTGCGCAATCACTGAAATTTTCGTACTGATCTGCGCAATGTAAACAAACTGGCGCCGTATTTGTTATCAGCACGGTGATTTGACCGTGCCAAATTATTAGAAAAATGTAAGAATTTAGTGAAAAGATGGGTTGTAAAAGCAGTTTAAGTGATGCTGAAAAGAAAACTATCAACTCAGAACTCTGAAAAAGTAAATCTACCCTAGAAATTTCTAAAATGATAAGGAGGCGTTATCACCGCCGCCCCTACACAAGTACGCAAAAGGGCAGATAAAGGCAAACCGAAGGTTATTTCACGTCGTCTCATGTCACGACTTAAACGAGAGGCCATGAAGGACCCTGGACTTACCAGTCAAGAGTTTTTCAGTCGCATTGGGGATCCTACTGTGTCGAAAAGTACTCGGTGTCGGTATCTGAGGGAAATAGCAACAACAGTCAAACCTGTATCGAAGCCTCCGTTGACGAGAAATCACATTCAAAATCGATTGAAATGGGCCGAGGACAATATGAAGATTGACTTCTCTAAAGTTTTGTCCACAGACGAAACTCGAGCAACACTGGATGGGCCAGATAAATGGTGCAAAGGCTGGGTAATGAACGGACAGAATCGCCATCAGCGTTTGAGACGCCAACAAGGCGGTGGAGGCATAATGATCTGGGGTGGTATTATTGGAAAAACATTAGTGGGCCCATGGAGAGTAACAGATGGCGTCAAAATGACTGCTGATGCATACATATCCTTTATGAAGGAGCATCTTGTACCGTGGATGAAAAGGCAAAGACTTGCCTTCAGAAGGGAAATTGTTTTTATGCAAGATAATGCTCCCTCACATGCTGCTCACAAGACTACTGAATATTTGAAACAGTTAGGCTTCGATGGACCTCGAAAAATGAAGTGGCTAGAAAATTCTCCGGATTTGAACCCATCATGAAGCGAAGACTGTACGCCAACGTACGACAATTCAGGAGCAACGCTGAGTTGTGGGAAGCAATTCTTGACATATCTCGCGGCATTACAGCAGATGACATCCTACAATTAGCAAATTCTATGGATCGTAGACTTCAAGTAATTTAAAAAATGAGAAAACACATTCCCTATTAATTTGTTTATAACTGTGCCTTTGTGTGTATCTGTTATTATTTGTTTGATTATCTTATTTATTAGGTTCTTTTGATTATAAACATTCACGTGCAGCATTAATAAACGTTTTGTTTGCTCAATTCTGGGAATTTTACGAAACCTTTCTAATAATTTGGCACTCTCAAATCACCGTGCTGATAACAAATATGGCGCCGGTTTGTTTACATTGCGCAGATCAGTACAAAAAGTGATTGCGCAGGTCAGTATTGCCAACGTTGTGTGAAAATTTTGTGTGAATTGATTTGACGGTTTTCGAAATATTAGAAAAAAATTATCTCAATAATTTGGCAGTGTATATATATACATATCAGAACAATAGTGGGTAACTGAATTGCAAAATGGAAATATTGTGCGTTTCGTCCGTAAAAAAGGACTTCATCAAACTAAAGTCATGTTCTTATTGATGGAATAATATTAAGGGTGCAATGGCCAAATTGTCGCCATTTTATATTTTTAATTTCGCGCATGCGCGTTCTTTGTTTTTGATTTTGCCAACTGCAGAGTATAGTAGGGTAAGTTGGCCACCGTTTGGGAGAAAAAGAGCACCATGACGAAATTCACTCCGCCAGAAATTTGGAAACAGCATGCTGTACTGCTTGGCATATACGCCGGAAGCTCCTATACGATCATTTCAGAGTGTTTGGGTGTCAAACTGAGAACAGTGCTAAGGATTCGGAAAGAGTTTGATGAGTCTAATGGAGATTACGACGTCAAGGTAGCTCGGAAAAGTCACTGTTCGTTCTGATAGGAAAAGAATTCCTGGATTTCTTGGTGAGTGCCTCAGACTCAACACGAATGCCAACATCAAGTACCTTGAGTTGACAGTGCTGCTTTGCGTCAAGAGGGTGTCGGCTGGAAGAACCTATGTATGGCAACAGGAATCTGCACAGTGCCACATAATTAGGAGAATCCAGTCATGGCTAGAAGAATATTTCTGCAACCACATCACCTCTTGGCCAACTAACTCCTCAGACTGTAACCCCCTTGACTATTATGTGGGTGGGGGTGCAGTTGAGCGAGAGACCAGCAACACTCCTTGTAAACACTAACGACGAACAGAAGCCAAGGATTATCACAACATTCATCAACTTAAACAAAAAGAGCCGGCAGAAAAGTTGTATGCGATTCCGAAATTGTCTGGAGGCAATGGCGATTTTATTGAATATATTTACTCTTTAGTATATCGAGACATTTTTGTTTAATTTTAGTAAATATATTTGTTACAATGAGATGTCAGTGTCATTTTCCTTTTTGCGTCATTTAGACGACAATTTATTCATCGCACCCTGCATATGTAGGGGGAGAGGAAAATATAAACTTAATATATTTTTATCAATTATGCGTCTATGGAATTGCTGAAAATGTCTGGACGCTAAATTCCTAATTTATACATTTTTGGCACCAGGCGTGTGTAGACGCACACTTATCTTTCTCAGGGATTTTGTTTGTGTTTTTATCGCTGTTGGCGCCAAATATCCACTACCGCGACACCAAAGGGAACTTTGTAAGAGTCGGGGAGTAAATTATCCGAAGAAAACTCAAAAATCACTGCACTTTCTATATATTTTCGCCTTCGTAAATTATTTTCTCTTTCAAAACAGCACTTTTAAGTCAAAATTATAGCAACATTCATTACGATGAATAACTTATGCACTGACTGTGTTGTTTTGTCAAAAATCTCTCTTGTGATTATATAATCTCTTATTTAAAGTTCTTTGAGTTTCTCCTCTGTATTTTAGTGAAGATTATTACAATCGAAGGAGTAAATTCAAAAGTTTTAAGTTGTTATTATTTTGTTTTGTATTAATTAAATTTCTTACTGTTTCAGAAGTAGTTGCAAGAAATTTTATATTAAGTTTATTCCTTTCGATTATTTTTGCGACAGAGTTGATAGACAGAATTATGTGTCTATTTTTATTACTATTTATATCGTTTATTCTTTTTTATTTTTGTAAATTTAAAGAGTTTTCCGTTACGCATTGAATACGAAATAATTAAGATATTGCAGGAGCTTAAAAGTATATGCAATGCATTTCTTATCATCTAAATAATGATGGCTATAAATTCTAAGGGGTCTTAAATAGAATCCAGTAAATATTCCGTATGTTATCCTGTTGTTGTGGGGGGAAATAAAAATTTAGGTGATCATTTTTATTAGTAGACAGTTTTAGGTCATTATCAGTTTGGTTTAATATGATATCAAGGAAAGGCAATTTATTGTTTGTTTCTCTTTTTAAGTAAATTCTATCGTACGTTCTTTGTTGTTCAGTTTATTTACAGTATGAATTAATATTGTTTTGAAGGCATTTATCATCACTATATCGCAAACATGTTAATTGTTTTAAGTCAAATATTTTTAAAAGGATCAGTTTAAAAAAATTCAAGCACAGAAAAGCTAAAATTCCGCTAAGATACAGTCTCATCGCTAATCTGTTTATTACTTTTTTTTAACTCATTGTTAAAAATGAAATAACATTGATTTATGACGAGTCGGCAAAATATTATAATTTTATCTATTAGCAGGGAAAGGTTTATATTTAGTGTACTAAATTTCTAAAAAATAAATTCAAGCATTTGTCGACAGGAAAGTTAGTATAAAGAGTTTTGACATCTACACTAGCCATGAATTTTGTTGTCATACTTATCAACCTTAAGGCTTCTACAATTTTACCTGAAGTTATAATATATTGAAGTTATAATATATTGAAGTTATAATATATTGAAGTTATAATATAATATATAGCAGTGGTATTAAAAATTTCCTAATGTCTTTCACTTGTTAGTGGGGAGCACTTCCAATTTCATATATGATAAGTCGCTTTGGAATTTTTTTTTTTTTTTTTTGTGCGTTTTGGGTAGACCATAAAGTCAGGCTATTTTAATGGGAGTATTCTATTAATTTAGATAATGATTGGCCCTCATTACTAATCCGTTTTCCTCTTGTTTAATTACATTTTCGTGTTAATAAAGAGTTAATTATTAAAAAATCATTAACATAAAAAGGGTGGCCAAATGAATCCACACTTCCGGACAAATGTATTAAGTGTGCGCTTAGGTTTCTCGTGCCCCTCCTTTTTTTTCTTTTTGAAAACTAGAAATTGAATACACAACAAAAACATTTTTAAAAAATAAAGCTGGGAACTTTTGTACACACCTAATATATATATATATATATAAAATTGTGAAACGTTTACTTATAATTGTATTCGTTCTTCCCGTATGAATCCATCGATATGTTTATCCACCTTCTATAGGTTCAATGCCATTGATATCAACACCATTTTGCATAATCAAGGCATTATCCATAGTCGCTGAAATCGTGTCTTTGTTTGACAGACATAGTATCTGCCTCACATTTACAACCATCTTCCTACAGCTTCGGGTGGCTGTGTTTTGAATTCTCCTAGACTAGTTGCCAAGCACAACTCAGTCTATCTGTGCTATTGATGTCAACACCATTTTGCATAATCAAGGTATTATCCATAGTCGCTAGAATATACCGTGTGTTTGTTTAACAGACATATCTGCATAGTATATCTAACCATCTCTGCGCAGCTTCAAGTGACTCATATATACAACCTGTAATTTGATACTTCTAAATGTGTGATATTTATCTTTAATACCGATCAATGGTGTTTATTTAATTTTCTGTGTCTGAATCAGTAAGGCGCCGTCCATGTTACATTGTCTAGCACGGAAAGTAGAATTTGATTCATGCAAAAATTGAATTATACTTGACAAAATTCCACCTAAAAAGTTCAGACAACTTAAGACTACTACTACTTCGTGTAAAAGCAAGAGAAATAAAATGGAGGAAAGAAATTAAGTGCGAATAAATATTAACAAGGCTTCATCTAAGGAATTCAGATAACTTAAGACTATTACGATTTGGTGTCAAGCAAGAGAAATCAGATAAAAGTAATCCTTTAAAAGATGCATAATAATTGGCAATGTTTCATCAAACAAATTCAGACAACTAATGACTATTGGCAATGGGTGGAAAAGTAAAAAAGATTACAGAAATACTAGTAAAAAATGAATAATAATCGACAATGTTTCATCAGATAAAATTCTCACAATTAAAAATTATTACGATTGGAGATAAAATCAAAAGAAATAAAATGAAAGAAATTT
>OZ010612.1:43187311-43349811 GCA_963932145.1 Acanthosepion lycidas
GACGTCTGGCCACACTGATGAGCTGTGATATAGCGAAACAGTGTCTGTGGGCGAGATATCTATCTATCTATCTATCTATATATATATATATATATCTTTCCAAACAAGTTTGATTAAAAGAACAGACAAGGTCTTGTTGAAGTTGTGGATAGGTCTGATGAATTAGCACCAAAACACCAGTCCTAAAGAAATAAATTATAATCCTATGAACCCTTAAAGTTGTCTCTTAATATAATTAATATTTGCTCTGTTTTGACATTGTGCTCACTAGATTACATCCTCCTTGGAATTATCCCCACGGATTACGAAATAACTTCATTATCTACATATATATATATATATATATATATATATTGAAACTTGACTAATGCATGGAATAATAATGCAACACAAAATGTATAACTTAGAACAAAATGTATTGAAACAAGAAAGTGTACACAATATTTACATATAGTCTTTTGTATATTCCTGGGAAGACCGTTCCTAGAATGTGTGTTGACGGAGTCGGGCAGAGTCTGGTTCAATCTCTTCCCGGTACCAACCATATTTATATGGTCGGTACTCCACTATGCAAATTAGGTGGATCCTACCACAACACCCCCCTCCCAAGCCTTGGAATCCCTTTTGGATTTCAAACTGGCTTCCTATATGGGTTGATGATTATGGCTATTTCTTTGTAGATCCATTTGCATACTTTTAATATTTTTTTCGTTTTGGATTCACGTCCAATGGTTCCGTGAACTTTCGTTTCCTACCGGATCTTCTCGGTTCAGGAATATTCTGTGGCGGTTCTACTTGAAACATATACATTACATCAATGGGATCTTCCTCATCCGGTATACTCTCTTCATGCTCTAGAACGTAACATTTTTTTTAATTGGTTCTGGTGCCTTTTATGAGTATTCTTCGGCCCTTTAATTATGTAAATCAGGTCACCGATTCTCTTGTCTACTATGCCTCGCTCCTAGAACTCAACGTTGTTTTTGTAGCACTTGAAAAACACCTCTCCGGAAGTGTATCTTTTTCTCGCTGTATACATAGTATTCTTTACTCTATTTTTTCCTGGCAAAAGCTTGTCAAACACTGACTTAACTTTCCTAGCGAACATTAGTTCAGCTGGTGCCATGTTTGAGTGTATTCTCTGGTTTAGCGTGATTCTGTATACCTGTAGGAATTGCTGAAGCGCCTTTTCCGTTGGAACGATATTTATTCATACAATATGTATAAAATGTGGCACAAGGCCTAAAAGGGGGATGGGGAATGACGGTCTTCTTCTATCTTAAATCTAAACTTAGCTAGTCCCAGACACGGACCCAAACAAACTAACAATATTCCAATCACCAAAACAACACATTCACTCCTACCTTTCTTACTACGACCACCATAATGCCTCAAATTCTCTATGAAGTCCTAACTAGTCCTCTTATGTACAAAAATTGTCTGTGGGGGGAGGGTCAATAAAACAACAACTTTTAAAAGATCCCCAAATGAGTATATACAATATGACTTAAGTATTTACAATAAAAAACTAAACAAAACTGTGTTAGTAATAAAACCCCCCACAAACCATAAATGTGGCAGCAAAATCAGTTAACTAGACGAAATCAATGCGGGGCTAAGAAAAATAAGAAAAAACATTCATTCCTCCAAGCATTCACACAGACACACACACATTCATACACAACAACAAATACGAAAAACCACACACACGAAACGAAAGGCGCCCCGCATCCACCAGAGAACTGAAGTCACTGACCACCTAACGAGGGAGGGGATGGGGAATTAAAACAAAAGGAAAATAGGGACAGAAATAAAAGGGACCAATGCGCATGCATACCCTAGCTAAGTTTACTAGAAAAAAGGGAAAACTAAAGATTCAAAAATCGAAAACCTAGTCTAACCTAAAATCTGGGTGGGTTGCCTATGTTCAACCCTGTTAGGACAAATCCTGTACCTAACCGACATCCAAGTGCCACTCTAGGTCAGCCCCTTTCACTCTACACATTCGCGCAAGATTCACCCACCTTTTGCCAAATTCCGATGAGGTGAGCCGCCGCCTTTCCGTCCTAATCTTGACTTTAAGCTGATGCTTAAAGTACAAGATCAGTTGGGAAGAGGTGAACTTCTCGCCCTCATGGAATCCCTTCTGACGCGTCGTCCAAATCACGACTCTCATAATCCCTAGTAAGCAACAGAACACATAGTGTTCAGCCTTCGTCAATTGCGGCACCACATTGCTACAAACAGAACTGGCTTCCAGAACAAAGAACTTTCCCTGTAGCATGCGAACCATGAGGCCTTCAACAAACCTGCACAACGGCACTACCGTCTTGCACTGAAAAAAGCCGTGACCAATGGTCTCGACTTCCCCAGTGCAGCGACGACAGTTTGGATATTTCTCCAAACCTGCTGAACAAAGTCTCTTGCCGACCCAGAGGGCCCCACGAATCATCAGCCAGGTGAGTGATGCCTCATCGTTATTGAGACATTTCAACCCAGGCGCCCAAGGCCATATCGAGCGAGCCTCCTGCTTCGTAAGACCGAGCTCGTCGATCAGATCATCTTGAACGGACCCCCTAACAATTGATACAATGCCTTACGAGACAACGCCTGGGCGTAGGAGAGGCCATCCGTCGTCCGTAAGAGGAGCTTCAAAGCACTACGACATTCGCGGTAGAAGGCACACTCGGCACGAGGTCTACGGCCGGCCTCCTCCTCGCACGAGTGCACACTTCTCAGGGATGGGAAATGTTTTCGGACATCTTCTTTCCAAAAGGCCTTTTCCGTTGGAACTCCTGAGGCTTTCTTCAGCGCGCGCTTTAAAGTATCGACAAAACTTTCTGCTAGTCCATTGGACCTCGGATGATACGGCGGCGTCGTTATGTGGTTAATTTGATATAACTCACAAAATTCCTTAAATTCTTCAGAAGTGAATTGAGTACCATTGTCATTCACAATACACTCTGGCACACCGAACCGTGCAAATAGTTCATGCAAAAAAGTTGTGGTATTGGACGTAGGCTTTTTACAGCGCAGTACTTCCGGCCATTTTGTAAAACTATCTACCACTATTAAGTAGTAATAATCTTCTACTGGACCAGCGAAATCAATGTGTAATCTTGTCCACGGCTTCTTGGGCCATGGTTTGTGTACTATAGGTGGTGCCTTAGCTGCTGACGCACACCCTTCACATCGATGAACCATGTTTTCGATATCCACATCCATTCCAATATACAAAGCTTCGCATTAAACTTTTTGTTCTATTAACCCCCGGGTGACCCATATGAAAGTCCCGTAGTATTCTTTTCTGCAACTTTTTTGGTACTACTACTCTCTCACCCTATAATAAAACTCCGTCACAAATTGAATAAATCTCCTGCACTTGGTCATTTGCTACCATTTTGCTTTTTATATCTAAAATGAAATCGCTTTCAGCTTCTTTTTTGATTTCCTTTGATGTAACCGGTAGCTCTCTTAAAATGTTGTTTACCATGCTTTTCACCTCAATCTGTTCTGATATTTGCAATAATTGATTCTTCGAATCTTTCTTCTTGACTCGGTACGAGTCTTGATAAGCTATCCGCATGAATTATATTTTTGGATGATAGGTGCTTTATGTGAAAATCATAATTGAGAAGAATGCTTCCCCATCTCAACAGACGATTTGCCGTATAAACGGGTAACCCTTTCTTCGAAGCAAAAATAGTGATCAGAGGTTTATGATCCGTTTCAAGAATAAAATGTCTGCCGTGGATGTATCTGTGAAATTTTGTTATGGCAAAAATGATACTCAGCGCCTCTTTTTCGATCTGTGAGTAACTTCTTTCTCCTGGGAGTAAAGTTCTCGAAGCATGTGCAATTGGTTTTCTAGAACCATCTGGCATTATGTGTTGAATACACGCTCCTATCCCGTATGAACTGGCGTCACTTGCCACTACAATATCAAGTTTTGGATTGTAATGGGTTAAAAAGAGATCTGATGTAAGCATTTTCTTTATTTCATCAAAGGCTTTCTGACATTCTACCGTCCATTCCCATGCCTTGTCTTTTTTTAGTAGTTCATTCAACGGAGCTCTTAGATTGTACATTCCTTTAATGAACGCTTGATAATAATTTGCGAGCTCCAGAAAACTCTGTAGCATCGCCACATTAGTGGGCGTCGGCATGTCTAATCGCAATGGACCTTTCCGGATCTGGACATCTGCCATTTTTGTTGATTATGTGACCTAAATACTTAATTTCCTCCAAACCAAATTCGCACTTTGACTGACTTTAAATCCAAAGTCCTGAATCTTTTTAAATACTTGATTGAGATGCTCTCGATTCGTCGACGGTTTCGCTCCTTACTATGATGTCTAAGTAGGCGCACGCACAGTCTAAATCATTCAACATGACGTCCATAGCTTGTTGAAAAATGGCTGGTGCCACTTTAATACCGAAAGGAAGCCTGTTGTACTTGAATAACCCTCTATGCGTGTTTATCCCTCGTAACTTCGAACATTCTTCTTCGACGGGAATTTGGAGATAAGTCGATTTTTGAAATTATAACTCCACCATTTAGCTTGTTAAAAATCTCCTCCGGACTCGGTAACGGGTAATGGTAGTCCTTGATTACCGAGTTCAACCCCGTCGAAAAATCAACACAGACTGATTTGGTTTGATTTCTTTTTAATGCACACAATCGGCGCAGCCCAAGAATTAGATTCTACTTTCGAAATAATTCCCATTTTTTCCGACCTATCAAGTTCTTCGTTAATTTTTTCTACACTTGCGAAAGGCACGTTACGTTTCTTTTTAAAAATAGGCATAGTATTTTCCTTTAATTCAAATTTAGCTTCAAACTTGTTACATCTTCCAAGACCAGGTGTGAAGGTTTCCGGAAACTTTCTTTAATTCATCTTTAATGTCCTGTCTTGTTTGCGTATTACTTCCTACTTTTCTGCAGAAAGAGTTTAACGGTTTATCCCACAATTCGAATGTTTCAATAAAATCTGTACCCATCAAGTTTTCTCCATTTTTCAGAATGAAAACCTTTATTTTTTTAACGATCCCGTTTAATTTCATGGGAAGTACAACCTCGCCTTCGAATTTCCTTTCCAGTTACCGTTCGAGCGCGTTTCGTTGACTTCATTATTGTAGGCCTTTTAAAAATTTTCCATGTTTTATCGTTCATTATTGTTAAATCTGAACCCAAATCGAGTTGAAATTTGATATTCTTTTTAAATATTTCAGTCGTCACATATTTCCTCAAATCTCTATCCGATTTGATATTCGAATTTGTTTGTCTAATTCGGCTATTGAATTTTTTCGTTTTACAACACGATCCTTTGTGATACACGAAACATTTATTTCTATATGGGCAATTTACCTCCCAGTGTCTTTCGTTGCAGCGTCTGCAATTATATGGTGGAACCTTTTTTTCCTACTCGTTCTTTTTATTTAATTTTTCTTGTCTTTTTAAAATACGCCGAATTTTTACTCCAATTTTTTTCTGATGGGTAATTTGACTTTTTATTTTTTTAATATAAGCAATGCCAGCTTCTTCGATTTTTTGAGACTTTCTTTAAACTTACGGCCCGCTGACACTCCTTTGCTAACTTTTTCAGGGTAATGTTTTGTTCAGATTCGAGTTTAGACAAAACTCTACGTCTTATTTCGGCACTCTTACTGGATACCAATCCTTGAGCAAAAATTAAACACTTAAATTCTTCCACCGTAATCTCTGCCACTCTGAAATTGTCACAATGTCTATTCACTATAGATGCATATGTTAAGTAATCCTGATCGTCGGATTTAGCGACATTCATGCATAACCATCGCTTATGCCAAAGCGACATATTTGCTCCAAACAGCTCCTTTAGCAATTTCACTGTTTCCGAGAATTCCAATTCATTCGTTCTTCTCGGTAGAATAAAATCTACAAATTTGCTATGTTCTGCTGTACCTAGCTTTCTTAGTAATAGACTGACTTTTCTTGAATTCGACCAGTTTTCACAGTGTGTAGAAAATATCTTCGTATCGTTTAAAGTACGCTTCAAACGTTTTTTCTTCGTCTGGCACATAGTTGAAAGTTTCCAGCGAATTAAATATGGTGTTATTAGAATATGAAGAATTTGCCTGATTGTTGTTTAATTTCTCCAATGTTAACTTTTGAATTTCTAAAAGTCTTTCCTCTTGCTTTTCTTGATATTTTTGCTGGGATTTGAATAATTCAGCCTGACTCAACTGCTGGGATTTGAATAATTCAGATATGACTTTTATCCATTTTTCATCCAAGCTGATAGTGTTCATGCAACAAAGAATATACCTTTAATTTGTGTATCTATGGATATAATATAAGCTGACCAGAAAAATCGAAACAACGTACGACTTTTATTTTATGTCTTGCTTTTACATTCAAGCCCGTGATAATCAACTTTGGTATTTTTTTTTTATTACTTCTGTTAGCGTATTTCAATGACAAACCCTCTGATCAGAAGTAAATTTGTCACTATAAAATATTGTTGAGCAAACAAATAGTAATTTTTTAAAAGCTCGTTACCTTTCAAAATCGACACGGTGTATTTGTGTGCCTTTTAATTCCATGCACAAAAAAAAAAAAAACTAGCCGACTACAAAAAGTAGTCGGCTAGTTTTTTTTTTTTTTAACGGGTGTCTCGTAGATAACTTTTTCAATTTAAAATCACAGTTATTCGTTTACGACACCTTTCAAATTTTTCTGAGTGAACGGTCCTTATGCTTAGTCGTCCTTTAACGATTTCTAAATATCCAGAACTTCAGAATCCTTCGCCGTTCCGTTAGATGTTGGACTTTTAATTAATAATTTTTTTTTCTTCAGCCTGGGTTTTTCAATGACTTGTCCCAATTGTTGAAGGCTATCAATTATTAATTCTTTTTTTTTTTCATATGGTTCTTTCTACCTCGTCGCCATTGTTGAAACTTGACTAATGCATGGAATAATAATGCAACACAAAATGTATTGAAACAAGAAAGGGTAAACAATATTTACATATAGTCTTTTGTATATTCCTGGAATGTGTTTTGTCGGAGTCGGGCAGAGTCTCTGGATGATTTATTATGTTTTTATACATAATTGTGGCACGTGGCCGATGAAGGGGAGGGGTAAAGGCTGGTCCAAACTAACTATCCTATACCTAGCTAATCAGATTCACGACCCATTCATACATTACAATTTACCCATTCACCACAAGAACTCGTCCGTCACCAAACAATCCTCCAACCACCATAATACCACATCCTCTCAAGGGGAACCTAGCAAAACGCGCCCCACACCATACAAATTTGATGATAATACATAAAATACATAAAATTTTAATAATGATAGAATGAGAGGGGAGGGAGATGAACCCAATAATCAAATAAATATCAACACAAAATACAAACTAAACATAACAGATGTTAGTAGGGGACCGTCCAACCCTCAAAATAGAGAGGCCGCTGTATTCTGCCCAGGGGACAAAATCAAGAGGCAACTCTCGCTAAGGGAGTGGGAAGAAGGCTAAAATATTATGCGGGAATGGGAAAATATAAAGCTGACCCAGTCGAGATAAAAGGGGGCCGAAACAAACTGCGGAGGTTGGGAATCTCGACTTGGACCATAACCAAAGAGTAGCCGGGTTACAGGCCAGGAACAACACTTACTCACATTAACTAGGTACACTGAAGCTTGTCTAACCTAACCAAGGGGAGGGTTCCACAGGAAGCCACCCCGATGTGCAATAGGTTGACCTAGAAGAGAAAATCAAGGCTAGCCCCGGTCACACGAACCAAGCTCGCCTCTTTTACCCACCTTTCGCCAAAGACTGTCGAATGCAATCGTTTTCTATCAGATCTAATCTTCGTCTTGAGCTGATGCTCAAAGAATTGGATTAGATGCTGATGAGAAAGACGGTTGCCCCGCAAGACTTCCTCCTTTTGCGACGTCCAAATCACCATTCGAGCCGTGGCCAGCAGCGTCAGAAACACCATTCGTTTCACCCCGGAATACGGGGGCGACACATTGTCACACGCGTATGCGCGATCAATGGACACAAGCTGTTCGGGAGCGAGACGAGCCGTCAGCTCGCCGACATGGTCCCATAAGGGGCGGACCCGGGGGCAATGGTAGAAGGCGTGCGAAGCCGTTTCTTCTAAGCCAAGACCACACCGTTCACAGTCTGGCAAATCCGCCAAACCCCATATGAAAGCCTTGTCGTTGAGAGGCAGCCGATTCCGAGCCAATCGCCAGGTAAGCGAAAACTCAGGGTTACTGAGGTAATCCGCCGCTGGCGCCCAAGACCAGTAGGAGCGATACTCCTCCTCCGACAAGCCGAGCGTATCACGTAGGGAATCCTTCGCGGGCCCCTCCACTAATCCACGATAGAAGACCTTCCTAGGCCGTGAAAGGTCACTGGACCGGGGAATGGCCTTCAAGGCCGACCGACACTCGCGGATGAAATCCGACTCATCCCGGGGTTTACGACGGCGCTCAACCCTCGAGATGGGGGGACTGATGGTAAGGCTAGGGAAGGCGTCCCTAACAATCCCCTCCAGAATCGGATCTCTCCCAGTCAATGCGCGGCGTAGGAAAGCCAACCTAGAGGCACGGACGTGACTCAAGAGGTGCGGCATTCCCAGCCCCCCATGACACGGACGTTTAGTGCAGACTCGTCTGTCGACCCTGTTCACGCGTCCCCTCCATAAAATGGAGGATAGCGATCGCTCGAGAGCCTTCAAGTGGGTCTCACAGAGAGGAAGTACAGACAATCGATAAAGAATCAGGGGCAAAATGTATGTAGCACACACCTCCGCCCTGCCCTTCACGGACAACCGCCGTCGATTCCAAGTCTTGCCGGCAGAATCGACCTTTGCAAGTACTTCAGACCAATTCTTCTCCAGCTGGAGGTCCGGTCCAAACCACACTCCAAGAATGCGGACAGGTCCATCCGTCCAACCGAAGCGGCCCGGAAGAGCGACCCCCTTCCAGGCACCTAACCGCAAGCCGGAAGACTTGTCACGGTTTATCTTGGCCCCTGTCACCTTCTCGTACCGGTCAAGCGCCTTCTGTACCGCCTCGATGTCGTCCCGGGACGACACGAAAGCAGATACGTCATCGGCGTACGCGGAAACCCTGGCTCGAGCCCCTCCAGGAACGGCGATTCCGCGTAGGGCCGGACTGCCGGTCTCGTCCTTCAGCCGGCGAAGGAGAGGCTCCAACGCCAAAGCATAAAGGAGAGGCGACAGCGGACAACCCTGACGAACCGACCTAGACAGCACGAACGCGTCCGACAACCTTCCGTTCACCTGTACCACAGCACTGGGGGAGCGATACAGGAGGCTAATCCAGCGGCAGAAGTTGGGTGCGAATCCAGCGGCCTGCAGGACAGTAGCAAGGTAGCGATGGTCGACCCTATCAAATGCCTTGGACTGATCCAAATTGATCAGCGCGGCTTGCTCGTCGTCTTTTACACCCTCTATGATCGTGCGGATCAGATGCAGGTTGCTCTGAATTGTTCGGCCCCTCACAGAACAAGTCTGCTCAGGTCCCAACAGAGACTCGGCAACTGACTGCAAACGCTCCTGCAGGATCTTGGCCATAATCTTTAACTCTGTGTTTAGCAGAGTTATGGGCCTGTAGTCATCTAGTTTCCCCCCACCACCTTTGCCCTTTTTCAACAGAGTGATCACGCCCCTGGTGATCCGGTTGGGGATGGACCCCGACCGAAACCAGTTGTTGAACACTGCAGTCAAAATCGGAACAAAGATGTGCGACAGCCTCAAGTACAATTCATAGGGCAAACCATCCAGACCGGGCGACTTGCCTCTGCCGACCTTCTTCAAAACCGCGTAGACTTCGCCCTCCGTGATCTCTCCCTCGCAGCTAGCCGCTTCAGTCGGCGAAAGCCGAGGAAAGTCAGCCAAATAGCTACGAAACTCCTCCTCACGGAGACCAGGCTCCTTGGTAAACCGGCTCTCGAAATGGCGCCGAAACGCCTCGCACATGTCGTCAGTGGCCCGAAGAGTACGCCCCTCCGGGGATTCGACTTCACGAATATAACGATCGCCACCTCGACGGACCTCTTCTCTGCGCAGATCTGCGCCCAAGTTCACCGCTTCGGAAGACATCTTGCTTAACTTATGTCTAATTACCTGGCCCATGTACCGCTCGCTATTCGAACGATCCAGGGCCTCCTTAGCTAAGGCTATCTCTAGGGGATCCCCCCCAGCCACCGCCCGGGAATAACTAGACTTGAGTGTCTTCACCTTATCAGCTCTATCTAGAGCGAGCCGTTTGCTGAAATTAGTGGTGAAGGACCTAATCCTACACTTTAGGCGTTCCCACCACTTATTCCCGATAACCACCCCCACTAGCTCCCGCTGCACTAGTCTAATTAGCTGTTCCCGAAAGTCCTCCCTGAACAGTAAGGACAGATTGAACTTCCAGTACCCAGCCATTCTAGGCCTACAGTCTAACGCCACCCGGGCACAAACGAGTTTGTGGTCCGAGTAGCCTACCCAGTGGAACGTAGGGCAATCTAACAGATCTATGTCGGCTCTTCTAACTAACATTCTGTCAAGGTAGCTAACTACCTTGTCAAAAGGCCAATTAAGAGCCCACGTCCACATTTTCCCCCCGGGATGATCGACCCGGTATCTATCGACGAGACCATAATCGTCGATCAGATCAACCAGGCTACGATCGCCCCTTCTCCCGCTAGCTCCCCGCCCCCTGTCTAACTTGGGGTCCAGGATGGCATTCCAGTCCCCCATTAAAACTAGGCGCGTTGAATCCACTAGGAACGGCCCCAACCGCCGAAAAAACGAGACCCGCTCCTCCCGGTCGTTGGGCGCATAAACCGCAACGACTCGGAACGAACCACTTTTCACGGCAATATCGGCCACGATCAACCGGCCCTCGGCATCGGTAGGCACAAGGTCCACCTTCGCATCGAGAGTACGCCTGACAAGCAAAGAAACTCCTCTGGCAGAACGGTCCCCATATGCTGAATAGACGACAAAGTCATCGTCCAGCACACACGCATCGGAACTGCAAACAAAGTGGGTCTCCTCGATCGCGGCAACATCCACATCCAGGGACAGAAGGTCCCGGAGCAGGCGGGCAGCCTTACCCCGATCCCTTAAGCCCCTCACATTCAAAGTCGCTATCTTAATAGACATCTTCTAAGCCTGCAGAGAAAGAAAAGAAGTGCAATAAACCTATTCACATACAGGACGGAAATCTGCGGGTGAAAGGACCCCGACGGATTGTCCCAGGCTCCCCACGCCTAACTCCGACGTCATCCGTCCTTCTGTGACAATCCCGCCGACGTCCGTGGGGTATTTTAGTTTTAGGGCCCTATATAGTGATGGATGGAGACGTACGGGGGCCCTCCCTGCACAAAACATCTGCATTTTTTTCAAATCTTGTGCGCCCATCTCAATCATTCTTATCTCTGGGAAGGCCTCTCTGGCCTCAAAGAGATGGGCCCACACTTTCATGTGTTTGCCTGTGTCCCGGATAAGTCCAACCACTCCCGGGGCACCAGGAAAATTTCTAGGATCCTCAATTGATTTGCCGTCAACGGATGACAACTTGATTAGAGGACCTAACAGTACTCTCTTGCGGGAGGAGAGGTTTTTATCTATCTCCCCCTTATCTATTCTGCAAATTTCTTCGACTTTGCCGAAGATCCTTTTTTTCTTTTTTCCCCTATCTGGGGGTGGTGGAGTGGGAGTGGATGAACGGGCTGGAGTAGGGAGGGATGGTTGGGGAGTTGGGGGGTCTGATGCAGTAGGAGTAGGTGTGTGCGGGGGTGTGGGGTTGCTAGGAGGGAGTGGAAATCGAGACAGGGAAGGAGGGAGACTCCTATCTGCTGGAGTGTTTTTTCCCTTTTTAGCTGGTGAAGAGGGGACGGATGTACATCTGTTTGTTTCCCTACCCCTCTCTTCACTAAAATGTCCAATTAGCCTCTGAATCTGCTTCACTTGTTCCTCTTGTTCCTCCTCATCTTCCTCCTCATCTTCCTCCCGGTTTCTTTTCAAGGAGGTGGCCCGTTTGGGAGGCAATTCCTCCACCTCCATATCGCTGTTTTGCTTTTCCGGACTTTTTTCCGGACTTTTTGGACTCTGCTGCTGTTTTTGTTTCTGTTGTTGTTGCTGGCGCTGTTGTTGCTGTTGCTGCTGTTGTTGTTTCTCTTTTTCGTACACCTTTGAAGGCTGTACTTCTTTTTGCCTCTTTTCGGGCTGTTTCTTTGGGGGCGTCTCCTTCGGAGCTGGATCGGTAATATTTTTTCGCCCCCTATCCACCTCTTTCCTGGCTTCTACGGGAGGTTTTCCGGTTGTCTCTTTCGCAACCACTGCTGCTGTTGTTGCTGCTGGAGGGGGCATTGGTTTAACATTTTTTCCAGGGCACTCCTTGGACATGTGCCCTGACGCACCACATGCCCAGCAGCACGGCTTTCTTCCCTCGACTACAACCAGCATTCTCCTCTTCCGGCACACCAGGGTGTTTGGAATTTCCCGAAAGTTTTCCCTGTTGACAGTTATTTGGACTTCTATGTCTCCTGTTTGGATGCTGCTTTTACTGACAAGGGCCTTAACTTCGTTCACTTCACCATATTTAACGAAAAAGGCCCCCATCCTGTCCTCGCTGATATCTGCTGGGACACCGTGAATCGTCACCTTGGTTCTGCGAGTTCCCATGTACTCTGTCTGCATGCGCAGGTTCTTAGTTGAGAGCAGACTTCCAGCCAGTGCCTTTGCCTGCTCCTCTGTAGCTAGGAGTATATCCCACAGAGCGTTTGTCCTTCGAGCCAGGATTTTGGGGTAAATTTGTAGAGACTTCAAGGCCTCCTCCATCACTTCTCTGCCGACACCGATCAACTTCCGGGTCTTTACATCCGAAGTTAGAAGAGAGATTGTCCTGGTGTCGACTGCATCCAAGGCTTCTTGAATAGTAAGGAATTCATTCCCTTTGAATGAATCCTCAAACTTTTTCCTTTGCTCGCAGTAAAAGGCTGCATCTTTTTCTGGCGGCCTGTTTTTACCCCAGGCCGTTTTTTGGGGTGACACCGGTTGTGAAGGCGGTGTATTGTCTTTGTCAATATTGTTGTCGGCCATGATGGGATTTTTCGGCCCACCACGCCGAACAATTAAGCTTTTGTTACTTTCGTATATTGGTGTTTTCACATACGTAAAAAATAATAATCAAAAGAAAAAACGTACAAACTCAAACGGTAATAAACAACTCAAACAAAAGAAGAAAAATGGACTACGAAAACAAGGAAAATTTACAAAAGAAAAAGACTGAAAGAAAAAGGCAAAATAATACAAAAAGCAAAAATAAAACGGAAAATAAAGAGAAAAAATTAGACAAATGCAAAAATAGAACGAGGAAAACTGAAAGTCAAAAAAGGTTGCAAAAATGTAAACTTAAAGCTTATCTTTTAGACGCAAAGGAAACAAGTCAGTAGCAAAAATACACACGAGGGTCCGTGTATTGTCGGGCAGAGTCTCTGGTTGAATCTCTTCCCGGTACCAACCATATTTATATGGTCGTTACTCCACTATGCAAATTAGGTGGATCCTACCACAACAATATATATATATATATATATATATATATATATATATATATATATATATATGGCACGATGGGTAAAGTGTTGACATATTATGTTTTGATTTTGTTGACTGCACAGTACAGTACAGTACAGTACAGTAAGGTAAGTTGGGCTCAGTCTGTGAGAAAAAGAACATGATGCCGTTATTCACTTCGCCATAAATTTGGAAACGGCATGCGGTAGTGCTTGGCATTCGACCCGAAAGCTCCAATACGAACATTTTAGAGAATGTGGGTATCAATATGAGGACAGTGCAGAGGTTTCGGAAAGAGTCGGATGAGTCTAATGGTGATTACGGAAGTTCAGAAAATTCACTCTGATCGTTCTGATAAGAAAAGAACTCCCTAATTTGTTGGCGAGGGCCTCAGACTCAACAGGGAGGTCTACATAGATCTGAGGAGAGAGTACTGCCCTGGGCCAAGAGGGCGTTTGCTGGAAGACTCTATATTTTGTAATAGGACTCTGCATCATACCACACAAGCAGGAGAACCCAGTCATAGCTGTCAGACAATTTCTGCGACCATATTACCTCTACATCTGGCCACTTACCTCCAGACTGTAACCCCCTTGATTATTATGTGTGGGGCGCAGTGGGGTGTTAGACCAACAAAACTCCTTGTAAACACCAAAGATGAACTGAAGGCAAGGATTATAGCAGCATTCATCAAGTTAAACAAGAAGATTGTTCAGAAGAGTTGCAGGAGATTCCGAAGTCGTCTGGATGCTGTGTTTGAAGCGAATGGTGATTTAATTGAATACATTTACTCTTTAGTATTTCAAGATGTTTTTGTATAGTTTTGGTAAATATATCTGTTAAAATGAGATGTCAATGTTATTTTCTGCGTAATTTATACGAACATTTGTCCATCGCATCATATATATATATTGTGTTATCCGGTTTTTTTTTACACCAACCGATAGTTAACATTATATATATATATATATATATATATATATATATATATATATATATCACTTTAAACGTTAATCCTTCGGATTGATAAACATAATCCATTGCCTTATGATTGAATGTCCCGACGATTTCGACGTATGAGAATCCGAGAGCCTCATTTTGCGTCATATCACTTCAGTCCCGCTGCAACTTGCATACACGTCCACATATTCTGCAGCATCGAGTATCTCGGGACATAGCCACAGGAATATTTGCTGACACATTTCGGAGTTTTCTTTCGTCTCTTAGACGGCCAATCCGACTGATTTCGAAATTTCTGTCTGCGGCAAATATCATCCGTTATTTCTATCCAGGGCAACTCGCTAATTTAAGTTAGTATGAGGCACATTGACAACTGAGTTACTCTTTAGCTTGATTTTTATACCTGATCCACAGCCGTCCAACAGTCCTTTGTCCACTGATATATATATATATATATATATATATATATATATATATATATATGATAAAAATAAAAAAATAAAATAAAAATCCTCATGATCAAACACAAAGATCCAGATTTATTACTAAATAGACACAATGAACTAATTTTTAAATGCCGACATAAGAACAACCTAAACCTAAGAAAATACATTGAGAAATAACCATATAGGAAAAATAATATTGAATGACCTTTGTTCTTTTTGCTTTTGGAAATGTTGCTATGCAGGCATGAACGCGAACACATGACTGTATGTGTATAACTATGGTATTGTACTTGAACATTGATACGTCTTTGAATATGTACATGTATATGTTTTTATATGGAAAGAGAAGAATGCATGTTTTTTTTATGTATATGTGAGTGCGGATGTGTATAATTAGATGGGTACTTATATGTCTTGCCACAGATATGGGATGGCGAGTAATATATGTATATATGTATATGTATGATTCTAGAATTTTGTGTATTCATAATGTAATGACGTATTGATATTGATATGTTCTTTGAATGCATGTATATGTGGGTGTATGTGTGTATATGTATGTATATATATATATATATATATATATATATATATATGTGTGTGTGTGTGTGTATACGTGTATATGTGGGTACATGTGTATATGTATGTGTACGTGTATATGTGTATATGTATAGATGTGCATGTATGGGTGCTTGTATATGTGTGTATATATGTGTATATATATAGATATACATATAATTATATATGTGCGTATATATGTAAGTATATATGTGTATGTGTGGATATGTATGTATATATGTGTGTATGTGTCCTTCTACAGGTGTATATGTGTATGTATGGGTATATACATATAGTTTTATGTGGATTTGTGGGTTTGTGTGTGTATGAATTTATAGCTATATAGGGATCTGTATGTATGTGGATATAGATAGCTGCTCGGATATGTGTAGAGGTGTGTATGTGTATGGATATATAGAATATTATAAAAGAAGGACCTAATTTTCTGTTAGTAATGGTTTATCCAAATTTCTCTTCTAATATTCTCCAATTGGAAGTGAGTTCAAATAATACGGAGGTAAATTTTAAATTGAAAATTTAATTTAAATTGAAATATATTACCCTTTAATAATCATTATTGATGATAAAATTATTTAAATTGGAATAACCTTTGAAAATTGTGTAGGTATCTAAAAACAGTCACGGGTTTAATTTATGAACAAACTCAAACGAATAGATGTCAACTTAATAATCAACAAGAAAAAGTTTAGGAAAATAAAAAAGATTACTAGATGTAAAATGAATTATTCTTTCAATGTACTTTCTATGAATTTTTTCCAATCAACCATTTCATAGAAAATACCCAAAACTCCTACAAACATCAAATTAAATTCTTCGTAGTTTTTGTAGACATTTAGATTTATATCAAACTTTAACCCCCAAATATACCGTTTAAAGTAATGCGAAATAACAGCGTCCAAGAAATTGAGTGAAACCTTCTCTCATCAGGATTGTTTTATTGTATCTTCTTCCTTTTATGTCGGCTTTCCTCTTCACCACTTACCACTTTAGATATGGATCTAAAGATAACATAAGTTAAGTGAAGCGTTTGTCTGGCCCACACCAAGTGGGGTTATGGATAAAGAATTGAAATGGTACATCTAACTCACTCATGTCTTCTCTCCCCACCCACTTCCTCAATTTACATATGCTTAATACGGCCCGTCAAAAATGTGTAAATTTCTATTCATTTTTCATTTCAACCTTTGGAAGTAAAGTCTGTTGATCCAGAGCCCTTAAAAAGTGCTGTGGTGAAATAATTTATTACATGGAACCTTAAAGTGGTTTGTTTTTTATTCAAACAATATATATATATATATATATATATATATATATATATATATATATATGTGTGTGTTTGTGTGTGTGTGTAGTAAAAAAGACAGAGAGAGAGAGAGAGGGAGAGAGAGAGAGAAAGAGGGAGAGAGAGAAGCTGAAAGAGAGTCGAAAAGGTAATGATGGAGGGAAAACGAAATGTACAAAAAATGAGGGGGAGAAGAAAATGACGAAAAGAAATCGAAATGAAAAAGCTGAAAGAGAGTTGTAGATTTTAAGAATTAAAAAGACAAAAATGAAGAGAGGGGCGAAAGGAGAAAAAAAAGCTGTTTTGCCTGGGGGCGGGGAGTGCACCAGCAATAACAGCATACGGAGTGGGGATAAAAGGAAATTGAAGTTTCGACTAACAACTCTCTGCAGTTGCAGATCCCAAAATAAATATGTCAGGCAAGTAAGAACACAAACTCTTCTCGCTTCATGGATTCCAAATAAATTGATCGTGTCACGGTAGATAATAGAATCGAGGAAAACTAACTCAGAAAATCTACAGCAGACGATAAGTAAAGAAATTATTCCAAACGCTGTTAAAAATTCGATTTATTCGTCTCGAAGTCGGACGCATACACACGCGGAATATGTTGCATTATTTATGGTCGATTATTTTACATTTCAACATGACCCCGACATCGGAAGGAAAAAAGTTGATTGCTGTTAAATGTAGACACGTGACTTATTTACATAGACTGCAGTGAAATTTCTTTCTTTCTTTCCTTTTTTTCTATCTATTTCTATCCATCTATCTAGCCTGAGCTGCTAATACTGTTCAACTAATTATGAAGAGTAAATCACTGTAATAAGTCTTATAAAGAATCAGCGAACAGAAAGCCTTCTCTTGACGCACAATAAGCAGACAATTTTTATAAAGATTTAAAAAAAAATTGTTCTGAATATAATTAGGCAAAATTCGTCTTACCTCTCTTCCACTGTAAATTTGACCTGAGAAAACATTACTTGATAAAACGCAGATTAAAATGTCGAACTTTGTTAACCTGTAAATGAGAAAGAAAACAGTAAGTTTAAAGAGAAATGTAACAAAGATTTGTATCAATAACACACACACACACACACACACTATGATTATATATATATATATTTAAATATGTTTGAAACAGTACAGAAGCGTATTAAGGCATTAAAAACAAGAAATTTTATATTGTAGGCCATGATAGATTTAAAACAAAACCACACACCAGTCGACCGGTTTCGTCCCCACTCATCAGAAATGTTAACGGGGAACTAAAATTATGAGGAAAAGATGGATTTCAGTGTTAACTGGTTTTCCGTTTTGGCCAGTTCGCACTCATTATTCCATCTCAAAGTGTTGAAGACGCTTTACATCAGGTCCAGGCAACCTACTCTTTGCAAACAAAGAGATTGTTCGCTTGGACTTGCTGTGCTGCGTTTCTAGCATCTTTGTTGGTATAATCTTTATAATAATTTTTTTTCTCCCTGTCCACTCATTCATGTCATCCATAACAGACTTTTTCTTTTTCTTTTCCTCATAATTTTAGTTATATTTATATTTTTATTTGCAAATTGTGTTATCCGGGTTTTTTTTTTACACTAACCGAATATATTTTTAACATTATATATATATATATATATATATATATATATATATATATATATATAACGAGATTGACCACAATTTTCGACATAAAAAGGCAACATATCTGCATTGAAACATGTTTTGTTGAATAAATAGACATTATTTATTTTCCTAATAATCCTTTCTAGTTGTCTAATCAGTTTCTTGATGTTAAGATGAAATTCATCAAGGAGAGTGCCGTAGATCATCCTCAAGGTTGAATTACAAAAACAAATTTATTGTAACTATGATCGTTGTGATGGGGATTTTTTAAAACCCGCGTGAAGGCGATCTGTTATAATTATTTTAAAATTTAAAATTTATCCGTTATAGCTATGGAATTTTTTTGCAAAACAAGCGCTCCAATATAAGGGAGCTAAACAGAAATTGGTAGAAATGCAAAATGACATTAACTGTTTGTTAAATGCACTTCAACACATTGCTGCTACGAGCGTAAATTTATTTGTTGAATGTTGGTTGATTGCTTTTGATGTGAAGTGCCCCGAGAATTTGAAGTTTTTTTTACAAAAGCCCTTGGGTCGGAAAAAATACGGCACTTACCTTTATGAGTTTCATCTTAACATCAAGAAACTGATTCGTAAACTAGAAAGGATTATTATAAAAATAAATAGACATAATATGTCTAGATTAGCCAATGAAATATATATATATATATATATATATATGAAATATATATGAAATATATATATATATATATATATATAGGATGCATTTTTTAATTTCGCGCATGCGCGTTGTTTGTTTTAGATTTTATCGACTGCACAATATAGTAGGTTCAGTTGGTCACCGTCTGTGAGAAAAAAAGCACCATGACGCAATTTACTCCACCAGAAATTTGGAAACAGCATGCTGTACTGCTCGACATTCACACCGAAAACACCAATATGAACATTTCAAAGTGTTTGAGTGTCAATCTTGACAGTGCATAGGATTCAGTAATAGTTGCATGAGTCTAATGGTGATTACGAAGGTACATCAGCTTAGAAAACTCACTCTGATCGATCTGATAAGAAAAAAAACCCGCAATTTCTTGGTGGGGCCTTCAGACCCAACACGGAGGCCTACATCAAGTGTCTTGAGAAGGTAGAGCTGCACTGGGTCAAGAGGGTGGCTGCTGGAAGACCCAAAATCTGGCAACAGGACTCTGCAACATGCCACACAAGCAGTCATTTCTGCGGCCACATCACCCCATATATCCTCCCACCTAACTCCTCAGACTGCAATCCCATTGGTTATTATGTGGGGTGCTTGCTTGAGCGAGAGATCAAAAGAAATCCTTATAACACCAAAGATAAACTGATAGTAAGGATTATGGTTGCATTCAACAGCTTTAACAAAGACACCGTGCAAAAGAGTTGCAGGAGATTCCGAAGTTGTCTGGAGGTCGTGGTTGAAGCTAATGGCGATTTTTAAAAATAAATTTACTCTTTCGTATTTCAAGATATTTTTTGTGTAAATTTGATAAATCTAGCTGTTAAAAAAATGAGATGTTAATATTATTTTCATTTTTGCCTTATTTTAGACGACAATTTATCCATCACACCCTCTGTGTGTTTGTATATATATATATATATATATATATATATATATATATATATATATATAAAGTTTGAAATAGTGGGAAAATGATTCACAGTCAGAGAGAAAGAAAGCGATCGATTTAAATATTTATTTTAATTTGTTTCAGAGACCTTACACAAATAGTTAGATGTCAGAGAGATTCTAGTGACAGACACTAGTGCAACGTGAATACCAGTCTTTGAACATCTGCTACCATCAATCCAGTGACAAGAATACTCAAGATGACTGGTTGCCGTCACTAAGCTGCACGGAACAATCTACCCTGACGTGTTGTCACCCACATACGGGGACCAATAGCATAGTTTGGATTTTATATCGGCCCAATTCATACATACAGGCAAACGTATGAAGATATATATATATATCTTTATTACTATGAACAGTAGGCGCATGTATTTGAGTTGCAATCCTTGTTTTTATTTTCCTTTCTGATACTGTTGACAACAGGGCCCTAGATTGAGAAGTCGCTGTACTAAACATAGATTGTCTCTCCAACCGGCATAATATATTCGATTCCTGTTGGAAGCCCAACGTTTACAGCAATAAAGAATAATGTCGGTGAAAAATCCTTTTAAAATATAACTGACACACACACACACACGCACAGACACAACTTCACATAGGCACACACACATACACATAGTGCTTAAACATTTATGGGGAAGGGTGGTCCATAGATAAATGTAGAGATAAAATGTTTGTAGATATAAAACGTTTATAGATAAAATGTATGAAGTGGAGACAGAAATTAACGCTGCATAGCGACTGTCAGTTTAACGTCTCAAGTGAACATCAGAACTTTTGTCTGAAGATCGCTTGTGGTGTGAAACTGATAGTTACTATGCAGTTTTGATTTATATATCAACAATCTATCTATCTATCTATCTGTCTATCTATCTATCTATCTATCTATCTGTTGAAGGTAACTGTAAACTACATGTGTAGAGGGTGCGATGGATAAATTGTTGTTTAAAATAACGAAAAAATGAAAAATAATATTGACATCTCATTTTAACAGATATATTTACCAAAATTACACAAAAAATATCTTGAAATACTAAAGAGTGAATTTATTAAATAGAAGAATATATAATTAATATTTCAGTGCTTATACGAACCATACAGTTAACATAAGCAACTGATTTTCAGTTCCAGGTTCGTTATTTTGCGTTAATTCGAACGAAAATTGAAACATTGATAAACTCGTGTCTCTACTCAAATATTTTTATGCCTCTAAAATATTATATATATATATATATATATATATATATATATATATATATATATATATATATATATATATATATATATAATACGCATATTTTAGACATGTTTCATTGAATGTGACGGACAAGTAAGACTTTATTTTATTTAATTTTTCTAGTGTCCTTACTGTTTTAATTCTATGAGTAACTAAGACTCCATAGAGAGTATTGTCCTAAGCGATTTTGGCTTTTCATGGTGTTCGTTCGTAGTATATTTTTGTATTTACATTCTATGCTGTTTTGTATAGTAGTAGAAATAATGATATGTTGGGTTGGTGGCTTACCGAAAAAAATTTGAAAAAAATACATATTTCTGGTCATGAGACTCGGTTTCTAATCACACTATTGGTAGAATTGTCAGGAAGGTGACTTTTTAATGGTATCGGTCGAGGAAGGCGATCCTAGCGAGCGGTACATTTGGAAAGTCAATGAAAGACATACGACCGTTTGATCCCAGCCTTGTGAGTGAAATTGGGTACACGGAATAGTTCGAAAGTCATCGAGGGTTGTGCTACTACGAAGTCATACGTCATCGTGACCTATATAAAAGTGAACATTGAAGTCAACACCCAGAGAGGACAGTCTGTTTCATGCTAAACCTTGCTAACCGAACGCTCCTTTGTGGCCAAATCGGTAAAGGCACCTCAAGCTAGATGACGGTTCCGTATAGGATACAGGTTCGAATCCGGTCGGAGGACGAATATTTTCTGTGAAAATTTCTCGGACATTCAGGCCGGTAAATGTTGTTTAATACTGTTTATTATAAAGAGAGCATTTACTTAAATATTTGTATCTATAAAAAGAATATATATATATATATATATATATATATATATATATATATATATATATATATAAATAAAAGCTGGGCATAAATTTTAAGATAAAAAATATACACAATTTCCTTTGAAAAACAAAATCTTATCGAATCAAAACGCTATTCATCTTAGAAATTTGATTTTCACTAATTTCTGTTCCCTAATTTTATAGTTTCAGTAGTAATTTAATAAGTCTTCGAAATTTTTTAAAGACTTTGGGATATATTTAAGACTTGGAGATATATTTAAGACTTTGGGATATATTTAACACTTGGGGATATATTTAACACTTGGGGATATATTTAACACTTGGGGATATATTTAACACTTGGGGATATATTTAAATGCTCGGTTCTATGCTAATCGTAGTGAATATAAATCATCGTACTTTAATGCATTTTTATATCATTGAACAAGTGCGTGGCGTCTGTTGCTTAACTTTTAGTCCAATGTTTATATAGTCTTTTCTTTAAATCTTTGTATGTTTCTCTGATCTATTTTTGGGGGTCATTGTTTATATTCTATTTGGGAAACTTCTGCTGCTGACGTAAATTTACTTCTTTGTTTTACATTGATTAAATTTTAGTGTTTAGTTCGTTGCTTAAAATAATCACGTTTCGCTTCTGTAATGTAGAGCTTTGTCTGTTAAAATTGTTTTTTTTTAATGACACCAGGTTATTGCTGAAACGTCAAGTTAATCTTTTTTCAGACTATCTTACTCACAAAGATTTGCAGTAAAATGAGCATGTATAATGAAAAAATGTCTGAAACTTAATAAAAACAAAGGTTTTTTTAAATATTTTTTTTAATTGTTTAACAAGAAATATTTTTCTTTTATTAAATTGTATTTTTAATCTTTTATAGAGCCTTTAAAATGATGACTAAAAATTTTTTTTTTCTTGCGGCCATATTTTAATAGAGGAAATTTTAGCGTCTTTTTGCAGTGAAAAACACATCAATTTGAAAATTCTTGCAAATATCAAATAATTGTCAGATTTTAATGAAACCTTCAAGACTTATTCCCAAATGAATGGAATTATTTAAGAAAAATTTATTTTTTAGAAAATCTTTGTAAAAATATTTTAAAAAATCTTTTAACCCCTCCCACTTATATAATTTTATGAAATTTCGAGTAATTTATTTTTGTAGGTCTTTCTTTAAAAATCATTTCATCACTAGCAAGGCAATAAAGCCACTAAAACACAAGGGGGTTACTGAGTGTATATGAATATGAGAAAAAGAAAAAAAATCACAAATAAGGAGAGAGAATAGTAAAAGAACGGGAACTAAAAAGACAAATAATGATTGACTTTGTATTTAAATTTTTAAAGATCAACTTTGACTGGAAAGCAAGAAGCCGAAGGAGAGTTCCATAAGTGAGAAGTGCGATAGAAGAAACTGTTAGCATAGAAATTGCGGTTACATCTAGCCATTTCAATAGTAAAATGATGAAACCTTGCCGCCAATAGTACAGCGCTTAAAGTAATAATGTCTATGTGCCATAGAAGAAAGTTCATTTAAACAATTACCATGACAGTATTTAAAGAAAAAGCCCAGGGAAAATACATAACAGCGGTGGGAAAGTGACTGAAGCTGAGATGCCAGGTCATGATCAATAATATTGCAGGTTCTCATTTGTATTTTATAAAAAAATAGCAGGAGCACCAAACCAGATGTTGCAGCAATATTCAAAGCAAGGACGAATATGTAAGATATATTTTGGTGAAAAAAAATTAATTTAAATCCAATTAATTTAAATTCGTTTTGAATTACAGTAAAATATTTTACTTATTGGAAATATTAAGTTTAATCTATTACCTTAAAATTAACACTATAATAAAATGCATTTTAAATTTGATGTATCGCTTTTCTTTGGTGGTATATATATATATATGTAAAAGAAAAACAGACCACTTTAAGGTACCATTATAATAATTTATTTCACCAGAGCCCTTTTAAAGGACGCCGGATCATCAGATAGCACTTTCAAAAATGAAATGAAACGAAAAATGAAGTGCTATCTGATGATCCGGCGTCCTTTAAAAGGGCTCTGGTGAAATAAATTATTATAATGTTACCTTAAAGTGATCTGTTTTACTTTTAAATATTAGCTCTGGATTTACATTGAGCTCTCAGGATTTCATCCTCCTTGGGATTACTCATACGGATTACCAAGTTCTTCATAACTTATATATATATATATATATATATATATATATATATATATATATATATATATATATATAGTGAACAGTGATAAATCAACAATCTCTCTCTCTCTCTCTCTTTATATATATATATATTGGGGAAAATGTATGACAATATGGAAAAGCTTTTCTTGTGACGTGTGTCGTTTTTAGGACTTCATTGGACTAAATTTATTATTTGTGTGATAACAAATTTAGTCCAATGAAATCTTAAAAGACGAAACCCGTCACAAGAAAAGTTTTTACACTTTGTCATATATTTTTCAACAATATTGTGCAAGATATTATATCGTTATCTCATATATATATGGTAGACTCTCTTATTGTGAACAATAAATGTGGGTCAGCATGTGTTTCTTTTTAGGACAAATATTGGGGGATATTTACAGTCTTCGTTGGTAAAATCTATGCTGTTGTATGATTGGGAGGATATATATTATTACTGAAAATGGGACGTTTAGTGGGTACATGTGTTTGAGTTGCTAAGTCTGTTTTTATTTTCTTAGACAATAAAACTGTTATCGGCACTCTTCGGCTATAGGAATGGTGAAAACGAATACAGTTTCGATTTCTGTTGAGAGCGCATTTTTCTTTAATAGAACTTCTCCATCCAGGTCATTGTTCTTAATTTGACTGTTGAATGAAAATAAACATAAATTACAATTCAAACACGTGTAGCCTCTAAAAATATCGTTTATCGTAATATGAAATTTCGGATTAAATAATCCATTCAAATACAATATGTCCCCACCTCCTAAAAATTGACATAATTTAAAATGTGAATATCTGAGTAACTCCATGCCCCAGGTAATTAAAGGTGTCTTTATGTTGAATAATAAAATAATTATTTACCAAAATTTGAAAAAGACATTCAAAGAGATGTAGATTTTATAACCGATTTCACAAAGCTTCACAAATGTTCAATCTGCGCACCATCTGTGACAGGACACACGCCAAGTCAGTAGTCCAGCTCCTGCCAAACACGCTGTAGCTTGTCTAGTGTAACGTCCTTCAGCGCCTAGTGTTCTTCTAGCCTTATAGGAAGAGGGAGATATAGACTTGTCCTTTCACAGAGCCCCATAGAAAAAGTTACAAGGTGTCAAGTCAGGTGAATGTCACCAGCACATTGTGATTATTAATGGTACATCCGATTCATCTGAGATAAGTCTGCAAAGTGAACTTAGTGTTTTTAGACATTTTGTAAAAATTTGAGATTATTTGAGAGAGAATGTTATTAGACTATAAAATGATGTCAATTTTGTGGGGGACCGCCTATATATATATATATATATATATATATATATATATATATGGTGTATCAAAAAAACTTTTACAAACTTTGGGTGTGGTATTCCTCACACCGAATCAAGGACAAATGTCAATATAAACATATAAATATATGTAGTAGTGGTTTAACTGAGAAGTGTCCTGTTAAGCAATGGCAAGATATTCTTATCGTGAGCAGACGGATATGACCTCTACATATGGCCGCGCAAATTATAATGGATGCGGCGGTGCACGGCAGTATCAGATTGCGTTTTCAGACCAATGGACATTTTACCTTGTTTTCGTGTAAGGAACACGACCACAAATTTTGTAAAAGTATTTTTGAATTGTATATTGGATTTTTCATTTAACAGCGTCTAATGTAAACTTTATGTTTATATGAAGTTTTCTACTTGTTTGGTGTGAGGAACTCGCCTCCAAAGTTTGTAAAAGTATTTTTGATACACCCTGATATATATATATATATATATATATATATATATGTGTGTGTGTGGGTGTGCGTGGGTGTGTGCGTGTGTATATAAAGTAGACAGTGTGAACTATCACGCGGAAACGCATAAGATACATGACATTAAAATCGATGATGCAGAAGAGAAAACTAAATGTCTTTGATAATGGCTAATATAATATGATATAATATAATAGCCCAAAGTATTCAGGCATTGGGCACTTTATATCTAAGTATATTTCTGCAACCAATGTTATTAGACTATAAAATGATGTCAATTTTTGGGGGACCGCATATATATATATATATATATATATATATATATATATATATGGTGTATCAAAGATACTTTTACAAACTTTGGGTGTGGTATTCCTCACACCAAATCAAGGACAAAAGTCAATAGGAACTGTAGAAAAATAATTTTAGCCTATCTATTGTAAACATTTTATCTGTTGTAAAATAAAAGACTAAAATACCAAGGTCTATATTAATCTGTCTATATTTCTGAGATGAGGTATTATGTACAGTATTTACATTATGCGGAACATTGTCCTCATCTTTGTCGCCATATTTGTCACAACGTTTCGGCCGTTGTACGCTCCGGCCTTCTTCAGGTGGTTGGAATTTCGAACTGAACCCTTTATTTCGATCCCTGGGGTAGACTGTTCTAGTTCCATGTGCCATGTTTGATGGATGTCAGTTATCAGTTATCTCCTGCTAATTTTCCCTCTGAAAGTTCTCCACTGCCTTAACCGGGTATTGAACTCACACTCTTTGGGTTTGTCACTGGATCTACCTGAAGATGGCCGGAGCGTACAACGGCCGAAACGTTGTGACAAATATGGCGACAAAGATGAGGACAATGGTCCGCAAAAATGTAAATACTGTCTATATTAATAGTTTCTCATACTATTTTCTTTTTTAAAAAAGAATTCTTCCCACATCATAATCTGTTACCTCCCTTAGAACTTAACATATACAACATGGCACAAAAACTAGCGATCCTCATTCCACATGTAAATTTATAACTTTCACGTGAACAATTTTGTCTTTGGAAATAATGAACACTTTTTGCCTTAAAAACACACTCTGAGAATGATATTGTGCTAATGTCGAAAGTACTTGGATTTTAACTCAATATGTATCAACACGGTAATTTTCTCTCTTCTTTTAATACCAATTACTTTTAATACCAATTATTAATTATTTTCAAATAACTCTACATACTGTAAAGGATTCTAATACATTTACTTGTTCTTAAAAGAAATATAGTATAATAAAAATTAATAGTGAAAATATTTTTCAAATTGTAGTTAAATAAAACGTATTCTAACCTGAACACCCCCCCAAAAAAAAAACTTTAAATATACAAATAGAAAAAATGCCATAAGAATTTTTGCCGATAACAATAAAATTTTTAAAAAATCCAAACGACATGCATTTAACGGATGTCAGATTTCATTGAAGAATACATCCCTACCCCTACCAAAACGTAGCTAATAACGGATACATCAAAATACAGACATAAAGAACACGCAAACACCCCTGTCTAGTGAAAGTGGATTTATCTGTAACCTTGGAAACGTGAATTATGATTTTAGCTGTGTCTTTAAAACCCAGTAATTTTAAAAGTTACTCCAAAATTCGCTTGAGGATGAAATGGAACTAATGTCTTTAATTTAATTACAAAATTAAATTCTGACCTTCCATTTTTGAAGCGGAAAAACAATATTTTAAATCAACTAATTTATAATATATATATTAGGTTGGTGCAAAAATAATTTCGTTTTCTCACATAGTAACATATGTTAGAAAACGAAATTATTTTTGCACCAACCTAATATATATATATATATATATATATATATATATATATATATATATATATATATATATATATATATATATATATATATATATATATATTATTAGTATTAGTAGTAATCTTATAAGTATAAGAGATTATATTCGCTCGGAAAACCTTTGGTGTTTTAATTTGCAAATAATCAAACCAATACCAAAGGGAAAAAAAAGGTATGAAAAAAGAAAGAACCAAGAAGATGTACGTTAGCCGAAAATAATCGTCTGGCATGCAAGTCCAAAGCCTAAAGAAAAAAAAAACATACGAGTACGTAAAATAACTAAATAAAGTGATCAATACAGTAAGACCCTCGTTAAACCTTGAGAGCCAGACAAACCTACCGATGTTTTACCTAAGCGGATCGTCAGGGAAGGTTTCTTTGACGATCCGCTAAGGTGAAACCGTGGTAGGTTGTCTGGCTCTCTAGGTTTAACTAATATATATATATATATATATATATATATATATATATATATATATATATATATATATATATATATATAGAGAGAGAGAGAGAGAGAGAGAGAGAGAGAGAGAGAGATCAAGGTATATGAAAAAACATCTTCAGTCAGTTGGGCATGAACATAGGACTTCCTCGGATAACGTAATGTTACGCAGCAGGCGTCTAATTTTAACATTCTCAGTTCTCTTTCAGACGCATCGAGTGTATGATAATAGTTTCCTGTTTAGGAAATGAAATGATACGTATTATTTTTTTTTCTTTGATATCTGTTGTATACATATTTCCTTCCGTGTTCCAACCAGAGACCAAATATCAGAACCGACTTCATGACATTTACTACTAATGATTTTTGTAAAAGATCACACATTTTACATTTATTATTATTCTTATCATTATTTATGTATGTTATGTTCCTTGCTTTATATTCTGTAGAGCCGGGTCAAAACTACGGTCCTTCGGCCCTATAGGAGAATTGTCATTTAATTGATAGCACTTTTCTTTGTATATGGAATGTTGCTGGTAGGGCGGTCTTCTATGTTGATATTACCTGGGACACTGTTAGTAAAATTGTCCATTCCTTTTCTCACGAGGTCCAGTGCTCTGATTACTATTGGTACAGTCTCAGCCTTTATTCCTCACATGTTGTTAATCTCGATCTCCAGGTCCTTGTATTTGGACAATTTACCGATAATTTTCATGGCAGTGTTTCTCTCAGATGATAATGCTACGTCAATACACTTCCTGAATTTCTTGTCTAAGGATAATATCACGTTTGTTGGCTGTTATTTCCCTGTCAGTTTGAATTGGCATGTCTCAAAGGATAGTTACATCATTATTTTGGGTAACTGTGTCTTGCTCATTCCATCACTCAGTGCTTTCGATTTTGTGCTTCTTTCATATCTTCCAGTGCACATATGGCGCTACTTTGTTATGTCTGTGGGTATATTCATTTTTTGCTAGTCCCGGACACCCTGATATAATATGGTCGACATTTTCCGCAGATCGAGCATTTCGGGTTATTTGTATCCTTGATTATGTGACAGTGATAGGATCTGGTTGTGAGACTTTGGTCCAATAATTAGGCTTTTGTCTCAGCTTTCAACCCGGTCTTCCTCAGTCATTGATGTATTTTCTCTTGGTCTACATTTGCTTCTTTCGTTCTTTTTAGGTATTTGATATGCAACACCTTGTCCTGCCAATTTTTAAAATTTAATATGGCCAACTTGTTTCGCTTTCTGTTTTACTCATTTGGCGTTGATGGTATTCGCTTCGTTTTTTGTTGGTAAGGTTTCAAGTACATTAATCTGCTTCTTGAAGAGGGCAGATTTTTTGTTGAGGAGTGGATTTAGTGTGTTACTATTTGTAGGAGAGGGTCATTGGTTTTTGTGTGGCATGCTTCCAATGTGATTGTTGTAGTTTTTAGAGATAGTTCAAGTTGGAATAGACCCCAGCCTCCTAAAACTCTTGGTATGTACAGCTTCTCAACATCTGATTTCGGGTGGGGCATCTTCATTTGGGTAAGCATTTTTCTGGTCTTGACATCCAGTCTTTTAATGTCATTCAATTTACATTTTGTAATGTTGAAGCTTTGTTACTAAGTATTATTATTATTATTATTATTATTATTATTATTATTATTATTATTTAAATTGATTTTTCTAAATTTAACCTTTTTAATTTAAGGATAATAACCGAAGAAAATGAAGAATACTGTTGTAGTTGTTGTTTTTCAACTGTTGTATAGATACGTATTGTGTTGCGCCAATCTTACATTGACAAAAAGCTTTCGAAATATTGACAAATATCAACCACTGGCGCTAGCAAAATGTATGCAATTATCTCAGTCACTAGCCAGTTCTAAGAGTTATCTATTAGGTTGGTGCAAAAATAATGACGTAATAATGTCGTTTTTTGAAGTTAAAAAATACCTCAAAAACGACATTATTACGTCATTATTTTTGCACCAACCCAATAACAGCGATGAGCTTCGTCAACGCAAGCCACTCGCTTCTCTATCGCTATTTCCCTGGAAAGTCTTCAGACGAACTACATTCTTTAGTTCCACCAGTTTTAACCAAAGACATGCCATACCACGCACATTGTAGCGAAATGCACTTATTCCCATTGTATTCCGTTGGTGAGTTCCATTCAAGCAGCTTCTTCCCACGAACCGATGCTTTCTGGAACCGACTGCCTAGAGGTTGCTTTCTCGATCATGACAATCTTAACCTGTTCATGTTTAAGATCAACCGTTTTCTTTCGTACATATATTCATAAACTGTGACTGTTACTTTTTAAGTTTCTACATCGAGTGACTCTTGGGGATTTTGTACATCGTGAACATCATTTAAAAAAATGGTGAATAGTTTGAAAATAAATTGTGATAAATCGGCAGATTAAATGATTGCGAAGTCACGTGAAATAGGAATTCAGTTGTTAGGCGACCAAAAAGATGCCAGGTCAACAGTTAAAGTTTGTAAGGCATTGTTTAGATAGGAGAGGGGGAGAAAGAAAAAGGATAAAAAGAGAGAAGATATTTTCCTTCTGTAATTTCCCCTCTCTTTATTTTGTCTTCTCTCTCTTGTTTTTTCTTCGTTTTTCAATTGTTCTATCAGTTCAAAACGAAATAAATGGCATTTTGAACCACAAATGTTATAACTCGGCTTAAAGTCACTATTTGGATTCAAAATACGCCTCATTATAATCGTCACAATGTTGCCAGTGGTGACAGGTGTGCATAAACTGCCGGGAGGCATTTTCGACCTAGTTTGTTTTGGTATATACCAATGCATGGATCCTATGAGAGTCATCCAGAAGATCCGTAATATCGTCCCTAGCCAATTCGAAAAGTTGGCTTGTGATTGGACCAGTTGGTGACTTGTCTGCATGGATGCTATTCCTGATCTTGCTCTCTCAAAACAAAAATGCTATAATATAAACAACATGATGAGCTCTTTGAAAAAGCAAAAATGGATGGCATAATATTAATTATTAAAACAGTGGGCCTTTACCAAAAAATATAAACCAAATAAAAATGTCAATAAAATCAATCTCTCTACAAACTGCATATCTGAAAAGAATACATCAATGAAACTAGACTCTCTACAAACCCTCTTCACAAAAATACGTCAATGAAACCTGATCTTCTACAAACTGATTTCTTACAAAGAATAAATATTCTATTCACACGAATCTATTTTAAATCGGCTTTAAATAACACATTGGGGTTGATGTGCCGTAAAACAAAATAAATCAAACCAGACCATAGAAGCTATTCAAACCTGAGAAGTAAGGTAGGTCCAGTAGGTTGTGGAACGGTATTGATAAACGTCACATGCAGATTTATTCCTCTAATGATAGTGGAGTTCATTTCAGATAACGTACTTGCTGAATAGATGGAAGTGGGACAAAAGTGTCAGATTGATTTATTTTTTTAAACAACTTTTTGAATATATTTATAAGAATCTTGTTTTAGAGATGATAATAATCTAGTGATAAAAGACCCGCTAATTAACCCATAGATGAGGGGTAGATTTCCTAAGGGTATCTGCGAATAAGTGAATATAACGAACTCGATTGGAATTGGAACTTAGCTCTCCGACTGAACAGTCCCAGAAAGAATGAAACAGAGAAAATGAGAAACTGAAAGAGAGGAATAGAAAATAGAACAAAAAATGTGTGGAAGAAAGAAAGGATAAGAGAGAATTAAAGTGAGAGGAAGAAGGAGAGACAAGTAGAAAAGCGGGGTAAACAGGAGAGAAATAAGAACGAAAAAGAAAGAAAAAGAGAAAGAAAGAAAAGAGAAAGGAAAAGAGAGGAAGAATAGAGAATGGTGAAGAAAGAATGAGAAAGAGAAAGAAAAATAGAGAAAGATAGCGAGAAAGAGAGAGAACAAAGAGAGAATTAAACTGTGAGAAAGGGGAGATATAAATGAACTATAAAAGGAGACGAAAGGAGAGAGAATGTGAAAGGCAGGCAGAGAAAAAGAAAGAAAGAGAGAAAAAGAAAGAGACAGCGGGAGAAAGAGGAAATGGGACAAAGAATGACTAAAAATGACTGTTAGAATGAGAGAGAATGCTTTCTTTCTCTCTCTCTCATTCTTAAGAAAGAAAGAAAGAAAGAAAGAAAGAAAGAAAGAAAGAGGAAGAAAGAAATAAAGAAACACTATTTCAAACAATTGGAAAAATTATAATGGCCAACAGACTCGGGGAAATCGACAAAAGGCCTGCGGGTTTGGCCAAAGGTTGAAAAGAAATATTGATTTCATTTACTGGGTGAATATTTTGAGCAAGGGAATGAGTTCGTCTGAGATATATAGGCAAATCTAAACCGCCACTGGAAATGAAATCTCGGGCAATTGCCAACACACAAAAGCCAACTGATACACCTTCATCCGTTATTGTATCAACAGACACGCATAATGGTAAGTAATTAATATTTAATTGAAATGATACGTACGGTACAAGGCTATGTAAAAGGAGCTAGAAACGACCATTAATGAGGCAAAACAATTTTTACAACAGCCATATGCAATATTTAACTTATGATCAACAGTTTTCGAGATGTTAATACTTATAAAGACGCATAGAATGTAATTAAAAACAGAATTAAGGTTTTGGAAATTATCATCTCTAACTTTCCGAGAGTTGAACAATTCATTCTGTTGTCTCCGGCACCAAGAAATGAAAAACAAAACAAGACAAAACAATCATAAGATTAAAAAAAAAAATGCAAAAATAATCAGTATCCGCTTTTTAGACAGTGACCCCCTTTTCTCCTTTCATGCGCCATGGTCCCTTCGTGACGTGGGCAATCATGGCTCTCCACAACTTCCTATCCTTTTAGTAATGTTTTTACTTTTTACTATCCCACCCAGTCTCTCTTCTGCCATCCATCTACATAAGCTAGTTACGTAGGTGATAATTGCTCTCCACAACTTCCTATCCTTTTAGTAATGTTTTTCTTTTTACTATTCTTCCCAGTCTCTCTTCTGCCATCCATCTACATAAGCTAGTTACGTAGGTGATCATTGCTCTCCACAACTTCCTATCCTTTTAGTAATGTTTTTCTTTTTACTATTCCTCCCAGTCTCTCTTCTGCCATCCATCTACATAAGCTAGTTACATAGGTGATCATTGCTCTCCACAACTTCCTATCCTTTTAGTAATGTTTTTCTTTTTACTATCCCTCCCAGTCTCTCTTCTGCCATCCATCTACATAAGCTAGTTACGTAGGTGATCATTGCTCTCCACAACTTCCTATCCTTTGTAGCTCTAAGCAATTTTTTTTCCTTTAGTATCACTCCTAGTCCTCGTCCTGCCACCAATTTAGACATTCCGCCCGGCCAGTTACTTAATGTTTCCTTCTGCTTCTGTTGACTTTAATATGCCTGTGCGTATCAAATTCTCCAAGCACTCTTTCCTCATTATGCATCTCAGAAATATATGAACTCTCAACTGCCACTTTCTAATTCTAAATATAAGTGTAATTTTCTAAATGCTTCCTCGTTAATCATATGCTCTTTCTATTGTATTCTTAGCATCTTCTATAGAAATATATATCTATTGCTTCAAGTCTCCTTGTATTCAATCATGCTTTGTTTTAAATCAATTCAGTCTAAATAAGGCGATAATGCCACTAAGACGCAAGAGGCTAGTGAAAGTGAAATAGAATAAAAAAGACTTTAGAAGGAACCGGAAACCCAATCCTAAACAGAAAACAAGGGATAAACCTCTTCTCCTGTTCAAACGACTGGGGAGAACTGTGAACCAGATGATAGGCAAACCTATCTACTCCTGTATACGTGTGTGTGTGTTTTGTTTTCCCGCTGGGTTGTAGTCATTGTAAAGGAAGCTGATTACACTGTTGATAAAAAATATTTAATAAATTTAACTTATTGAACAATGAATCCACTAGGATGCAAGGTGCTACTCAGAGGGAAAGACAATGAAAAAGACTTTAGAAGGAACTGAAAACTCAGTCCTAAACAGGAAACAAGAGATAAACTTTTACTCCTGTTCAAAAGACCGGAGAGGAGTTTGAAATAGATGCGACGATCTGTATGACTATTCAGTATTCTCTATGTTACGAACAGATTTACCATCTTCATAATGCTTTGTTCCCAGGTAGTTTAATTTCTATAGGCTCTTCAATTTGACCTCTCCAATTCATAGATCACAGTTTGGGTTAGCGCTTATGCTAACAGCAATATATTTCTTATCACTTTCATTTAATACTTTGACCTCCTTATTAAGAAGCCTAATATATATATATATATATATATATATATATATATATATATAATATTTCGGTCTGAAGAAATTAATATAACAATATTCATGAAGTAAATTATAACCGAAATGGATCTTTAAGGTTTTTTCTTGATTTATTATTAGTATAATGCTCTATATTTTGCATTGATCTCTCTTTGGCTTCATATCTCCTTGGAATAATCCCTACCAGTCACAAATTGGTATATATATATATATATATATATATATATATATATATATATATATATATATTTCGATCTGAAGAGATGAATATGAAAATATTCACGAAATAAATTATGACCGAAACTAAACTTTAAGGTTTTTTCTTGATTTATTATTATTATTATTATTATTATTATTATTATTATTATTATTATTATTATTATTGTTGTTGTTGTTGTTGTTGTTGTTGTCGTCTGTAATTTAAATTTACACTGAGCTTTCTTTGGATTAATTTCCTCCTTGGAATTATCCCTACCACAGTCACAAATTAGTATTATATATATATATATATATATATATATATATATATATATATATATATATATATATATATATATATATATATATATCTGTATGCGCGTGCGTGTGACATTGAAAAAAGAATGGAATCTATTATAAAACTTATATTTTGAGAAAATTTTGCAACTTTTGTGCTGCAGTAATCAAGGCAAATGGAGTATATTTTGACGAGTATAATACTAAATCATAAATTGCTTTTTTATTTTTGTTATAATAAAATTTCTAATAAAAAATCATGTTTCATTTTTTTAACCATGTATAATAATTTTCTCTTATTTAAAGTACAAAACAACTATGTTTGGGGACAGTTTAAAAAATACCAGACGTGGATTCAACCTTTGAAACTATTGTGTAGGTACCTCCACCCGAAACGCGATACAAAAAAATGAATTTTTAAAAATGAAAAAAATTTCCTGAAGCTTTTATTTCATCTTTAATTTCAAGCTAATAGATTACGTTTGATATATCGAATAAGCAAAATATTTTACTGTATTTCAAAACAAATTTAAATGGCTGGAATAAGTTTTCTTTTGATATTGCTAAAAATCACTGATTTTCGCGAGATTTTGAGCTATCTGTAAGCATCTTTATTATAAAATCTTTCAAAAATAAAATATAATTTTCTGAAACTGTATTTGAGAAATATTAGCTGATTTAAAGTTTAATTAATCTGCTTTGAAACAGGTATTACTTTATTTTACAATATCGCAGAAATGCATTTTTAACATAGAGGTAGGTGTTTATTTAAGGTGTTGACAGCTTGACTGACAGACGGAAGATTATCTATCTTTTCTGCGGCAGACATATCTGTAAAAAAATACTTGAATATAATGTGTGTGCCATTTTTATATAATGGGTGTGCCATTTTTATATAATGTTATCTACCCAGTAATCTTTATCATATTTACAATATTCGGCACTTTTGTGCATACGCAAAAAAATTAAAAATTCTTTTTAAAATATTGGGGTTCGCTGAATTGTAATAACCTTTTTCATTTATGATTAGTAAATATAGTTTGTACTTAATAAGAATATCACCTAACCGGTACAAATTAATACAAAAAATTTAAAAGACTTAAAAATTTATAAATTATTCTAATTAAAATTAAAAATATTGAAAACAATTATAAAAATTTATTATTCATCAAACTTTTTAAGACAATAGTGTCAATAATATATTTTATTCATAAAAGCAATTAAAAACTTTTCTAATTAAATAATGTCTTAGTTTTATTGCATCTTTATTTTCTGATTGAGAGTAGATTGTCGGTAAATGTGGGACTTTTTACAAAAAAAAAAAAAAAAAAAGGTGATTTAAACTAATGAAAACATAAGCGGTATAAAAATTAATTTCTCAAAATTTCATAGATTAAAAAGGTTTGTGCATGTTGAAGGTAGGGATAAAAAAATGTTTCTACGAAGATTTTCTAAAAAAATAAATATTTATAAAATAATTTCTTTCATTTGTGAATGGGTCCTGAATGTTTCATAAACATCCCACAATCATTTGATTTTTGCAAAAATTCCTAAATTAATTTTCACCGATAAATTACAAAAAAACAAACAAACCCAAAACGCTAAAATTTCTTATACTCTGTCGTCCCTCTCCTGACGCAAGAAACACAAGAATTTTAATTAAAGTCTTGAACGTTCTGAAAAGAACTCGAACATATAATTTAATAATCAAAGAATTCTTTTCTCTTTCCTCTTAATTATAACATAAAGATTTTGACGATAAAACTGTTTTTGTTTGAGTATGCTTATTTTTAGCGAATCTGTGGAGGTACCAATATATATATATATATATATATATATATATATATATATATATATATATATATATATATATATATATATATATACATATTACCTTACGTTGATAGTAAGACTAAGAGTTTCATGTTAAATACAATCTGTAGGTACTTATAATGATGCTGAACGGTTCGTGACGATCGTTATACTTATATTTTATGAATAGGTATGTATTAGTGCACATTTACATTATATGTGTGTATATGCATTTTTATGTCAATATAGTTGTATAGATGCTAATATGTAGATAGAAATCGTAATAAAATATTTGTATGCACCCTTGTATATCTATGAAAATGTGGATGTATATACTTATATTTGTATATGTGGACGTGAATGTTATTGTGTTTATATTTCACTGTATGTACGTTTATATATTTTTATACAAATAAATGGACTGCTCAACAGTCATAGCAGTAAGGTATATATATATATATACGAGTATATATTTATATTTTACATTCAACATCACCACTTGTTAAGACCATCGGAAGTGTTGAAACAAAATGGCTATTTTTGTAGTGATTTTATAACATATTTATGATATAATTTTTAATATATATATATATATATATATATATATATATATATATATATATATGTATATATATATATATTAGAAGGGTTAGTTTTCAATCAGCACCTGACGATAGCATCGTGCATGAAACTTATAATTGTGCTACCAGAGAGGAAAAAATTATATTCATTAGTAATATACATTTTAGCTCTCTTAGTATATATATTGGGCAGCAATCACTGAGCAACAGTTAATATATATATATATATATATATATATATATATATATATATATATATATATATATATATTGACTGTTTGACCAAGACGAGGACTGACAAAAATTCATGTTAAAAAAATAAGAAAATAACAAAAAAAAAAAAATTGAAAACTACAGACAAAAGTTCATTTTCTCCATTCATCTCTGTAGTTCACTTCTACCAGCAAGCAAAATTTTTTTTCTCCTGATGATGGCCATGTTGGCCGAAACTATTAGAGGAATCTAAATAAAATAATAATAAAAACGGAAGAATATTAATATACAACCCAGTGTGTCTGAAGATTTTAATATTTTAATATTTTTATTATTTAATATCTCTCTCTCTCTTTCTCTCTCTCTCTCTCTCTCTCTCTATACATACATACATACATATATATATATATATATATATATATATATATATATATATATATAAACCACAGGTTGAATCTGTCGTTGTTGGAGAAAGATATATGTGTCCACAACTGAGATTAGCTAACTACTAGATTGGCGGCAAGCTCTCATCATTTTACAGTCGAAATGGCTAGTTGCAACCGTAAGTTCTATGCTAACTGTTTCTTCTATCACATTTCCCGCTTGTGGAGCTTTCTTCCAGATTTTTGCTTTCCAATCAACTTTGATCTTCAACAATCTAAATGTAATATCAATCGTTTTCTTCTGTCCTATAAAATTTTGCTCTTTCATTGTTCTCGCTCCTTAATAATGTTTTACTTATATTCTTTCACACTCAGTGACCCCCCCCCCGCGTGTTAGTGGCTTTGTTGCTTTGCTTTATCAAAAAAAAAAAAAACTACCCTAGAAGTTCGGCCTGCTCGGATACAAGCGGCCTGTCATACATACCAAACATTTCTGTTTATATGCTTTTATTAGAAATATTTATAATAATTATGTGCCTCAAGGGGTTTATAATATATTTTTAATAATTTTACAATAGTATAATTATCGATATTTATTTTTTAAATTTCTGACACATAAAGATTTCTGTGGATGTTTTTTAAGAAAGATACAAATTTGAAAAAAGGTACTGTCAATTGATTCTATTAGCAACACATCTTTGGAAATTGCGAAAAAGTTGACTAGAGGAAAACATTGTCAAGGTGAAACAAACATTTTAAGAATTTATAAAAGCTTAGCGAGCCGGTTGTTGTATTATACGAAAATAATATTATGTATTAATAACCGATATATAATAGCTAAAAATATAATTGATATCATTGGTGTAAGTTTTGCGGAGGCTGAAAGAGGATTTTTTTGTCATTAACTTTATTTATTCTGACAAACGAAATCATCTTGAGTTAAAAATATGGCAAATCTTTTTGTCAAAAATTTGATAGTTCTTCCAATCGGATTTTTGGGACTGCATCGATTCAGTTCGAATTTGGCTAAGAAAGCGTAACACAGCTGATGATACTGCAGTAAAAAACATCAAAGCTTTTGAACAGAAATATAAAGGTAATAAAATTTCAATCTGGAAATATCTTAATAGATAAACGTTTTCTATTAAATTATCAAAATAGTTTAATTCTTTTTGATACTATATAAAATGATTTGTTTCCATTGTCAGATTGAAATAAAAAATCATAATAGGTTCTTAAAGATTACCTGCCTTTATAGAACCGGTTCCTGGTAATTTAGGATGCCATTATTAGGTGTTGGTAATGTTTCGGGTTAGTATTGTTGACAGTAAAATTATAGGTCCCTTTAAAAATGACTGTGGTGCCAAGATCAAGGCTGATAATTAGCGTAAATTCTTGTACAAACGTATATGCATGCAAGACAATGCCTTTCACATTTTCTAAAGCTGATTATTGTCCACCTTGCCAAAAAAGGTTTTAAAGACACCAAATTAATGAAATGCCACCCAGCCTCCCTAGATCTCAATCCAAAATAAAACTTGTAGTCCATCATTAAGATTTTTTTATGTGTCGTGTCCCTTCAGAAAGTTGTCGATCATGGCTCTCCACAAGTTCCTGTCCTTTGTAGCTCTTAAAAAATTTGTCTTTTTCTTATCTCTCCCAAACCCTGTTTTGCCATGTGTCTGATTATATGTGTGTATGCGTCTGCGTACAAATATCTATGTGCACATATATAACTGTGTTAGACAATTTTCCAAGCGCTCCGTTTACATTCATTTCTCCTTGTGCCAGACAAAATTATCCTTAGTGAATTATTTTTTTCTCTCAGGTATTTTATTGTCTTTCGATGCGAATGGAAGTTGTGGAAGACAATTTTTATTTTTATTTTATTAGGTTGGTGCAAAAATAATTTCGTTTTCTAACATATGTTACTATGTGAGAAAACGAAATTATTTTTGCACCAACCTAATATTTAGACAGATAATAGATTTGCGTACGTGCTTTAGTAAATCAACAGCCTACTGATAAAAAACGTCTCTATTTTTACACGACAACTTTCAATCTAATATTCTTTGTCAATGCTCTTAATTCAGGTGTAAATATTAATTACACAGATTTTACATTATAAAGTGAAAAATTAAAATAATCATTCAGCTACGGGCTCGCGGGCAACCCACATTAAACCGGCCTTGTGCCACATTTAATCCTCGTGGGTGGATTAATAAATATAAGCTAATAAATTCGTATCAGATATGCAGAAATACTGATGTGAGTATTTCATATACATACATTATGAATAAGTGTAGGCATAATCATCACGTCAGTTCCAGGCTTCAAACAAACATGGTCTGAAGATGGCTTGAAGCGTGAAAGTGACAGTCAGCATGCAATGTTCATTTTTATACCCTCAATTTATATCCGTATATTATATATATATATATATATATATATATATATATATATAAAGGGATACATTAAAATGCATTTTAAAACTGAAAAGTCTTTCTTGAAGGTTCTATTTTAGTTTTAATTCCAACTAATAGATTAAATTTAATATTTTCAATGAGGAAAATACTTTGTCCTATTCAAGACCTCATAAAACATCTACCACCGTGTTAAAATAATGATTTTCTGTTATATTTTAAATTAAAATTAAGTAATAGTTGTTTTAAGTCCGATTTAATTAATCTGAATTAAAACATCTATTACTTATTTTCAATTTAAAATATAACATAAAAGCATTATTTTAACACGGTGGTAGATGTTTTATGAAGTGTTGACGCATCTATCACTAACATGATGTTTGCAAAATTTGTTTTGCTTGTAGTAAAATTACATGATAAATGCAGCGTTAAACGCCCTTTTTATATCATTTTTGAAAAAATATCCAGTAATCTTTAAAATTTAGAAATCTAATATTCTACTGAATTTTTAGATACTTTGGCTTTATAGTACAACTTCTTGGGGAAATGTTAGAAAATTACTAATAAATTTTAAATTTACTATAGTTATCGCTTCTATTTTTTGGTAATGTCGTGTATGGATGTCCGTATTTTCAAAAATGGGCACGTTTATACACACTCACACACACACAAAACAGAATTAAAATTCTTTTTAAAATACTGGTGTTCGTAAACTTTTCCATTTAAGTATAGTTTTTATATCTAATAACAATATCACTTGACCGAAGTAATTTACTATAGAATATTAAAAGAGTAAAAGTTTATAAATTATTTATTTAAAATTTTAAAAAAATGAAAAATCCATGTGAAAATCCATTATTCTTCGAACAAAAATTTCTTAAGACAATAGTAACCATAATATATTTTATTCATAAAAGCAATTAAAGGTATTTCTAATTGAATAAGATTTTAGTTTTATTGCATTTTTTATTTTACGACTCAGAGCAGAGCAACTGGTGGGACCTGTTTGACGAAAAAATTGACGATTTAAAAATTTTAAATTATCCGAAGTCTTGTCCTTTTAATTGATTTAAACATGAAGTACCACAAGAAGAATTTCTTTAAATTTTATAAAATTAAATAGGTGTAAGGTAAAAAATGTAAGAAAACAAATTTACAAAGATTTTCTAAAAAAAAAAATTATAATAATTTAATTCATTTGTGAATAAGTTCCTAAATAAATTCTCATTAAATTGTGAGAATTATTTGATTTTTGCAAGAATTTTCAAATCAAGGTCAAATCAAATAGACACTAAAATTCCACAGAGTAATTTATGGTCCCACGCTGATGGAAGTAAAAATGGTTTAAGGGTTTAAAAAAGGTTCAAAAAATAAAATTTAATAATTATAATAAAAAAAAGCCTTTCGTCTTTCCTCTTGATCATAACATAAAAGTTTTGAGTATAAAGCTTTTTTTTTTTTTAAAGTTTGCGGCATTTTTTGTTTTCATCAATGCATGCCCATTTTTTTATTGAATCTTTGGAGGTACCGATATATATATATATATGTATATATATATTTATTAAAGACATTCTTTATGTTTAAGGTTCTTTTTATAGATACAAGCATTTAAGTAAATACTCTGTTTATAATAAACAGCATTAAATAACATTTACCGGTATGAATGTCCGAGGAATTTTCATAGAAAATATTCGTCCTTTGACAGGATTCGAACCTGCATCCTATACGGAACTGCCATTTATCTGGGCGTGCCTAACCGATTCGGCCACAAAGGATCGTTCGGTTGGCAAGGTCGAATTCACTGCTTATAAACCGAACGATCCTTTAATATTTAATACTGTTTATTATAAACAGAGCATTTACTTAAATACTTGTATCTATAAAAAGAACGTTAAACTTAAAAAATGTCTTTAATAAATAAATTGTCTGACTTTGTTCATTTCTTAATATATATATATATATATATATATATATATATATATATATATATATATATATATATACAAGTATATGATTGGTGTATATGGAATGAATTCCAATAACCAACAATTACTATTCTTAAAAGAGTGCTCAATACAAAGTAGAGCAGATATAATTATTTATTTTTAAAGAAAAAAGACACCGAAGGTGTTGAAACAAAATGGCTATTTTTGTAGTGATTTTATAACATATTTATGTTATAAATTTTTTTTCTTTAAAAATAAATAATTATATATATATATATATATATATATATATATATCTTATGTTTTTGACTAATGTTCACCCAGGGCACAAGAGCAACTCAAGGTAGAGGGCTAATTTGAGGTGTTGTAGTAGTGTAAAAAAAGGCTAGAAGTGAAATTCTTGTGGGCTATGCAGGAAAGATAACGGCTAACTCTAGACTTGAAGAGGTCAAGATTGAATTAGTGAATAAAATTCCAGAGTTCAGCGGGAGATGTTAGAAGTATAGTGTGAAAGTAAACTTTGGAATAAATCGGAAACCCAAATCTAAACAGGAAACAAGGGATAAAACTCTAGTCGTGTTTAAAATACCGGGGAGGATCTTGAACCGGACGATAGGCGAACACGTCTATTCCTATTGTCAGGGGAAAATAATTAGCGAATAAAATTTTAGAGTTCAGTCGCAGACGTTAGAATTATAGCGTGAAAGTAAACTTTGGAAAGAACAGTAAACTTCATCCTAAACAGGGAAAAAGGAATAAATCTTTACTCCTGTTCAAAAAAGCAGGGAGAAGTGTGAACCGGACGATAGGCGGTATGTGTATATATATATATATATATATATACACACACACACATATATGTGTGTGCGTGTGTGTGAGCGTGTGTGTTTGTGTCTGTGTGTGTGTTTGTGTCTTTGTGTGTCTTCGCGCGTGTATGAAGGGTAACAAAAAGATTTAAAGATTTTTTAATTCATTTTTATTTTCTTACGAATGCTTTCAAGACTTTGTATGTAGAGGGAGGACGGATAGAGAACAAGGGGAGGGATATATATATATATATATATATATATATATATATATATATATATATATATATATATATATATATATGGTGCTGTTGTCGGGCTGTCGGTTTCCTGGGAACTGATCTGCTTGACCCTCATACGTCGAATTCGACGGGAGAGTCGAGTATATATATATATATATATATATATATATATATATATATATATATATATATATATAAAAGAAAGAACAGTAAGATATATAATCCGGTGTTCTTATAGATATTTTTATTTTTACAAAATAGTGCTCAATGTAAATTTACAGAGAAAATCAATTAATTTATAATATATATATATATATATATATATATATATATATATATATATATATATATATATATATATATATACAGAAAGAGAGTGAGAAAGAAAGAGAAAGAGAGGGAAGTGCGGTCAAATAATGTGTATGTATAGTAGAATTATAGATCAAACAGTTCTCTGTATGTGGTCACTTACTTGACCGTCTTTATTTCCTTCCTTGATCTACTGGACACCATCGAAATGCGGAAGTGGCGAGTCTGCTGGCCATTTCTTTGATGATTCCCAAAGCTCATCTATGACATTTTTACCATCCTATTGCAATGGTTCCTAATTGTCTGCGAGCAATGAGTACAGCTTTAACCACTTTTAATGCTTTCATTAGTAACCACCACGCTACACCTACACATTTTGTACTTACTCGAAGAACATAAAATAACCCTGTAACCGCAAAGGATTCTTTCTAGTGCCAATGTGATTGGAAAAATCTTTGCCTGACTCTATAAGTTTATATGACGTAATATTTATATATATAACTAGGTATCGCCACAGATTAGCTAAAAGAATGAACAGTTATGTCCCATACGTAACAAACGCAAAGTTTTATCGTCAAATTCTTTGTTGTTATTAAGAGGAAACATCTAAAGGATTATTTTATTAAATTATATTAAATTCTTTTCAAACTGTTTTTGGTTGATTTTTTTTTTGCGTAAATTAGTATGGTAAATTTTTTTCCGATGAAAAACATTAATTTGGAAATTCTTGCAAAAGTCAGATATTTTTCGAATTATAATGAAATTTTCAGGACTTATTCATTCCCAAATGAAAGAAATTATTTATGCAATTTTTCTCGTTTAGAAAATCTTGGTAAAATATTTTATAAAATGTTACTCCACACCCACACTTATTTAATTTTATAAAATTTCGAGAAGTTTATATTATTTAAATCATCAATTTCATTTTGGAAAAAAGTTACTGAAAATTGTCTCCCAATCTTATAACAAAAACTGCAATAAAACTAGCACATTATTTAATTAGAAATTATTTTAATTGCTTTTATGAAGAAGGTATATTATGGGTACTTTCGTCTCAAGAAAAAAAATATGAATAAATTTTTACAAGAATTGCTTTCTTAAAAAATAATTAGAATAATTTATAAATCTTTTAAATTCTCTATTAATTTGTGGCAGATAGGGTTAAGATTAGGCGATATTGTTATAAAGTAAAAACTATATTTACTAATTATAAATGGAAAAGCTTACTACAATTGAGCGACCACTACTATTGAATAAAATGTGTATTTTATATGAATACAACCTTATGAAAATTAAGATGTAATAGAGTGGGGAGCGTATTATAGATTCGAGGGTACCTGTGGGGGTGCACAAGACACTTGCACCGGCCCTGCACTGATGACATAATATTTTACTTTGAAAGTTTGAATATCTGATGATTACAGATCTTCATTTATATATATATCAAGAGTAATATACAAAATGCAATTAAAGAGGTTTGGGTTTTTATTTAAGAAAGAACAGCAAAAAAAATTCTAAACTCTTTAAATCACGAAATCATGAAAAAATAAAAATAATATTAAGATTTAAATAAAATCACGCCAAACGAGGCAAATACGGCCACTAAGACACAAGCGGTTACTAAGTGTTAGAAAATCTGAGAGAAAATTATTAAAGGGAAAAGAACACCAAACAAACAAGAATTAAGATTGACGTTGCATTTAAATTTTTGAAAAACAAAGTTGATTGGGAAGCAAGAAGTCGAAAGAGAGTTTCAGAAGTGAGAAGTGCGAGAAAAGAACTTGCTAGCATAGAAGAGAGATGGCCAAATCGCGGCTCACAAGCTACATGCGGCTCTTTGACATTTAATATGCGGCTCGTGGAAATATGTTGGATATAACAGATATAAAACGATTACCAAATGGTATTTATCAATCCACCCACGAGGATTGAATGTGGCACAAGGCCTTTTTAATGTGGGTATCTCCGAGCCCGTAGGCCCAGCCAAAAATAAATAACCATCCAAACCCCCCGAGGGGGGCCAGTTCCGTCAACCTCCCCCAACGAAACCCTACCCTTCGGCGGAGCTTCGTCAGGGTTCCTCTCTGCAAGCAGAGAGTTCGGCAGCTCACAAAGCACAGATACTACACTTTGATCCTAGCCACCGGGCCGAGCGGGTATGATTTTTTTCAGATATAAAACGATTACCAAATCCAAAAATGCTCTGTAGTGGCTTGCTTATATTGGCATCATTTACCCGCCGCTGGAGCCTCGTACCTGGACGGGTTAATCCAATATTGTTGGTGGGGGTACCGGTGTTGTGTCAAAGAACGTCTCTCCATATAATACATCTGACGTACTACTATATATGCCTGCCCCACCCTCATGAGACCACAAATCATTTGGGTTATGGTAACTTGCCTAGACGTTCTTGAATACTCGTGCGACGTACCCCGCGTCTTTGGAGATAGGGTGCTGTTTAGTCGCGATATTCTTGTGCTGCAACGTGAACCTTGGCTTTGTGGTGGTTGATTTATTTCATTAATGCAATGAAGAATTACTACTTTGGGGGCTTACACTTGGTTTCTGGAATGGACAGAAATCCCTGGATAAAATGACCAAGAAAGTTCTATGATATTTTTTCTTATTCTACACATTTCTGAATCTCTCCTGTTTTTAGCAAAATACCTCAACCCTTACATTCTAAAGCCGTTCTTTTCATTATCTTATCTTTCGGGGTTGTTATCTTAATATTTCAAGTTTTTTTTTACTGTAAGAATCATCCTGTACAAGCCTCGGCCTGGGACCCTTCGAGGGGTATAGTGTTATGTTAAGGGATAGTTTATACGGATAGGAGGGAAAGATAACTATTAACTCTAAATATGAACAGGTTAAGATTGTTGTGATCGAGGAAACATCCTCTTGGGAGTCTGTTCCATATGGTAGTGGTTCGCAGGAAGAAGCTTCTCACCGATGGAATACGGGGGCAATATGGGTGGTTTGCTACAATGTAAGTGGCATGGCTGGTCCTAACCGACAAGATAAGACATTTGAGAGAGATGTTGGAGGGTGGAAAATAATTCAGGACTCGAAAAGTGAGGACTGGACAGCTCCCGCCAAAATATAACAACAGTTCTTCATTTTCGGCCTGATCTGGCTCTTGTAAAGGTAAAGGATAGTATGTGGAGTCAGGTACTTACTGGAGAGATATAGGAAGCCGACCATTTTACCTACATCTTTAGCGATGGATTGTATGTACGAGTTTCACTTGAGTTCAGCTGTGAGTTTGAGGCCTAATATTCTCTCAAGGCACGAGGCCTTCTCGTGATCATCTGCCGGTAGTTTGGGGTTCGATCGGCGGTGATGGAATGTAGCTAGTTTGGGTTGAGCATTTCAGTCACAAGATGAAAAAATGGGTATAATCAGTGTATAACACAGAACACATATGTTATGACTGACAAATATAGAATTTTAATTGATAAAGAAGTAAGGCTGTAGGAATAAAAGGGACATGCTACCCCAATAGTGACAAGAACAAAATATTATGAAACAGGATTGTCATTAAAAAGAGAATTTGAAAATTAACAAAAATCAATTTTCTATCTTAAAAGAGTGACACTTGGAAGCTATACAACAACATATTGGTAATGCAGCCTGATCTCCCCTATTTATTATGAGATATTCCGTTGTGATTGTAACGAGGTAATAAGTGAATATATGAGAGTAACAAATTTTATTTTCAGCTCAAAATTAAATATATCTGGGTTTGGAAAGATCGCAGAATTAGGACTGAATGCTTCCAGAGTGTTATCTATCGCTAAAGATGCTGCGAAAATCGTCGGTTCTCTGTATCGTTCCTGCAAGTACCAGACTCTTCCTGCTATCCTTTACCTTTACAAGAGCCAAATCAGATAGAAAATGGAGTACTGTTAAAATAACTGTCCAGTTTTCAATTTCCAGTTTAAAAGCGTTCCCGCATGCTTGTGGGAGATTAATTATTTTCCACTCTACAACCTCTTCCTCACAGTCGAATTGTTACCGGCCTCTCACTGCTGTATAACTCTATATGGAAAGTGATCAATCGAATTGCATTCCCTAATGCCACCAGTTCTAACCTTCACGGCTAAGACCCACCATGTCAGGCGCATTATAGCGAACCACCCTCAATCGTTTAGTATTCCATTGGTGAGATGTAAGTGCCACTCGAGCAGCATCGTCTCACGAACCGCTTCTTTGTGAAAGCAACCACCCAAAGGATGTTTCCCGATCACTATGATCTTAACCTGTTCATATCTAGGGCTAACATTTATCTTTCCCACATATTCTCATAAACTGTGCTTCTTACTTTGTAACCCTCCACCTCGAGTGGCTCTTGGGCCTTGTACAGAGGAAACCTAATTGTGAAAAAAGAGAAAAGTAATCTATAACTATTCTTAGAAAAATCAGTACCGTTACTTTATTAAAATGAAGTTTTCTGATTGGAAGGAATAATATTAAACGACTTCTTTCATGAAAGATGCAGATGAGAAAGGCCAAAAAGGTTAATAATAATATTAATTGTCGACTATAATAGATTAAATGAAAATAAAGATGAATGCAAATACTGGTCAAAGATTTTCTCATGTTTCTGTCTTCGTACCTTGCATATTGAACCCTGCCATTACCTCAGATAAATAATGGAACATTCCGTTTTGTTTGCCGGCAAGGACCAGAAAAAAAAAATATATATCAGAGACGCTGTCTGGGTTTAGTGAAGAAAAGAAACCAAAAGATAGGAAGAAAGAAAGAAAGAAAGAAAGAAAGCAAAAGAAAGAAAGAAAGCAAAAGAGAGAAAGAAAGAAAAAAGAACGAAAGCAAAAGAAAGAAAGAAAGTAAGAAAGCAGAAAGAAAAGAAAGGAAGAAAGAAAAATAGAAAGAACGAAAGCAAAAGAAAGAAAGAAAGAAAGAAAGAAAGAAAGCGAAAAAAAGAACGGAAACAAAAGAAAGGAAAAGCAAAAGAAAAAAGAAAGCAAAAGAAAAAAGAAAGCAAAAGAAAGAAAGCTAAACAAAGAAAGAAACAAAGAAAGAAAGAAAGAAAGAAAGAAAGCAAAAGAGAGAAAGAAAGAAAAAGAGAATGTATAGAAAGCAAGAACGCTACCGGGTGCTTAAACGTCTATTCAGTGAAATGAAAAATCTTGTTAATTTTTAATCTTTTCATTTTTACCATCTTTCTTCTTTAAATAATGACTTGCATTCATGATAATGACTTTTAGTGCAACATATCATTGAAGTTATTATGCGCAAATATTTAACAGTGCAGTAGTGAAATTTCCACGAATATTTTATTGTCATGGAAATCGCAAGGGACATATTCAATCATTGAATTAATAATTATGACTCATCAGATAGTACAAAATATTGACAAACACTGAAATTATGGTTGTTATTGCAGCATTTTGTTAAAGTTGTTGCGCTCAGATATTTAATGATGCAATAGGAGAACTTCAACGGGTATTTTATTGTTGTGAAAATCGCAAACAACGTATTCAATCACTAAGTTAAGGATTTAAATCAAGAAAATGGTGACATTTTCATGGATACTGCTAGTTGACAATACTTCACGTAACAAATATGTAAGATGAGATTTCTAGCTAAACTAAAAACAGGGCAAACACAATTTGAACATGCAGATAAAGAACAAATAAACAACATGTTTTGTTTAAAATAGCAACAAAGTATTTACACACTCGACTGTCTTGAATAAAAATGGATGTAAATAAATCTGATCTACCAGACAACCTCAAGCGGAGATTCTTTTGAGCCACTGTAGAGGCAGTGGTAAGTGTATGGTGCCACTGCGTGGACATTAACTAAAATCCTAGAGTTTAATCTTGATGGGACCTACACTCGGATTCTGAGAGCGATGCTTAACACCTCCTGGAGATAACACTCAACTAAATCACAACTCTATAGACCCATTCTTGATATTTCTACAATGCGCTTTGGTGGACATTGTTGGCGAGTAATACGAGTGATCTACTTTTCTGGATACATAGCCATGGAGCAAAGAGAAATTGATCACACATCAACCATCTACATTAAGAAGCTATGTTATAACACGGAATTCCACCCTAATGACCTTCCGACCTTGATGCAGGACCGTGATGGTTGGCGTGAATGTACGAGTTAGCTCAACCGAATAAATATAAAGTTATACTATTTAAATTGTACGGACTGTTGTTCTCATCTTTATTGCTATATTCACGACATTTCGGCCGTTTTATGCTCCAGACTTCCTCAGATTATTCAGAATCCAGCATGATCTAGATAAATCCTATATACACAAATTAGATGCAATCAATGAACAAAAAAAAAAAAAAAATACAGAAATTGAACAAGTTGAAAGATCAAAGGGTGACGCATAAGGTCTATCACCGATCTACTCCTGGTGAAGGCAATAATAAACATCAGTCAACACCAGCCAAGTACCTCTGAGGAAAATATATATATATATATATATATATATATATATGTTTTCTCTATCTAGATAACCTTGGCATTAGAGCACTTTACTGGGTAAGTAGGCATTTACCTTTGGGACTTTTATTTTTCTTTCCTTGTTCGGGATATTTCTTTATATATATATATATATATATATATATATATATATATATATATATATATATATTAGCCAAGTATAATGACATAAAAAATTCTTTGCGTGTGTCTTTTGTTCGTGCGCATGTGTAGACGCATCAATAATCTTATCCTGATGAAGTCCTTAAAGATGAAATGCGTCACATGAAAACATTTCCAATTTGTAATACTTTCTTCCCCAGAAATTGTTCTTCAAATAGACACAAAATATTATACATTGTTATTCCATAGATTTAAATACAAAATTATAAGAATACTAAAGAAATCTTTTACAAAACATCGCATTAAATGCATCAGTTGCACACTTAATTAGTCTGCTGACCATAATTTCGATTTCAAAAACGCTACTCTAATTAACAGAGAAAAAACAATTCAATAAAACGAAAATCTTTCGAAGTTGCTTAAATCCTCGCTAGATCCTCGACAGTCAATCTATGTCCGGACTCTTACAATGTTTCACCTTTCTTGTTAGATCTTCTTTTATCACAATCTGGGATATTTAATAACAAAAGTGATAGAAACATAAAATAAAGAAAAATAATCTCAATGAAATCGAGTAGATTATACACACAAAACACATAAATATAAAAAAAAATACTTTTAAATTTAAAAGTCTCGCTGTCTGTCATTCGTTCGTGCGCATGTGCAGTCTCATGAACTTATACATCAGGACAAAACGCGTCATACGTAAACTATTTTCTCTTTGTCATACTTCTTTACTCTAATAATAGCAACGTTTAATTATGATATAAAACCTTCAAAATAGTCAACGAGACTTTTTCTTCGTTATACGCTGATTTATTCGGAGTAATGTTTTCCTTTTGGTTGCTATAGTAACAAAGATTTGCCTGTTGTAAGCTCCTGGCGTAGTTTATTACTCTCCGTGAATTTTGATTAGAACTCTTCGTGTAATCCACGTGGTTGGATTGTGCACATTTCGTTGTCAGTCTTGGATAATATCTTGTTTCATATAATTCTCCCAAGTTAATTCTTTCTTAGTATGTCACTTGCTGCCAGTCAGCCTGGGCTCAATTAACGACGTCAAGATTTCAGGGGGAGAAGCTTTGTCCGGCGCCGTTGTGTTAACAGGGACACCTTGGTAGGTTTCTACTCTCATATTCCCTGGAAGCCAAAGAACACAGATGATTTGAGGGCTGTACATTTAGTACATCCTGCAGATGTGTCACTATCGCTTCTCCGTCGAATGTTAGAGAAAATTCTTTAATTTCATGTCGACCACTGCGTCCGCAGAGGGCGGTAATGCTTTCGATGAGGTATTCATGGTATACACGTGACACCAGTGATCGTGATATGTCAAATGTTCCCACTATTTCAGAAATGGGACATTCTAGCCACCTGGCAGATTTTCATGATGTTAACGTACGGTGGCACCATTTACCATTACCTCTACATACTGCCATCGGATGTCTTTTGACACGTCAATACAAACACTTTTTTTTTTATTATTAAATATTATTCTATTTATCTCATATCTAAGAATTTAATTTCTTCTTTGCTGATCGCCACCTTTATGATGATGGCATTGATGACTACATTTAACGCCAGTGTGTTAAAAGGACGGTTTTTTCCTTCACACCGCTATTATTTTAACTACCTTCACTCCTCAGCAATGTTTACTGTCTTAAAAAGCGATGATTGGATTTTTTAAAAGGTAACCTTATGAAAGTGAAATAATACATTTTCTTTGTGCCTTCATAATTTATTATAAAAACAATAAACACTAGATAGTTTATTTACACTATTTATTTAGTATATCATTTATTGGTATGGTTGGCAAAACATCGGCTAATTAACCAGTCGTTTTGAACTTTATAAAATGGTAAATAATAAGGATTTCATTATCGTTGATCACATATTTGAATAATTTAGTAAATGTTTATATATTTTATGAATAAAAATTGTTTTCATGCGTATTTCTTTATAAATTTGTAAATGATAAATATTGCATTACTTTTAATACAGTTGCATTATTTTTTAGAATATTTTAAATATAAAATTATTCTTGTAAATAGACATTAAATACTGTTTAATATTTTTGTTGTCAATTCAAAATTATACAATGAAAATGTATGAATTCCCTTTCATAATCTATTTAGGTGTTATTACAATTCTAATCGTCGCTTTTTAAAACAATAAATATTGCCGAGGAGTGAAGGTAGTTAAAATAATAGCGGTGTCATGAAAAAACCGTTCTTTTTTGACACTGCGTGTTGTTCTCGGGCAAAAAGGTCCAAGATTGCCGAAATTAGTTTGTATTCCTTTCATATATTCTGTTTTCGTTCGGATGGGTCTTAAGTCACTTTAATAGGAAACATAAAACGAGTTAATCCTAATATGAACCAAACAACCAGCTAAGGGGTAAATTTAATTCTTGTTCTTTTATTGTTCTCTCGCTTTAATAAAATTTTCTTTTTCGCATATTCTCTCCCACCCAGTAACTCCTTCCGTCTTAGTAGCTTTATTGCCTTTCTTGGGGTGAAATAATTAAAAAAATATCCAATACACCAACATTTCACTAATCGAATTTGTAACCATAGGAATGACCCAAGTGTGCATATATATGTAAAGTCCACTCCAAAAGTATTGGAACAGAAAGGCTAATTTCTTTGTCTTTATTGTTCCCTGAAGACATTTTGGGTTTAAGGCCAAAAGATGAATATGAGACATAAGTGAAGAATTTCAGCTTTCATTTTCCTGTTATTTTAGATTTTCAGACTTCCGCTTATTCGTCTCGTACCCTGGAAAGATATATAAAATAAAACTTCCTTGAAATTGTATTTCTTTGCTTCAAAAGTTTTCTTTTCTTTACCCAACCCATCTGTGAATAGTAAATTTTAATCGAACGGCTTCCCGCGAACCACTGTTCTGTAGAACCAATTCCTAATTACTACAAGCTTAACCTGTTCAAGGCTAAGATTAACCGTTATTGTCCACTCCTATTCGCATAAATTGCCTCCTAAAGTAACCCTCTACCTCGAGTGGCCCCCGGGCCTTGTACAGGGTGAACCTTACTGTAAACTTTACTGTAAAAAAGTACATTTAACTGATTTTGTTTGTTAAAGTTGTACTTGTAAAACAATCGACATATAAAGTTTTTACAGAGTATTTTTCTCAGTGTTTTCTTTTACTAATTTTCACCCAATATAAGGTCAAAGAGCCAGTCAAGGTAGAAGGCTACTGTGAGGAGTTGTATTAGAGTAAAAAAGGACAGGTGTATAGAGTTGAAGTAGACTTTTGAAGGAATCAGAAACTCAATCCTAAACAGGAAATAAGGACTGAACCTCTACTCCTTTTGGAAAGACCGGGGAGGAGTGTGAACCGGACGATAGGTGAACTTATCTATTCCTATTAATGGGGGAGAGTAAAAACAAAAACAAAAAGTCAAATAAAATGAATAAATAATAAAATTTCAGAGTTCAGGAGTACAGAGCTAAAGCAGACTTTAGAAGGACCCGGAATCTCAATCCTAAACATGAAACAGGGGTTTATAACTTTAAAAGCGTGTAATTTAAGGAATCTATTTTTAAAGATTTTTAAAGTTTTTAGATAACTGCTCTTAATCGATGAATTCTTCAAGAACGATGTTTTAAAGACGGTATTTTGAAGAATAAGAAACAGATAGGATTTTCAACACTCTAGAAAATACCAGATGAAGTCGAAAGGGATTATTATCATCATGAGGGACCTAAATGCATACGTAAGAAAAGCAGAAGACACTGAAATGAGCTGCAAATATGGATCTTGACCAAGTAGCATTCGATAATTGATCTAAATCCATATTTACCGATCATTTCAATTTACTGAGAAAATTGAATTCATTAGTACACAGCGATTTCTCAAGTAATAAGCTGTACTTGGTTTGAGGAACACATAAGTGGTATGTCGACATAGAAACGCCCAGATGGAGACAATATGTAATATGGAGTAATCTTTCTAATATTTATAGATTACCTAACCATCAACAAGCAATTTAGTTTTGCATTCTAAAATATACCCAATTGCTAACTGCAGGAATAGCCACCTCAGAGACATATGCAAACTAAAGTTAAAATTAACGAAACACAAATCAATGCCTGAAGTGCAATACGACGAACTTAACAGCGATTCTATTTGCCAAAAAAACAAAAAACAAACAACCCCCTCCAAAAAAAAAACAAAAAAACAAAACAAAAAAACAAAAACAAAAAAACAACAAAAACAAACAAAAATATACAGTTGCAGTTAAGAACAAAGATCTTTTCTTTTTTTTCTTTTCTGTTAATTTACCCCAAATTAAAAAGAATTTATATTTACTAAAATTCACACCAAATTCTACCAGAGCGAGGCCCTTCCAGTACACACCGGTTGGGTTGATCTTTGCGATCGCCTCAAATGTGGGAGACTGGCGTGCACTATTTCTAAGTGTGATTCACTCACCGCCCCAAAATAAGCCAAAAACAGATTTTTATTTATTAAAAAAAATAAAACTTCATGTAAGTACTTCGAATATCATCGCATTTGTGAAATGTGAATATATCCCTGATTTTTGGTAAATTTTCATTCTGAGGGTTGGAGTTGTGAATTGAGCTAAACACATTTTCATTTCAAATTTATAATTTCAAATGTGTGTCAAAAATTTAATAAAAACAAACTTTATAATTTCTTGGATGAATTAATATTTGCGATAAATGAATTCATATTATCTGGGGTGAATTAACAGAAAAAGGTCCAAGAACAAATATGAAATTTTGAAACAGGTCAGGAACAGCCTAATCTGTTGCATAGACTTTAGCACGAATGAGAAAGTAATTCTCAGCCGTGCTCAGTTACGCAGACTATACGCCCTTCACCAACAGATGGGCGCATCTCCAATGGCTTTGACATGTACGCCGTATACTGAATGGGAGTATTCCGAAGGTCCTTCTGTACGAGGAACTGGCCGCCGGGAAGAAGGCGACTTCATTTTTGCTTCAAGGGCGTTTTCAAAATGTATAAAGGGTGATGGACATGGACATCGAGAGGTGTGAAGACATCGCCAACGATCGCGCACGCTGGAGACTCGATATACACCGAGGGCTGGAGCGAGGAGGAGAGAAACGAAGGCTTGCCGCCGGGGAGATACGTGCTCGGCGGAAAGAAAACAACAAGGCGATATCGGGGGAAGAGTGTCTTCACATGCATTCGTTGCAACCGAGACTGTCAATCCCGTGTGGGCTGGTACAATCATAACAGATGCTACGGCACCATTAAGCAGCTGAAGCATAACGCTTTGGCCGCTGATCCATAGTATCAGGAGACCAACGGATGACACATACATACCTTGGGAAAAACATGAATCCATCTATTTCCCATAGCAGGGTAGACTAGTCTCTTTAGCCTTGGATAGCAGTCCATCTGGTGGAGATGGACAACTCTGAATTCAAATTAACAGAGAAGGTAAGAAACACCTCCACTATCTTAGCCAAGATGTCAGATAATAAAGAAAAGAAATCTGCCTAGAGCGATGATCATTTACTTCCTGCCGGGATACTGAATAATTTTTAAAAAGTATTGCATTGAGTGTGTGTAAATACTAGTAATAATTTAAATTGTTTCAAATTGGTGCATGTGATCTTTCTGACGAGTTTAATTTTGGAAAGCCAAACATTTTGGATAATGATCATTATTTAAGCAACAAATATTTAGTAAAAAAAAAATGTCACAATGTTTTATGTACAACTATACACAAGCATTTGGAATAAATTGGAAGTAGATCGAATAAAGGAATAAAGGAATATTGTTTTTCCATGTATTCTTAACAGAGAAATCATTTGCAATAGTCTGACGACTAAAAATGAAAAGCTTTCTTTCCTTAATCGAATTGTTAAAAGAGATGAGAAATGGCTACTGTATGTTAATAACAAACACGCAAAGCAGAGGTTATCAGAGATAACAAAACGAAACCAAGAATTCAGCTACAAATAAAACGAAGAATTCATCGACTTTGCCAAAGTATTGTTCATTAGATTGGCCACCACATACAAGCCAACTTATTCGTTTTCTAGCTAATTTTGTGACGATGAATCCACAAATCAAATATCGGTTTTACTGTAGAGAACTTGAGTATTAAAAAAGTGACTATCAATAGTCAAATTTATCCACAATGTACAAAATAATTTTGAAAGCCTCCTGCAAAAAGATCGGTGAAGGCTATTGCATACAACGTAGATTTTATATTATGATAATACCTGCTGATAATAACAACGTCATTTGATTGCTCAAAGTTATTGAAACGATATAAAAATCCTTGGATATAATCATTTTACATCGTTTGTATCAAACATTCGTGATAGAAACTTGAGTTTGTCAGTGATATAATTTAATATGGCTGACGATAGTGATGAATAAAGTGAAAGATTCCACCAGGACATTAAAGTTATGGAAGAACGGTATCAAGGAAGACGAGATATAAGAATGATGGCTGATTGCTGCCGGAAGTTAAAAGAGGACAAATCTACTAAACATTCCCAATAAGGAAAGACGCTAAATCTGTTGCCATGACAACCATTTAATCTCCCTATTCGAATTTTACTCGCGTATATTTATTTCGTCTTTCAAAAATTGTATTTCATTTCGTACCTAGTTTAGGTTTAAACTTCAAACGAGTATTTATTTTTCTTCTTATTTACAGCGACCTAACCCAACCATGACTGAATCAAATCGTAACCATTTTTTTTTTTACGTAGGATATCGTATTCTAGAACAAGACAAGAAAAGCTAGTGGCGGGAAATGGATGTTATTTTTGAATTCAGCACACGAATACTTTTCAAAATTAGCTAAAATATTCCATGCATCATTTAACAAAAAAAAGTGTAAGTCTGTGTTTAACTAATAGTGCAAAAATTGAGTATCAAACGAGTCTGTCAGTGAGAAAAATATGCAGCTTTGATGAACGGAAAAAATTATTCAACAAAAGAAACCAAAGTTGAAATAAAAATGTTGGAAATTTTCACCTCATCCACTAAATCACCACACCTACAACCTTCAAATCGACAAGTAGCATGGCGCCATGTCGATCTTTGAAGCCTAGGGCTAGATCATGGGTGGAGACGACCGCTGACGCAGATCTCGGTGATAGTAGCAACTATCCTCGAGTATAATCCGCATAATTCAAGGACTAATGAATGTTTCATCTCATAATTTAAACAAAAAAAAACAAAAAACAAAAAAAAACAACCCCCCTCCCCCCCCCCAAAAAAAAAAACAGATACTGGAATAATAATTAAATCCTCTTGTACAATATTCATGAGTAGAGTTGTGTAAAAAAAAAAAAATCTCAAATCGCAAATGCATTATACCGACAAGTGTTCACTGAAAGAAAAGTTTGGAAATATATTGCACCAACTGACCTTTCCTGATTGCTACCTTCCAACTTAAACGTTTTCTGCGAGGAAGATAGGTTCAAAAATTGATTCATATTGAGCGAAAAGTTCCACACTGGAGTCAATGTATTAATCGATGTAACTCTGTTGTGTTGATACGAAATATCTTGGCTCAAAACATTGACTCGATGCGTCGAAAATACTCATCTTGACGTCTCGGTGCTGTTGTCATCTGACGGGATCATACTTGTGACAAGATATATGCCTTTGAAATTTGAGCGTACGCAATAACGATCAGTGTTTGTCCTGGTGAGATGTGTTCAAGGCAATTTTAGAAACGACTTAAGACAAGCGACTTTTATTAAAAATCATAAACCATCGTAGGTCACTTGTACTGAATATCTTGAAATTACGAAATTAAATATAATTAAATTATCGGGGTATAAATCATATAATGATATTTACATCCACTGAAAGTGGGCGTTTCATGAGGGTGTAATATATTATTTTGTTAGGAATCAAATGCAGATCTAAATTCGAATATGGATATGTAGAAAACGAGTGGATTAAAATGTATCTAGTTGAACGATAGATGCAGGGCGAAAAAAATTAGGATTGGAAGATAAATATACAGTAGAATATGTAAGTGGGAAATTGTCAGAGAGAGAGAGAGAGAGAGAGAGAGAGAAATAGAGCATTAGACAGGGTAAAGATTATCTATCTATCTATCTATCTATCTATATAGAGGGATATTTAGGCATGAAAATATAGAAATAGACAGAGACATTAAGTGATTTAGATAGATAGATAGATAGATAGATAGGAACAGATTGAGATAGATAGATAGATACGAAGAGACGAAGATAACGAAAAGACATAGATGGAATGAAAGAAGGAAAGACAGATTGATAAAGAAGTGATTGAAATAAGTAAATATATTATATATAAACATAACCAGATAGTTAGATAGATAAATTGATTGGGGGATGTAGGTAAAGTTGTTCGTTTGAGATTTCAAAAGAAATGTATTCTGATGTTTGGCTAGGCGTTTGTCAGAGAATTTTTCTGAAGGCTCTCGTATATCTATCTATCTATCTATCTATCTATCTATCTATCTATCTATCTATCTATCTATCTATCTATCTAAGTTCATTCATATCTATTTATCTACCCATATGTGTATCTCTGTTTGTGTACACCTATGTGATGAAGAGTTCTTTTTTTTCATGTAGTGGAGTTAACATTTTTGACTCCATTCCTAAGAACAATTAACCCTTTACATATTAAAATTCCGGTAACGTTGTTGAGTGACTCTTTTTAATACATTCAGTTGATTTACCTCACTTCTGAAGAAATTAGTTTTGGGAATTTTTATCCATTTGTTTACTATAAATATTATAGGATCATCCAGAGAAAAGCGATACCTAAGGTTTAAAATAATTTAAAAAAAAGAAAAAAATCTTGAAGCTTTTATTTTATTTTTAATTCCAAGCTAATAGATTGAATTTAATATTTTACAATATGCAAAATACTTTGCTGCATTTCAAAACGAATCTAAATTGATTAGAATTGCTGAATTTAGCCATGTTTAAAATTCTCTCAGCCTAATTATTTTTATTTAAAATTCTTTCAAAAATAAAACATACTTTTCTGAAACATTCTGTAAGGAATATTAGCTGATGTAATGTTTAATTAATCTGATTTTAAACAAATATTACTTCCTTTTCTGTTTAAAATATCACAGAAAAACATTTTTTTAACAAGGAAGTAGGTGTCTGTGAGGTGTTGTCAGTTCTATTGATATTTGAGAAATTTAACTAATTTCTTCATACGGGGGATATATCTGTAAAAATTACTTGAATATAGAATGAGCGTCATTTTGATATATATATTTTAACTATCCAGTAATCTTAAAAGTTTAGGAAAATATTCTAAATAATCTAATGTTTTATTGAATTATATGTACTATAGTTTTATAGTCATACGAAAGTTTAAATTTGTTACACAGTTACCGTTCTTATTTTCTAATAATGTCGTGTATAGACGTACGTATTTACAAAAATAGGCACGTTTATACAGACGAAAAAAATTCAAAATTCTTTTTTAAAATACTTGGTGTCGCTGTATTGTAGTAAGATTTGCTATTTATGATTCGTAAATATAGATTTTACATAATAACAATATCACTTAACTGCTATAATTTAATACAGAATTTTAAAAGATTTAAAACTGTATTATTATTTTAATTAAAACTTTAGAAAAGGAAATAAATTCTCGCAAAAATTTGGTATTTATCGAAAAAATTACTTAAGACAATAGTGTCTATAATATATCTTATTTATAAAAGTAATTAAAAGCTTTTCTAATTAAATAATGTCTTAGTTTTATTACATTTTTGATATTACGATTCAGCGTAGATTTTCGGTAACTGAAAGTCCCGTTTTAGAAAAAATATATGATTTAAATTCTGTAAGGACTTCTGATAATAACTAATATAAACATTAAAACCTACAAAAAATGAGTTTCTCGAAATTTCATAAAATCAAACAGGTGTAAAAAAAATTGTTTTACCAAAATTTTCTAAAAAAACGAAACACTTCTAAAATAATTTGATTCATTTGTGAATAAGTCCTGAAAGTTACATTAAAACCCGACAATTATTTGATTTTTATTTCGAACTCGGATCTTCAATTCCTCAGTCCGAGCCGCTATCCATTATCCTAGCATTTAGCCTAATTAGCCAGTATTCAAATTGTCCCTATTAAATGCCAAAATTTTTATACATTTATTTTTCATTTTCTTATTTTCATTTTTGAAGTTCTACTTAAATAAGGGGTTGGGTCTAAAAACACAAAATGTATATTTTTTCTTTATTTTCATTGTCCTTAAGATTTCGGCCTGCAAAGTCTATATATAGCTAGGGATATATATGGAAATACTGATGTTGCGGGCTAGTGTAATCATACAAGACAACCCTGGCCCAATGATCGGACAATAATTATCCCATGATCCGTTTCTATTCTCATAAACAGCAGCGTGCACCAAAAACTTGGAAAGGACCTTATCCCAAGGTAAAAAAAGATAGAAAGCAAATGTCACGTTGTGAAATGAGAACGCGACGTCTGTTTTCTATATTTATGTTTAGACGTTTTATTTAATACTTCGTCTGGGTCGTTAGGTAGGTGACACTTGGGGGAACTTTCGCTTTGTCAATCTCATAGATGACCTCTTCAATATACTAATTACTTGCTCATCTACACACCCTGACGTGTGTCTGGTAATATGAACGAGTGAAATCAGAACGACGTGACGGATAAGTCCTTTCCTTGTCAAGGTCGGGCCAAAAGAGACTAAGCTGACCCTTGGGCAAGACATACACCCTATGTCCGGTTTTGCTGTCACTTGGTCTTCAAAAGGACCCACCCACTGTTCTTCTGTTCCCCTTCGCTCAAAGTGAATACCGCTTAAAAAATGCCAAAGAATCACTCCCTGGTAATAATATAAAAACATGTGAGATCGATGTAAAAACACATCCTCCTCCTTTTCGTGGTTGTGTCACAGTAGCAACACACACACACACACACACATATATATATATTATAAATTAATTGATTTAAAATATGTTTTTTCGCTAAACACCGGATTATATATCCTACTGTTCTTTCTTTTTATTCACACACACACACACACACACACACACACACACACACACACACACATATATATATATATATATAAACAGTAGACATAGGCAGGATGTGAATGTGACAGATATAGACAGAATAGCTACACAGACACCATGTATGTAGATAGACAGTCATGTATAGAAAATATGACCAGATTCAAAACAAATTGGTATGAACTGATTGTCATTTATATAGTGTGATTGACAGTGTATAAGAAATGAATACACATACACGCATTCGTATATATTCAAAATTAGGCAGCTCATAAGAGAAAAAACAAATGAGATTCGAAGATATATATTCATAGAATTATACAGAGATAATAACTTATGGATTTCTTTATTGATCATAAAATATAGACTAAATTTATTGATTTACAAGTTATATAATGTTCAGACACAGATTTAGATATCCATCTTTCATATATGCACATGCATTGAGAAGACATTAAAACAAAAAGATACAGAAGGAGTAAAAATAGACATGAACAGACTGAGATAGATAGATAGTTAGATAGATGCATACATGCATGCATACTTACATACATATAAATATTAGGTTGGTGCAAAAATAATGACGTAATAATTTCTAACGTCAAAAAACGACATTATTACGTCATTATTTTTGCACCAACCTAATACAACGAGATAGATATGTGCAGATTAAGAGAGATAGGTATGAACAAATTTATATATATATAAAAGACATTTTTTATGTTTAACGTTCTTTTTATAGATACAAGTATTTAAGTAAATGCTCCGTTTATAATAAACAGTATTAAGTAACATTTACCGGCATGAATGTCCGAGAAATTTTCATAGAAAATATTTGTCCTTTGACAGGATTCGAACCTGCATCCTATACGGAACCGCCATTTATCCGGGCGTGCCTAACCGATTCGGCCACAAAGGATCGTTCGGTTGGCAAGGTCGAATTCACTGCTTATAAACGGAAGGATCCTTTAATATTTAATACTGTTTATTATAAACAGAGCATTTACTTAAATACTTGTATCTATAAATGAATTCTTTAATTTTTATGTGCGTTAAACCTTCAAAATATGAATGATGATGGTACTCCACAGTTTCCTCTTCTTTGTAGAGTTTAATCAACACAGAGAACCATTTTTGCTTTCCACCAGCATGGCTGATACTAACCCCCAGGTGTACAACTCATTTTGTATTGTTAAGTCTGCTGCTAGGAAAATTGATTCACTGTGTTATGCTAGACGCTTTTTCTCGAGAAAATCCATCTTGTATATCTATCTATCTATCTATCTATCTATCTATCTATCTATCTATCTATCTATGTACAGACTTAGATATTTGATGGAAACCTAGAGAGAAAAGGAAAATAATTTACAATGTTTAGTCATGTCTGACACAAGAAAAGCATTTCGTTGGACTCATCATTCGTGTCCTCATCGATTGATTTTGAACATGATGAAGGCTGAACATCGATAGGTAATTTGTCATACCAATCGAACACTAAATATGCAATATATCAATGTAACAAAGAGCAGTGATTTTATTTACTAACGAGACAAGGTTTGTTTCTCAGAAATCATCCAACAATTCGATCGTTCGTTTCTCTTGTCGTTCACGTTATTGATGTTAATCTTGCTAGACTGGCGTATATTGCGTATTAATTTGACGCCGCAGAAGCTCCAGAAATCGATGTCAATTCTTTGGTGCAAGCTGATCAAAAAGAGTCTAACAATGGAGGTCGATTTATAGAGAGTTGTATGCTTGGAGCTGCGGGTTCGAACGACGGGAGGGACACAGCTGAAGAGAAAAAGGAGGGGAGGCTCTACAACAAATTCAGTAGCAGTAAAAAATACACTGACACAGACTTTTCTTTTACATACCGTAACAATTCATGACGCGGGAGATCATGGCCCTTCACAGCTTCCTATCCTTCGTAGCTCTTAATTATGCTTGTCTTTTTTTTTTTTTTACTATCCTCAGTCCATGTTCAGCCATCCACAAGCTCATTAGCTTGGACATAGCTAGGACATTTATCCCGTTTGCTATCAGTATATCTTGTGTGTGTCAAATTTTCTAACCCCTTTTTCCTCATTATGTGTCCTAGAAATTTCAACTCTCTTTTTGATTCTAAGTGTTCATTTTGTTTCTATTTTCCTTCAGATTTTCAAATTTCTTCAATAGAAAATAATTAGCGGCGCCTACAGTTTGTTTTGAAAATGTTATAATTTCAGTAAATGTTAATCTAATTTAGCAGAAATGGAAATATAGATATAGCTTGATTAATCTGTCTGCCCATAAATATTCTCAGCATGCTTCTGTAGAAGCATATTTTCTGTTGCCTATTTATTTGCAAGGATATTGTCGAGCATTCACCGCCATGGATTGACATTACATAGCCGTTCGACATTTGCTTCTTTGTTTCTAACGAGATTTCACTGTTTTTTAAAACTTTGCCTGCAGCAGCAGGAGCAGCAAAAGAAGAAGAAGAAGGGGGAGGAGAAGGAGAAGGAGAAGAAGTAGACAAGAAGGAAGAGAAAACAAGAAAGAAAAGAAAAAAGAATAGAAAATAAAGAAGAAAAGAAAGAGAAAATAGGAAAAAAGGAAAGAAAAATAGGAAAATATCGATGAAGAAGGCGGACCTAAAAGAGCAACATTCAAATTCCGACCTGAAATAAGTTTTTATCCGGCCTAAAATCTCTTTTGTATTTAATAATATCTTGACGACAAAAAGCTCAAAAAAAAAAAAAAACAAAAAAAAAACTTCATTCATTTAAATTTTATTCATTCATTTATAAAACGTAGTTTTTCTTTAACACAAGCACAAATGTATAAAATATAAAATGTTTTCCTACCACTAGAAAGTTGCTGTATCCACTTATAAGTGAATACAGTTAACCGGCTTAAAGGAATTCTAAAAACAAGCATTGATATATAGGAAAAGATCAGTCTTATGGTCATATAATCTATTATTTAAATTCCTAGACGTCTCACTCGTATATTTTATGGAATATGTTTTGCTATGTATTTGTAAATTTCTGCTTCAAGTTGTTGTTGTTATTTTGTCTTGTGCTGATTAAATCTTTATGGTTTTTGGAGTAGTTGTAACAAATTTTTATATTAAGTTGATATAAACTCTTTTCAACTGTCGTCGTTACTTGGCTGATAGATAGTTTATGAGTCTCGCTTTATCAAGGTTAGTTTTGTTACTTTCTATTTGTGGATTGGAAAGAAAAGTTTAAAAACAAAACAAAAAATAGCATAAATCCGACGAACATTTTATTTAATCTGTTGGTGACTTTTATTTAAAGTACATCCGATATAAATTCCGCATTGTTTTGGGAATTGTTCAAAGCAGATTATGAGAAGAATGCAAGAAATTTGCGGAAAAATAATGGTTAACCCTTGATTTGAAGATTGTAACGATTAGGAAAACATCCGTCGTCGGTCTGTTCCGGAAAGCATCAGTTCTTGGTAAGAAGCTGTCCGAGTGGAATTTACTTCTTGTTGATGGAATACGAAGCGAATGGATTATTTATTACGGTGTACGTGGCATGTGGGTCACATTTGTAAAGGTAGGGCTGGTGAGACTAAGGAATGAAGCTGGAATAGCGATAGAGTGGCAAGAAGCTCGCGATGTTTAGTCTGTGGGAAATGGGGTTGTAGACTGGGAAATAATTCATCACCCCCAAGGTCGCGTAGACATCAAGACAGGCATGTAGGAATTGGGCAGCTGCAGCGCATATATGACAGCAATATTCTGTTTTTCTGCTAATCATTAGTCAATTACTGATCAGTTAAAGAATGACAATATGAAAAATTCTTGTCAATATTATTCATTTCCGAGTGAATTTCTGGGATATGGATTTATCTTTATTTTAAATTGTTTACATTAGGGACAATAGCCGGGTAGATTAAATTCTTGGTGTATTTCTTGACATAATAAATATGAATTCAATCAGGAGGCCGGGTAGTGTGGGCAGAGCGCGAGAAAAAAAAAAAACAAACAAAAACTGATCAATACTAAATAAGAACAAGATGGGATATCCCTAGATGATCGGAAAACGAGAAAAATAAAATAAAGTGTTCAGTTCGAAATTCGCTGAAGGTTACTAGGATCGATATACACCTGAAGAAGGCCGGAGAGCATAACGGTTGGAACGTTGTGATAATAACAATAAAGATGAAGACATTCGTCCAAAAATAAATAATATTATTCCTGCTGTTATTTACTTAGTTTGGTTTAGTTTTACCACCAGACACAATTACACGGTACCGCGGACTAACTAGCAGTGGTTACCAGACAAAATCGTTTACCATTACCCCCACCTCCTGCACGTCGCTATTTAACTGATCTTAATCCTTTATACAACCTTTTAGTCTTAAGTGCCTGTTTAATGACTGAGAGCCACCAAGGTGATTTAGGATTTTTCTAATTAATGAAGAATAGAAAGAAATATAAAAATGGTGTATAATACGAAGCCGATAAGATTCATCAGTTTTCCCGGGCAACGAAGAATTTGAAAGAAAGAATTTAAAGAATCTGAAATACTTTAAATAAAAGTCATCAGTCAATTAAGCAAAATGTTTGCAAGAGTTTTTGCTTTTTAGCTTTCGTTTTCATTTCGCAAAAAAAAAAAAAAAAGAAAAAAATGAAATATAAAAAATAAAAATCACCTTGATAAAATTCCGTACATAATACAACCTATCAACGACTACAGTTGAAAAGAATTTATTCAAAAATTAAAGACTTCTTCCCATAGCTATGGGTTAAATAATATAGCAGACAGAACTCTTTAGCATTGGTTGGCAACCAGTCTAGTAGAAGGATAACAAATTAAAAAAACGTATGTAGCCATTGCGAAGCATATACTATCCCGCTAACGTAAAAACCGTGGGGTTTACAATGGCTATAACATCATCTGCAGCCATTTATTCAGTCAATTAATATATATAAAATAAGCATATCGGTTCAAATAAACGTTCCACCGGGAAATTCTATATAAGTATAGGCTTGATCTCATAGGTATAGGTAATTGCCGAGGGGGATTGCACAATTTTTCCATAGTATTTTCGTCAAACGCACTCTAAATTTCAACCTTGTGTCAAATTCGGTAACGATGTGGGCACGCTGAAACATACCGTACACTGATGGTGATCTATTGAATCTATGAAAGAAGGCATAGCGGGGGGGTATATCAGAATGAAGGTCGTTTCCTAATAGCAAACTTAATAAGACAACAGAAGATGGATAGATAAAGAGAAAAGAACAGACTGAAATAGATAGATAGATAGATAGATAGATAGACAGAGCGAGAGAGAGAGAGAGAGAGAGAGAGAGATTGATAGAAAAGAACAGACTGAAATAGATAGATAGATAGATATGAACAAAATGGGAAAGAAAGAAAGAAAGAAAAGAAAAGAACAGATTGAAATAGATAGATAGATAGATATGAACAAAATGGGAAAGAAAGAAAGAAAAGAAAAGAAAAGATTGAAATAGATAGGTAGATAGATAGATAGATAGGTAGATAGATATATATGAACAAAATGGGAAAGAAAGAAAGAAAGAAAAGAAAAGAACAGATTGAAATAGATAGATAGATAGATAGATAGATAGATAGATAGATAGATATGAACAAAATGGGAAAGAAAGAAAGAAAAGAAAAGAAAAGATTGAAATAGATAGATAGATAGATAGATAGGTAGATAGATAGATATGAACAAAATGGGAAAGAAAAAAAGAAAGAAAGAAAGAAAGAAAGAAAAAAAGAACAGATTGAAATAGATAGATATAGAGATAAAGAGAGAAGAAGAAAGAAATAGAGGGAGGAGAGGGATAAAAGGAATAAATAAAGAGAGGTGAGAACAGATATTGACATTGAGAGATTGATTAATTTTTTTACAGCTTATCATTAATTTGGAGTTTATTTAAAGCCAGTAAATAGCCATAGATTGTAAGAATTATTTTGTAGATTATAATGGTTAAATGATATAAGTCTTACTAATCAACCTATAGATGGGGGAGAAGAGATGAATTCTTACCTTTCCCAAAGGTATTTGCATGTAAGTGTATAGAACGAACCCAACGGCGATTGAGACTTGTCTGTCCGATTAACAATTCTGATTCATTATCCATTGCACTACACGTCACACATCCAAGCTTAAAACATCTGGTATTCTCAAGCGGCCACCCATCTGGGTACGGACCAGGTTCAACGTTGCTTAACTTCGGTGATACTACGGGAACCGGTATTTCAGCGTGATGTGATCGTAAAGAAAGAGACTAGTGAGATCCGTGAAAGAGCGAGATAAAGAAAGTGGGCAACCATAGACAGAGAGAGAGAGAGAGAGAAAGAGAGAAAGAAAGAAAGAAAGAAAGAGAGAGAGAGAGAGAAAGAAAGAGAGAAAGAAAGAAAGAAAGAGAGAGAGAGAAGAAGAAGTACTTTATTTTTAGTATTTCTTTAATCGATTTGTAATGAATTTCCTTCCTCCTTAAAACTTCAAGAAACAAAGATTACCATTGATTATTGATCAGTGGTAATTAATGATGAACATTCACTATACATAATGAATATCGATTAGCTGCTTATATCAGCATAATACAGCTTTTTAAAAATATTAATTACAAATAAAACAGAAAAAAAAATTAGTTCAACTTCCGCTGCGGAAAAATTGGCTCTGGCCAAAAACGGCAGATCGATGTAAAGGATGTGCTTTCGTTGATAAGAAATGACCAAAGAAAAGATACATATTGATCAATGTAAGAAGAGTGGGAAATAGTTTGTACTTAAAAATGTTTGATTTTCTTATATATTTGATACACATATGCTTCTAAAGTCATAGGACAAGTCCGCTTTTTTTACTAGATTTACTCGATCTGTACAATAAGGCGATTCTAAGAGTCCTAGAATTTATTCTTTTATTGGGGGACATAGATTAAATAACATAAGATACGCAGATGATAATGTGTTGATGGCAGACACAGTAAGAAAAATAAAAGAACAACGTTGTTGAGAAAGGAAAAAAAATAAATAAACGGGGATGCATAGTTACCAACAAAATAGACCGTTCAAATTGTGAACTTCATATTGGGGATATCAATATCGAGCAGTTGCAAAAATCTATCTACTTACGTTGTGCAGTAACAGATGACGGAAAAATGTAACATAGAAATCCAAAGGTGCATATAAATAAGGAAAGATGCCTTTCAAAAATTAAGCAAATTAAGTGGCGATAAGAAAAGTTTTAAAAAGAAAGCAGAACTGCTATATAAGATCTAATCTCCAGTGGATGTTGGACAATTTCCTCTCACACAAAGAAGAGACTTGATGCAACTGAAATGTAGTTCATTCATAGAATTGTGGACAGAGAATTTGACTAACGAGGAAATCTGAAAGACAATAGAAATTATTAGGTTGGTGCAAAAATAATGACGTAATAAAGTCGTTTTTTGACCTTAAAAAATACGTCAAAAAACGACATTATTACGTCATTATTTTTGCACCAACCTAATACAAAAGAATTGCTTAAATTGCTTTTGAAACTTTTGGGAGGTAAAAAGAGGAAAGAAGGTTCAGAGAATTTAACACAAACAAGAGAAGCACAACAAAATTAGAGAAAAACAATGGGTTTAAGTGAAAAGAAGAATGATCAAAAGATAGGAAGTTGTTTTGTTTGGTTTGGTTATTTTGTTTAGTGGCATATCAACACCTCTATGGGTTATTTAATACCAACATCTAAACATTTTGTATTCAATTTTAAGATTTCAGCTACATATATTTTGTACATAGTTTTATACTTTTAGGGTAAACGTATGTTTTTTAGATATCTAGATCTGTAGAGGATAATTGTATTGTTGGTAATTTCACTATCAAAATGTATTGTTCGTAATTTGTTTAATAAATATGTATTACTTGTAATTTTACTATAAAAATGTAATTTGTACTTTTTTAGTGTTGTATTGATTATCATTTTGTTACAAAAAATGGACAGTTGGTCATTCTACTATAAAATGTATTAATAGTCATTTTGCTTTAAAAATATATTGATGGTCATTTTATTATAAAAATGTATTGTTAATATTTTTTATAAAAATCTATTGCTGATCATTTTACTACAAAATGTATTATTGATATTTTTTTTATAAAAGTATATTGCTGCTATTTTTACTATAAAATGTATTTTATTTACATTATTCGGACTATTGTCCTCATCTTTTTCGCCATATCTATCACAACGTTTCGGCCGTTGTACGCTCCGGCCTTCTTCAGTTGGTTGGAATGTCGAACTGAACCCTTTATTTTGCTCACTGGGGTAGACTGTTCTAGTTCCACGTGCCATGTTTAATGGATGTCAGTTATCAGTTATCTCCTGTTAATTTTCCTCTGAAAGTTCTCCACTGCCTTAACCGGGTATTGAACTCACACTCTTTGGGTCCTGTCACTGGATCTAACCAACACCTTTATCTGTGCCATGTGTCCTTGAGGACATCTGGGTATGAATTTCTGGGTATTATAAACCTAATGTCTTCAGCAACCATTTTTACCAGTGCTCATATTGCAATTTTGCTGTTATCATTCCATGTTTTTACCAGAGCTCAGAAATATAGACAGACTCCAAAAATGTATTTTTATATTTTCCTAGTGTTTTGATTTCTGTTTGGATGTTCACAATTTTGATCTCGGAACAACAGCAATTAAAAGGTGATTACACTCTGCTCAAAACCTTCAATCTCCCAATCCGGGGCCTTACTGTCAGATGAAGTTTATCTATACCCAGGACTATAGGAAGTTGTGAAGAGTTATGATCCCCCACCTTCTAAAAGGGCATAGTATGTTAAAGAAGAAAAAAGACCTATCTGTTTGCTTGGAGTATGGTTTCCTGCTTGCTTGGAAATATCATTCGGCGCCATTTGGCGATTCCAAGCCTTCATCAAAGACAATTGTATTAGGATAAAAGGAAGATTATGCAATAGCCGAAGATATTGGTCTCCTGACTTTGAAAAGAATAAAAAACACGCACCAAAAAAACAAGTGTTTATCGAAGAAAGCCTGTACTACCAATGCCTAGCTTCAACTTTTCTGACGTGGTGTTGACTGAACACAAAAAGAAAAGAAAAAAAAGAAAGCTTGAATACAAATAATTCAATTATTTGTCAGTAGTTTACTTTAAAAGGATTACACAAAACAACTTCCTCGCAAACCTCGTACTTCCATTAATAGACAATCGGCCACTTCGGATCTCGGGAGAAGAAAAAAATGAAACAAATTAGACGATTTGGATAAAGTCGATTTGCAAGGGGAAAAATGTTAAGTGCATTTCTTTTTTTTTTTTTTCCTTTTTTATGAATGAAAATCTGTCGACCAATAGCTGCTTCATTTGATGGTTCAGTCTTATGAGATGGAAAAATTGGAAAGACAAGAAAGACGTATTTAGAAAATAGAGAGAGAGAGAGAGAGGGATAAAGAGAGAAATGGATAACGAAAGAGAGAGAGAGAGAGAGAGAGAGAAAGAGAGAGAGAGAGAGGGTGGTGGTGAGGGTAGAGAGAATTCGTTCGATTTCACTCCAAACATTTTGCTAGGAAATCCTAAAATACCAGATTTAAATGCAACGACTTTTGCTATTTTAAGTGCATTCGATTTGTTAATAGTATTTTTACAAAGAGATTTTTCCGAAATTATCCGCCACTCTCCTTTAGTCTTTTCTTCTCTCTCTCTCTTCGTCTGTATCTATCTATATCGTTCTTTCGTCTTGTTAGATCCTATCATTGACATGTTAGATCGATTTATTACTGTTTATCTTCCTTGTGACGCCACACTCTGCCCCTGACTCACTCACTTCTGCATTACACGATCCAGGCTTGATACTCGTGATTCTTACGGAAATAGAGGAGGTTAACAAGCACATTTATCCTTTATGTCTTGACTTCTACGTACGTCTATACATACATGCATACATACATCCATACATGCATGCATACATACATATATACATATATGCATACATACATACATACATACATACGTATATACATACAATCATGCATAGATAGATAAATATGAAGGCTGAGATAGACATGATGGCTGTCACTTGATTTCGAGTGGTGCCCTCGCTTTATATACAGGGTGATTGAAAAATAAAATAACTCCGTATTTTATGTATGATGAACTCTTTCGTTTAACTATAAATTTTGCAACGGTATTACTTATAAAAATGAATGTAATTGACTAGACTGGAACTTGAACTCGGCTCTTCGATTTCGATTTAGCGTTAAGATACCTGCACATAGAAAATTGAGATATTAATCTGAAAACAGGATGGAATAGTGAAAAATTATTGGAATCCCCAAAAAATACATTGATCCAACGTTTAACATGAATCTGAAAATGGTTTGATAGAAATCCTTTTCAGGCTTCAGACAATACGCATTAAAATAATTGTCTTTTTAAGTGAACATTATATTGAATATTATATATATTTAAAAACCGGGTGCGTAACCAAGTGTTTAGCATGTTAGCATTTTACCCATAAGACCCAAGTTCGAATCTCACCAGTTGTCGAGAAAAAATTTCCTCCTTATAACCTAATATCTTGGGAGATGATCTCAATAAGCGGCGCCGTTTGAAAGTGCCTGTTGACTTCTTTGTTATTTTCTTATTTTTATTTTTAAAAACCAAGAGACACTAAACAGTGTTATGTCTTAAAGATAAATGCTTATTTCGGGAGCCATTTTTATTATTTTCCTATTTACAAATTTCAGGACTTATCTTTCCTTATTAAAATTTAAAGTGCGCCCTAGAGTTTTAGTTATTCGACAAGTGAGCTATGAAGAGAAAAGGTTTTTAGAAACACTGGTCTAGATGGATGTGCTAACTCGAAGTTACAAGTCATCGTGACGGAAAGTTTGAGCGTACTGACTTTTTTTCAACAACAGATCTTGCCAAATTGTACTCTCCCTCATATAAACTAAGGTTTGTTCAAATAGTTTCACTATAAACCACAGGTTGGCTCTGTGGAGATTGAAGAAAGATGTGCTCGTGCAGGCGTCTGAAACAGGGATTATTAACCCACTCGAACAACCGGGTGCACATGAAAACGACAGTCAGTCATTAAAATGTATAAAATACTGTGAAAGTGAAAATTTGTTTTCGTGTTGCATTTTATCTGCTTAAAGCGGTTTTCTTTGTTGGCAACTTTCGATTGCATTTTGCTTTCTCGTGTAATACTTAATCGAATTTTTTGACGTCAGAGTTCCGATTTAACTTGTTTGTATTTTTCTGTTTATCTTAATGACGTTATCAGACATTATTTCATTCTATTCTTATCTTGTATTCAAAGATAAGACAATATTTCTTCTGTTTGTGCGTATGCATCCACCTTCTACACACGCCACAAGATATATATATATATATATATATATATATATATATATATATATATATGATAAAATGTAGTGTTAAGGCATGCTATACTTATGCGTAAAAGTGCTCAATATTAGTGATAGAGCGTATGTAAGTGCAAAAGTTAGTACTGTTAGTAGCGAGCGTACTGTTTCGTACTTGAAAGCATTCAGGCCATACGTGTTTTTTCTTATCTCGAACATTGATATATGCTGGTCAATGGTGCATTATGGGTAACGAGGTATTTTGTATTTCCCTAATGGTTAATAAAAAAAAGGCTATACAACAGCTATAAATAACCACATTCAGATCCACAATTATTAACTCTAGATAGACTCTAGAATAATTTTCAAGCTAATATAATAGACTTCGCCATATATATATATATATATATATATATATATATATATATATATATATATATATATATATATATATATATATATATTTTTGTGTGTGTATGTGTATTATGGATATATATACATGGCAAACTATATATATATATATTTCTTTTATACGTTATTTTTATAGACATAATTTATTTAAGTAAATGAACTACTACAAAAGTATTAATTACATTTACCGAACTGAATGTTCAAGAAATTTCGTAGAAAATATGTGCTTCTCTGACAGGAATCGAACCTGTAACTCTTAATGGGAAACATCATTTGATCGGATGTGCTGTTAACTAATCATAATATTCAAATCAAATATTACTCCGTATTAAGGGTTACAGGTTCGATTCATGTCAGAGAAGCACATATTTTCTACGAAGCTTCTCGAACATTCAGGCCTTTAAAAGTAATTAATACTGTTTAACTATAGATGCTGTCAGTTTGAAAAATTTTGAAAGAATATTTTTTCATTCGCATGTGTAGATGTGGCAACATTAACAAAGCACAGTCTGATTATATATATATATATATTTTATATATATATATATATATATATATATATATATATATATATATATATATATATATATATATATATATATATATATATATATATGTGTTATGAAGAACTTGAATGCAATGCTGTTGGGGGCTCCGTTTCCTGCTATGGTCTCCCATGGTGGCAAGGATACATGGAAGGTATAAAACTAAGCACGATCCGACACCCGGCGGGTAGGCGGTCAAAGTGACTTTCTACGTACGAGAATAAGCTGTCAGCCCGATGCAAGGTGTCATCATGAACCTACCTGTCAAGCCCTGGTTTGCCTAGCGGAATGCCATGAAGTGGCGACCATCTGAAACAATTCGCAGCCAAGGCTTTCATACGCAAAGACTTTTCTTCTTCTCATGTCTAAAGCAGAAATTGGAAAAGAGCAGTCCACGAAAAAATAACATCCTTCGAAAACACTAGAAGAAAAATGGAAGAGAGCCCAAAGGAAAGACAGATATCTCCATCTCTGGAAACCTTATATCCTAAGATGCAGTAGGTATGGACGTCTCTTCAGATCCAACATCGGACTCATTTCACAGAAAGAAATTTCGATGAGTAACGGCAACGAGTTCTACCACCACCACCAACTCTCTCCCCCCCCTCTCTCTCTATATATATATATTAGGTTGGTGCAAAAATAATGTCGTTTTCTCACATAGTAACATATGTGAGGAAACATTATTTTTGCACCAACCTAATATATATATAACAGAAAGCTATTGATACTAAGCTAATTAAAAAGGTAGCTGTTTCTCTCCACAATGTTGTTGAATGTAAACGTACCATTTCATCTTCAGATAAGTATCTTTATCAACGAGCAAAACAAAGATATATTAATAACTAGCAGGAGAGCCCGGCGTTGCCCGGGGATGTAACAATAAGAGATAGATCAAGTATCATAAAGACTGAAAAATAAAATTGACAAAGATTATTAAAGATTACAAAAAAAAAAAGATTATTAAAGATTAAAAAAAAACAAACTAATTAAGACATGATGTCCGTCAACCAAGGTTGACGGACATCATGACTTAATTAGTTTTTTTTTTTTTTACGAATTGGTCAAACCCAAACTCAAACAAAAACATTGTTTTCAATCGTTATGAGTCTACCGATTGAATAGAATTTTATTATAAACAATTGTCTTGTAAATGGAATTTTTAAAGCATTCTGAATGTAAAAATAAAGAAAAAAGTGTGCAAGACAATAAGAAACACTACCTACCAAAAAAAGTTTTGTTGAAATCGGTTGAAAAATGTAGGAAATCCGATCCCATATATAAACGAACACACACACACACAAAGAACCTGGGTTTTATAATAAGTATAAGTCGATATGAGTTGTCCCCCTTTCATTCTCGTGATGCCTCTTAATCGTGTTTTCAAATTGATTTCGTGCAAAAACAATTGTGTTTTTACAATTTTTGGCGCTGTCAGAACCACTGCAAGGTAATTTTACGCAGTCCTGTGAAGATTTGTTGAAATCGGTTGAAAAATGTAGGAAATCTGATCCAATATATAAACGTACACACACACACACACACACACACAATCTGCGTTTTATAATAAGTAAGATTAACATTTATTAGACTTGCTATTATCAGTTTAAAAATTCTTTTACTCTTTAAAACTAAATTTTATTAGATGTTGTCTTGGAGAAATTCCAACAAGGTGGCAACCAAAATATGAAATATTTATTTTGCACGACTAATTTGGCAATGTTAGGATCCAGTCTTCATAAATTTGCAGCAAGATTCCTACCAGAAAATTGAAATCTCTATCAGATAATCCACATAGTTTTCAGTTGCGTCTTTTTTAAATCATTGTTTTGTCTTATAACTTCCGCTATGAAAAGAGATCATGAGAGATCAGTATAATTAGTAGAATGCAAAGATTTTTTTACTTTAAGGCATTGATATTATCATGGTTGCTATCTTCTCCTCTGGAATATCTTACCAAGATACACTGAAAAGATGAAACAAATTTGCCTGTTGGTTCTTTCCTTATTTCACTGCCGTCAATATTTTAGAAATATTCGATAAAACTTATGTCAGGGGATGAAATCTTCAAAGTCGCTTATTAACTTTTTCAACGTTCAAAATTTTAGAAACTGCATTGAAGTTTTTTAAAGTAAAAAGATAAAATTTCTGTCGTATAATTCAATAGAATTCTAATATTTTTACATATCGATATAATTTTTATTCGACGAATAATTGAAGAATATTTTATGAAGCAAGTTATTCTTTTTCAATGAGAAAGTAACAGATTTTAAAAACTGTTGATTTATATCAAATCTTGGCACAATCTGTGAAGCCTCTAAAATAAAAAGATGGTTAACAAAATATCATCTATCTATCTATCTATCTATCTATCTATCTATGTTATTCTGTTCGTATCTATCTATGTCTCGTCCTGGGTAAGACGCTAAACTACATCCGCGTCCTGGGTAAGATGTTAAACTACATCCGCGTCCTGGGTAAGACATTAAACTACGTCCAGCAGCAAGGCCTCTGATCAGAATGTTTTGAAGAGCGTGGGACCACCTCTTAATTGCTGCTGTTCTCAGGTCCACCCTGACCCGGGGGTAGTAGCACCTCTTAGGGTTCCAGCTATGGGCAAATAGTTAACTATTACCAGAAATACTTTTTTGGGGAAAAATTATTACCAGCAATACAATTTTGAAGGAAATATATTACCAGAAACAGGTTTTTGACAAAACAAAATATTACCAGCAATAAAATTTTTTGTCAGCATTAAATAACCCATTGAAGTTGATATGCTGTAAAACAAAATAAACGTATCTATCTATCTATCTATCTATCTATCTATCTATCTATCTATCTATCTATCTATCTATCTATCTATCTATCTATCTCTGTCAGCCTCTCCACATCTTTTTATCTATTTGAATATTTATATATTTGAATGCGGCTAATAGTCTGAAAGTGGGATTGCTGTGCCGATTTCGAATTCCAGTCGAGATCTTTTTGTTTTCTATTGTCGAAATACCCTCGCTCAAGGTATGAATTCATTTTTTTTCTGCCCCGGCATATTCCAGTGTTAATGGTATACATTCTCCGTATCACATTGTTTTCATATTTATATTAGCTTTCATTTTATATTACACACACATACACATACACATACGTACGAAATATTCCTATCCACATGAAATTGCCGAATACAAAAAAAAAAAAAAAAAGGACATCTGTATATTTTAAGGCATTTTAAATATAATGTTTGCTATTCCATCTTCCAAGCATGTTAATATTGACCCAGCCCAGTCTTATAGTCAATAAAATATTAAAGATCAAAGAAACTATAATGAAAAGGCAACGTTTATTCAACATTGTAAGTGCAAAACAAAATAGTCTGAAGAAAATAATTTATTGGGAGAAATCTATTGTATAAGTGTTTGCTTCTTTTTGGTCGATCCTTTACTTCGGGTTTCTAAAAAAAGAATTAAAAAGAAAATGCAGACGACTTTACTTTGCCTAGCTTTGAGAAAACGCTTCAGCATTTCTACCATAATGGCGACATGTTTTCGCTGATTGGCTGACCGGAAACATTGCGTCACGAGATTCTGGTGAGTGAATTTACGAAATAAAGATACCGGCGTTTTATTCTTCTCAAAATAGATTTGATTCATAAACTTCACAACGAAATTAATTTTCTATTTATTGCAAAATTCGAAAAACCAGGTTTTACACATAAAAAAAAAAAAAAAATACAAATGAAACATTATACAAAGAATTCCGTTTCTATTGAGGTAACTGTATAAACATATATACATATATACAGTCATAAATAATTTGTTTTTGTTTGTCAACTTTACTTTTAAAAAATACTATACAATTACATTTTATTTAATTCTATATTCGCCATTATTTAAAATGACTTATTGCTAATTTCCATGTAGCTCTTCGATCCTTTTGACTAAAATTCTGCAGGTTTTGATGTGAAAAGGTTTCGACAAATTCTTGAATTTGGTTTTAATTAGCGATATTTTTCTCCCATCGAAGCGTTTTGAAATGATCGAAAAAAGTAATAATCAGTTGCTGCAAGGTCTGGAGAATATGGCCTGTCGGATAGAACAGACCAAGTGAGTTCCAAGTATTTTTGTGTTATTCTTTTTGTATGCGACCGTACATTTTCACTGGTAGCCATCCAAAATAAACTTTTTCTCATCAGAAAACACCACGGTTTCCCATTTCTCCTTTGTCTATCTTACTTTTTTCTTTACCCAATCTACGCGCATCTTCTTGTGTTTATCAATTAAAGCAGGGACTGTTTTCCTGTTTTGATACACGAAATTTGGCGATTCATGGAGAAGTTGACAAACTCTTCTTGGTGTGAAGGGTAAATGCTGTATTTTTTGCAGATCTTTTGATTGTCTAGAAGTTTCTCGAAAATGTCGACGTCTGGCTGCATTTGGAATTTTATTTGCACGACCTGGACGTTTATAGGTGTCATTTGATTCAGGGTCTTTTAGATAATTTTTTACAACTGTTCGGGACCTCGACAATACTCTTGGAATTAAATTTATAGATTTTACTTACAGTTTATAGGCAGGAATTTGCCTTTTTTATTTTCATTAAGGTGGGGGAGTTCCTAAGCATTTTGCAGTAACTGCATTCAATTATGAAATGTTTAAATAGGACTCACGTGGCTTAAAATCATGATAAGAGTCTTTTTATAATCTGCACATGCACTTATTCTTCCTTTGGCATTCTGAAGTAAACAAGATATGCAAATTTTCAAAACTGTCTTATAATTATTTCCACCCTTTTTGTTAATAACTTTTTTTTGGTGGAAAGTTGTTATAAAATTGAATATATATACTAATACACATCAGATCTACCGCAGAAAGAAATGGCAACCTACTGCGGGAAAAATCTGCTTCGTCAGTCATGTATCGAAAGATACATGATCGCCTAAACATGTATCACGCATGGCACATAACTGACTGAAATTCACTTACGTGCTAATACTCTTGGGAAGGGTATGAATCCTCCTCTCCCCCACCGGCTATGGGTAAATAGCAGGACAAACCGGGTTCTATTGCCTTGGATGTTAACTGGTCTACCGCTGAAAGAAATGGCAACGTACTGCGGGAGAAAAATCTGCCTCGTCAGTCATGTATCGAAATATACATGATCGCCTAAACATATATCAAGCATGGCACATAACTGAATAACAAAAGAGATGGAAACAAAAAGAAAAAGAATCTAAATGAAATCAGTTAGATTATATACCCCAAACACATTATATATATATATATATATATATATATATATATATATATATATATATATATATATATATATATATATATATATATATATATATATATATAATTCCCAGCGTCGCTGATTCATGCATATAGTTGCATCAAGTAGTTGCACCAATGTAAAAAAAAAAAACAAACAAAAAAAAACTTAATCTGATGAAGTCCTAAAGAACGAAACACGTCACATAACATCTTTTTTGGCTTTGTCATATAGAGTAGTGGATAGCGGCTTGGATTGACGAATCGGAGGACCGAGTTCGAATTGCAATCAAATCCATTACATTCACTTACATGCTAATACCCTTGGGAAAGGTATCGACCCTCTTCTTCCCACCATCTATGGGTAAATAGCGGGCAGACCGGGTTCTATAGCCTTGGATGGCAACTGGTCTACTGCAGAAAGAAATGGCAACCTACTATGGGGAAAAATATCTGAGTAAGGATACTGGGATGGTAATTAGAACAACAGAAAACATAAGATCTAAAGACCGATGTAGATACGCGAGAAGGCTTAGCTGTACAATAAAATTGACTTATTTCTGAGGCTGTACAGTAAACATTTGAGTTCCCAAGCTCACATAAACTAACAGGTGTGCCTCTCTATAAACTTCAAATGAAATTGGGACCACCATTATACTTTTGAATCGCCCAACCTTGTACAACGGAATTTACATACCTGTCAAGCCTTTTTCTTTGATTTCAAGCGATTTCTTTTGAGACGTCAATAAAGCAGAAAGGTTAGGGTCATTTCGCACCCAGAGCTTTTCGCAGCAGTTGCACGTGTTATCAAAGAATAACCAATTTCAGGAAGTGAATAATCAATTTCAGAATAGTTTTTCAAGGCTTATTTGTTTTAAGATTTTGCATTATTAAAATTTTTTTTTCTTAAAATATATATTTAAATTGTTAGTTTTAAAAACTAACAGTTACCTATTTCCTGTACAAGGAGATATAAATAACATTTTTTCAAGTTGATTTTTTTCTAGCATTTCATAGACAAACGTTTTCAAATTAGAAAGTTTTTGACAAAGACAATTTCAAACTTTATGGTTCGCCACTAAATTCACGATCGCCTTTTTTTCCCTTTAAGTTTGGGATTATTTTGATATGTGTTAGAAGTGACAATTCAGAGATTTCAACTTTGGAAATACGAAAGATCGCTGTCCGCTATTTAAATAGTGACATAAACGAGGCATATGTAAAATAAACAATAATCATTATATACGAGAAATAATTGTATCTTTAGAAAGAGAAAAGATTAAATTTTGTTTACATAATTATTTTATCAGAATAGCTCAGGGAACAAACTAGATATCAGTTATTAAAATCGAAGGAATTTTCACTATTTTAACAGCAGTTCACTCCGAGACTGGCACAGTTAGGGATATCTATCTATCTATCTATCTATCTATCTATCTATCTATCTATCTATCTATCTAAAATTCTGTGACTTCCGTTATTCCGCCCGCCCTCACACTCTCTAAAATAGTCATACACTGACCGATCGAAACCAAATTTTAGGGAGAAGTTCGAACAGGTGTAATGTACAGTTGGTTTTACTAGGGTATTTGCCAAAGTATTTTTCCAAACAAATCAGCTTTCATCGATTGAATTGCGCCATTGAACGAAATGTAAAGTTTGTAAATCTCGACAAAAAATGTTAGCGATAATTTCAACAATACTAAATTCTGTGAGGATTTCAACACATGTCAGCATGTTGCAAAATGATTCTAGTTAAATAAAAAAAGTTGTTTTAAAAGAATATTGCATTAAAATTAATTATGCGAATATTATATTAAAATCATTTTTAGACAATGCAACGCTATCTAAATTGAAAATTATTTATAAAAGTGTTGATATTTCTTATTTAGCAATTTTTAATCATATAAAGTTTTAACATTATTTTATTGAAGTACATTACAGTCCTATGCCGTAACGCACTTGCTTTTCTAATTATGATACAAGTCCGTTAATCAATTTTTACTGGTATTGCTAATCTGTTTATTAAAGAAAATCATTATTTAATAGTAAATCATATAATACCTTATTGTACGATGAGTCGACTTACGGCCATATCACGTTGAAATTACAGGTTCTCATAATTTACTGAATATTTAAGTATTAAATAGTAACCTAACGTAATTGTATTTTGTCACCATCCATCTTCTTAAATAAAGTTTTATGATGGCTGTTGTTAGTTTATGTTTATAAACTGAATAATTACCCCCCAAAGGGGGTGTAAAGGATGAATCTGTTGTCTCAACAGATTTATTTAAACTTTACAACGAGGTTAACATATAAAAACTAGAATTCCTATCATGATTTATCATTACCGGGCGGGAACAAAATAACATAAGAACTATCACTTTTAAACACCGGTTCTTGTAAGAACACAGATTTTAATTGACGTCGAGCCTCGTTAATACCAAGATGGCTGACCACTTGGGAATACCAAGTGCTGTAAACTTGGATGTGCAGGTGGTGTAATAGATAACAGCTCGGAAAAGGACAATCGGGTTCCTTATATTCACTTACGTGCAAATACCCCTGGGAAAGGTATGAATCCACCTATTCTCCCGACTGCTATGGGTTAATTAGTAGGGTTTGTATCAGTAAATCATTATCTTCAAAAAATTCTTATAATCTAAAAATAAAATATTTTATGGCTTTAAATAACTTGAAAATAGGTTCGTCAGCCGTAAAATATAAAGCAATCAAAATATAAAGCAATCAAAATATAAAGCAATCAAATTACTATGAGACGGAATAATGAAAAAATATTAAAACGTAAAAACATATACTTAAATAGAATAATTTATTTATACGATGTAATCCAGGTGAGATATACATAAATTATAAGAAATTCATTTAAAGTTGACTTGAATTCCGAGCATTGTTAAACTATAAAAGGTTGTGATTTTCGTTTCTAACAACGGTCACTACGAAACGCCGACAGCGAATCGTATATTTTTGAGGTACGAAGACACCCTCTGAAGACCACTGTCCTAAACCTGATTAATCTTAATTTTTCCATGGCCAGTTCTATACTAGTTGTTCTAGGGTCAGATCCCTAATAAACATTTTCAGACTGGCACCCGATTGAAGATGCACTAATATTGTGCACACATAAACTCTGTCAAAGTCAGCATCATTTCTTGCTTTGCGTATCAGAATCTTTCGTCAGTAACAAGTACTTTTGCAAGTGAGGTGAGCTTAAATTATCTCTTTTTTTTCTTTTTCTTTAAAAAATACATTATGTCAGATTTGATTATGTGAATCATAAAGGAATTCATCTTAACCAATCTATGCTGGCAAAATTTTCTTTATATATCTAAATAAATAAACGATATATTCTGTTCGTTCGTGTGACCGAAGCCGCACTAACTCGGGTCACGCTTGTTCTACATAGACATATTATACCTTTTTCAAATTAGGAGGATCCCGGAATTGAAAATCTGCCCTTGATGTGGTGATTGAACTTCCAGTATTGGGATTTGTATCCTAATATTGAGGGAACGGTTAGAAATTCAAATTGTAAAATAAATGAAAAAAAGTGATTTTAAAAGATTTTAATTTATATTGAGTTTAAAGTAACACAAAAACTTTGTGAATTAAAAAAAAATATTTTAAATTCAGTTTAAAATATCTCCCAAACTTTGTGAATTGAGGAAATCAATTTTTTTTTCTTCAAAATGCCAAGGAATCAGAGTTAAAGTTAGAGGTTTCGTGACGTGAGCTTTTGAAGTTCCGCGGAGTTTGTGATTTGAAGATCTCCATTTTCGTCCTGAAACTCAATTTTCAGCAATTTTAGCCCCAAATCGGAGTTTCGGCCCAAATTGAACTTTCGGCTGAAATCCTTATTTTGGGTCGTAATTGGACTTATATAACGAATCAGAGTGAACGTTTGAAGTTCTATGTAGTGAATTGATGAATTTAAAGGTATTTTCTTCGAAATTATCATTGCTGTTTTTTAAGCTAAGCCAGAGATCCCTTTAGTTTTGGGACGGGGGCCCAATTAGGCCTTCGAAGACGTTAGATTAAAAGTGCACACGGAGTGCGGCGTTTTAAGTTCTTTTATATATAATAAAAGTACCGCGTGAATTTCATCTTCTAATATATTTTGTTATATTAGAACTATTTGTAATAAAATAGTGAGATTTTATTATGCAACGTACTTGTGAATAAATATATTTTTACATCGTTATTGCTATTTATTTTTAACTTCAGGCCCATAAAGTTTGTCTAGCTCTATTAGTCAGGTATAACGCCAAAGCGAAAAGAAAATAGTGTAAAGTGAGTTATGAAAGTACGACACTGTGAAAGAGTTGAACAGAGATCACAGAACAATCAGAAAAAGAATTTTTAAAAAATTGTCAAGATACAAAGAAGAAAAATAACTTTAATAATGTCACAAAAATAGATTTTAAAAGAATTAAATATATATTTCTTTATGAATTTAAGTCCAGTACTATTAGATTGGTGGCAAAAAATAATGTCGTTTTCTCACATATGTTACTATGTGAGAAAACGACATTATTTTTGCACCAAACTAATAGGATCGGTGGCAAGGTCTCACCATTTTACAGTTGAAACAGCCAGATACGGCCGTAAATTTCATCTATCGCACTTCTCTCTTCAAAGTCAACTTTGATCTTCAAAAATATAAATGTAATGTCAATCGTTAACTTCTGTCGTAATTCCTGTCCTTTTGCTGTTTCAATAATAATGTTTGTATTTTTCTTATATATACACTCGGTAAAAGCTGAGTCAATAAAAGCTTGGACAATTAGAACTAACCCAACCACCCCAACAAATTGTTATCAATATATTAAGAATATTGATAACAACATATAAACTAAAACTCACATAAAATATTTGCCATATAAGTATACTAACAGTAGTTGGTTAATATTAGTTTTAATATAAAAATACTGACTTGCACAATAAAAGATATATTGAGTATATTTAGGAACATTTTCTAATGCTTTGTTCAGTCTTTGGGTCATATTTTTGAAATTAGTCGACGAGAACATTTCCACACACACACATACATACACACACAAACATACACACACAAACATACACGCTCCTCTTTTTCCGAGGTGCATGTTTATTTTAATAGTTTTCAGATATAAATATGAACAAATAAGTATGACTATATTCATGTGACTTATCCATTACACGTATCTATATAAGTAATGCTCGTTCGTTTTTCAATTTCCTTTGCCGAAATCAATTGATACGACTGCCGGATCGATATCACAATTTGTAGCGTCTCGTATTTTGACAGGAATCTTCCGGGCGAATCTCAATGTTAGAGCGCATAATGGTAGCAGTTGCAGGAAGTGAATATCACTAGAAATGGGAAACACGTCCATCGAGAGAGAAACGGACTCGACGTTTTGCTTCTCCAACACTTTCCCGTCTTTCCGCAGTCGGATATCATTGATTTAATGGTGGCAAACGAGAAGCAAAGAGACTGCACCATGAATTCTTCTACGTCTCCCCGTAAACATCTGACTTTAAATCAAGACGGGACACTTGTATTCTAAATGAAGTTTTAAATTATAAAAAATTTAAGAATATAGAATTTCTACCCTCTCTTGTCAATATGTGTAGAAAAATGTTCATTGTTTACAAATTGGTTGATTATTTCTGTTAAATTCTATCGACAATGTCTGTTTAATCTTTTGTTGTATTTTCCCAATTTTCGCGTAAGAATTTGTATATCAGGATCGAAATTGTGGATAAACTGCCTGAATTTCATGTTTGTTCTGTTGTTTTTCTTCAAATAGAGAGTGTGTCCAGTAAAAAAGTGACATATTTATTCTTCGAGAAAAAATACACCGAACTGGCCCGTGTCAGTTGCCCTCTAAACACCCACATCTGAATATTATGGATTTTACTGTATCTGCGCGTGTCTTCCAAAACCTTAATCTATGAAAGAGTCAAGCTTTCTCTTTGGTTGAGATCATTGTAACGATGCTTAGACTTACGCTAACAATAAACGGCCTGCGGTAGAAACCCAAGTTTTTGTATGCTTCGTCTTTGCTTATCATATGTAAACACGGATACACCTATAATATACACAAACGCACAACCTTTTAAATAGTAGAGTTTTACTTGACCCCCCCCCACCTCACTGAGTCAGGTTATGACGTGGGGACCTGAGTGTTTTCACTCGGGCCGCTGGTCCAAGCTGGTCTTAGTTGGTCATAGCTTGTCCAAGCTTGTCATAGCTGGTCTAAGCTAGTCATAGCTGCTCTTGGCTTGTCATAGCTGGTCCAAGCTGGTTAGAGCCGGTCCAAGCTATCCGTAGCCGTAGCCGTGATACCACCAACACAGGGACGGGTCCCTGTGCCAGAATGCTACAAAAGGCTACAGTTAATCCTACTAGCTGCCCATTGAAAAAGCTGGAAATTTATTCTTTGAGAAAATACACTATCTCTAATTCGTTCATCTCAGTGGCCCTCTAAAAGCAAAGATCTGAATGTTATAAATTACTCTATCTGGAGTATACCCCTAACTCACTTGCAAAACCATTGACATGACATCATTAAAGTGGAACTTAACTGAAACTTGAAATGAAATTCCTCTTGACACTATCTGCAAAGCTATTGCCTCCTGGTTACCAAGCTTACAACTTTGTGTTGAACATTCAGGCAAACATTTCGAACATATACGATGATTGTTCAGTTTCTACATGAATTATGATAGCTAAATAAATTTGATTTCTGAATTTACCACTTTTTTACTGAGCACCCTGAACTTTTGATCGGGGTGTATGGAGTGTATCGTCAGTGGTAATAACATTGCAAGAAAGCGGTCGACTCTGCTTCATTCAGGTGAATTGAGATGAAGAACTGTACTGGTCCATGGGCGAGATTCAACTCTTACCCAAGGCTCCAAGATGTCGCATGGGCACGGCGTCAGCCAAATCCGGGAAAAGTCATCGACCTGCCGCCTAAACTGTGTGAGGGTAGCCGGAAGGCTTTCCCGACCTGACTAGTGAAGAAGAACGCATTTCCCCAACCCACCTATACCAAGCAACCATCGGCCAGTCGACAGCATGGGTATAGGAGCTGCGCCTCAGAGATCAACGTCTCTACCAGTGGGAGGAAGAACTTTTGGGAGTAAGGACGAGGTAGCCACAACATCCCCGGTGTAAAAGGAACCGACAAGCCATTGCACTATTTTGCTTTGGATGTCACCATGAAACACAAATACAGCCGAGGGGAATGTTGACTATAATGGCGCAAAATGCTCTATGAATAAATGATGATTACTTTCGATTGTCTCAGTCATTATCAAGAGTCGTGTATTGTCAATGTGGTGGGCAAGATTCCGACAAGAGAACAAATATGAAAATCGAACAGTCTATAAAACGTTCGATCCTGATATACAACATCTTAGTATGAAATTGGAAAAATGCAATATAAATTAAGCAGACGGACTTTGTCGGCTGTGTTTAATAAAGTTTGTTTGGATAATTACTTCCTGCTTAAATATGCCGTATCAAATTGCTTGACATAGACATTGACTAAGTTTCATTTTGTTTGGCACAAGGTCACGAGGAATGAGATAGAACACTTTTGCATCAATTTCGACATCTAGAAATTCAGTTTTCAAAATCGCCTGTAACTGTGAAAGACCAACGACTATAGTCACAACTGCCTCAGCTAACACGTAATTCTTTGCGTGGTTAAATGGAAATCAACGTTTTCAAGAGTTTTGCTATATGAAGATTTATATATCATGAGTGGATCAATATGAAATTATCGATCAGGGTTCGCGTACGAGAAAAGGTTTTATATGAAATAATAGATCCAACAAATACATTGCAATTTCCACTAGTCAAGCGTTGGATTTTAGCATACGTATATAGTTTATGGAGATATGAATACGAAATTTCCGTGAAATATTCCCTACTATTCTTACTTAGTATCATTGAAGCAAGATACTACCAGACAAGAGAGTGAGAGAGAGAGAGAGAGAGAGAGAGAGAGAGAGAGAGAGAGAGAGAGAGAGAGAGAAATATGATTAAAACTGATCAAAACTTCTGATGGTAGCTATTCTCTCATATTCTCAAACAGATCTCTGACGCTCATAATTCATATAGTATATATAATATTTCGCAAAAATGATAAAAGCGTATGCCAAAATCTATTTATTGTGTTTTTAAGTCCATAAAAAATTCTTCTTCTTTTTCAGTGTGCCCTGTCCTCCAAGCATGTGGCTCTCCACAACTTCCTGTTCTTTGTTGCTCTTAGTAAGTTTTGTCTTTTTTCTCTAACAATTAATCCCTTTTCGTTAGGCAGGTTATGCACTGTTTTCCTATTTCCCTCTTGCCCTCAACATGTCTCGTGAGTGTCAAATTTTCTAAGCCCTCTTTCCTCATTATGTGCCCTAGAAACTTCAACTCTCTTTCTGATTCTAAATATAATTGTCTATTTTGCTTGAATTTTCTCTATAACCACGTTATGTCTCAAATTTCAGTCTATGCTGTGTGGAACTACATTTCTATTGCTTCAAATCACTTCTTCATCTGTGAGGAGATTGTCCAGTACATAAAGGTTCAGTACTCTTTTCTTTGTTTCCCAGGAATTTTCCTCTTTCTTAATACTTTGCTTAGCTTTTGGAAGGTAACTTTTGCTATTCCAATGCGCCATTAAATTTCGGTGTTTCCATTTTCAGTTCCCTGTTAAAATACTTCCGAGATATTTCAATTTTCGTACTTGCTTGATTTTGGTGTCCCCAATTCGAGTTCGCATCTTGGGTTGTTCCTCTTGCTGTAAACCGGACAGTCTGTCTTCTTACAATTGAGGCTTAGTCCTTTCTTCTTGCTTCCCTTCATTATCTTCCATAGGAGTTCCTTTAGTTTAATTTTCGCGTCTGCTCTCAAAACTGTCTCATCTTCATGTCTTATGTTGTTAAAATTGTGACCGTCAATAATAATAATAATAATAATAATAATAAATAATCGCTGGCCACTCGTAACCGAGGATGTCTGTCTACAAGTGAGGCTAGCTAATCCCCATTACAGACGCCTGCTCGGTTACATTTGTGTTTGTTCAACACCCACAGAGCCCACCTGTAGTTTATACTGCAACTATGCTCAGCTGACCTTAGTTTCTGGGAGAGAGCATATTATCTGGCGTGATCAACAGTCTAAACAAAGCCAGCACACTCGAACACTCGGTCATAATGACTTGTGATATCAGCTAGCACAACCATCGTTGGGTTTCGTCTATCCAATTTAACTTAGGCTTAGGTTAACACGTGGTATGGTTTTCAGGCACTTTCCAAATGTGCTGCATGTTAGCAACGCCTTCCCCAGGCCTACAATATTGTCTTCGTGATAAATCGACCATACAAAGCCGGGTCTCACATTTAGAAAGCGAACGTTCTAACCACTCGGCCATGTGCTGATATTATGATCGCCAATAATGAAGCCTTATAGAACTTCTAATTCTCAAAGGATTCTCTTATTATAAAGGTTGAATAAGTCCGGTTAGAAGACACACCCTTGTCTTACATCTCTTTCTGTTTTTGTGTATTTACACAATTTATTTTCTATCTGCATGCAGTTTACTCCGAGTCTAAGTTCTGGATTATTCAGAATTTATTATTACTTATCGTTCCCAAAGTTTACCTTGAACTTCAAACATTTATGATTTTCAAAATTCAAATCCTCAAAGAATGAAAATTCTTGAAAATTATAAGAAATCAATAATTTCTTATTTGTATTTTTGATGACTTTGTGCGATTGCAGAAGATTGAAAACGGATGTTGCTCCTGCAACATGGCATTGCTTCTGACCTAGCATCTCGGTTTCAGTCCGTTTCCCACCCGCCGTAACGTAGCTTCCCTATGTCTTTTCAATAAATACTTACATGCTCTCTTCTATGGTACGTAGACGCTATTAATTTAGGCACTGTACTAGATTGACAACAAGGTCTCATCATTTTACAGTTGAAATGGCTAGATGGAACCGCAAGTTCTATGATAATGGATTCTTCTTCTGCTCTTATGGCTTGCAGAGCTCTCTTTCAGCTTTTTGCTTTCCAGTCAACTTTGATTTCAAAAATGTAAATGCAATCGTTATCTTCTGTCTTTTTGATTTCTTTTCTTTTCTTTTATAGCCCATCTTCTTCATAATGATTTCTTTTGCTTATATTCTTTCACGCTCAGTAACCCACCGCATCTTAGTGGCTTTGTTACTTTGATTAGGGTGAAATGATAAAATATAATAATAATAATAATAATAATAATAATAATAATAATAATAATTAAACTATTTATTATTTTTATAATAAATAGTTTAATTTTTGTAGAGCTGCTGTTGGTAGAGGAGAATTCGGTTTGCTAAGGCAGGGATTTTTGAGTTTGATTTTAATTGAGAGCATATTCTTCATTTCAGATCAGCGCTGTTAACTAAAGGTCGTAGAATGACGGTCTGAATAGTTGTGATAAACCCGAATAAAGCAGAAAAGTATTAGTAAAAAAGTAAATCATGAAGGAACATCATTATCTCATAATTTAATTCCTTTAATATTTTAATTTGACTGCATTTAAGCTGGTTGAGAAGTCAGTTTCTATTTATTGAATTTATTTTATAGTTATTTGCAATAATAGCGCAAAGATTATTGGCGCGTAAAATGGAATCGGCGAAACGAATTCAAATTCCGGCTTAGTCAGTGGCGTTCACTTTCATAGTAAGGAAAAATCATTAATCCATCACTTCTCCTCAGATACGGATTAGATAGTTACGCTGACCTGACTCTGTAGCACTGTTTGGAAACCAGTCTAAAAGAAGAAAACACCTTTTCCAAACCGCTCCACTATCTTTCCCAAGAAAGCAAAGCAAGTCAAAGAATAAATATTAGGTTGGTGCAAAAATAATGTCGTTTTCTCACATAGTAATATATGTGAGAAAACGACATTATTTTTGCACCAACCTAATAATACGGATCTGTAGAGAGCCTGCATACTGAAGAAAGATAAAGTTTTAAAAATATCACAAAGTATATAGTTTTCTTAGAAAAGGTTTGATAATTATCTAGTTCACGATTAACAGACGCGTGCAGTTATCTTCACTTAACAGATATTTAGATAGTTTATTCTCAATTTGACGGCATATAAGGCGCACTTTCTTTTTTAATAAAAATACCTTTCAAAATTCTCTTGCAGTTTATATACCATATGTAGGTTTGAAATTCGTGATAGTCGGCTGAAATGAACTACCTGGCAACTCCTATTAGCTTAGACTTTAGAGGAACTTTCATATACCTATTGTCATTATTTAAAAGGCTATTATGCAGATTAAAAGTATTATCATTGATAATATTCATTATATTAATTTCATCACGTTTAATATTAGTATTTTGTTTCACTAAAATTATATGCAATAAATTCAAATTATATATTTGTCAAATATATTTGTTTCATGAATATTTTTCTTGCGATAACTTTCGGTTGCTTTGCTATAAATACAATCAGAATTTTTACATCCTAATTAGTCAACTAAGACATTTACAAGACGCAGGTTGTACAAATCATATAAATGAAAATTTTTGACTAAATTTTAACGGTAACTGTACTTTTTTGCTCAATTCTAATAATTGCTTGATTTTTATTTTTTTTTTTTTACCTTTGGATATAATAAAGTTTTTATAGGGTCGTTGTTCTTTTTTTCCTATTTTTGGTTTAATTGTAATCATGGCGTGTTTAACCAAAATAATACCTCATAAATATAGCCTAGGCTGTACTATTTACTAATAATTTTACTAATTACAAATTTTTCCTTGGTTTGCTCTGCTGAAATTGGGGTGCGTCTTATACATCCGCGCGTCTTATATGCTGTCAGATACAGTAATTATTTATAAAATGGCCTGAAGCAGATTGATTGTAAATTGCTTTGTTTTTCAATAGAAGGTGTTATGTTTTTGCCGTGTTACGGTAAAAACAGCACGCAAGCAAATATTCAGAAATCGGACGATTGTTACTCAGATTAAATTACGTAAAAATGTGATCGATATGTATACTGTATTCAACTTGAAACTGCACATCATTTCGGGGCCTATTCCATAACTACTGCTGTTGCACAAGCAAACCAGTAGGAGCAAATTGTTTCGCATCCATTCAGCGTTTTAGTTAGAAGTAGAATAAGAAGAAACCAGAAAATGTATATTTGTCATAGAGAAATGTGAGGGTTTATATTTTAAACATAAAACTTCACTCCCAGCTCATCTGTAGTATCTCTGTCCGATTTTTAACTAAAATGGAGACTCTGCGGAGTGATAGTGATTTTCAAAGTGTAACTTAGATGTGGCACAAGGCCAAAAGTAGGGGGTACCCAGTGAGAATCGAACTCACTACTCAGTCGAAATTGTTCTAGCGAGACAAACTTGCTAACTATTACAACACCTCGATGTGCCCCAAACTGCGGAGTAATATGCGCATAACTCTGTCCATAGTTTCTGCTATGACTTCAAAGCAAGATTCACACAAGACATGCGAATTCGACGATATCCCTGCAGTTGTCCTAAAGAAATCTGCTCTAAACTAGCTCGTTTACAACAATTGCCACGTTGTTTCTTGCTTTCTAGCTTGTTGAAAGCCTCCTCTGTAGTACCTAATTTTAAAAGCCCGGCGAACTCCTCAAATTATCGCCCTATTAGTCCCTTACCTCTTTTTGATAAAGTACTCGACGCTCTAATCAACGCCGAATTGGTTAAGCATCTTACTTCGCGCGGTCTCCTTTCGAATAAACAATACGGCTTCCGTCTCACCAGGTCAGGTCAGCCGCTGATGTGATAACGGTCATCACAGAATACGTCTATCAAGGTTTAGATAGGAACGGCAAATCTCGGACTGTGGCTATAGATATCTCAAAGGTTTTCGACAGGGTTTGATATGCTGGCCTTCTACACAAGCTCAAAGGCTACGGTGTCACAGGACGAACATTTAGCTTGATCCAGTCGTGTAGGTGAATCCCGAGAGATCACCTTTAATTGGGGTGGGGGCGAATGCAAATATGTGTATGTGAGAGTAAATGTTGATATTCGGTGACATGGTAATCTATTCCTTACCTAGTCATTTGATCGGTCATTTTTCCGAATCCAACTGACATCTTAATCGCTATAAGCCTTCAGTTTATAGAAATGATGTAAAAGCAACTGAGCCAGCTGTCTACATCGGTGAAGATGTATCACTTCTCTGTATGTCTGTAGAGTTTCGTTTCTGTTTGCTTTTACACAAGGTGTTATTGGACAGTGTTGTCTTATTCTTGATTGTTTGCCGTCCTGGGTATGACGATAAACTATATCTAACAGCAAGGCCTCTGATCGGAAGGTTTTGAGAAGCGTGGAACCACCTCTTGATTGCTGTTGTTCCCAGGTTCCCCCTGACTCGGGGTAGTAGCACCTGCTAGAGTCCCAGCTATGGGCAAAATATTTAACTCCCCAAACTGGAGTCAAACCATTATGAAAGTATAAATAGATTTTTATAGTAAAAATACCGACAATATATTTTTGACAAAAAGAAAAAAATTACCAGCAATACATTTAAAAATATTGCCAGAAATATATTTTTGAACAAAAATATCACCAGCAATACATTGGACTCTCGACAAAATCTGATCTACAAACTGATTTCTTCCAAAGAATACATATTCTATTCATGCGAACCTATTCTAAAAATCTTGACATTAAATAACCCATTGAGGTTGATATGGCGTAAAATAAACTAAACCCAATCGAACACTGTTTGTGTGTTACGTCAGGTATTGTGTTTTAGGCAGTAAAAGAGTGCATATTTTTTTTATTACTATCCTTTCAGACATTCTTTCCTAGGGCCTACCATAATTGCACTCTTTTACGAAGGACTTTTTCAAAATGGCATTGAGTAAATGTTTTTGGTAGGAAATCAACAGCTAATATTTATCTGCATGCCCGTTTACATTATTCCGTAACAAAATTCGGTAAAATCCGTACCTTTTCTAAAGGAATTAATTCAACATATACACGAATAAACTAAACAGAATAAAAATAACGGTATATATATATATATATATATATATATATATATATATATATATATATATATATAATTAAAAAAATAATTGAGATACAAAAGGAAATTGGCGTAAATCAAAGTTGGGTGATAAAGAAAACTAAATAAAGAATGTTACTTTCAAATGTCTAAGTTCAATAAAAGTCTACAGGCATATAGATGGAAAGAAAGAGGGAACTTACTTATATAGAGAGGGTGAGGGAGAGAGAAAGAGAGGGAGACGAAGGGAGGGAGAGAAAAGAGGCTGATAGAAAAAAGGTGAGGGAGAGAGAAAGAGAGAGAGACAGAGACAGAGACAAAGAAAGGAGAGAACGAGGGAGTGAGAGAGAGAAATGAGAGATGGGGAGAGAGAAAAAGGGAGAGAGAAAGAGGGTGAGGGACATAGAAAGTGAGAGAATGAAGAGAAGATAAATAGGGAGAGAGTGAAAGAGGGAGAGAAGGAGAGAGGTGGGAGGATTTACGCATACAGTGAAAGAAAGAAGCTTTAATGAGCGGAAGTCGAGTAGACGTTTGAAGACAGTTCCTTTGAAGTTGGTGGTTGTCGAAAACGAAACCTGTTGAAAGCGAGTACGTCTTCTGAATTTCCGTTGCGACTCCTGTTTATATTTCTTCTTATCAGAGTATAAGACTTTTCAACGCCATAATAGAACGATTAGATTGACTATAATCCTTCATCTATTCCCCGTGAGATGATTCCATATTACGCACACAGCTACTTTCGCTGGTTCCCAAACTGTATGACTTTAAATGTGCTACTAGGTTTGTATCTCAGGCCCACCGTTTCACTGTCAAAACGGATAAATGTAGCCGTCTCTTCTATTCCAATATCTTCATGTCTCGCACCTCTCGCCTGTGGAACTCTTTTTCTCTTACTTGCTTCCCTGATAGTTATAATCTCCAGATATTCAAATGCAATGTCAATCGACATCTCCACATGACTTGATCTATTCCCTGTCCTTCTCTTCATCCTTTCCTCTATCATATCTCTCTATTCTTGCTCCTACACTCTATAAACCCTTGCGTGCTAGTGGCACTCTCGCCTTGCTTTAAAAGCAATGCTTTAAAAAAATATAAAATGGATTCAATGAAACTGATTTTGTAATTTTCAAAATCGAACGAACGGGCGTTGTTTTTTTTTTTGGAGGGGGGGTGGATGTGTGAGAGCATATGTGTCTGTTTAGTCCACCGTTTTCATTTAAAATATGTCTACATTTAGCTTTTGAATATTTTATTTTATATCGTTCAGGACATGGCGACAATAGATTTTTGGAATTTATCCTATAATAGTTTTTCTATGCTTTATCAAATTATTCGATTACGCTACTTGTGAATCAATGTTTTGTCTTTTTTTCAGTTATTTTTGCTAATTTCTTTCGCTTTCTTTATCACTCGTTCTTTATTGCAAACTACCAACAGTGTGGCGCCATCTGGCTTTTCACAGGTCAACCGTACAGCAACAATTGTTCTTGAGCAGGCCCCGAAACAAGATATGGGTTTCAGTAGATGAATACAGACAGTAATGGGCGTCAGTTATAAAGCAAAAAAAAAAAAAAACAAAAACAAAAAAAAAAAAAACTTAGTGTTGCAGTTCTTCGAGACTAGCACTAGTTGCGGACTTCAGCCAGAGATGAAATAGAATTGTCAATATGATCATCTGGCCATTTCATTACTATTTCCTTTCTACTCATTTGTTTTGGATCACCGTTAGGGTTATTACTGAAAGTGGGGGGATGGATATGCTCTTCCTCTTCAACGTTTCCCCTCCAATCTTTTTTCCCGAGTGAGATGACTTCTTCAGTTTCACGATCCTTTCAGAATGCCCACTTCAGTTTCATCGTCTTTAGGCTGTTCTCCTTCGCTTGTAAAGCGTCCGAAAAGAATGTCAGGAAGTGTGTACCGTTTTATTAAAGCTTCTAACATCGAAATAAAGGAGAGGAGGAAATGAAGAAAGAGAATGAAGAGGATGAAAAGAAAAATGAAAAGAACAACACAAAATGAAAAAGAAAAATAAGACGAATAAGAAAAAGCAAAAAGAAGTGGTGTCGAAAGAAGAGGTGTGTACACGGTGTAATGTTTATCGGTGCCAACGGAATTGGCAGGCCGAGTTCAAATTGAAGTCGAGGCTGCTATGTTCATTTTGCACGGTTATAAATAATAACAGAATGAATAGAGAGTTAACAAAGAAGAAGAAGAAGAAAAGGATTAAATGCTCCGGAATTAAAAAAAAAACAGTTTGACTTTCTTTGAAGGAAGGAAAGTTAGCACTTTTCAGAGCGATTCCCTTTTAAATTGGATAAGAAGATGTAAGAGAGAGGGATAAACAGAAACGAGGAAGATAAAAGGAGAAAGGGAAGATGAAAAATAAGATATAGAAAAAGCGAAAGATAGAGAAGGAGAGAGAGAGAAAGAAAGACAGAGAAAGTAAAAGAAAAGAGGCGAAAGAGAAAAAAAAAGCCGTTGACAACCGTGATTATCAAAGAAAAAGAGAAGGGAAAACAGGAAGAAAGAAGCAGCCTAAATTGGTAAAAAGAAAGAGTAAAAGCGACAAAAGCAGAAGGGACAAGAAGAACGATAAAGAGAAAGTAAATAAAGATAGAGACTTAGATTTAGAAAGATAGAAAGAAAACAAGGAAGAAAGAAAGGTAGATCGGAAGAGAAAGTGAATGATGGAGAGAGAAGAAAGAGGAAAGGAAGAAAACTGCAAAAAACAAAAAACAAAAAAAAACTAATCTTTTATACTCTTTTTCTCGGCTTGTTCCTAAAAGCCGAGAAAAAGAGTATAAAAGATTCGTGCATAGACATTCCATCTCTCGAAAAAGAGAGCGAAAAAAGAAAATTGTTTTTACACGAGGTATAAAATTAAAAGCAAGAATTACCTATTCTACCAATTTTCGCTTTTAATTGGTTGATTTGCATGACATGTTTTTTTTTATTTATGTTCCAAATATTTCAAATACGTCCCACTAGCAACGGATGTGAGGATTTTCATTAAGTTTTAATGAAAAGCACGGTCATTGACTTTGACAATAATATATCTTTTCATTCGCTCTTCCAATGTTTCAAACCATTAAAATACGTTGCAATGTTTACCTCATTCAGAAGAAAAACAAAACTTATTTATTATGACAAAAATCAATTTCAATGAGACATATCCTTTTTTATCTTATTTATGAAGTTCGCCTAAAAGTGGCGTTTAATTATTTCTAATGGCACTAATATTGTTGCCATATCCGGTATGATACTCCTGCTGTACATCCCGAAATTCTTGAAAAAATTCAAAGAAGGGCTTGTGATACAATCGTTCCTGACCAGGCATCTCAACTTGAGTCACTTTCTCAAGGACATGACGTAGCTTCCCTCTGTCTTTTCTACAAATATCTTCATTGAAACTGTTCTGATGAGCTTTTTTTTTAAATCTTGGTGCCCCGACTACACGAATTTAAGCGTGCTACTAGATTGGCAAATAGGTCTCACTGATTTACTTATGAATTAACTAAATGCAACCGCCACTTCTACATTAAGTTTCTTTTCTCACACTTCTCACCTGTGGAACTCCCTTCTGATTTTTTACTTCCTCGATAACTACAATCTTAAAAAAAAAAGTAACTGCAACGTTAATCGCCATCTTTCATTTTCTGGAACTTTATTCCATTTTGCCCGTTCCTCTATACGCCCCCCCGTTCTCATTCTCTTTCATTTCCCCCCGTCACCTTCTGCGTTGCGTTCTAGTGTCTTGCTTATTTAGTAATGAAATCAAAATTGATTTAATTTGATTGATTCATTTTTTACGGTTTATCAACTCTTTGCAGGTTATTTAAAGGCAGAAAATATATTTAGATTGTAAGCTTACAGCGCCTGGTATTCCGAAAGTGCACGTAAGGGAATATAATGAACCTAACATCATTTGGAATTCGGCTGTCCGATTAATATTTCCGAACCATTAACCATTATACCACCTGCACATTCAAGATTACAGTAACTGGTATTCCCAAGCGGTCACCCATCTAGGATCAACATTGCTTAACTTCAGTGATCGTACGGGAATCGGTTTTTCAACATGATGTGGCTGTAAGCCAAGAAATTTCTTATTATTTATTGATTAATTTTCTACGGTTTATCAACCTTTTGAAGTTTATTTAAAGCCAGAAAATATTTTTAGATTGAAAGAATTTTTTTTTGAGATAATAATGATTTAGTGATACAAGTTTTCCTAAAGGAGGGGAGAAAGGAGAGGAGGTGGAGTCATATGTTTCCAAAAAGGAAATTTGCTTAAGTGAATATAATGAAACCCGGATCTCTCATTAACAATTCCGAGCCATTATCTAATAGATCACCCGCACATCTAATCTTACAGCAGCTGGTATTCTCAAGCGGTCACCCATCTAGGTACTGGCCAGGTTCGACGTTACTTAACTTCAGTGATCGTACGGGGGATCGGTCATTCAACGTGATGTAGCTGTAAGCGTAATTGAAAATGAACTGCATTCTAATGCAAAAGACTATCTCTGAAGACTAGTTGTTGGTGTTTTCTGTTTCGGGGTTACATCAAATGCAAGCGGCCAAGAAAGTTTCTAAAATCGATAGACTACTGAACAGCGAAGAATACGTGAAGTGCCACCTCTTGCTAGATATAGCAGATCAAATATTGCAACATGACAGAACACCTTGCCGAACATCTCGTGCAACAAATAAGTTTCTCACTGGTGAATATATTGCAATGTTACAAGTTTGTCTTTCCCAAAGCGCAGAGCGTAACATAATCAAATCAATATAGAATGAGTTGAAAACTTGTGTGTATGACAAGTAGCCAAATAACATACAGGGGCCTTGGATTTACTGGCAAGATTTTAATATCTCTAAATATACAAATAAATTTAATTCTACTTTTCCTCTAGTGTTATATAACTTTCCCATGTTCTTTTTTCAGTACCACCATGATTTCAAATCTACTCATGTTCAACATATGGGTAAATCTGACAACTTGCATTACAATTAGCACTGATACTACTCTTGAAATGACATCATAGAACACTTCAAATTTCTTAGTAAAATTTATATACAGTTCTGTGCAAAAGTGAACTAAAATAATATTTAAAAAAAAATTGTCTCTTTTTTTCCAGATGATCAATAAATCTTAATTAAACTATATATTTGTTAAGAAAAAGCTTTATTAAATCAATTACAATCTCTTTCAAATTTTTTTTTATCAATATTAGTTAATAATTGAAAATGTGCAAAAGTAATTGAACGCTTATATTTAATATTTGGTTTTTCATTTGAATTTACAATGTCAACCAGTCTTTTTCTATAATTTTTAAGATGATTCTGGCTAAGTGCCGATTTTTGACCATTCTTCTCAATCATAATGTTGTCAGTACCATGTTTAATGGTTGGTATCAACTTCTCTCCAAAAGCCGTATTAAAAGCTCACCAGATATACCCCATATTGTTGCTCCCCAAAAGCTCTAGTTTGCTCTCATCCAAATTTAACACCTTTTACCAGAATGTTTCTAGCTTATTAATATGAACTTTAGCATAGTTGAAGATAGCAAGCTTGTGCTATTTCGTAAACAGTAGATTTTCTAGGAATTCTGCCATGAAGATCGGCATTGTTCAGATTTCTTTGCACTGTAGATGTATACACATTGATTCCAACATTGGCCCGTGAGCATTGGAGAACCGCAAAGGCCACAGCAGGATTTGCCTGCGTTTGCCGAACTAGATATCTACTTGTTCTTGCTGTTGTTTTTCGCGGACGACCAATTCTTGATTGTGATGCCGTCACACCAAAGACCTTCCATTTATAAATATGTTACACTATGGAGAAGTGCACTCCAAATTCTTTTTATAGATATTTATAGCCTTCTGCATCATTTTAGGTTTCAACTATACAATTTTTAAAGCTCCAGGATGTTCTTTTGATCTTTGCATAAGTACTTTTTAAATTTAGTCTCTAACTGCACACTTTTGCATATACAATGAGTTATATTGTTTGATCGTAGTATATACAGATTACTAAAAAATGAACATGCGTCATTTTGATTTTTACATGTACACAAAAAACTATTTACACTGGCACCTATGTAAAACAAAAATACAAAGTGTAAATGTAAGAGTTCACTTACTTTTACACATCTTAATTTTTAATTAATATTTTTATTCATGTTTGATAAAATTATTTGAAAGTGTTTTTAATTCATTTAATATAAGTCTTTCTTAATGAATATATAGTTTAATTAAGATTTGTGGATTATCTTAAAAAAAGAGACAGTTATATTAAATATCATCTTCACTTACTTTAGCACAGCACTGTATATATATAAGATAAAACCTGAAGGAGGAATTTACTAGCCTGTAATAATTGTCACAAAAATGTATAGGCGAAACCTCAAGGAATCCAAATAAAAGATTATATGAACGAAAAAGTCACATTTTATAAAACGAAAGGCATCACAAGTAAATTTTTTCCACTTTGTCAAACATTTACCCAATATTGTTCTTGATATATATATATATATATATTTTTATTTATTTATTTATAATATGGACAAAGTCCGACAATTATTTTAAGACATTTTTATAGATACAAATATTTAAGTAAATGCTCTGTTTATAATAAGCACCATTAAACAGCATTTACCGACCTGAATGTCCGAGAAATTTTCACAGAAAATATTCGTTCTCCGACATGATTAGAACCTGTATCCTATACGGAACCTTCATGTAGCTTGACGTGCCTTTAACCGATTTGGCCACAGAAGAGCGTTTAGACAGCAAGGTCGAATTTACTGTATTTGAACTTCAATCTTCTATGAATCCCTCACGTACAATCATATCTGCACATGGCGTATCAAATGTAAACAAATGACGTCACACATTTTTTTTTCTTATTTTTTCTAAACCCTATTCCGCCATCCATTTACTAAACATCGCTAGGTAGTTTATCCGTTGTTTTCTTCTGTCCCCTTTGCTTTTAATCTTCCCTGTGAGTATCGAATTTTCCAAGTCCTCTTTCCTCATTTATGTGTTGCAGAAATTTCAATTATATCTTCCTGATTCTAAGTATAAGTGTCCTTTTTGTTTTCATTTTCTCATAAACTTCGTCGTTGCTCACAAGACCGTTCCATGTTATTCTCAGTATCATTCTGTTGGTTAAAGTTTCTTTTTCATCTCTGAGGAGATTGTTCTATCTCTATATATAGGGTGGAGTTTTATCCCTTATTTACTGTTAGGGATGGGATTTTTAATTTCTTCTAAATTCTCCTCATTCTCTTTACCTTCGAGTAGCCCCCTGCGTCTTAGTGGTATTATCGCCTTATTTCGGGTAAATGGATTAGCACACACACACACAAACACACATATAATATATATATATATATATATATATATATATATATATATATATATATATATATATATATCACGAGGTAACCAGCAACTGATTTTTTAAAAATGGGTTAATTTATATCCCCTCTAGTAGCGTACGATGCTACAACAAGTGTAATTGGATTTAGTGGAATGATTAATACAGTTATTTTGACAGATGAAGCTAAAATTGAACTTTTAGGGCATAGGAATCAAAAGTTATGTTTGGAGGAGAAAGAACACCGTGCACAATGTTAAAAAAAATACCCTATGCCAGGAGTGGAGAATGGCGGACACATCATTTTATGAGGTTTCTTGAGCAAAGAACGTATCCGGAAACTCAGCAGGGTTGAATGAAATAGACTTACTAAGCAAAAATTGCATTCTTTTGAAAAAATCTTTTACCTTCTTAGACTATGTAGTCAATTCATTTTCCAGGGAGAAAATGACCCAAAATAGACTTCGAAAAGAATGATTTTTTTTTGTTGAAGAGAATGATTAACGTAATGGAAGGGTCTTCTCAATTACCTCAACTAAATCCAATAGAACATTTTCGGAATGAATTGAAAATTGATTTTTATAAACGGAAGCCTTAGAATCTGAAGAATTTAAAACGATTCCTCATAGAAAAATGGTCGAAAATAACAGTCAAGAGGTACAGAATATTTATTAAAAGCTACAGAAACTTTCTGTTATCAATGATCGCTACTAAGAAGGGACTTAACTAAATATTCTTATGGAATCGCATAGTTACACTATGTGAGATAATATGAAAGCCAACATTTTTATAATAAAATTAGTATTAAACAAGCAAGATCTCCTCGACCGAGTAGTAAAAAAAAGTGAAAAGAAATGATTAACGATCAATTGCAAGAAGCCAGAATGCATGGTAATCAATAAGAGAAAAGCCATAGATGCGATTCACAAATCAAGCAGGTTCAGAAGTTTAAATATCTGGAAAGATCCGAAAACGCAATGGATAAAATAATCATTCTAGAACTAAGCAATATCTTGAGAAAGGAAACATTTTCATTAGAAACAAAGAATTTTCCAAGCCATCCTCTTATGTAGCAGTAAATGCTGGACAATCTCCCCCAGGATGAGAAGAAAACTGGAGGCAGCAGAAAATGTGCTTCTACAGAAGGATACCGGGAATTCCATGGACGGAGCAAGGAAGCAAGAAAAAAGTCTTAAAGAAAATGGCAACAGAAAGAACTCAGAATCCGGAAAAGACAGCTGAAATTTCTTGGACAGCTAATGAGGAAGAAGGACTTGAAAAATTAACCCGCAAGGAGCATAGAGAGATCGAAGAGATAGAGGGAGTCGGCGAGTAATTTACTTGACGAGCCTGTGTGAATAGTAAAAATTCTGCTAAGAGCCACAAGCGATAGGAAGTTGTGGAGAGCTATGATTGCATGTGCTCTGAGGAAGATATACGGAATATATCGAGTGAGTTTTTTCATATATTGTTGTGGCATTGTTAGGGCCACAAATAAAGACACAAGAGAGAAATTGAGTTAAACAGATATATTAAAAGAAACAGTAATACACACATATACAGATAGAATGTTTGGTCCGACAGTCAGAGCTGACTGCTGGAAACTTCCCTCTACAAAAGGCAGCACCTGCTCCTATTTAAAGCTGGGAGAGTCCATACGTGCCTGGGTAAATTACCATAACATATATCGTTTTGAAAAATATCCATAATACCTTGTTTTGGTTGTGCCAGATTTTCTCGTGTAAACAAGGTGTAACATATGTCTTACACTTATAAATAAATTCAAAATATATAAGCCATCTAGAAACGTATATTTGATTATCACATATCCCTGAATAAATAATTACATTTCGCACCCTGTATTATTAATATTAATTCTCTTTTCACAGCATTCTTTTTCAATGCTTCTCGCGTATCCCCATTGTTAATTTAACTCAAAGTTGTTTTCTGTTACCATAGCAGGATATGACAACACATCTATGAAATTCAAGCATATTATTGTTCAAGATCAAAGTCATATTCAGTGGCAGGAAAAACCTTTAGTACAGTAAATGAAGTCACATAAAGAGTGATAAAATGTTAGCATAGGTCTCTTGACATTCTATAGTATGCATAAATATTTTTATCCATTGATTTTATTAGCTTTGAAGGCAAAGATGTGTCTTCTCACCGGCCTTATTTAAATTAGACAATGAGGCGATTCTGAGAGAATTAGAAATCCTACCAGGATTCATTATTGGCGGCCATAATCTAAACAACATAAGATCTGCAGATGACATAGTTTTGATAGTAGGCACAGAAAGGAAACTATAAGAACTGCTACAGATTTTAGCGAAGGAAAGCGAGAAGAAATAACTAAATATCAATTACAAGAATACAGAATAAATAGTTGTTAGCAAAAGAGACAACCCAAAATGCAAATTACAAAATAGAGATGACAAAATCAAACAAGTACAATAATTTAAATATCAAGGAAGTGTTTTTACGGAGGGCGTATAGTGTGACATAGAAATCCAAAGGCGCATTGGGATATCGAAAGATGTCTTCCAAAAGCTAAACAACGTATCAAAAAACAGGAAAGTTTCATTGGAAACAAAGAAACGAATTACTGGATTGCTATGTAATATCGGTATTCCTATATATTAGTGAAAGCTGGACAATCTCATCACAGATGTAAAAGAAACTTTAAGCAATAGAAGGATACTGAGAATAACATGGAACGGTCTTGTGAGCAACGACGAAGTTTTTGAGAAAATGAAAACAAAAAGGACACTTATACGTAGAATCAGGAAGATATAATTGAAATTTATGCAACACATAAATGAGGAAAGAGGACCTGGAAAATTCGATACTCACAGGGCAGATTAAAAGCAAGGGGAACAGAAGAAAATAACACACATAAACTACCTAGCGATGTAAATGGATGGCGGAATAGGGTTTAGAAAAAGATAAGAAAAAAGAGGACATTTATTATGAGCTATCAAGGACAAGAAATTGTTAAGAGCCATGATCACCAATGTCCTGAATGGACACGGCACATATAAGATTCGGCTGTTCATAGATGATTGAAAATCATTGTTGAGAAGTCATTTTTGTTTTAAAAGTGGACATCTTAAAGAAGTATATGTTATAAAAATATATGAAAAAACGGGAAGAAAAAGAAGATAATCGGTTTTTGTTCTTCACTCCCCATCGTTCAATCGAGGACAAAAAATATAAATTTGTGCAAAACGAGTAAAATTAGGTTGAAAATGACAAGAGACACTCAGCACTATGAGTTGCAGATAACCTTCAAACCTAACAACAAGTCCTACTTACTGAGGAAAGGTTACTAAAATTTAAAATATACGGTTAAGAAATAATTTTGCAAATATTAATACTTCTCTCAAGTTACACATTTCCTTTTGTGATGTTTACTTGAAAACTCCCGTGTTCAAGTAAACATTATTTTTAATATTCGTCATCTTTATCTCTGCAACACCGGCTACTTCAAATATTTTCTTGTTGCCAATACATTTTTCCCTGTATATAACCGTTTTCAATTATGTCAGATGTCCATTTTTGAACTTCTCAGGGATATTTTTTTTGTTTTTATCTTGCTTATATTTTCAATTTATTTTTTATGATTCTCTGATCTCTGTTAAGCTGTTTTCATAATTTATAATTTTGAGTTCATATCTTTGACTCCTTCCCCGGTGTAGATGTGTATATAAGTTTTTACCAAAAGTATCTTTTTCAGACACGGACGAATAAACACGCTCGAAAACCAGCTCATACGTCTGGTAGACGTGTTAGCCACCACCCGGGTACTTCAAGGTGCCTTAGTCTGTTAGTTACTATATTAAAAAAAAAAAAATTAAAAAAACTCGACTGAAACGTTTTTTCCAATAATTGCCGGGCAAAAGGTTAAATAAATTTTGAATAGGTTCCCAAGTAGGCATCTATGCGGACGATACTACTATTTATTCCTGCCTCAAAAACAATTCTAGCATGGCCGTTTGTCTTGAAAAGGGACTTCCAATCGGTTTTGGACTCGGGCGAGTATTGGCTAGTTAACTTTAATGCCTCAAAAACAAAACTGCTCTCTATTACTCACCACAGAGAACCATCCCTGCCTCTCATTAGAATATCTGACGCTCAACTGCACGAGAGCACCTCTTTGTGACTGCTCGGTCTTACATTGTCTGCTGACCTGAGATGGAACAAATACATTGAGTCAATACCTTCGTCCACCAATAGGAAAGTTGGCTCCCTAGGCCGCGCCAGGAATTTTTTTTTCAGCGGAGTTGATCCTTCAAATCTACAAATCAACCATTCGCCCTTGCATGGAGTATTGCTGCCATATATGGTCTGGAGGCCCTTTTAATTGTCTCAAGGTCCTTGATAAAATCCAAGGACGGATATGCAATGTAATTGGCCCTGATCTGGCATCTCGTCTGCAGCCACTTTCTCATAGACGTGCCGTTGCCCCCCTCTGTCTTTTTTACAAATACATTCACGGTAACTGCTCCGATGAACTGCTTTCGCTGAATTTAAGCGCTCAACTAGGCTGGCATCTCGCTCTCACCCTTTCACTGTCGAAAATGTTAAATGTAGCCGTCTCTTCTACTGCAATAGCTTCATGTCTCGCACTTCTCGACTGTGGAACTTCCTCACTTCTTGTTTTCCTGATAACTATAATCTCCAACTATTCAAATGTAACGTCAATCAACGTCTCCAGATACCCTGATCTGTCCCCTAACCGTCTCTTCATCCTTTCCTCTATCACCCTTCTTTGTTCTAGCTCCAACTCTGTAACCCCTTGGGTGCTAGTGGTTTCCCGCCTTGCTTGGGGTTGAATGCTTAAAAAAAAAGAATATATTCTTTCTTTTTTGAGTTTATATCGTTCTTACAAGCCATGGCAAAATTTATATAACTAAAAATCTCAAATCTCAATAATTATACTACGATATATATTTATTTAGAAAATGATGAAAACCCCTCATGTTGCATAAAGAAAATCTCACACAGCCAAATAAGTCACAGTAATTATTTTTATTAGTTCATTGCAAAAGTTCATACCACATTAAAAATTAAAACCAATAAAAATCAGGTACAAACTCTTGTAATGATCCAATATTAAAAACAGATTCACTGAAATTTACATGGTTTGTTCATCATTTAGGCTTGATTTTATAAACGTCAATTGCTTAATACAAATTTTTAAATCCACATAATTGACTTGAATAACAAATTTGTGCACAGCGTATGCAAATGACCTTATAAAATATTAAGAATTAGGAAAATATAATATTATTATTAACAATAATAATAATAATAATATACGATCGAACATAAAGACCGATATTAAGAAAATCATTAGAAAATACTACTACTACTACTACTACTACTACTACTACTACTAATAATAATAATAATAATAGTAATTTTGTGATAAATATCCAGAAAAAATTGGCCATCTTTTATCATGTTGCAAAATGTTAGCATCAAATGAATATAAAACTCCGCAAGATAGAGTGGACCAATATCCGCACTAGAAAATATGCAACTTTCACGGGTAGGAAACTGCAAGAAGCTGATCTGAACATTACCCAGACGCGGTTAGAGACATAGAATCTGTAACAATTTTATGCAACTTTACAATGCACACAGAAAGAACACTGAAAGCTAATCGCCCAGACATCGTGATCAAAGACCACATAGAACGGAATGGGCTTTCTTATTGACATGTAGATTATAATACAGGGTGTTTCAAAAAGAATACGCCAAAATCATCACGTGATGTGTCAATAACGAAAAAAATTACAAACCTCTAGCATGAACACATGTGTTGTATATACATTCAAGTTTCATTTCATGTTTTATAAGTGGCCACTACCGGCAGCGCAGACATCAAGGCGATATGAGAATTCCTCCCAAACACGCCTCAGCATGTCACGGTCCACCGAGTTGATTGCAGCTGTTATTCGATCTTTCAAGTGATCGATACTTGCTGGAAGTGCTGGAACATAAACTTGGTCTTTAACATACCCCCACAAGAAAAAGTCACACACAGTGAGGTCCAGGGATCTGACAGAGAGCAAGGTCTTTAGCACCTCTCCTTCCAATCCATCGCTGAGGCACGTTTTCATTCAGATAAGCTCTAACCCCGAGATGCCAATGGGGTGGTGCTCCATGTTGCTGAAAAATGAAGTCATTTGAATCTGCCTGCATTGTGACAATGGCATTTGTTTTCACGAACTCAAGCACTGTTTTTGCGTGCTTGAGTTCGCGAAAACAAATGCCATTGTCGCAAAAACAAATGCCATTGTCACAAAAACAAATGCCTTCTGCTGAGGAGTCGCCATTTTGATTGATCTTCCCACAATTCAGCTGCACCGGAAGTTATACTAACGACAGCGGTGAAACTGACACCCATTCAAACTTTGATAACTACTCTATCAAATAACCACTGATTGAGTCCACTACAATGCTATAGACCTGAAAAAATAGCGCAATGATTTTGGCGTATTCTTTTTGAAACACCCTATATATCTTTGAAGATCTTCAAAAACTATCAAAATACAAGGATCTTGAAGTGTGAATCTCAAAAATGTGGCATATGAGGACATCAATAATTCCAGTTGTGGTTGAAGCCATCGGATTGATTGGAAAAACTTTCGATAGACTCATTGAAGTGATTCCTTGTAGCCGATGCCTTAAATAAATACAAAAATTGTACTCACGAGTACAACTTACACATTACGATGAGCTTTATCTAAGTAAAAAGTGTGTGATCTTGGGGTTTTTTGGCTTCCAAAAAATGTTCAGTGGAAAATATCATAAAACCATTTCTGACCTTAGGTCTCTGGTTGGGACCCGGAAAGAAATGTGTACACAACAGAAATCGAGGGAAATAATAATAATAATAATAATAATAATAATAATAATAATAATAATAATAATAATATGCGACTAACATAAAGACTGACGTTAAGAGAATCGGAGTAAAGCCTATTGTACGAAAGGTTCTTATCTATTTGAGATCGCGCATCTTGATAGGGAACAGCCATAATGCAAGATCTCCACTGTGAAAATGAAAAACAGAGCGGAAGATATTATTATTATTATTATTATCATCATCTTCCACTCTGTTTTAGTAATATTATCTTCCACTCTGTTTTATTATTTGTAATAATAATAATAATAATAATAATAATAATAATAATAATAATAATAATAATAATAATAATATTATCATTGTTGTTGATAGCTTTTATTGATGATGCTTTATTAACATTGAACAGATAAATGTCATCAAATCAAATTTGGAATGATTAACTGGAAAAAAATCTATCTATCTATCTATCTATCTATCTATCTATCTATCTATCTGTCATGGGTCCTAATCTATAACTATAGAATGAACTCTTCCTAACACTATGTATACTACACCTCTCAAGAGAGAGGGTCCAATCGAGTCGAGCCGATAATAGTTCACTCCAAACCAGGCTGACAGTCATACTAACACCTTCCACATCTGGTATTATTATTTCATGTAATATACCTTCGTTATTTCTACTCTTGTGTTCGTGTTGTTCTTCCTTGGTCTTAACCTGGACCATAACATTATCTATCTCAGTTTGTTCATATCTATCTATCTATCTATCTATCTATCTATCTATCTATCTATCTATCTATCTATCTATCTATCTATCTTAATCTGCACTTACAAGATACAGTTAATATTACCATATACACATATATATATGTGTGTGTGTGTGTGTGTGTTGTATGTGTCTGCATATATCAGATACAATTATCGTTACATACTTATATATATTTGTGCGTTTGTCTGTGTGAGAATTTGTCAGATACAATTAACGTTGCTTGGAGATAGTGTCCATCGTATCGAACGAAATTTAAATTTAGGTCAGGTGTTTGCAAGCAGACAGCACATCTCCTGTTTGCTTCAGTATCGCAATAACCTCGACTGTTCATTGCAAAACTCTGATGACGGAAATATGGTAATTCAAAGAATTAGAACGAAGCTTTCGTTGAAGACCTTGTGTCAATCCTTGTATAATTAGTGTGCACGTGAAGACAACGCACTTCTCTTCTGATTTGTTCTGGCGAGATAACTCCTTATCCTGAGTAGTTCGAATGTCTTTTGTTGAACATTGGAAGACGGGTGTGGAGCGCATCTTTCTTAAGGCAAAGATGTAAATAATAAGTGTACAACAATGAAATATACAACTTACGAAAATAATTTAAAAATAAATTATAAATATCTGATCTTGTGAATTGAAGAAAGCATAAAAATAAAATAAGAAAAATGATGATTCGATAATCTTTTTATCTTGTGAAAAAAGACAAAAAAATTTGCTTTCTTTCTTACGTTATAACATATATATATATATCAACCCAACACTTATTAATTATAGAAGAAGAAGAAGAAGAAGAAGAAAATAGTAAAGAAAGAAAGAAAGAAAGAAAGAAGGAAAGCAGATGTAGAAGAAGATGAAAATGGATAAAGAAGAAGAAGAAGAAGAAGAAAAAGAAGTTAAAAGAAAAAAGAAGAAAAGGAAGAAGTGGAAGAAAAAGAAGCAGAAGAAGAAGAAAAGATGAGGAAGAGGCAGAAAATGAATGAAGAAGAAAAAGGAAGAAGGGAAAGAAGAGGAAAGAGGAAAAAGAAGTAGAAGGGAAAGTAGAAAGAGGAAGAATAAAGAAGCAGAGGAAGATGAAGAAAAGAAGAAAGAGAAAGGAAAAGTGGAAGGAAAAGTAGAAAGTGAAACAAGAAAAAGAAAAAAGAAGAAGAAAGCGGAGGATGAAGAAGAAAGAGAAAGAAAAGAAAAGATGTGGAAGAAGTCGTAGAATAAGATAGAGATATCAAAAGGACAAGAAAGATGAAGAAGAAATGGTAATAGATATAGTAGTAAAAGAAGAAGAAAACAATGTCAGAGTGGCTAGAAGAAAACAAAAAGAAAAGATGAAAAAAGAAAAAGAAGACAAAGAAGAAGAAGACGTGAAAAGGGCTAGAATACGAAAAAAGGAAGAAGTGAAAAGAAAAGTAGAAGAAAAATGAAAAAGTAGAAAACAATGTCAGAGGGGCTAGAAGAAGAAAGTGGAAGAAGAAGTAAAAGGAAATGTAGAAAAGGAATAAAAAATAAAAGACTACGTCAGAGGGACAAGAAGAAAAAAAAAAAGAAAAGTAGAAGAAGAAGATTAATAAAACTAAAAAGAGTTGTACGTACATACACGACAATGTTAGGTACAATAGATATTTACAAAGCTTAGCATAGTTTAGTGCAAAGCCACAATATGAGAAATAGATGATTCAAAGATTGTATTGCGCCATTTCTCTTGACAGTATGTCTGTTGCTGTTGAAAAACACTCAAAAAACATTCAAAATCATGGTTTTATAGTCAAACTCGAACACCAAACTTTATTTGTGAACCCGAAATAATTTTCCTACTTTCCCATAATCTAGTAGAACCTCAAGATACTATACCGAGTCCTTACTGCTTCAGATAAAGCTAATAATGGGAGTTACTTGACAATATCCGTCACCACCCCTAAAAACAAGCGACAGGAGGTGTACTGTATTACACGGCATCAATCACCTTCCCACTAATAGCTATCATAGGTATTCATTTAACTTAGTTTAGTATGGCAGTGATCAAACAAAAGGAAAAAGAGCAGGAAGATAGTACTGCGCCAATCAATCAACTAGAGATTTTCTGCCCGACTTGAACAGCAACATTCGAAATCTTGGATTATACCTGCGTTTGAACAGCGACTCTTGACATTCGTACTAAAAGTGCGTAAACTCTCTCAGCCACAAGGCAAGCGTCGTTGTTACGATTTACTTACTTTGCCCCGTTGATATTGAATGCAGATCATTCTTTCCTTGTTACTGCAATTCAGTTACTGCTACAATTAGTACCAGTACTATTTCCCACTTATTGGAAATGCTTCTTTTCCCATTAAAAGTTCAACTCGATTCCGACTGCTACTAATCCGACCAGCTCATTTGTTTTCTTCATTTTTTTTTTATCATCTAGAAAAACCGCAACGTCATTCTCGCTTTATCTAACCCACTTTTACTAATGCTCTTTGCCAATGTTACCCTACTTTTTGTTTTCAATACAGACTGCTACAAACGTTAAGAACATATTCGCGAGATATTTTTATCTTAACTTGGTCAATCTCGCGCGAATAATAATAATAATAATAATAATAATAATAATAATAATAATAATAATAACAATAACAATAATAATAATAATAATAATAACAATAATAACAATAATAATAATAATAATAATAATAATAATAATAATAATGATAATGATAATGATAATGATAATAATAATAACAATAATAATAATAATAATGTGACTGTTATACCGTTATCTGAATTTATGTCATGAGGGACATATTGGGCTTCGTATATTTGTAAGAAAGCATCACTTAGTTGGCTTGCTGTACCCTCATTCACTCACCCACCCACTCATACAGTCTCTCACTCACTCACATACACATTCACTCACTCACTCATTCCACAATCACTCATTCTCACAAATACTCATTCACATAATCATTCATTCACACACTCAGTCACTCACTCACTCAAACATACACATACACAGACACTCACTGACTAACACGCTCACTCTTACTCGTTCACGCAATCACTCATTCACATACACACACTAAATCATTCACTTGCACTCACAAACATACACAAACACTCACTCACTCATACATTCACTATCTCACTCACTCATTAAATCACTCACTCATCCACACCCACACTCACTCAGTCACACACACACACACAAACACGCAGACATACATTCACACACTCACTCATAATAATGAAAAGTATAATAATGCGTCAGTGTACACTTATCAGAATGGCTGCCATGTATTTTTAAGACCGCGTCAGTTTTTTGTCCTGCTGCACTCTCAGTAATAATAATAATAATAATAATAATAATAATAATAATAATAATAATAATAATAATAAGTACCAAAAATCATGTGTGTAAAATTCCTGGACACATCAGCATCTCAGAGCTACAAAACATATCGTCCGCAAAAGCCTCTGCATCTAAATGAAACATCCTAAATTTGCATTGATAACTCACCTACACTTCCCCTTTTTAATCATAGACCACGGACGGACTTGCTAATTAGACACTTAAAATGACTCTCTCGCAAGATTGTACCGCACATAATAATAATAATAATAATAATAATAATAATAATAATAATAATAATAATAATAACGTCCTGATATTACACAAGGCTTGACTTTGATATGGCTTCTGGTCTTAATCGATCGGCGCTGTTAACATATTGTTAGCATAGTGTTGCGCATTAAAACGGACAATGGTAAACTGTAAATATCCTGTTCAGTCCCACAGATTTGCTTGTCTGTTGCCTGGCCTTAACCAGTTTGGCATGTCCCCTAAAGGCTAATGTGCTGTGCATTTCTGTTTATGGGCAGGGGTAGTGGTGGGGGGGAAGCACCATATCGGCCACAAAGAACATCACAGTAAGTAAACCTCCATTTTTCCATTTTAAAGAAAGCACATCCTCTTCACTGAGATGACTTTTCTCGAAAGCCCATATCTCCTCAGTTTCAAATACGAAACGTAAACAAAGCAATTTCTAAAAAAAATAATGAATTTACATGTAATCCGACTGCGACGTTCTTCGTGTCCGAGCCGTAAAACGTGCTGAATCAAACTGTGCTTTCCGCTACAATGGTGGACGCAGGCTCGATCCATGGTGGTGTATATATTTTATTAACTAAATTTTCTTGAATGCGCAGGCCGATAAACGTAATACACACTGTTTAAGAGGTAAAAATGGGGCGTCTATTTCCAATACGAAGAGCCTACTTTTGAAGTGATAAAATATCGGATTAATAATAAAACTATAAAATCTTGAATTTTATGCTAATATTACATCTGCTTGCGTGCATGAAAGTTGACACACATAAATAAGAGGGAGCCTGTATGACATCTGTCGGTCTTGAGAGACCATGGATCTGCAGTTAAAAAGTTAGACCTCAGCATCTTCTCTCATTCGTGCGCACGTGCAGTCATATCAACGCAAATGTTAATTTAGTTCAATGATGTCTTAAAGGGCGTCACATGAAAATATTTTCCGTTTTGACATATTTCCTAATATCAGAGCCATTCTGAAAAATGAGACGAACATTTGCCTTTAATTTGATACAGAAAAACTGGGAGAATATATTATCGCCTTTCGGCACGGACTAAGAATTATAAAGAAAAGATACAGAATAAATATTAACAGCTTTTTTAAAAGTCATTCATTTTCTTTCGTCATTAATCACGCGAAATGCCAGGTTAGAGAAAAAGGATGATAATTTATTATTTTAAGTATACACACAAATACACTGATATATACATTTCTTTCTTTCGTCTTTGGATCTGATGAAGCTTTGAATGGCAAAAAGCGTAATCAAATCTAGTTTCAATGAAACATTCTCCATTTGGCAAATTTCTTAAAAACTTTGTTGGGATTTCTATATCCTGTCTTAAAAACCCAGGATCAAAAACTCACATCAATGCAACTAAATATATTAGCTCTATCACTGATATTGAGCGCTTTCCAATAAGTACCGCAAATATATAATATGTAAATAATTTATATATATATATATATATATATATATATATATATATATATATATATATATATATATATATATATATATACAGATATATATAGATATATATATATATAGAGAGAGAGAGAGAAAGAGAGATTATAAAAAGGAAATTTTTAAAATATAAAAATTCCAATTCACCTGATTCCATTTTAGTAAAAATTGGAGTAAATAAATTTGAAATCATGTTCGACAGTTTTGTAAACTTACATAAAAAAGTGCCAACGAAATTTGGCGATATCGTAAATTACACAGCTATTTCTTAGTGGTGTGCAGCATTGTTTGTTTTTTTAAATTTATCACAATAGCAAATTGTTGCAAGCGATGGATTGTCTTAAAAATTAATTTCCTTCTCTTATAAATAATTAGAATTGTGATACACAAACACAAAAATTATGCACCGATTAACAACACAAAAATAAAATCTAAGTGTGTGATTTTGAAAATGTTAAAGGTTTAGGACTCTGCTGGATCATTATATGTTACCTAAAGCACCAGGACTCCTCGGTAGCATCGGCAGATTCAAAGATTTTCCATGTCTACAGACTGTTTCGATAGAACAGCGAATATTCAATTTCAGATTAGCAAAGAATTTGCCATGGAAATATCTCAGCAGACACTGACGCGTCATTTAACAGGCATTCAAGCAAGTCATTAGTAGCGAAAATAAAACATTATCCAATTATGTCTGAAATGCTACAAAAATGAGGCAAGATTGTTCTTCAGTAATGAAGGCCAGTTAAATTTGGTTGGGTCTGATTGCAAGAAATATGCCAGACAGTGTAAAGGCCCAAAAAATTACTTCCCAAATGTGAAAAAAAAAATGGTAGCATATCAGTATAGGGATACTCACTGATATTGGTGTTGGTCTCTTCATTCGGTTAACATAACAAAATAAATGATGAAGTGCACAATTATTGAATGATATGTTGTTCCTTTTCTGAAGGCATCTCCTGGTCATATGTTTATGCAAAATTGTCATACTGCAGAGACAGTAAAATGAATTTTGGAAGCTGAAAACGCCGAAGCTTTGAGGGAATCTTTAGAAGACAATGATTGATTTGTGCCAGAAACTTCAAGAGGAATGGGATACAATCACATAATTAAATAATTAATTACCACGTTTTGTTAATATTCTTTAGTAATTTTATGCCAATAACGTTTCTAATTTTCATTTACATTTTTTAATTTTGTTCTCTAGTATTCAACGATACACAATTTTGTCATAACTTGGTTCCATAAATTTTCGTTGTTCTATAAATTTTCTCCCTATTTTTATACAACATTACCATCGGGTAGAACAAGTTCTTTCTTCTATTTACTACAATTTCTATCACGAAGAATCTAAATAATTAGAAATATTTTATTTTGAAACTTTCAATCTGAAACATTGGTCGCAAAAAGATATATGTATTGGAAATGGTGTATTTTTTATTACTCTAAAGCAGTAGTTCTCAACCATTTTTTTTTTACCAATGGACGACTTTTATATGTTATTTTATGTGGACTCCAAAAACCATTCGATGCAAAAAAAATTATTTTTTACTCATAAATAAGTTTGGGAATTGTATTATAGAAATAGTAAATGTATATGCTTTGTTTTAAAGTAAAACTAATTTAATGAAAATAAACTATGGAACATTTATGTACACTAGTAAAATAATAAACCATTTTAAAATATGTGGGTAATTAATAACTTATAAAAAAAGTGCAGATTTATTCAATGAGATTCGTCTGGTTGATGCTGATCTGCGAATGTTTTTTCTATATGTGCTTAAGTAATGAAAAACAAACAATACAAAAATTAACATGACAATTATATTGACAACATCAATATACTACACCATGAAAATAATAAACAAAAACTTCGAATTCTAGAGATCCTCTTTATCAAAAGCAACCAACAAACACTCCACAAATTTTATATGAGTGGAGCAGCAACGTTTTTAATTGCATTTAATGCCATTTGCATTTCTACCAATTTGTATCATATATACCTTACTTTTTGATTTTGAGCACTTTCGAACAAAAACTTGCCTGCTTAAAATGCCTTTCCACCTGTAAACCAGGGAATATATATATATATATATATATATATATATATATATATATATATATATATATAAGAGAGAGAGAGAGAGAGAGAGAGAGAGAGAGAGAAACATTTTTATGTTTATACATTCTTTTTATAGATACAAATATTTAAGTAAATGCTCTGTTTATAATAAACAGTATTAAACAACGTTGATTATAAACAGAACATTCCCTTAAATATTTGTATCTATAAAAAGAATGTATAAACATAAAAATGTCTTAAAATAATTGTCGGACTTTCTCCATTTTATAATATGTGACGTCATTTGTTTACATTTGATACGCCATAAGCAGATATGAATGTACGTAAGAGATTCATAGAAGATTGAACTTCAAATACAGTAAATTCGACCTTGCTAACCGAAAGCTCCTCTGCGGCCAAATCGGTTAAAGGCACGTCGAGCTAAATGACGGTTTCTATATAGTATACAGGTTCGGAGGACGAATACTTTCTGTGAAAATTTCTCGGACATCCAGGCCGGTAAATGTTGTTTAATACTGTTTATTATAAACAGAGCATTTACTTAAATATTTGTATCTATAAAAAGAATGTATAAACATAAAAATGTCTTAAAATAATTGTCGGACTTTGTCCACACATACACACACATATATATATATATATATATATGGTTAGCTCCCTTAGATTGCGACGCGTGTTTTGAAAAATTCCATAGCTACAGCGAATAAATTTAAATTTAAAAATAATTATCACATCGCGTTAACACTTGTTTTTAATAATCACCATCACAATCATCACAGTTACAATAATTTTGTCTTTGTAATTTACCCCTGAGGATAATCTCGGAGTAGATCGAAAATACTTGGATAAGAAAAAACTATGCCACATTCCTTGGCAAATTTCATCTTAACATCAAGAGACTGATTAGAAAACTAAAAAGGATTATTATAAAATAAATAGATATAATGTGTCTATATTATTCAATGAAAAATGTTTGAATGAAGATATGCTGCCTATATATATATATATATATATATATATATATATATATATATATATATATATATATATATATATGGGTGCGTGAGCGATTGTTTATAGCGTTCTAATAATTCGAATCGAATCTAATCATAGTTGATTGGTCAAGACGATTCTAGCGTGTGACATCGTTAAGAAGTGTCTGAAAACCATACCACGGGTTGACCCAATCTTGTAAAGCTGTTCGTCGATAATTTTGCTCGGACAAAGTCAAAAGTCAACGTAACCGAGGTTTTGCGTGTACTAAGCTTGTTCTACCTCTGAATAATTCCAGATTATGTGCTCTCTTCCCTAGAAACTGTAAAAACGGTACATTCAAAATAGTTATTAACACTGTGGGTATTGAAGAAACGCCAGAAAGTAGGATTAGCTAGCCCCGCCCTAGAAGACGCATGTACTCAGATTAATATATCGAATATAGGTTAAAACTTCATGGAAGAAACTGTGTAAAAAAATACTTGTAAATGATCACTATTCGATTAACTATCAAGCGATGTTGATAATTTTGTTAATATTCCCGCGTTTATTTACCTCATCTCCCGAAATGTCTTTTTATGTGTAAACATTTAGTTCGATAAGACAATAAATATCCAACAAAAAGAATCAATTAGAAAAATAACCATTTACTTTTTACAGTGAGGTTCACGCTGTACAAAGCCTGGGGGTGGGGGGCTACACCAGGTAGAGGGTTACGTTAAGGGTTAGTTTATATGGATATCAGGGGAAGATAACGGTTGACTCTAGACTTGAACAGGTTGCAGAGTTACATGCGCGCGCAGGCACACGCACATACACACCCATATATATATATATATATATATATATATATATATATATATAAACAGACTGTTTTGCTGTAACAGAGCCCATCAGGGTGATTAAACATCCGATTGCTTCAAGTCCGGATCCAAACCGACCGATTTGGCATCAGTCAGAGATTCTACCCACAAGCTATCATTGTAGTAATGCCTCCGCGCTTCAGGGCTATAGAGTGAAGGCATTACTATAATGTTCTAACGAAACTTCGAAATCGGCATGAATGAAACAACACAACTCAGTTAAGTGACAAGTTTCTCCAAATTAATTCTATTAATCCTTACTTTTTGATTGTGAGCACTTTAAGACAAAAACCCGCCTGCTTAAAATGCCTTCCCACCTGTAAACCAGGGGAAAAAGAACCAGCAATTTTGGCAATATATATATATATATATATATATATATATTGTTATGGGACCTTACCCATAGTAACATAATGGACTATTCCATACGTAATAAATATTGCGCCTCAAGAGGAAGTGGAGTGAGTTCCGTCTGAAGTCTGGAGTGAAGTCCGTCAGGAGTCTGTCAGTCGATTCAGATGCAGACAAGGAACCGGACATCACACACACATACACACACACACACACACACACACACACACACACACACACATATATATATATATATATATATATACACACACAGATGTAGCTTGTGCATGTGATTTACGTTATATCTACGCATGCATATAAATGTCACTATCTCAATGCATATTCCTTAAAATAAAACACACACACACCCATACGGATTAAATTTCATTAAATTTGCGTACTTTAATAATTTCTGAAGTTATTTGTGTTATAATATGTAACTATTTAATTATATTTTTATTTATTTGTATTATATATTATATTTAACTATTTAATTATATTTTATTTATTTGTATTATATATTATATTTAACTATTTAATTATATTTTTATTTATTTGTATTATATATTATATTTAACTATTTAATTATATTTTATTTATTTGTATTATATATTATATTTAACTATTTAATTATATTTTTATTTATTTGTATTATATATTATATTTAACTATTTAATTATATTTTTATTTATTTGTATTATATATTATATTTAACTATTTAATTATATTTTTATTTATTTGTATTATATATTATATTTAACTATTTAATTATATTTTTATTTATTTGTATTATATATTATATTTAACTATTTAATTATATTTTATTTATTTGTATTATATATTATATTTAACTATTTAATTATATTTTATTTATTTGTGTTATATATTATATTTAACTATTTAATTATATTTTTATTTATTTGTGTTATATATTATATTTAACTATTTAATTATATTTTTATTTATTTGTGTTATATATTATATTTAACTATTTAATTATATTTTTATTTATTTGTGTTATATATTATATTTAACTATTTAATTATATTTTTATTTATTTGTATTATATATTATATTTAACTATTTAATTATATTTTATTTATTTGTATTATATATTATATTTAACTATTTAATTATATTTTATTTATTTGTGTTATATATTATATTTAACTATTTAATTATATTTTTATTTATTTGTGTTATATATTATATTTAACTATTTAATTATATTTTTATTTATTTGTGTTATATATTATATTTAACTATTTAATTATATTTTTATTTATTTGTGTTATATATTATATTTAACTATTTAATTATATTTTTATTTATTTGTGTTATATATTATATTTAAATATTTAATTATATTTTATTTATTTGTGTTATATATTATATTTAACTATTTAATTATATTTTTATTTATTTGTGTTATATATTATATTTAACTATTTAATTATATTTTTATTTATTTGTGTTATATATTATATTTAACTATTTAATTATATTTTTATTTATTTGTATTATATATTATATTTAACTATTTAATTATATTTTTATTTATTTGTGTTATATATTATATTTAATCGTTGTATTTGCCTATATTTCTGAGATGAGGTATTATGTACACTATTTACATTATTCAGACTATTGTCCTCATCCTTGTTGCCATATTTATCACAACGTATCGGCCGTTGTACGCTCCGGCCTTCTTCAGGTGTGCCATGGGTCCTTAAGGACCCATGGCACAGTGGATAAAGGCGTTAGGTCCAGTGACAGAACCCCAAAAATTTTGAGTTCAATACCTGGTTAAGACAGTGAAGAAATTGGAGAGGGGAATTAACAGAAGATAACTGATAACTGACATCCATTAGACATGGCACGTGGAACTAGAACAGTCTAACCCAGCGAGCAAAATAAAGAGTTCAGTTCGACATTCTAACCATCTGAAGAAGGTTGGAGCGTACAACGGCCGAAACGTTTGGATAAATATGGCAACAAAGATGAGGATAATAGTCCGAATAATGTAAATAGTGTATTAATCGTTGTTTTTTAAATTTTTAAATGTACCTTTTAGCACTTAAAATTTGGTGAGGTGTGAGCAAATTTTAATACCCTAAATGCGGCACAGAGAAAAAAAGATTGGGAAATGCTTAACTAGGGTCATATTTTGGTATCCTAAGATAAGTAACTGAGTTCCCGAAAGAAAAAAACACACACAAGTGGTATACGTTAAAACTCACCTGGATTAATTGTTAGAAAAATATATCTAAAAGAGATTGTGAAGGACTGTATATGTGTATGTGTTCGAACAGGGAGAGTAATTCTGTCTAATTCATTCAGGTATTTCAATTTCTCTATTGATCTCAGCAAAAATATTTGGAAGTCGGTGCAGGAAACAGTCGCCTAGAATAGAAACGTTTGTGATTTGCAAAATGAATAAATAAATAAATGAATAAATAAATAAATAACTACTAAAGTATCTGAAAAAATAACTCAACGACAAAAACGAAGTAGAACAGAAAATGTCGATTAGATTGATTATCGATGAATGAAAAACGAAAAGCGAAAAGGGAGGAGGAAAAATGTATAAAAAAAGCAAATATGAAAACACGAGACAATAAAAAGAAAAAGAGGAAGACGAACAAATAGCAGCATTAATAGGAGTAAGAGTAGCAATGGAAGAAGAAGCAGAAGAAGAGGAGAAGAAGAAGAAGAAGAAAAGAAGAAGAGAAGAAGAAGAGAAGAAGAAGATGAAGAAGAAGCAGAAGAAGAAGCAAGAAGCAGAAGAAGAAGAAGAAGAAGAAGAAGAAGAAGAAGAAGAAGAAGTGAAAAAGAAGAGGAGGAGGAGGAGAAGGAGAAGAAGAAGAACAAGCAGAGGAGGTAGAGGCGGAGAAGAAGATGTAAATTGTAAAATAAACTCTAATGATAGTTAACCATTCACCAGTGTTTATTTAAATCTGCATAGAACGACTTTAAAAGACAATTCATTGCAAGGGTTTGTACCTGGGTGTGGGTGGGGGATCTAAGGAGTTGTGCCCGGGTGGGGGTTGAGCTGCGGCTAAGTCAGTCGATTTCAAATTTTCTTTTGTTTTTTTTTTTAAAGCAGTATAAAAAGAAATAAGATGAATCATTTGTGGCTTGCTAATAGTGAGTTGTGGAGGGGGGCATTATCGGTGTTATTCTTTTTTATTTTTTAATGTGGTACTATGCATTACAATGCAAGTGTGAAGAAGACAAAAAATAAGGGATATTTCAATTGTAACTCGAATTGGAAGAGTGAGCTAGAGAGAGAGAGAGAGAGAGAGAGAGAGAAAGGGAGAGAGAGAGAGCGAGAGCGAGAGAGACGTAAAGAGGCATCTATAGGGATATGCAGAGCTTTGTAATCTATTTCATTAGCTAGTTTAGCGTCTTTATTAAATAATTTCATTCACCCACAACTAAATTTCTTTGCATAATTTCTCGCCTTCTTCTTTGTATACACCTGTATACATCATTCATTTAATATTAGCAACGAATAAATAAATTTAAATAAATAAAACTTAATTTATCTAAGTTTATTTTATTCAATTACTGAAGAATTCTGAAATAATATTTAGTGAGCACAAAATTTTACTAAAGGATTAACAAGAAATTATTCGAATTTTTCTACTTTACATCAAATAAATTCGACGGCATTAGAACTTACACTTTTATTGTTTGCAGTCAAAATTAATTTTTAATGATGGATAAACACAAATATCTGTGTTAACTAATCATTCACCTGTATTTACTTGCCACTCTTTACGGCATTGGTTACCAAACATGCTTTTTTTTTCTCTCTCAGCCACATTTGCTTGAACCTCACCAAATTTTATGTGATAAAAAGTACATTTAAAAATTAAAAAAACAAAAAAACAAAGAGAGGATTAAAGGGAGATAACCATGGATTCGAAATCAGAACATTATCATTGATAACTCTCTTCTCCAATTTGTGGAGCCTAATTACTATAATGCAAAAATATTACTATGATAAAATCAGTCAATAATTATTTATAACTATTTATACAGGGACTCATGCATTCAATTACGAGTAATCCATAATAATATCTTTAATTTTGAAATCATATTTATTTTAGCATATGAATTTTTTAAAAATTGTTTCTAAATCTTTAATTGTTTTTTAATCATTACGTCTCACCTGCTATCCTCTTCCACCGTACCTATGAAGCGCGCTGCACCGTTTGAGAAATCGTCGAATAGGGCCTGACAGTTATAGTTTTTGAAGGGTGAATCCCCACTTTACTCTTAGCTTTTTATCAATAAATTCAAAGTTAATTTCATAACATAGTCACTCGGTTATAATCACTGGCTTGTAAAATCCACGCCTTCATAACACATTTAATAACATAATAATGCTAACTACATTTTTCTCTAAATAACGCATAAAAATTAATCACTGCAATATTTTTACATTTCCGTCTGGCATTTTTTCAAAATGATCCGTAAAGAGAAAATGTCGTCTGCTTTTAGCATTTAAAAAGATGCAATAAAGAAATATACTAATGTATTTGAATTTTTTCTTTTTTTTTTTATAAATATAAACAAGTGAAAACAAAGGAAAATCTTGGCAAGAGAATTTCTTTTTTTTTTTTTTTTTTTTTGATAAAAAAAGAAGACGTTTTTGTTTCAAAGTATCTACGTCTTTATAATCCATTTAAAGTACCCAAGATAAAAAACGCAGCTGATATTGTATTTTTTTGTTCGTTATGAAGACGCTCTATCCTACGGCAGATAAAAATATCGGTCAAACCAGCTAACTAGTTCAGTACGTGTCAGTCGTAGATTAGAGAAAATAGATGAGTGCTTTGATGACTGATAAAGAATGAACAGAGAAAAAGATTTAGAATTAAAAGACAAAAATAATTCTGGAAAACATTCTTGCTGGCAGTCGATATTCAACAAACGAGAAATTTAATATGTTCCTCAGAATCATTTTCTACCGACTAAAACCAAAAAATAAACGATAGTGAATTTGCTATCATTAACATCATTACATATACTCAGGATATGAAAAGAGACAGATGAAATTTCCTAGACACTTAATGAGGAAGGAGGGATTGGAGAATTTGACACTCACAGGACCTATCAAATGTAAAATTACTTCCCTTAGACTGGCAGTGACCTATATATAGAGCATGCGAAAGGAGTAGGGACACATGATCGAATGAGGTGTGAAACGGAATGACAACGCAGTGCTGATTTATATTGTCTGTTTCTACAAACGCTCCATCTCCCATCCGATATTAAGCGTTCTCTTCTCCCTCCATAGATATAGAAAAATGTAAGCAATGCATATATGGGAGAAGAAGATATATATATATATATATATAGATAGATACACCTAGTGATCCAGACAAACCTACCTAGGTTTCACCTAAACGGATCGTCAGGGAAAGTAAGGCTAACGAGGTAAAGAGAAACACATATTTATAGGCGATAATTAAAACCATATCACGTGACCGAAGAACCACAAACTAAGTAGATGGGAGAGGGTTAAAATTTATTATTCAACAAAAATGGGGAGGGGTGAGTAAAAAAAAAACTAAGGTGGAAACCGTCTAAACGGTCTGCTCTACGATTGTATTGAGCTCTTTTGTTAGTTAGTTGTCTACTCGTATCGGGTTTTTTTCTTTGGGCTTCAGACCTGCATCTGTGCGATTTGTTCGACAGTATTTCATATTTGTAGCTCTTTCTTTTTTTAAAACCTTTTTTTCCCTCGAGATTTGATTATTTGCAAATCAAAAATTCGAGGGTTTTTCGAAACGAGTCTAGTTATCTATCTATCTATCTATCTATCTATCTATCTATCTATCTATCTATCTATATATATATATATATGTGAAGAAAAATATACGGAAAAAACAAACAAAAGTCCTAATATGCAATGATGCTGTTTTAATGTTAATATAATGTCAACGTCGGACGTTTCAGTCTAATAGACCATCTTCAGGACATATTCATAAAAAATAATTAACATTAGACCATATTCAATTCAACATGAAAAAGACGATGGACATAAGAGCAAGACCAATCCAAACAGATAACTGAAATCTTTTATAAGATCAGCGTTCCGTTTAAATATGATCACGGCGATGCTGTGAAAACGTATTCCTATTGACAAACGTACATATAAGTTTTAGATCAAAATAAAATTCTTTTCGTTTTTCATTCAAAATACTCAAATTTTAGGAATATCTATATCCATATATTTGCTTACACACACACACACACACACACACACACACACATATATATATATATATATATATATATATATATATATATATATATATATGAGAACAATGTTAGGTAAATGAATGTCAAAGTGGAAAACATTCTGTGTGAAGCGTTTCGTTCTTTAGGAATTCATCAGACAAAAGTGATGTTTTTGTTGATGGAATCACATATGTGGACGAAGGGGAGGGGAATATAAAAAAATGTTAGTTATACAATTATGCACAGACAGAAAACGCTGAAAATGTTGGAAACGCTGAAATTTTTAACTATTAAATTTATTTTTTAAAGATATGTCTAGACTACTTATCCAGAATATATGAAATAAATTGAAAGTTTGAAATTTCAAAATAGGTTTTCTGTCTGTGCATTATCAGAACAGAAAAATAGTGTCGTAACTGAAGAAAAAAATGAATTAAAAACTTAAAAAAAAGTCCTTTGATGGTCTTCCAAACAGGAATACGTGAGAAATGACAGCCCAAAGTGTGTGTGTGTGTCTGTGTGTGTGTGTCTGTGTGTGTGTGTGTGTCTGTGTGTGTGTGTCTGTGTGTGTGTGTGTGTGTTCTACAAAGGGATGCTGAAGGTTCTCAGCCGACCAAGAAGGGATTCCCCACCATATTGCAATGTTTGGTCAGAATTTTAAGAAATGTGTTAGTTAGGCCGAGAATTTTTCATCACACCTCGTGGTATATATATATATATATATATATATATATATATATTCGAACGCGAATATTCTTGGGTTCGAATTCCACCCGGCTTCGTTACATTCACTTAGGCGCAAATACCCTTGCACTCCCCTGAACTCTATAGGTTGAATAACAGGACAGATTGTGTGGCAATCAGTCTACCGTAGAAACAAATGGCAACCTACTGCTGGAAAATCCTTTACCTAGTCAGTCATGAATCGAAAGAGACATGATCACCCAAGCGTCTATCACGTACGGTGTTTAACTGATTGATATTCTCGAAGGAAAAAAGGGAAATATTTATTTATTACTTATTCTTTCAGTTATTTTTAAACGATTAAATTTGACAATTTCCAAATAGTTACATGTCGGTGGATGTACTTTTAGATTTGTTGTAAGCAGTCTGTGTGTATGAGATCTTCGCTAAGACTGAATGGAGACAGTTATTTAAATAAACCTTGTGACTAATGAGAAGAAAATATCGTTCAGACAAAATGAATCATTTTTGCTAGTTATAATAATTCTATGTATCGAAAACGTGCAAAATTCCCACGAGTTTACACACAAGCACACACACACACACACACACACACACATATATATATATATATATATATGCTATTCGAAGTTTTTAAAATAAATATGTTATAAAATCACTACAAAAATAGGCATTTTGCTTCAACACTTCTGGTATCTTATCAAATGATGGTGTTGATTGTAGAACCTTGAATGGTGTTGAATGTAGAACATTCAACACTATCACTTGATAAGATTATATTTGCTCTACTATGTATTGAGCACTCTTTTAAGAATAGTATTTTTTGGTTACTGGAATTTATTCCATATACGCCACTCCTGTGCTTCCTTTACTGTGTGCAACAAATCCACGAAGGCCGGTACAGCTATCGGTAGGAGAAGCAGTATGCGGCTAGCTTGTTTTAATATTTTCACGCAGTTGATTCCGATGTTCAAGTCGTCCTCGTTCAAACATTTGTATAGATGACAAGCAGGACAGGCGCTATATCCTTTGCCAGGATGAAGAAAAGGGGATATATTGGAATTAAGACATCATTAGTTAATGATCATTTTCACCCGTTAATTTTAAATTTAAAATTCACAGGATTCTTCGAACTGTCAATGGCAGTAGATTACTGAAATAGAAATGGCTAGAAGGGGAAAGACAGTAAACGGGTGAAAATGATCATTAACTAATGGTATCTTAATTCCAATCGTATGAAATATTTTGCTCTGTTTAGAAAATAAACATTGAACGCTTTTTGGTTAGTCAGTTTTAACATTTAATATTTTATACCAACGGATTACTACCAGTATACATATATATATATATATATATATATATATGGATGGGAAAACTATATATAAAATTTTATATATCAGAAAAAAAATTAGGGAAGAAAACTATGACAAAGTGGTAAAAGTTTTCGTGGCGCGATTCGTCGGGTTTCATCGGATTAAGTGATGTTTACATTGTGCATATATATATATATATATATATATATATATATATATATATATATATATATATATATATATATATATATATATATATATATGCTCTACTTTACTACTTGATAATTTGGGAAGAACATTTTTTACAAAGCAAAAAACATTTGAGAATTAAAATGAATGGCCTTATGCCAAATTATAGTAAATATTTATTCTCTTATATCAAACACAATGTGACTATATTTATCCGCCTGTTCTTAGTTATGAGATATTCTATTGTTATGGTAACAAGTGACATTATTTGACGTCAGTAAGCGAACAGACCTTGTGTTATTATAAGCGCTGGATTTCATTCTTAAATAGAATAAACCAGACTACTAATAGATTTTTTTTCTGTCTTGTCACACTTTTTAAAAAATTGCTTTTAATCATTTCGAAAATTTTCCGTACATTTAACAAAAACATTAATTGTATAAATCCTAGACTTGATGTCAGGTCAATCTATGAATGTTATTGGAAGCATATAACATATTACTAACCTGATGCATGGGCAGGTCATCTGTGACTAAGCCGACTCACCTAAATTAAACCACATTTTTAGCAAGTAGGACACCTAGCAGGATTAAGAACGAGTCCTGCCAAGGGACGAATGAACATTTTTGTAGGTTTAAAGGCCATTAGATAAAATGATGTACACTAGGCGCCATAGTTACGTATGGAAACCATTCCGGTGATGACACAGCATCGCCTTGCCGAAGGGTCCCTAGACTATAGACAACGGTCAGGTCAAAGGGTTCCTCGCCGGAATCAACAGCCACGTGTCCGTGACCAAGGCGGGCCTTCAAGTTGGAAAGCATCGGCTGTAGTTATATCTGGGGTGGGGGGTAATGGCCTTCATTAGGTCTACTTGCACAAGATATGGTATATCTAAATGTATACCTCTTCGGCTATCAATCCAGATATGTGGAAGGAACTGGCCAGGTGTTCAACTGCGGACCGATCGTACGGAATTGGCGAGGTGTTCAACTGCGGACCGATCGTACGGAACTGGTCAGGTGTTCAACTGCGGACCGATCGTACGGAACTGGCGAGGTGTTCAACTGCGGACCGATCGTACGGAACTGGCCAAGTGTTCAACTGCGGACCGATCGTACGGAATTGGCGAGGTGTTCAACTGCGGACCGATCGTACGGAACTGGCGAGGTGTTCAACTGCGGACCGATCGTATGGAACTGGCCAGGTGTTCAACTGCGGACCGATCGTAAGGAATTGGCGAGGTGTTCAACTGCGGACCGATCGTACGGAACTGGCGAGGTGTTCAACTGCGGACCGATCGTACGGAACTGGCCAAGTGTTCAACTGCGGACCGATCATACGGAACTGGCCAAGTGTTCAACTGCGGACCGATCGTACGGAATTGGCGAGGTGTTCAACTGCGGACCGATCGTACGGAACTGGCGAGGTGTTCAACTGCGGACCGATCGTACGGAACTGGCGAGGTGTTCAACTGCGGACCGATCTTACGGAACTGGCGAGGTGTTCAACTGCGGACCGATCGTACGGAACTGGCGAGGTGTTCAACTGCGGACCGATTGTACGGAACTGGCCAGGTGTTCAACTGCGGACCGATCGTACGGAATTGGCGAGGTGTTCAACTGCGGACCGATCGTACGGAACTGGCGAGGTGTTCAACTGCGGACCGATCTTACGGAACTGGCCAAGTGTTCAACTGCGGACCGATCGTACGGAATTGGCGAGGTGTTCAACTGCGGACCGATCTTACGGAACTGGCCAAGTGTTCAACTGCGGACCGATCGTACGGAACTGGCCAGGTGTTCAACTGCGGACCGATCTTACGGAACTGGCGAGGTGTTCAACTGCGGACCGATCGTACGGAACTGGCGAGGTGTTCAACTGCGGACCGATCTTACGGAACTGGCGAGGTGTTCAACTGCGGACCGATCGTACGACAACATTCAGTCATATTGAAGGACATTTGACATGGAGAAGGATTCTCTTCCCTCGGTGTATCCACCATATTCTACGCATGAATAAATTGATCTCCGGCTTTGAACCTAGGTATGCGGATTCCGGTCATGTATGTAGCCGCACTGCGACCCTACGACCCAACCGGTCATTGGACTGATGATGATGATAATGATGATATTCTAGTTTACTCATATAGAAGACAATAATTAATGCAAATACAACATTATGTAGAGCTGTCATTTTCCAGGTAACGGTTAAATAATAGGTGAGAGGAAAGGTGTACCAGGTTTTGAAGAATACACCTTTTGTGAATAATAAATTGAAATCGACTTAGCATAATGTTACGGGAAAAAGAACCAACATACAGAGAGGATTAATATTGTCAGCTTTTAATGTGACAAAGCAAAGGAAAATAAATGGTTTGTTTGTATCAATAGATACCAACCACAGCGACTCTCAAATAGCGGTCTTCTTTTAAGTAGCCAGATGAATAGGAGGGACGATAAGTAGATCGGTGGAGTTACGCATGACGGTGCAAGTCAGGTTCACTTTGCCTGTTGAGTAGCAAAGGCCGTCTTTCTGCAGGAACTAAGAGTCATTGTTATCGTCTATATCGACGGTCGGGACACAGTAGTCAAGCTCTGGCTCGAGACGCGAGTGTACCTGTTCCTGATTGTCTCTTCTGCTTATCATATGGCCTTCAAGTCCCAAGTGTAGCTGGCTGAACATTTTCACGATAATCTTTCCATTTCTAACTCTCTTGATTTGTTTCCCCTGGAACTCCGCAGCCGAAGCTTTGTCGAGTGGGAGAGCAAACAGTGGACGAATAATTCAAAGGACTCGGTGAAGGCTGCCATTGTAGACATGTTAGCCAATATGAACGACAGGCATCAGATTCGGGCATGAAGTCAACGCCAAAGGCGCATCGAGGACGTCATCTTTTGAACATATATACATTTTTTGAAATATACTAATATTTTCTTTTGAATACCATTGTTCTATAATTGGTTGCCAGTTTTGTATGAGCGTGTTGAACAAAAGGCCAGTCTGGTTTGACAAAAATGCTTTTTTTTACTCATTTTTCACATTTTGTGAATATACATACATACATACATATATATATATATATATATATATATATATATATATATATATATATATATATATATATATATATATAAATCATTTTCTCCACGGAAGCGATAATGTCACTAAGATGCATGGAGTTACAGGGAGTGAAATAGGAGACTTTAGAAGGAACCGGAAACCAATCCTAAACAGGAAAGGGGTAAACCTCTACTCTGTTCAAATGACGAGGAAGTTATGTGAACCTGGCGATAGGCAAACCTATCTAATATATATATATATATATATATATATATATATATATATATATATATATATATAGACACACTACACACACACACACACATACATATATATATATATATATATATATAATATATATATATATATATATATATACACGCACAGGTTTTGAAGCGTAAATTGTCGTATATTACATTTATAATTTCGTACATGCGCATTGTTTGATTTTGATTTCGTCGACTGCACAGTCAAGTAAGGTCAGTTGGGCTCCGTCTGTTAGAAAAACCGCACCATTACGCAATTGACCTCGCCAAAAATTTGGAAACGGCCTGGTGGACTGCTTGGCATTCGCACCGGAAGCTCCAAGACGAGTATTTCAATTATTCTTGAGTGACAATCTGTCGACAGTGCAGAGGATTAGTAAAGAGTTGGATGAGTTTAATTGTGATTACGAAGGTGTTTGGAGCGATCACTTGCGATGGTGACGTTATGCCTGCATTCACCTTTTCACAGGACCTCAGACTCAATACAGAGCCGTATATCAAGTGCTCTGAGGAGGTAGTGCTGTCCTGGGTCAAGAGGGTGGATGCTGGATGATCCTATGTCTGGCAACAGAACTCTGCACCATGCCACACAACCAGGAAAAGACAGTCGTAGCTGTCAGACAATTTCTGCGACCACATCACTCCTTACATCTGGACACCTAACTCTCCAAACTGTAACCCTCTTGATTATTATGTGTGGGATACAGTTGAGCGAGAGACCAACAAACCTCCTTGTAACACCAAAGATGAACTGAAGGTAAGGATTATGGGCATCATTCACCAACTTCAACAAGGAGACCGTCCAGAAGAGATTCGGGAGATTCCGAAGTCGTCTGGAGGCCATGGTTGAAGCCAATGGCGATTTTATTGTATAAATTTACTCTTTAGCATTTTAAGATATTTTGGGGGTAATTTTGGTAAATATATCTATTAAAATGAGATGTCAGTATTATTTTCATTTTAGCGTAATTTAGCAGACAATTTATCCATCGTATCATATATATATATATATATATATATATATATATATATATATATATATATATATATGAATAGACTGAGATAGAAAGAAAGAAGGAAATAAAGAAACACCAGATCGTAGCGTGTAGTCGCTTCCAAAGCTGCACTGAGGACGTCTTCGTTGATAAATGCAGTTTTATTGAATAACATTTTTCTGTTCTTTTAAGTTGGAACTGTAGAGAAGAATTTAAAAAAATATACGTTATTTATCTCTTGAAAATATTTGTTTTTCTTTATATTACAATTTTCTTTATATTTCAGTCAGCGTTCAGCTATGAATTAAGTTGATTCAAAAATCATTTCCGGTTTGGGGAACCAGTTGTAATTATGAATTTATTACCCTAATGTCTAATCATCCGTGACAGTTAATAAATTTGTAGTGTACTAACATATGTCAGTTTTCTCTCTCACGATAGCGTAGACAGTAAATTTATCAAGGATGAATTTATTAATCCTCCCCAGGATGCATTAAAAATGCAACCCGTCACATAATATTATGGGAGTTCAAGCAGGGGAATAATTCTATGGAGACATTAAGAAAACCATGATTCATAAATGACTGAGAGCTATGAAATTGGTTTGCAAAGTTTCGTTCGTTCGTCGTTGGAAGCTGAACCTAAACTGGAGCGTTCATCGGAATTTGATAAGGAAACTAAAGTCATTAGTGGAAAGCAAATATAAGGGAATTAGCAAAGATGAGATGCGTATTACAATCTACTGTGTGCCAACAATAAAACCGTTAGACAAAAACGGAAATTAATTATGATTCAGCCTAATAAGTACAGGCAAATTAATAATGATTAAATCTAAGAAATATAGGGAAATTAATTATGATTCAACCTGTGAAAAGAATTAATAATGATTCAACGAAATAATTAATTATTAATCATCAAGGAAATTAATTATCATTCCACCTAATATCTACAGGTAAATTGATACTGATTATAAATAATGTTTAATAAAGATAAATCAATAATGAATAAAGATAGGGAAATAAATTATTAATCAACAGGAAAATTAATTATTGTTCAACTTAATTAATACTGATTAATTCTAATAAATATGGGGAAATTAATTATTAATCAACAAAGAAATTAATTATGATTCAACATGATAAATACAAGGAAATTAATTATGATTCAACTTGATAATTAAAGAGTAATTAATAATGATTCAAACTGAGACACACAGTGAAATTAATTATGATTCAACCTAATAAATACAGGGAAATTAATTATGATTCAACCTCATGAATAAAAATAAATGATTCAGCCTAATAAACAAGTGAAGTTAATTATGAATCAACCTAATAAATACAGGGAAAATAATTATGGTACAACCTGATTATTAAATATAAATTTACAATTTCCCAGCCTAATAAACATAGGGAAATTAATCGTGAGTCATCTTCATAACTATTAGGTTGGTGCAAATATAATGTCGTTTTCTCACATATGTTACTATGTGAGAAAAGGACATTATTTTTGCACCAACCTAATACAACGGCATTAATTATTATTCAACCTGATAAAAATAAATTAATAATGATTCAAAGCAATAAATGCAGGGGAATTAATTATGTTTCAAGCACGGAGAAATTCATCATAATTCAACCTAATAAACGCAGGGAAATTGTGGTTACATCAAAGTTGTAGCAGTCGATTATGAAAAGAAAGTTTTGGAAATAGAGGGCTGCAAACAAATCTAGAGAACTGAATTTGCCAAAACCTTTGTTCATAAATAAGTTGAAAGTCGAATCGGTATTCATTCAGCTCGAGTCGAGTGTAGGACAAAATGAAAGTTATGAAGCATTACTGAGTTCGCTTCATAAATAATTAGCTGTGATGTTAGCTTATACACCATTGATGTACTACGTTCACCCGAGAGCAAAACTGAACCCCATATAAAAGCCAGTTCTGAAGAGAACAATATTTATCCATTACAGTCTTTCATATCAAACATTTGCAATCGTTAGGCATAGTTATATTTTTTTTAGTCTCGTCTGTGTTGTTCGCGTGTGAAACGAGACTTCATTAGTCAGATTTGTGAGTTGAATGAGGTGACAATGAAAGAAGGAACGTACTCACGGAGAAGGTTGGTTGAAACATTGTAATAAAAACATTTCTAGCCTCTTTGCATAGAAATGAAAATGCTTAATTTCAGAACAACAATTATTGGGTCAGGCAAAAAAATAATTGAAATCTTCAGATACGTGTCGTATAATTTTTTCAATATTGTGCACATTTTTTCTTCTTTTTATATGTGTCACGTTTCTTTAGGATATAGGCGATCATATGCCTTCACAACTTCCTTTCCATTCTGTCACTTAGCACTTTTTTGAAAATAAACATTTGGAGTAATAATTTTTGAGTTTATCACTTCTTCTTCTTCTTCTTCTTCTTCTTCTTCTTCTTCTTCTTCTTTCAGATGACTCTTTTTGATTCTTAGTATAAGTGCCGTTTTTTTTTCAGTTGCCATTTTCTTGGTTCTTGGTTAGACTTTTCAAATCGAGCCAATGTAGCAGCCGACATATTTCATGAGTGTTTCATAAGATTTCTTTGTATTTGCTCTGTCAATTCTCAAACTTGTACTTGCAACTCCTTTCTAATACTCTTACCTGGTACACCTATGGTTATACAGTGCTTCCGTCCAATCCCATTCAGTGTACCCGAACAAAGAGATTGAACTTTGAACCGCTCGATCCGAATATTGAACCCTCCCGAGGTCAAAGTGTTTGTTTATATGTTTTCTTTTATTCATTCTCGGATCACAATATTGTGTCACGTTAGACCTTCAGTCGTGTATATTTTTGTAATTCAAACTCAATGAAGTCTCGTTCAATTCGCCTATCAGACGGATATACCCTTGTCATTTTGATTCAAATATTCCGGAGAGCTGTCCGAAACTATCGATTCAAATGCAGATTTATATACAAATCGTTCAATTTATTACTTTTTCTTTGATTACTGTTACTAATATTTAATAAATATGATAAAATTTATTAAAGACGAATATAAATCAATAAGCTCATAGCCTAATGATGAAATTTATTTCACGCCATAAATAATTATCTTACATGATAATGTCCTTCCTTGTGAGTGCATTTTTTATAATGAAGTTCATCCTGTACAAGGCCCAAGGGCCACTCGAGTTTCAAGATTACAGACTAAGAGGCACCTCAAAGCAAGGTGATAATGCCACTAAAACGCAAGAGGCTACCGGAAGTATAAAAGAATTAAAATTTTTAGAAAGAACCGGAAACCCTGTCGTAAACTAGAAACAAAAGATATGTCTCTACTTAAGAAAAGGGTGGATTGTGAACCAGAAGGATAGGTAAGATAGGTAAGCCTATCTACTCCTGATTAATGCTATAGTAATACTAATTACACAAACCAAACATTATACAGTGAAAAGTTCAGATCAAAATTCTGTTCAAATCTACACGTATTTATATGATAGCATAATTATAATTGCAACTCAACCAATTCCAACCTTAGAAAATTGCTTCCCATAAATCAATACGCCTATTTATTTCCTATAAAGTATTTTTATGACTGTGTGCCCGTTGCAAGTGAATTCATGGACAATGGTGGAAGGTGAAAATTATTGATCAATCACAAAATGCCTGGCAAATTCATAAAACAATTTCTGGAACACAACTCTTTTTACTTTTTACTAGTTTACACCTACCATAAAAAATGATGGCTATATTTATGGAATTTTCCAATTGTAGTGGTTTCATTTTGTACGTAGGATTTTTATTTCTACAGTTAACTCTGTTGCCTGTCAAAAAGAAATCAGCTTTTAAAATCAACAAAAGTAAAAATATCTAAAAACAACTGCCATAATAAAAAGAAATGACTGCCATATTTAAGTAATCCATATAAATGAATTCAATGGTCAGTGTGACAGTGTATCACAGTTTTTCAAGTTTACTCCTCGAGGGCATAGCACAGCTTATCACCATTTTGGAATCAGGCCGACTCCGTAAACAAATTAAAAACATTCCAATCAGGATCTGGACCTGCAATCTTGAAATTTTAGATTCACAAAGTTTCATTAATGCAATTATTTTCGATGATTTTTTACGTGATTTTTATAACAATTTTTATAACTTGGAAATAAATTTGATAATAACGAAAATTAATTGCGAAATCCAGTGAAAGTCACCTATGAAATAAGACTAATTGTTTGTTCGGAAAGTAAGGACCTACGTACATCAAATTGTCTTCAAATTAAGAGGCGGCAGAATAATTATCGTTGAACTTTTAAATAATAAGGTTAAATATTAATGTAATATTCAAATGCAGCGATCAATTTTGGGTTCTTCTGTAGTTTATTGTTGCCTATCGCATACGGCGGTAGTACGCCTAGCAAAAAAAGAAATCTCCACCAACAGAGGACCAGATTGCAATCAAAAGAACCAAAGCTGCAGAAAGGAAAATAAAATTCCGTGCAAAGGAAAACCCAGATCAAACGGCAGCCAGGAGAACTTCCAATGCTAAGTATATCCAAAGACTTAGGGACTTTCAAATTCCTGAACAAGCCCTCCACAGGAGCTAGCTTAAATGCCATCCGATAAGGTGGCTTTTAAGCAAAGTTTTGCAATAAATTTAGATTTTGTTATCTTGACAGTTAACTTTATTGTTAGGATTGTGTTTTTTAAATAATTTAACTAAAACTATGCAAAAATCACATTAAAAAATCGCCCCCTCAAACAAAGCAATAAAGCCTCTATGACGCAAAGAATTACTGAGTGTTAAATATGAGAAAAAGTAATTAATTAGAAAGAACAATAAAAGAACAGGAATTTTGAAGACCAAAGTTGACAGGAAAACAAGCAGCCGGTTCCATAAGCGAAACGAACGAGAGAAGAAACTGTTAGCATAGAACTTACGGCTATATCTAGCCATTTCAGCTGTAAAATGAGGAGATATTCTGCCAATCTAGTACTGCGCTTAAATTCATAAAGTCTAGGTACCATAAGTGCATCACTGCTCCAGCTTCCTAGGGTTAAACTTTGAGGTCGGACGGAAGACAAAACAAGGAAGTCGATTTCGATTGGCTGATTCAGCGTGGGAATGATAGATACAGAGAAAGGAAATTCGTAGTTGATTCTTAACCGTAGAGCAATGTAGACGTGTTTCTTTCGCGTCCGAAACTTTTCCCTAGTGGAGGAAGAGCAAACGAATTGGATATTTAGAAATGTATGCGTCGATGTTAATAAAACAGCTAAGTTAAAACTCCCTCTGTTGAAGTTCTTTTATCCCCAAACCAAAGCAACTAGCGATCATTGGCCAAGAGGTTAGCGAGAGAAGATTGCAACTTTGTTATGGAATTGGAGCCGTCGCCCCAAGACAACTCCCACCAAGGGTCTATGTAGCGTCAGTGTAACCTTGTCTTACAACTGTAATCGCACAAGAAGCAGTTACCAGATAGAAATAAGTGTGATGATGCATTTTCTTACTTTTTTCTGGTAGTTTGGTGCCATATTCACATTCAAATGATTCTTGTCTTTCGTGTGATTACAACTCAGCGGCGATAATCTATCGGATCCCGAATTTAAAGAATTGGCACTCTCCACGGATTTTGTTGATGGAAAATTCAAGCAACCTTACTGAAATACTTTGCTGCCGGTATAAAGTGCTTAATCGAATTATCAGCGCGTCGAATCGAAAATATATTTCGCTGCGATTTCGGCTGTCGTAACGTTGTGGTCTCTTGACGAAGACAAATATAATTTAATATCAGCACGGAGAGAGGAGAGAAGCAGCTCTTCAATGGCAATAATTCTACGTCAGAAATGTGACGTAAAACTGCGCGACAGTGCTAAGAGCTGCGAAAGGAAATGCAGTTAAAGTCTTGAAAGAAAGGAAACAAACAGAATATTCTTCGCCTTGCAAAACTAATCGAATTTCTTACGCGAAAGAAAAAAAACAAAACAAACTTAAATTCCCATATGTTCTTAGATTTGGTTTTTCACGTTATTTTGTTGAGAAGTTCAAAAAGGCTAAATGAATTATTTAACTAAAAATTCTATAAATAATTGCATATTGAAAAAACTAAACTTTGTTATTAGATCTTACCTTGTGGCTTGTAAAGAGTTCAACAGTGTTCAAACTAAGGTAAAATCTAGAATTTCGAATACTGATTTTCAAGGTAGAAATGCCCTACCAACTTGGTAAATATTAATAACGTAGTTCTCTATATCAAGTTAGAAAAGAACATAATTTATAATGTAAAAAATACTTAAAAGGGATCTTGATAAGTATTTTACCATCAATAAACACCTGTCAAAAAGACTTTATTAAATTCCCAACTTTCATAAAATCCATACTTAAAGAACCTAAGATATGTCTGCCACAACGTCAACCGGTGTAATCCAAATTTTTTCGCTTTCACACAAAACATCCCCAATAAATATACAGACACTACCAGAAATAAATAAATTTTCCCACTAGACACACAAACACATACACGCACACATATTATAAACCAAATCCCGCATAGAATAACTAGAATTATAATACACAAGTACACAATAATTATACACACGAATGCTGCTTGATTGGACAAATAGACGAATGCAGAAATAAAAAAATACCAGAATTTTCTTTTCTCTACCATATTAAATTTTCTGATGAAGCTTAAATAAAAGCAAAACATGTCCAATTTCTAAACAGTTCCCCTCTTCCTTATCTTAACATATCTAGTTATATATCAGTAAAATCCAAATCTACCTACAGTAATTTTTTGTTCACTTCCAAAACCTGAACTTTGTTTACAAGTGTCTTGTTCGATGTTGTCTGTGTATGGGATCACTGAATACATTTTCCCTTAATAATCGCTACAATGGGCTTCAAGAGAATCCAGCCACCTTAGCTGATCCCAACGTCATTTTTCATTGATTCTGTGGTGAACATTTTTAATTTCTCCATCATTTTGGCTTGATGAAGGTCGGCCAGTTCGTGGTTAGTCTTCAGCTGACATTTGGAATATAAATACCATTCATACACTTGAGCTTTGTCAAAAGTATCATCCTTAAAAGCTTCTCAAAGTAACACATGCTCAAAGCAGTAGGTTGTCCCGAAAAGAAAAGAAAATTCCATACGCACTTTTTCTTTTATTAGTATTAGTAAGAGCCAGTTGACCACCTTACTATCATGAATGAATTGATCGATTCATGATACGCAGTCCTGGGTAATTGTCTTGAAGGAAAAAGAAGATAATACTATTGCAGTGACTTTAGCTGAGTAATGAATACTACTATCGCGACTGAGTCGGTCGAGTTAAGCAATTTGTCTTGCCAGACACCACATCACAACAATCAGTAACCATGAAAATCGTCAGAAGGTGCTTGTAAAAACGAGAAAAAAAAAACAACAGAAAAAACACATATGTCAATCCAGAATCACTCAACGTAGCAGACAAGTTCAGTGTTGACTCGTGGTACCAAGCGGCACAATATGTAACTTCAGCTACTTTGCGTGTTACATTCGAATTCTAGAGTGAACAAATCGTTTGGATGGTCATCCACATTCACAGTATCGGTATTTTTGGATTCATGCCTTTGTTATTCCTCAAGCCAAATTTAACTTACAATGTCCAACTTATCCAACCATGTAATAAAAATTGGGTGGGCCTGGTATTGTTGTGCAAGTTGTTCGCACATCAACCGCCTGGAATTCACTCCCGACCCCTAGGAGGTCGCTCAGATCCCTGCCCTAAACGAATTGCATCTCCGCCTATAAATAAGTAATGTCCAATAGTATAAATATCAAGAAAAGCCCTTGTCTGTTGAAGGTTAGGGTTAATTCAATTCAGGCATATGTACACGAGTGCTGGAACTCAATAAATCAAGATAAATTATAATAAAATATTTAGACACCTTTATTAATAGTTCAGTTGTAATTGGTGTATAAATATTTAGACCAGCATAAAAGTAGTTGCGTATCGGAATTTCTTTTTTTTTTTTACTTCAGAGTTTATCATAAAAGACATCCAAATAGCGACACGTAATTGCACAGCTCTATTTAAAAAAAAAACAAAAAAAAAACCAAAATAAAAAAAACAAAACTATAGCATTCCTCAGTATGACGATAAACTACCCCAGGCAGCAAGGCGTTGAGGAGCGTGGAACCATCTCTTAATTGGTTTTATTTTCAGGTGCACCCTGAACCATGGTAATAGCATCTGTTAGGGTCCAAGCTATGGGCAAATAGTAAACCAAATAAAAACAACACTTTGAAAATAGAAAAAATACAACTTTATGGTGAAGATGCCAGCAATATATTTCTATATTAAAACAATTACTAACAATACATATTTATTATCATCAATACATTTTATCTGTAGTTGAAGCCATAAAATTGTGTTAGAAATATTATTACTCTGGCATTAATTAAACCATAAAGGTGTTGATATGACATTAAACAAAATAAACCAACCAACCAACCTGAATGAACTCTTTCATTACATTAATCCATATCATATCTTAGAATTTCATAAAGAAATCAAACTGTATTCCAAAATATAACTTTAACAAAAACTACAACATAAAAGGCACATATCAATACCTCTAGAAATCATGTCTACACAAACATATATATATATATATAAGCACAAAAGCTGAGTATCATTATCTATATATTCAGCTTTTTACTTCAAAGCTCCCTCAAAAATTAAATTTCGGCATTAAATGACCCACGAGGAGTTGATATGCCATTAAACAAACAAATCGAATCAAACTACAATAAAAATCATTGGCAACGTCTTACTGTAAAAAAAAATCAAGGTAACACATTACTATAGAAAATCTATTGGCAACGCATTCCTATATTAAAGTCGTTTGCAATACATTACTATAGTAAAAATTATTGGCATTCCTATAATGAAAATAATTGGTAATGCATTCATATTCTAAAAATCATTATCAATGCATTTTTTACAGTAAAAATCAGTGGCAATGCATTCCTCTAAAAATTATTTGCAATATATTCCAATAGAAAAACTGATTTTTAATGCATTACTATAGTGAAATAATTTCTAATCCATTTCTAGAGCAAACGTATTGCCTACGCATTCCAATAACAAAAAACATTGACAAAAAAAAAAAAAAATCCCAATGCATTTCTATAATAAAATCATTTCCAATACATTCATTTAGTAAAGCTCAGTGACAATACGTTCCTTGAATAAAATATTTTTTAATGCATTTCTATAGTAAAAATCATTGTCAATATATATCTATAGTATAAAGTGGCTGGAACGGCAAAACATTTTCAAACATCTTTGTTATTCTTTGAAATATCGTTCTTTCAATTAGTTAATTGATCATTAAATATCACCGAAGCGTTTTATTCTTATCGTCTGGCGACGTCTATCGACAGCCACGCGTGGACAGTAATCTTTTCCTTCATCTCTTCGGCTTTGTCTATGCGGCAAAGCAGACAGTGATTGTTGGCCGTCTGCTGCCATTGCAATAGATATAAAGCCGTGACAACGAAAGAACGAATCTTTGTGCTTTGGACATTGAACGCGAGAAAAGAAGGGAGACAAATACGCCAGGGAACGCGAAATGAAAGGAGAAATAAGAAGAGTTGAAGAGATAATGCAGCAATTGTGGTTAAAACAAGAATCAAAGATTACTTTTCAGTCATAAATGCGAGATTTTATAAAAGTATTATGTTGAAAGCAATTATTCCTTCGAACTGCTCTCAGGCAAATCAGAAGCACAAGTCGACGACAATATAACACTTCTTGACAAATCCCGGGTTTTTGAACAAGAGTAGAAGTTTATCCTTTCTTCCCTATTTAGAATTTGGGTCTCTGGCTCTTTCTAAAGTCTACTTCTACTCTACACTTTTGTCTATACATTCGTTCACTTGATACCTTTTCTGCATAGCCACAATCATTTCACTTCTAGCTTTTTTCTTACGCTAATACAACTGAAAACAGTAACTTGGGGCTTGTATTAGGTGAACATTATCAAAAAAAAAACAAAAAAAAAAACATGGAGAAACTTGCCTGCAGTACGGTTTTTCCCACGACACCGATTTTTTTTAACTATATTACTCTTCGGTAATGTTTATTGTTAAAAAAAACGATGATTAGAATTGGAATAAAACCTAAAGATATGAAAGTGAATTTATATATTTTCTTTGTTCTTGAGAACTGACAACAAATTTTCTTTGTTCTTGAGAATTTACAACAAATTTTCTTTGTTCTTGAGAATTGACAGCAAATATTAAACAATTTATTCATTAGATTGCTTATTTACGCTATTTATATAGTATATTATTTATTTATTGGAGTGGACGGCAAAACATCGGTGAAGTGTCGATTGATTTAAGCTTTATAAAATGGTAAATAATAAGGATTTTCCCATAACTGGTTCACATATTTAATTATTTAACAAATTTATGAATAAAATTTTTTCACATTTATTTCTTCATAAATTGGTAAATGATAAATATTCTATAAGTTCGAATTGTATTAGTTTTTTTTTTTTTTTTTTTTTTTTAAGCATTTCACCCCAAGCAAGGCGGGAAGCCACTAGGACGCAAGGGGTTACAGAAAATATAGAGCGAGATCAGATAGGAGTGATAGAAGAGAGTATGAGGATAAGGGTAGTGGATAGATCAAGTTAACTGGAGATGTCGATTGACATTACACTTGAATAGCTGGAGATTATAGCTCTCAGGGAAACTGGAATAGGGAGTTCCACAGGCGAGAGATGCGAGGCATGAAGCTATTGGAGTAGAAGAGACGGCTACATTTAGGAGTTTTGACAGTGAAGGGGTGAGAGCGGGATGCCAGCCTCGTAGGGCGCTTGAACTCATGAAGTCTGGGAACCAGCTAATGCAGCTCCTCGGAGCAATTACCATGAAAGTATTTGTAGAAGAGATAGAGAAAGGCGACGGCGCGTCTGTGAGAAAGTGACTGTAGACGAGATGCCAGAGCAGGGCCAGTTATATTGCATATCCGCCTCTGGAGCCTATCAAGAACCCCGAGGCAAACAGAATGGGCACCAGATCATATATGGCAGCAATACTCCATGCGAGGGCGAATTGTTGATTTGTAGATCTGGAGGATCGATTCCGGGGAGAAAAATTTCCTGGCGCGGCACAGGGAGCCAACTTTCCTTGCGGTGGACGAGGCAATTGACTCAATGTATTTGTTCCATCTAAGGTCAGCAGTCAACGTGAGACCGAGCAGCTGCAGAGAGTTGCTCTCGAGAAGTTGAGCGTCAGACATTCTAATGGAGGGCAAGAGAATGTTGTAAATTATTATGTAAATAAACAATATAATGAATAAATAAACAATGCCTAATATTTTTGCTGTAAATTCTTAAGAACATCAAAAAGAAAAAAGTACAAATTTGCTTTTATCATATGTTTAGGTTTTATCTAAATCTAATTATCGCTTATCAAAACAATGAACAATGCGGAAAAGTGAAAGTAGTTAAAAAAGCCTTGTCATGATAAAAAAAAAACCTCTATTTTGGAAGTATGTTTTATGGCGGGTACGTTCATCCATATTTGTTCACTTATTCTATGTGCCGTGTCTCTTCAGGAGGTTAGTGATCATGGTTCTTCACATTTTCCTGTCCTTTAGAGCTCTTGGTATATGTTGCCTTTTTGTTATCTCTCCTAAATCTTGTTTCGCTTTCCATTTACTCAAGCTATTAGGTAGGTTTTTTCATTTGTCCCTTTTGACTTCGAGCTGTTCTGTGAGTATCAGATTTTCCAAACCCTCTTTCCTCATTATGTACCCTAGAAATTTGAAATGTTTTTTCTTGATGTTAAATACAGAGTGAGTGAAAACTAATGTTATGTATGAGTGGCCAACCAGGAGTCCTGACTTAACATCATGTGAATTTTTTCTTAGGGGTTAGTTTAAGGAGCAAGTCTACTACACCAAACCAAGACTTGGGAAGAACTTGAAGGGCGAATACAAGAAGTTATGCCTTCCATACCACAAGAGTTCCTGGTGAAATCAGTTGATGCAATTCCTGGGCGATTTGAGAAGCTGGTAGCAGCCCATAACGAATTTTAAATAAAGCCTCATGCTAAAAGCTTTCCTCACACACCCATTTCTTGTAAAAAGTTATAGTTAATAAATGAATTATAAGTATTTTAAAATGTGCAGTTACTTTTCATTCACCCTGTTCAAGTGTCCTTTTTGTTACCATTTTCTCTAAAACTTCGTCGTTGCTCACATGTATTCTCAGCATCCTTCTGTAGAACTATATTTTTATTGCTTAATTTTTCCATGCAGACAGGGTTGTTGAACTTTGACTGAAAATTCTTCGTTTGTCCGCTGTCGTCCTTTATTTGCTATTTACAGAATTGTCTTCATAAAAACTAATTTTCCTGCAGCCTCCAAGAAAATTAGCCTCTTTGTTGTGATATATAAAATAATCTCTGAGGATATATTTCTGATATTGCATGGAAATTGGCAACAGACATGGAACAAAATTCTTCCGATGTTGTTCAATAAACTTAATATCGACCAAAAACTGTCTTCTATGTTTATTTAATAAAATAAATAAATAAACTGATAGAAATGTTTCTACTCGTTGCTTGTGTCTTTGTCTGAGACTAATTTAAGTTTACGAATATATATATATATATATATATATATATATATATATATATATATATATATATATATATATATATATATACCTAGTAAGCCGGATATATATATATACCTTGTAAGCCAGAATCTACCTACGGATCTTCAGGGTACTACTGAAGTCAGTAGTACCCTAAGATCCGCTAGTTGAAACCTTGGTTGGTAGGTTCTGGCTCGCTAGATTTTTTAGATTTTGCTCCACTTAGTATATTGAGCACTTTTACGTTGTCACTTAATTTACTTTGTTGGTAATTTTGATTTTGACTGGGCATTGTGGTGCTGATTAATTATTTCGACCAACACGGGTGTCTTTAGTTTCTTTTTTTAAGGATTTTTCCCTGACATCGGTTTGTTTAAATATATTTTATTTACAAATTGTATTATCCGGTTCTTTTTCACACCGTCAGAGTATAGTTATTAAAATAATATATATATATATATATATATATATATATATATATATATATATATATATATAAAACACTGAGGTTTATGCAACGACGATTTTGACCAAAATGCTTTCGTCAGGCAGTAAGTTAAAATGTTTCGAATAAAAAATCTTATTCATAATTGCCAGTGTAGAGAGAAGGAGGAAAAGTGGTAGGGGAAAAAGACAAACCTGAATAGAAAGTGGGAAAGCGAAAAAAAAAAAACAACAAAAAAAAAGTTTGTACAAATACTCCTATCCGGGATCATAATTGACCATTAGAAATCTTCTTGCGTGTTTGCAGGCTGCCATTACTTCCGATCTCTCGTTAAATAGCTCATCTCGCTCAGGATGCATCATTATGGCCAGTTTCTCTTCCTGGCATAATCTGCACATCTCGCTCCCGCTGAAGCATGCTCAAATTTTTTTTCAATATTTTCCTATATAATGCTTATGGTTTTGTTATTTTTTTTTTCTTACGCTCGATACAACGCAGGCAAATTTCGTACTATTCTTGTAGCTTGGCAATTTGAAAGAGGAACAACCTCTTTTTAAACATGCCTATGTGGACCCAATGTATATTTTTCTTGGCCGTTTTCGTGCTCTACAGACGCCCTATACACCAAATCTTTCACTTTACAATTACCATTTAACGGACACTCGGATTTATTTCGATAATTCCTCGGCTGTGTTGACATTAACTCCACTCAAGTATAGGTTTTACATGTTATATTAATAATCATCCCTTTTATGAAAATTGTATTGAGCACTCTCTTAACACTAGGATGGCCGAGGTGTCGTTTCCGACACCTTCAAATTTTCAACAAATTGCTATGGAATAACTAGTTTTGGTTCGATGCTGAGGCTTATGGACAATTATTGAATTTTAGCAAAGATACTTAACAGACTTAATTCTTTAAAAAATATTCAGTGGAACAGCTGATATTTGAGGTTTAATCTTGAATGGCCGGGGTGTCGTTTTTTACACCTAGGCTGTTATAGAGTAAATGCATTGAAAAATTTCTCACAAGCAATAATACTTGTGTTTATGTCCCCTATCTATCTATTTATCTATCTATACACACACAGTATGAGGTATACTAATATTTGTGAATTTCTTTTTGACTTTGAATATTGAATATATTAAAGATGGCTGCTTCACGCCGTAATGTAAATAAAGATGTCAAAAGAGCTAGCCATCCTAGGGTTAATTTAGCCGTCTTTTTTTGATGAATAACACTTATTGCCAAATTCATAAGAAATTATATATATATATATATATATATATATATATATATATGTTAAAGTAATGAATTTTCTATCTATCTATCTGATCATTATTTCTCTCTCTCTCTCTCTGTCTTCCACTGCTTCTTAATCTTGTTATTAGTGTATGAAATATGAAGGGTAAGTGATTACTTTGCACAAATATCTTTCCTTTTCCTGATTTAAAAGATTAATCTAAAAATTTTGTTTATCTCTCTGTAATACATTCCATTTTCTTGTGATCTCGCGGCGATGGTGGCGAGAAGAAAACTTTCAATTCAAAATTGATTTTAAATTAATTTTATTAGCTTTTTATTTACTTTCTATTTATTTTTATTCTTGTTCCTTTCTTTTTTACTGAAGATATTTTGGGTGCCCCGCTCCACCATTTTTTTTTTCATTTGTTCGGTTCGTTTCTCTAATTGTATCTTCGTTGTCGTTGTCACTGCTGTTGAGTAGTGATTCTAAATTGTGAATGTCTTTGCTATTGTTTACAGTCACGTGTTCTAGCATGATCTGAGTACCTTCACCCACCTGCACCCCCGCCACCTACAAACCGCCTTTTCTCTTGTTCTTTCTCCTCACTTCATTTCGAAGAGCGCACACCGGTACGGCTTCTTCTTCCTAGTTGCCTTCTACAGTTTCAAGCCACCACCGATACTTGTGTAAGGAGCTGTATCATTGCGACGAGAACTGGCGCAATTTCACCTTGTTTTATCTCCCTTCTTCGAATCAATGGCAGTCTGAAAATAGGGTCTGATGATGGACCTTGTGAAAAAAGATGGATTCTGCTTATTTCGTGATTGTTCCTTTGAATCAAAAAAACAAAAACAAAAACAAAACAAAATAAAACAAAACAAAATAAAACAAAAAACAAAAAAAAAAACAAAAACAAAACAAAAAACAAAACAAAAAAACAAAGCAAAAAAAACAAAAAACAAACATGTTCCTTGCCTCGGTCCTGTCTTATGATGACCACATGATTATCCTACCACAGTCATCTACAAGTTCAACTCGCTATCTGTAAACTGGCGTCAACCTCGCGGAAGACCATGACGCAGGATTAGTCTGCCACTGGGAGATATTCTACAAAGACCGTGAGAACTGAGGGGCAGGGTGGGATCAACGCTTTTATGGGATCAGATTCAACACCAATAGCAGCATCAGAATCCTGGATTTGAAAGATTTTTCTTCCTCGTTAAAAGTTTGCATGACAAACGTTAAATAAACGTGTGTATGAGTGTCGCGGTTCATTAGGGAAAATGTCTTGGTACCTTTATTGACTGTTTCAGTCCGTTATGTGCCATGCGTGATACACGTGTAGACGATCATGTATCTCTCGATATATGACGAGGCAGATTTTTTCCCGCAGTAGGTTGCCATTTCTTTCTGCGGTAGATCAATTCCCATCCAAAGCTATAGAACCCGATCTGTCCCGCTATTAACCCATAGCTGGAAGGAGAAGAAGAGGATTCATACCTTTCCCAAGGGTATTAGCACGTAAGTGAATGTAATGCATTCAACTGGAATTCGAACTCGGCTCTCCGATTACGAATTCCAGTCGAATCCATTACATTCACTTACGTGCTAATACCAAGGTATGAATCCCAAGGATATTAGCAATTAAGAGAATGAAATGAAATGGAAATTGACTGATTGATCGATTGATTTTTACGATGTATCAAACTTTTATAGGTTATTTAAAGCCAGAAAATATTTTAAGATTGTTTTGGAAAAAATAATGATTTTACTGATATAAATCCAACTAATTAACCCATATTAGGGAGAGAAGAGGTGGATTTATAACTTTTCCAAGGGTATTTACGTGTAAGCGAATATAACGAACGAGACTGGAGTAGGAATTCGCTTCTATGATTTTCAATTCAGAGCCATTAACCACGACACCACCCCCACATCCAAACGTACAGCACATGGTATACCTAAGCTCCCACCCATCTAGGTACTGACCAGGTTCGACGTTTTTGCTTTGTAATATTAACATGTTTTGTCTTGGACATCGTATTCTCATCTAACCTTATCAAAATAAAAATAACAGTCGCAACAAATACGATGTGCAGTAGTTTTCATATTTTAACCATTGTTTTCAATGCATTTAAACAGCATTTTCGTAATGGCTTTATGTTTGTAGTTTTCTGTCTATTTTAGGAATATTGCAAGGGGGGTTATGAATTATTTGGAAATAATATGTCTTAATTTTGACGAAGTTGGTTTAAATATCCACATATGGATGTGTGCGTTAGGGGCACCTCGATGCGGTGTAATGGTTAACAAGCTTGTCTCGCTAGAACAATTACAACTGAGTTCGATCCTCACTCTGTACTCCCTACTTTTGGCCTTGTGCCACATCTAATCACTATGGATGTGTGTATTATCTTTCAGAATGTGAAATCGGCGTCCTTGGTTCAAATCTCGGCCGAATTTGTTGCGTTTACTTTCGCATAAATATCCTTGAAAAGCTATGAATCCATTTCTTCTCCACACAGCTTCGAATTAAATGGCGGAGCAGATCGGCTTCTTCTGCCTTAGTTGGCAACCAGTCTAGGAGAAAGATATTCAAAACCAGTTAGGCGTTGCAACCCCATGATACCTATTTGCTATATAAACATGGTTAAAGAGAAAAACAGAAATAAAATTTACTGTCCAGCGCAGTGAGTTAGCTCACAATCTTTCAGTCAACGAGCGAAAATCTTCAGCTTTTAATCCCAATAAGATAACCCAGTGGCGATAAAAAAAAAAAGCCAATGTTATTTTCTCTCTAGTGGATCAGTTGTTACTAGGAAAACGTTTGTCACTAAGTACTTTTGTCAGATGCTCGATTGCTGCCAGTGTTAAGTGAAAGAGAAGAAAAAAAAAGACTCTTAATTAATTCAAACTACAAAAAACAAAACAAAACAAACAAAAACAAAACAAAAAACCCAGCAACACCTAGTGTAAGAAGGTGAATTATTGATATTATCGGTCTGAGGGGTGTAGTGACATCGTACAGCATCGTTGGGGAGTGCCTGAAAACCATATGATGTGTTGACGCAAGCCTTTTGGATGAAATTTAACGGAACATCCATCAATGTTTGTGCAAGCTCGAAATCACAAGTCATCGTACCGAGGGTCTTAACGTATGAGACCACTAAGCATTACGCGCTCTAACTAAGGTCTGCTCTGTCGGTGTTGAACGAACTAAAGAGGTATCTGCGATATGCATTTGATTATCCGCTCTAGCAGACGGGTGTACTCGGAAAACGTGAGTAGCTGGTCATTATCCCAGTCTGTTCTATCTATCTATCTATCTATCTATCTATCTATCTTATTCTCTTCATATCTGTGACAGATTCTGGTTTGTGTATATACCATTTATTTGTTTGGTCAGTTCACTCTGAGTTGCTTTTCCCATCAAGTCATATTCATTTAAGAGACCAATTACTGTATTCACTTATTATACAAGCGATGGTCTGAAAACTTTTTGGCCCAACCAACTTCAAAATCCTCCCAAAATCTAACCTATGGACCAATCCCCACATTTTTGTTTGGGCCGAGAACTTCTCAGCATCACTGAGTCAAATTGAAAGAAAATAAAAAGCCGAGAATTTGTCTAGATCTTGCGTGAGAACTTAACAAATGAAAGAACACACACACACACACACGCACACGCACACACACACACATATATATATATATATATAGATAGATAGATAGATAGAGAGAGAGAGAGAGAGAGAGAGAGAGAAGAGAGGGAGGGACGCGGAAAGGAAACCGTTCCTTAAATATATCAGTTGATGAACGATAAGACGACGTTCAATGCAAAAGGTAGTCGATTGATACGGATAGAATACTGAACTCCATGGAGGAATGATAATGTTGGGTGCATGTGGTAGGATCGTTGAGTGATTATACTTTTAGAATTCTTAAAACGCAATGAAACACTATATCCATATTTATATATCTATCAACGTGTCTATGAAATAAGGTTTATTAAGTTTAACTGATTGCATTTCTTTAGCCTTTTAACTTATGATATCGTTGTAGGTAGCGGAGTAGGATTTTTTTCTTGTCTGCATTTGGAAATGAACTCTAATCATTTGTTTGGGAATTTAAGAAAAATTCATTATCGCTATATTATCTTCTACTATATATATATATATACATATATATATATATATATATATATATATATATATATATATATATATATATATATATATAATTTCAAAATAAATGTGCAATTATAATTTATAAATTCATGAATCATTTATACAAAAAACAAATATAGAGGTTAATGATTTAAATGGCGAGAATACATCTTCGCAAACAATATAAATAAGATACACCAACCCCAAGAAGTAAAAACAAGAACAAAATTTATTTCCATACCTGAGGATGTCTGTAGGAACAGACGAAAGCTTGTCAAAAATTAAAAAGATCTTATGAAACTGGAATTTATAAACAGGGATCATATCATTCATATACAGGTTCGGGGTTGGTGTATCTTATTTATATTGTTTGCGAGATGTATTCTCGCCATTTAAATCATTAACCTCTATGTTTGTTTTTTGTATGAATGATTCATGAATTTATATATATATATATATATATATATATATATATAGAGAGAGAGAGAGAGAGGGGGGTGTTAAAAACGGCTGACAAGGTTCTGCGGTTAAGTTTTTTATTTAATTTTTCTTTTTTGTTCTTATAACGTTTATCTTTTCTGGACAGAAATTATATAAAAATTGTCCGAATGTTCTTTATGTCTGAGCGCTTTCGGCTATATTATAATATGCCTAACAAGAAGACTCACGTTTCATCTCTCTGACCACAACTAAATTAGATTTCATTTAAATATACATGAAGACCTACCAAATTTTATCCGCAATACACTCGTTGATAATATAAATATAATGGCCTCATCCACATGTAAAAAGTTTAAAAATAATGGAAGTATTATTTATAAAAAAGAAAAATCCTACACACAATAACATCAACTATGAACACGGCCATAATTGCTAACCGAGTTTGTAAAATAAAATATTCCTATAACTCTAGATACATACATAAAACAATCTATGCATCCTTCATAGTGGCTAAAAGCATAGCCGAAAACGCTAGAACAATTTCTACATATTTTACATCCAGAAAAGAAGACAATTATAAAAACACAAAAAATAGATAAAAACTTAAGAGCATTACTTTGCCAGTTGTTTTGAATGAAATTTGCATAAAAGAGGGATTGCTACACAATTATATATATATATATATATATATATATATATAGTTTATAGGGGCAGAAGATCATTATTCAAACAAATATTGTTAAAGAAACATAAAAAAGCAATATCCAAATGTTTGATAATTTTTTTCTTTATTTTTCTAAAGCCATTATACGATGCTTGGAAAGCTCCTGATCAAACATAATAGACATTCTTTGTTTGTTATATTTAACAATATTTGAATATATATATATATATATATATATATATATATATATATATATATATATATATATATATATATATATATATTCGCTTTGTCATATATCTCCTACATCACAAATGGAGTTTTAATCTGACAATTGTGTAACTTGAAGTCAGCCGAATGTTTGTTGGAAGAGATTTCATTACACGATTCGTGTTTACATCATCTTGTTGGAAGAAAGCATCTATGTAGCTCAACATAGCTACAAAATGTACAAATGTTCTACCACAAGATCTCTGCGGGTCATTATTGTTGTAAAAGTCTTCAGTTTCATTAGTAGTAACTCCATCAGAAGACAACCCACAATTGCAGAGCTACTAACCCATAGACTGTAATATGCTTACGGTCTCCATTCACTAAAAACAGCTGGAAACATGATTTGTTCCACCAGGCTGCACGGAGTTTTAGATAATCTCTGGCCCAGATGAGGCGGGAATATCGTTTCTGTGATAGTGTCGTTTTAGATCAGGAGTTTACTTTTTATTTGAGTGTTTGTGGAGTGAGTGGTCATCGTTAAATGTAAAATAATTGAATGGCAGAACTGCCCAACAAACAGATTTGACAAAACTTGCAATAAACAATTACAATGACAAGAGAAAGAAACGAACAGGACAAAAAATAATATAAAGCAAGCAAACAATATATGTAATGCAAATTAACATTAATATGGAAAAAAAGTTCACAAACTAAATATTGGGGTTGACACACAAAAGCAAGTTCGGACAAGCGAACGTAACGTTCTGACTTCAAAACAAGACACACCGGAACTGAATCAGTCGAAACCGAGGATCAGCCTATTTTATTAGCTAGGAATAAATCCCAGCATGCATTTGCGTGCTTATGTCTATGAAATGAGGAGGGAGAAGTATTTTGCAGTCATTTCCAGGAGAGATTGCTTTTCTTTTTGGGACTCATTCATATTTTTGTGAACTAAAACGGAAGTGTCATGTTTTGTTCCTTTTTTTTTTGTTCCTTACTATTTTATTTTGTCACTGTTTGTTTGAATATATGTGTTTGTTAAACTCTTTTTGTTGTTGTGCTTGCTGGTGTGGGAATCCATCCGCCATGGTGGAGTCTCTCCCACAGCAGTCAGCATCAACACCACCTGCTATAAACCAATGGCAACAAGTTCCTCACCATTTCGGAGGGCTAAAGGCCGTAACTACCAGAATTATTTAACTGCTTACGATCAAAGTTGTAACACGGCGTTAATCGGTGTCAGAAGGGATATTATGGAGGAAAGTGCTCGCGAAGAAGTTCAACATTATGTGGGACATCCTGCTGGCGAAGCCAAGAAATTGGCTGTCAGAGTGCCAGTACGTTTGCAAATCGAATACTTGCGCACCCGGAGGATCAGGGTAACAAGACATGGGATGCGCATGGACCTTGCAGAGGAACGACTGTGGGGATCTCAGAGTGCAAAGTTTACTTGGCATTGAAGAGGGTCGGCAGTGGCAAGTCTCAGGAACTTGATGGTCTACCCTACGAATTGAGGCTGTCGCACATCTTTGTTATCATTTTAACTGTCTTTCTCAACAACTGGTTCCGGCAGAGGTCCGTCTCCGTTCGGATCTCTAGAGATGTGATAACGCTGTTGAAAAAGAGCAAGGGTGGTGGGCGGAATTTAGATGACTCTAGGTCCATAACTCTGCTAAACACAGAGTTTAAGACTTTGGCCAAGATCCTGACGGAACGTTTGCAGTGAGTTGCCAAGAGTTTGTTGGGACCTAAACAGACTTGTGCTGTGAAGAGATGAATAATTCAGAACAAACTACATTTGGTCTATATGAACCTAAAGGCTGTAGAAGACAACGATCAGGACGCATTGATCAATTTGGATCAGTCTAAAGTCGACCATTAGTACCAGGCTGCTGTCCAGTGGGATGCCGGATTCAAACCCGACATCTGCAAATGGATCAATCTCCTGTATTTCTCCTCCAGGTACAGGTGAACGCAAAGCTGCCTTGCCCCTTTGTGCTGTCATGGTCGGTTCGACAGGGTTGGCGTTGTAGCCCCTCCTTCGCCAGCTAAGGAACAGGGCGTGCAGTGGAATTACTGTCTCAGGAGGGTCTTGAGCCAGGGTTTCTGCGTACGCCAAAGGCGTATCCATTTTGATTTCGTGACCGCAGCGACATTGAAGTGGTACAGAAATCGACGGAGACCAAGATTACCGCAACAAGTCTTCCGGCTTGCGGTTAGGTGCCTGGAAGAGGGTTGCGCTTCCGGGACCCTTTAATTGGACAGACGGACCGTTCGCATTATTCGAGTGTGGTTTGGGCCCGGGCTCCAGCTGAAGCGAAATTGCTTCGAAGTACAGTCAAAGGTCAGAGTGGCGGTTCGGACTTGGCTTCGACGGCCGTTGTCCGTAAAGGATAGGGTTGAGGCGTGTGCCTCTTACGATTTTGTCTTATCCTTTATCGATTGGCTGTACTTCCTCTCTGCTAGGAATAGAAGAAAGGGCTCGAGGGCTTGTTGTCCTCCCTCTTGTGGAGTGGTCACAAGCATCAATTATGCAGAGAGGCCGTTGCCCAACGCCCTTGTCACAAGAGCTGGGAACGTAGCACTTGATGAGACATCGGCAGACATCAAGGTTGACTTTCCTACGCCGCGCGTTGACAGAGGACTCGATTTTGGAGAGAAATGTTCGGGCCACCTTCCGCAGCCTTACCATCACTCCTCCCATTTCTTGGGCTGAGCGCAATCGTAAGCTCCGGAATCAGTCGAAATTCTTCCGAGGCGTCCTCTGTTTATTGTCCTCTGTTCAGCGACCTTTCACGGCCCCGTATACTATTGTATCGTGAATTGGTGGAGAGGATCGTGAAGGATCATCTCTGTACCCAGCTCGGCCTGTCGGCATCTGAATTGCGCTCTTCTGGTCTTCCGCGCCAACGGCGGGATATCTCAGAAACCCTGAGTTTTCTGGCGATTAATTCAGAACGTGCTATCTCTCAATGATGTAGCCTTCAGAGGAGGCTGCCCGGATTTGCCAGACTGTCCTCGGTGTAACCTTGGTTTATGGGGGACGGCTTCGTACGCCTACTACCAATGTCCTCAGTTACCCCAGTTCTTGTGATACCAACGCTATTATCATCAGGATGTGGTTGGATTCTTTGTGTATGAGGTCAAGATGAAGATCGGAACTGATAGAAAGGGTTTGTTTTCGACAGATTTCAGCGAAAGGTGGGTAACTATGGCGAGCCTGGTTCGTGTGAACGGGCTACGCTTGATTTTCTTTTTTTTTTAACTGTCCTCCTGGTTGCCAGACAATATTTGTTTACCTAATTAATGTGAGTAAGTGTTGTTCCCGGCCTATTAGATGATTAGCTGGCTCTAGGATAGTTAATGTTGATCAGCCTTATCACATTTCCCCTTTCACCTTGTGCTAGAATTGTTTTAATTAAAACAATAAATATATATTTATTGACATCAGTATCATTCACAGTAAATCTACATTCCAAATAAGATTAAAATCAACAGTGTTGATTAGTAATATAGGCTTTTATAGGCTACTCTCGGCCAAAAAGCATGTCAATCGGCATGATGGCATTATATTAGTATACCCAATGTATAGAGTACAGAATTGCTACGTAATGGAGTTGGGTGCTGATTAGTGATAATATATGTGAACTAATAAATAAAACAAGACACTAACATTACTATTTATTTCATTCCAACTTTGACTTTTGTGTGATGTGATCCCACAGAACCCTCATCCATAGAGGAGTTTACTTTCTTGTTTGCAATGATTGAGAGACTCTCTGGGGCGATTGTTTATATTTATTTCTTCTATGCTTGTCTTTCTCACGCTTGCAAATCCAGAAGCTACCGAGGCCACATGTTTCTACATGAGGCAGCCGGGTGTGACCTTCGATCAAACGTACACTTTCCTCCTCTTGATCTTGCGTGAAATTGAGTGCAAATCTCATTCTAACTTAATACTACACTTGAAAACACATTGAAAACTAATATCAAGCGCCACTTTGTTGTAATGATGCCATTTTTGTCAATTGCTACCACCTTCATTCTTGCATCACTTCTAGACTGGTTTTCAAATACTGTTGATTTCTCTCCGGAATTCACATTTTCCTTGTATACTGCTACCCGTTAAACAAAATTGGTGTCTCGGACAGAGTGTTTCCCAATCTTCAGACAATCATTCTGCAGTCAACCTGTTGCCACAGTTACACTACCTCTTTACCTATTAAGTTATATCCTGTTGAATATTCCTCTACAATGGGATGAGGTCGTAACCATCTAGTGTACTGATATTTAAATGTTTTTGGCATTTCAGTTTGTATATTAAGTTTATAATATTCATTTATACAGGGGGGTGGGTTACGAAACCGAACTTGATTTTGAAAGATGTCAACAAATTAGACAAATTAGACATCAAGTGATGATCAAACTCACTACTGGTTACTGTGGACAGGTATTGAACTCACAACACTTTGGGTCAAGTCACTGGATTACTTCAACCAAAGCTTTTGTCCACTGGGCCATTTCCAACCACTGGAAGAAGGCTGAAGCATACAACGGCCGAAACGTCGCGAATATGAGAACAAAGATGAATACAACGGCCCGAACAATGTAAATAGTGTAAAGTATGTATGTATGGATGCATGTTTGCTTAAAGATGAACGAAAATTAAAAAAAATATATTTCTATATTTCGGACTAGTTTCCTGGTTTCCGAAACTTAACTAAATATTAATTGTCCAATATTTGAATACTTTCACCTTCCATCAGCCATTATAAATGCTTTTTGAGCTATGTTAATTTTCATCATTTTTTTCAAATATCGTACCTTCGCCTCTCATTCATTTTTTATGTATTACGTCTTCACGTAATTGTGTCAACGGTTATTTTTTTAATTTTGTATTATTTATTTTTCAAATATATTGTGTATGCTAGTTCTTAAATGTGATAATATTTTATTGATGTCGGTATGTTTGCTTTTACGTTTAATTCTTCTAGTATTTGTAGTTATTTTTTTACAATTTGTGGTATAGCATTTATGCGTTATCCAGCTCTTCACAAATGCCGTCGTATGACTCATCAGATTCTACTTATACCAACGGACTGTGTCCCCATGAGTCACGTCTTCTATCCTCAAGTTTTGTGAAGAGCTGGCGCTATATCAAGTCGGGTTTTTTTTACCTCTCCATCACTGAGACGCGTTGGTCCAGTGGGTATGACGCTTGTCCGGATTCGATTCTCGGTAGTGAATGTACTGATGAGTCCCCAAAACAGGACGAAACGGCCGCCCAGTGCTGAGGATTCTTCTAGACTCGATGAATTAATTATGATTATTCAAATCCCCCTTAATATATGTATATACTGTTCAGTATTATATAAGATAGACTGAACTAGACTACCCACACAGATGACTTGTTTACTGTAGTGAAGGTTTATTTAGAACAAGCCATCATTTTGGGAGAGTTTGATAGCAGAATAATGGTGCACAGGTTCCACTGAACGGCTCATTACAGATTTGCCTATGTGACAAGTTATTGCCTCATTCCTGATCTTGTCTCGCGTCTTGTTCACTGCTTTCTTCAGGCATTTCACAAGTGATCAGTTTCCTCTCAAGGGTTTTTGTTAGGGGCCATGTCTGGCACTGGTATGTCAGCGCTGGTAGGAAAATGGCGTTGATGAAATTTTCCTTGGTGCTCATGGAAATACTAGGAGGTTTTAGAAGAGAAACAAGTTGATAAATTACTGCGTTGGCTTTCTGATATCTGGTCTCGATTGCTCAGTCTGGTTTGGCGTTTTCAGTAAATATACTGCCCAGATATTTGAATTTGACTTCACTGGTTCGCCTTAGTAAAAGGAAAAAAAAAACTGTTGAGGGCAGCAAGGAATGGGAAGAGGCATGATCGCCCATGTCCGGAAGGGACCTCGGCACAAAGCAAAAGAAGATGAAGTGGATTCGTGACACCATCGCGAACACACGTCATTTTCTACGTAACAAATATTTATTATATATGTTTGAACTTCTATTTCATAATAAATTATTAACCGAGAAATACCTTACCATTGGGTAGTATTGTCCTGGGTAAGACGATAAACTACATCCGGCAGCAAGGCCTCTGGTTGGGAAATTTTGCGATGCGTAGAACTATCTCTGGCCTTGGATGGTAGCACCTGATAGGTTCCCAGTTGTGGGCAAATTGTCACCCCACCAAGCTGGGTTCAAAACTTTATGAAAGTATAAAATACACTTTTGTAGTAAGAATACCAGCAATACATTTTCATAGTAAAAAATTAACAGCAATACAGTACTGGAAAAGGAAGACAAACGTTACTAGCAGGACATTTTGAAAAAAAAATACCAAAGCTACCAGGAAAATTAAATTTCTTCATTAAATGACACATAAGGAGTTGAAAATCAAACAAAACTTTGGGCAATAACATATTATTTCACAGTTTGTGATATATATACAGCGCTTATTTTGAGTTTCAAGAATCCTTTTTTATTATTCAGGATCAGCGTCAGCTGCCTCGTCGCTTCTTTCTTATTTTCTCTCACGAGATTTCAGTGGCTGATTAACTTTAGGAAAAGATGAAGAGAGCCTCATCTGGCCTTTAAGAGAGGGCATGATACATAGTTGTGTGTGTGATGTTTTGCCTAGAAATCCTGCACCGAGGTGTGATTTATCTATTCAGTCGCTTATTGTGAAAACGCACTTACCGGCTTCTCACATCGGTAAGCCCTACTGAATGCGTAAGCATGCGCAATAAAGTCATCTATCATTGTTACACCAAGGCCATACAATTGGTTCTCAAGACATTGAAAATAGATATTTTCTGGTCAGAATTCGTATCAGAAAGAACACAAAAAAGATTTCTTTAGAGACCAAAAGAAAAAAAAGTTAACTTGAAAAGAAATGAAATATTTTTCTTATCAGCTTCGAGTTCTTTCACATAGTATCTTTCTTTGTTTTGTTTTTATCGTTTGCTTCGGTGTTCTTTTAGAAACTGGTATATATATATATATATATATAGATGTGTGTATGTGTGTGTGTATGTGTGTGTGTGTGTTAAAGGAAAACCAACACTGTTGATGGAACCAACGGACAATTTGCCAACAGACCTAAATAGCCTTATCCGGACAAAGTCTCGAAGAAAAACAACAGCACTGAAAAAAAGGCGAAAAAGGCAAACACCTACTTACTCATGAAAGTGCCCAAGGCTTAGATTTCCAAGACAGAGCAAAAAACGCTTGACAATGTTAATTCCTATGAAAGGATATCCCTAGTCGTAAACCCAGTTTCACGCGATCTTCAGTCGACTTGAACTCAAATAAAAGAAAGAGGGTCAACCTGTGATCGTAAATCACAAATTTTAAGGCATCACTGAGAAAAACATCAAACCAAATAAATTTATTTGAAAAAAAAAAACATGGATATCTATCCTTCCTTCCTTCCTTCCTTTCTTTCTTTCTTCCTTTCTTCCTTTCTTTCTTTCTTCCTTCCTTTCTTCTCTCTCTCTCTCTCTCTCTCTATATATATATATATATATATATATATATATATATATATAAAAAAATAAATAAAAATAAATAAAAGGATATATTTAATCAGATAGATTTTAACACTTAAACGTTATTAGTAGATACTCTTATTGAAGGGAACAAGGATTCGAACTTGTGTCTCCCTTATTACTAAACCGTCGTTCGAATTGTTATGTTTTAGACTAACTCAGCCACGAATGTTCCCGCTGATCTAGCGGAATAGTACCTTTAAGCGCAAATGTCTTCAAAGAAGCATTCATATCTGCTAAGTTACCTATCCTAGCATAAACAAAGTTACTTCTAAAGAAATAATGCTTTATATATATATATATATATATATATATATATATATATATATATATATATATATATATATTTAAGCATTGCGCCCCGAGCAAGGCATGAAGCCACTAGGATGCAGGGGGGTTGCAGAAGATTTGGAGCAAGAGCAGATAGGAGTGATAGAAGAAAGGATGAAGGGAAGGATAGTGTGTAGATCAAGGTAACTGGAGATGTCGATTGACATTACATTTGAATAGTTGGAGATTATAGCTATCAGGGAAAAAGGAATTGGGAAGGGTGTTCCACAGGCGAGAGGTGCGAGGAATGAAGCTATTGGAGTAGAAGAGACGGCTACATTTTAAAGTTTCTACAGTGTAAGGGTGAGAGCGGAATGCCAGCCTCGTAGGGCGCTTGAATTCATGGAGACTGGGAACCAGTGAAAGCAGCTCATTGGAGCAATTACCATAAAAGTATTTGTAGAAGAGACAGAGAGAGGCGACGGCGCGTCCGTGAGATAGTGGCTGCAGGCGAGACGCCAGATCAGGGCCAATCACATTACATATCCGTCTCTGGATCTTGTCAAGAACTCCGAGGTAAACAGAAGGTGCCCCAGACCATATATGGCAGCAATACTCCATGCAAGGGCGAATGGTCGTTTTGTATATTTGAAGTATCGATTCAGGGGAGAAAAATTTCCTGGCGCGGCACAGAGAGCCAACTTTCCTCGCGGTGGACGATGCAATTGACTCAATGTATTTGTTCCATCTCAGGTCAGCAGTCAACGTGAGACCGAGCAGACGCAGAGAATTGCTCTCAAGAAGTTGACTATCAGACATTCTAATGGGGGGCAGGTAAGGATCTCTATGGTGGTTAATGGAGAGTAGTTTAGTTAAATTTGACCATCCAATTGTTGCCCCAGTTAACAACCGATTGGAGATCCATTTCAAGACGCACGGCCAGGTTAGTTTTGTCAGTGACACTAGATTTGTTTTTGAGGCAGGAGTAAATTGTAGTGTCGTCCGCGTAGATGCCAACTTGGGAATCTATGGCGTCAGGAAGGTCGTTGATGAAAATAAGGAAAAGAGTGGGGCCAAGGATGGAGCCTTGAGGAACACCTGCGTTCGTGGGATAGGAACTGGAGGAGAATCCGTTGAGAACGACCTTCATTTCATGGTTTGACAGGAATGATTGTATTAGACCAGTAATACCGTAACCCTGGAGCTTACGAAGAAGGCCGGCATGCCAAACCCTATCAAACGCTTTGGAGATGTCTAGGGCCACGGCACGAGCCTCACCGTTATTTTGAAGTGCTTGGTAGACGGTTTCAGTGATGGCCGTAAGCACGTCAGCTGTAGAACGGGCGTAGCGGGAACCATATTGCTTGTCTGAGAGAAGGTCGTGTGCGGTAAGGTGGTTAACCACTTCTGCGTTGATTAGGGCTTCGAAGACTTTGCCGAAGAGGGATAGGAGACTAATAGGACGGTAATTAGAGGGGTCAGAGGGGTCTCCAGAGTTCTTAAAGACAGGAACAATGGATGAGGACTTCCAGCAGTCAGGTAAGCAGGATTCCTTGAGGCAGTAATTATACAGTTTAGAGAGGGCGGGTCCTAGCTCAGGCGCGCATTTCTTCAAGACAATGGCTGGTATGCCATCTCCACCACTAGCCTTGTGGGGGTCTAATTTGGAGATAATACCTAGTACTGATGACGGGGTTATGCGTAAGCCGCTCAATAGGGCCTCAGTTCTTAGAGGGAAGTCTGGTATGGGTACACCGGTGGAGTCGAGCGTCGAATTATATGAGAATTTCCGAGCAAGGCATTCAGCCTTGTCGGTTGAGGAGGTCAAGACCTCGAACTGGTTGAATAAAGGAGGTATGGAGGGTTATCTATTGTTCAGGACACTCTTGCAGAGCCGCCAATAATCTTTGGAGCCAAATGCAATACGCTCCCTCATCCGAGCAGCAAATATTGTCTTAGCTTCGTTGAGGACATGCTTACACTCGCTACGGGCGAGAGACGTCTATTGCAGTCCGACATGTCGTTACGAAATATGTGAAAGAAGTGGTTTCTATGGGCAATGGCGGCTGAGCAAGCAGCAGAGAGCCAAGGGGAGGAGTGCGACTTGACCTTAAATTTCCTTGAGGGGATGAAAGCGTCGATTCCAGCTTTAACCCAGGATGAGACCTCAGAAGCACATTCATGGACAGGGAGTGTAAAGACAACATCGCAGGGGACATCGCGGAGGAAGTCACGGAACGAGTCCCAATCCGATTGTTGGTAGTAGAATGAGGTTCTAGTAATGGGAGGTTCTTTGCGGGGTGTGGAGTTGAAGGAAATGTTAACAGATACCACGGCATGATCGGAGTTACCAAGTGGGCAGAGCTGTGTGGCACTACAGGATTCGGGGATCGAGGTAAAACACAGATCGAGAAGGCAAGCCTTATCTGCCGGGTTGGGGGCAAAACGCGTGGGGAAGTTGACTATCTGCGTGAGGGATTGAGAAATTGAGAAGTTAAGTGTTTGAATGCCAGCCCGGTCAGTAGTAGCATTCTCGAGCCACTTGGTATGATGGGCGTTAAAGTCACCAAACACGAATATGTGAGCAAACGGGTGGAGAGAGAGGGCCTTGTCTATGCTGTCAGATATGCTATCGAGTATCCCGCAGTCTTGAGAGGATGGAGAGCGATAGAGGAAGAAGAGATAGCTTACGGCATTGAGGAGAGATAGTCGAAGACACATGTACGAATGGTCTGGCGATTCGAGAGACAACTCTCTGGCCAGGGGGATATGACCCTTGACATAGACACCAAGGCCGTGCATGTGGGTTAGAAAGTCTTTCCTGAGGATAGGAAGGTAGCCGGGGATCGAGAGATCAGAGGAGGGAATAGACGTGACAAGGTTTGTCTCGCACAGGGCCATTATATCCGGGCTGTTTGCAGTGAGGAAAGATTCCGTATTGCAGAAATTTGTTCTAATGCCACGGATGTTGCTGAACGAAATGTTGAAGGATCTAGGTGATTTTTGAGGGGCTGGTTTAGGTTTACTTTTTTAATTCATTTGAGTCTTCATGTGGAGTAATTGTTGGAAGATGAGAAGGCCTGAAGTACTTCAGGCCTTAGTCTTCATGTGGAGTAAAAGTTGGAGGATGAGAAGCCCTGAAGTAAGAGAAGCAGACGGTTATCGACCGCAACATGAGCAGAGAGGAGTTGGCACAGCCTGCATCATAATGTGGCCTCAGGGTTGCCCACCGGAGGTGACAGCAGGGACACCGTTCCATGCGCGTCATGGCACTACAAGCACCCCGGTATTATACAACTGTTGATCAGAGCGGCCGCTCAAGACGCTACGCAAGAGTTATGGCTCCTAACTACCAGTCGGAAACAGCAACCAGTGAACTGTCAACCGTGTACCCTCAAAATGAAGAGGCAATGCCACAGACTGCACACGTCACGAGAGAAACACATCAGCACTAATACAGAGGCCAGAGAGAGAGAGAGAGGGAGAGAGAGGGAGAGAGAGAAAGAGAGAGTACCGGGAACCCCTTCTTAGACAGGAAACAAGGTGTGAGCCTCTGCTCTTGTCCAGGGGAAGGGGGAGGAGTGTTGACCGTGTGGTAGGAGGGTCTACGTACTCCTATTACATATAACACATATAACAGTGACAAAAGACAAAACAGAGGGATAAGGGCGGGGAAGTAGTTGATAGTACCAGGCTGACACTAGGTGTGTGTTCCGGGGATAGGATGGGATAGGATGAGACTTATTAATATTTAATCCTTACATAAGACTAAGTTTTAACTTAGTATAAGTCCCATTGTTCTATTCTAAAGAGAGAAAAGAAAAAATATGATTATCCACCTTTTTGTGAATCTGGCATAAATGCTAGCTTACTTCTGGCTGTGGGCGGTAATAGTAGTCGGCACGCGTTCTGATGGTCACCTATGAGTTTGACACGTTAGTGCATTTTATCAAGCAAAAGGCAAGGCCACTGGACTGTAACAATACTGAAGACATACTAACGCCTGGTGAAGAGACATTTTTCCCTTCTTTTCAGGTGGGGGGAGGATTTTCAACTACACAAAACAAACTGTTATAAGTTAGGTTACAATAGTTAGAACAAGTATCAAAGTTAAATTAGTCGCACAGAGTGGGGGAGTGGGGGAGAGACCAAACAATAGATAAATAAAATAAGTACATATATATATATATATATATATATATATATATATATATATATATAGAGAGAGAGAGAGAGAGAGAGAGAGAGAGAGAGGGAGAGAGAGAGATGATTTGGATGCGTCTCTGGTAGAATGAATTTATACTCACACATGGCAGAAAGTTAATGCCCTCTTCCATTCTGATGGACGCCAGTGAATGTATAGCCATATATATATATATATATATATATATATATATATATATATATATATGCCAACTTCTGAAAGAAAGAAAACTCTGAACAGAGA
>OZ010612.1:43354811-43367311 GCA_963932145.1 Acanthosepion lycidas
TATATATATATATATATATATATATATATATATATATAGAGAGAGAGAGAGAGAGAGAGAGAGAAAGAAAGAAAGAGAGAGAGAATGTTTATATATATATATATATATAGATAGAGAGAGAGAGAGAGAGAGCTTGAGTCACTTGGATTTGTCGCACTGAGGAGCTGTGATACAGTGAAACAGTACTGTCATATATATATATATATATATATATATATATATATATATAGACATATAGTCTTAAGTTGTGCTATATTATGGGATAAAGTGCTCAATATCAGAGATAGAGCGTGTGTAAATATAAAAGTGAACATAGAAGTCAACATTTAGAGGCAACAGTCTGTTTCATGCTAGTCACAATCGTCAGGCAACAAGATATATATAATATATATATATATATATATATATATGTGTGTGTGTGTGTGTGTGTGTTCATCAATCATTCATACAAAAAACAAATATAGAAATTTAAAATTTAAATTCAAACTCAGCGTTGCGACCGCACGTTCCAAAACAATAACACATTTCTCATAGTATTTTTTCGGATTACATCTTTATTTTCGTTATCCTCTTATTACTGAGAAGTAAAAACAAGAACAAAATCTACTTCCATACCTGATGATGTCTGTAGGAACAGACGAAAGCTTGTCCAGCATTCACTGTTATATAGGATGGATATCATATAACAGTTCAGTACTTTTTTTGTTTGTTTCTAACAAAGTTTTTCTGTCTCTTAATACTCTGCTTAGCTTTTGGAAGGCATTTTTGGATATCCAGTCATATTCAGTTGCTAGAATTACTTTTTATATCTGAAATACATCAGGCTAATTTTTTGAATGGGTCCATATTTTAAATGTGAATTGCAAAAAGTATAAAATGCCTTCTTCTCGTTCTTGTTCTTGTTCTTGTTGTTGTTCTTCTTATTATTATTGAGTGATATAACTGCAGGCCAACAATGTGACATGTGAGTAGAAATATACGTAGCTCAATGTACCCATCAGGAACCCAGTCGGATAGGTGTATACAAGATACATGTATCACAGCCAAATTTGTGCTATATGCTCACAGGTTTTGATAAAATCAGCGTATAATCTTTCAGGTGGAGCTTAGTTAGAAATACCTTCAGGCTAGGTAACCGAGGCCGCTCGGGTGGTCTCCGAGTGTTCCTAAGTATAAAAATGTTTGCTGCCTCATCCTCCAAATTAAAAAAAAAAAAATTAAAACAAACCAAACTTTTCGACACCCACTATTCTCGCTCATGAACAGAGATGTACAGAGCATCAGCCGTAGGCGACATGTTGAAATGGTTAAGGCCAATAAAATTAAATATATTAACTGTAGTTCATCTTAATTCACCAAACTAAATATGGACATAAAGATTAAAAGCCATGAGAGCCATATTTGAAGATTATGCGTCTGACAATTCCCATCGTATAAAAACTATAGAAACCCCAGAAGCAAAAAACATTTCTTTGTTGATCTCAGATGGCGGTTTTCTAAGTGTAGCTTAGATGTGGCACACGGCCGAAATTATAGGGCACCTAGTAAGGATCTAACTCACTATTCAGTCGTAACTGATACAGCGAGAACAAGCTTGCTAACAATTACACTATGTCGGAGTGCCAATAAAGACTTTCTACGCGTAGGTTAGATGTGGCACAAGGCCGAAAGTGTGAAGCACCCAGTGAAATTCAAACTAACTACTCAATCTTAATGGATCTAGCGAGACAAGCTTGTTAACCATTACACCACATAGAACTACCACTATCAGTTGCCTACTGGTTATCGTTGAAGACTGAGTGATATCAAGTTTCCACAAATCACCAGCATCTCGCAGACACCATCAACACCGTGGCCTGAGCAGTCTCAATTCATTCTCGTGTTTCAAAATCATCCAGTTTTTATTCTGATAGTCCTAGGTATGATGATAAACTACATCCGGCAGCAAGGCCGCTGATCTGGAGATTGGTGGTTTTGTGGAGCGTGGAACCAATTATTAGTTGCTATTGTTCGCAGGTCCAGCCTGCCCCGGACTGGTATCACTGTTAGGCAAATAGTTAACCACCAAACAAAAACAAAATACTATGAAAGGTTAAAAATAACTTTTTAATAGTAAAAATACCAGCAATACATTTTTAAAGCAGAATTGCCAACAATACATTTAATAGCAAAATGACCAACAATACATTTTGAAGCCATAAAATAATCTATCTATATCTCTGAGATGAGTTATTATGCTTGCTTGCATTATTTATATTACTCGGACTGTTATCCTCATCTTTATTGCCATATTCACAATTTCGGCCGTTATATGCCCCGTTCAGGTGACTGAAGTTTAGAAACGACCCTTTATAACTAGAAAAGTCTACTCCGGTCGATGAAATAAAGGGTTCGGTTTGAAATTCTCATCACCTGAAGAAGGCCGGAGTGTACAATGGCCGAAAATTTATGAATATGGCAATAAAGATAAGGATAACAGCCCGTGTAATGTAAATAATGCAAGTACCAATAAAACTGTGTTCAAAATATTTTGATTTCAGCACTAAATAATCCATACAAATATTGATATGCTGCTAATCAAAAGGAAATGAATTTAATTCTGATGTCTTTAGATGCTGTATCAAATACAAAGGGTGCTAAAAAGTTCTCGGGCAAAGTTTTTTTAAAAATATTTGGTCCGATTTTTGGTAATGGGTCTTTCAGACCTCCCCTTCTTATTAAAGGAACATTTATAAAATTTCATGTTCCACATTTGTCTCGGTTCTCCGACGAGATTTTAGTATTTTCACAATTTCTCGCTTTCTTTCTTCTTCGCCTTGTAATCACCCAGGTATCGAGGCAGGTTTTCTTTTCATTGTCCACAATTACCAGATATAGTTTGGATGTAAAAGTTTTTTAATATTTTAATTTTCTTTCAAAAACTTCTGGTTTGTACTGATACTTTTTATAATTATCGTCGAACACAAACCGTTTGAACAATTTTCAGTATTTCTGAGCCAATTTGAAGAATTTTTCATCCATAAATGCAACATGGTGTTTTTTGTTCTTTTTCACTAATTTCACCTCGACATAATCAGCAGTGAAGCAATTATTCTGTGTTACTTTAATATGGAATCATGTTTCTCTTTCCCGATATCCTTTGCGAAACAATACCCCATAATTGTTTATCATTTTTCGCTAATTGAGTGCTTCCATTATTAACAAATGCCAGTTTTTACTGGAGATTAAGTGACAGCAAGTCTTTTCAATATTCCAGCACTTATCTCAGAATTCTATCTGTTTTCTGGATTGTCCTGACTCTACCTAGACTTTTCACTTTCTCAATGCTGTTTCCTATCATTTCGATAACAACTACAACGACTGCTACATTCATCTTCCATAGTTTCCCTAGTTAATTATCAATGTCGTGATAATTAGCCACTCTCCTTTCTATTTACTCTGTCCTCTGGGACAATGAAGTCTGGTATGTTCAATGGATCATCTTCCTAACCCAGTTTTGGCTACTCTTGTTTTGTATCGGGGTGAACTTGCTACATTTGTTTTTTTATGCCATTGCCTCTCCTTTAGTTCCACACAGTCTACCACAGGTTATGTGAATTATTATTATTATTATTATTATTATTATTATTATTATTATTATTATTATTATTATTATCTTTGATTTCTGGCGTTTACACATTTCTTTCCGGGTCCCGCCCAGGGACCTAAGGTTAGAAATGGCATAATGATACTTTCCACTGGCAAGAAAAAAATTACATAGATAAAGCCCTTCGTAAAGTGTGGGCTGTACTTGTCAGAACAATTTTTTGTATCTCCTTGAGGCATGGACTTCCAGGAATCCATTCAATTAGTCTACTGCAATCTTTTCCAACCAGTCGTAGGGCTCCAACTACAACAGGGATTGTTGATGTTCCCATATGCCACATTTTTGAGATTTCTATTTCAAGGTCCTTGTATTTTGACAGCTTTTTGAATATCTTCAAAGATACACTGCAGTCAGCAGGGACTGCCATATCAATAAGGAGGCACTTTTTTGTTCTGTCAGTGTGTATTATTATTATTATTATTATTATTATTATTATTATTATTATTATTAATACTGAGATCATTTCCGACTTTTAGATATTTTGGCCGGCTAATGATTGTCATATCTCAATTCCTGTCCGCAGTTTAGAGACATAACACTTTCCCTAGCACATGATTTGTTCCAAGCAGTACTGCGCTCTTTCAATGACGCCAGGTATTCTGAAACCGTCTTGCAAGACAGAAAGATTCTTGGAAATAGTCACAAGTGTACCAAACACACAAAAAAGACAATTTAAGCTGCTATTTGATAGATTTTTTCCGATTTTCCCCGTCAGGTTTTGGTAACTCTGTATTTTCGCCTGTTCCGCCTTCCCGATGTTCTTATTCGAGGATAACCCAGCATCCATCAGGACTCATTCACGCCCGCTTCTCTACACGCGTCGGATGTCAGGCCGATTGCTCATCAAGCGCTTCTCAGTCAATATAATCATAGTATTATTATTATTATTATTATTGGGTGTGAGAGCAGCACACCGACAAAGTGACGATGGGATACAAATATACGAAGCCCATTGTGCACATCGTGACACCCAGTTTGATAAACGTAAGTGTGCGCGATATTGTAACAGGTTTTGATAAAAGCAGTGCGTAACCTTACAGGTGGAGCCCAGTTTGAAAACCAGTTCGCTTGGGTAGTGTCCGATACAGAAGCCATTATTATTATTATTATTATAATTATTATCATTATTTTTGTATGTTATATTTCCTGCTTTATATCCTGTAGAGATGGGTCCAAACTATGGTCTTTAGGCCCTATTAGGAGAATTGTCATTTAATTGATAGCACTTTTCTTAGTATATGGGATGTTCCTAGTCGGGCGATCTTCTGGGCAACTTCTATGTTGATATTACCTGGGACATTGTTAGTAAATTTGTCCATTCCTTTTTTTACGAGGCCCAGAACTCCGATTAATATTCGTATGGTTTCAGTCTTCATTCCCCACATCCTGTTAATCCTTGTATTTAGAAAATTTTTCGATAATTGTCATGGCGGTGTTTCTCTCAGATGACAATGCTGTGTCAATAAGCATACAATTCCTGAATTCCTTGTCTTTTATGATAATATCAGGTCTGTTGGTTTTAATTTCCCTGTCAGTTTGAATTGGCATATCCCAGAGGATAGTTACATTATTATTTTGGGTAACACTGTCTGGTTGGTGCTCATATTCTCTCTCAGTGGTTTCAATTTTATAATTCTTGAATATCTTCCAGTGTACATATGTTGCTACCTTCTTATGTCTATGGATATATTTATTTTTGCTAGTTCCTGACATTCTGAGATAATATGGTCGACAGTTTTATTATATTTTCCGCAGATCCTGCATTTCGGGTTAGTTCTATCCTTGATTATGTGACAGTGATAGGATCTGGTTGCGAGGCTTTGGTCCTGAGCTTTTGTCTCAGCTTTCCACCCGGTGCTTGTCAGCCACTGATATGCTTTCTGTTAGCCCACATCTGATTCTTTTGTCCTTTTAGGGTTTTCCCATGCAAAGCCGTGTCCTCCAAGTTTTGTGGTGATTTAATTTGGCCAAGTTATTTTGCTTTCTGATTTACTCGTTTGGCGTCGATGGTATTCGCTTAGTTTTTTTTTGTTTTTTTTTGCTGGTAGGATTTCAGTTATATTAAGCTGTTTCTTGAACAATACAGCTTCTTTGTTGAAGGAGGGAATTTGGTCTTTTATTATTTATAGGAGGGGATCATTGTTTTTTTTTTTTTGAGAAATGCTTCCAATCCGATTGTTGTAGTTTTTAGAGTTCAAATTGGATTAGACCTCGGCCCCCTAAAGCTCTTGGTACGTACAGCCTATCAACATCTGATTTCGAGTGGTTTATCCTCATTTGGGTAAGCATTTTTCTGGTCTTGGTGTCCATCTTTTAATGTCATTCAATCTTCATTTAATAATGTTGAAGTTGTATATTACTATGGGTATAATTAAGATGTTGATAGCCTTCATTTTGTTGGCTACACATTATGTTCACTTTCAAGTATCAAACGCATTCTTCTATAATATTCTTTTCAGATCTTTTTCTTCATAATTGAATGTTGTATTCTCTCTCCTTAATTATTTTTATGTACCATCTTGGTCTAGTTCCTTAATCTTGTTGATATCAAGGTCTAAATCAGTAGTTTTCGTTAGTTTACCGCCTGTGAGGGTGGCTTTGGCACATTTGCCTTTTCCGAACTTCATCCTAATGTCTTCGCTGAACAATGGTGAGTAGGTTTTTCTGCTGGTTGTCATCCTTGGCAAACGTTTTAAGATCATCAATATATTAGGTGGATGCAAAAATAATGACGTAATAATGTCGTTTTTTGACGTATTTTTTAACGTCAAAAAACAACATTATTACGTCATTATTTTTGCACAAACCTAATAGAAGGTGTAGTCTTCCAGTTTTTCATGCGCTCCGTTATGAATTTGACCTTTGTGGGGCATACACTGTATATTTTTAGGCTCTTCTTTATATATGAGTATGGAAGAGTGTCGGACGTTTTCCTGTAGTCGATGGATGCTATCAGTAACATCATTTTCCTTGTTTTCATCACTTTCAATATTGTTTTATTGATAATTACTTCGTCCTTGCACTCGTAACTTCCTCTTTTATATCCCTTCTATTCTGTTGGGAATAAATTGTATTATTATTATTATTATTATTATTTTGGATTTCTGTTGTATACACAATTCCTTCTATCCCAATCAGAGACCTAAGGTCAAAAATGGCTTTATAATATTTATAACATTTTCCACCGAACATTTTTGGAAGCCAAACAAAACAAACAAAAAAAAAATGCAAAAACAAGATCACACACTTTTTACATAGATAATGCTCTTTGTAATGTGTGAACTGTACTTGTGAGTAAAATGTTTTGTATTTTTGTAAGGCATGGATTACCAAGAATCCCTTCAATCAGTCTATCTAAACCTTTTACAATCAATCTGAGGGGTTCAACCACGACTGGAATTATTGATGTTCCCATGTGTCACATCTTTTAGATTTCCACTTCAAGATTTTTGTGTTTTGATAGTTTTTTTTTTTGGAAGATCTTCAAAGATACATTAACCTCTACAGGGGCTGCCATGTCAATAAGAAAGCATTTTCTGTTCTTGTGGTCTTTAATCACGATGCCTGGGCGCTTAGCTTTGATTCAAAGACAGAATGTCTTTGTGTATTACAAAGTCCCATAAAATTGTTACAGGTCCTCTCTCTGGAACTGCGTCTGGGTGATGTTTAGATCAGTTTCTTGCAGTTTCCTTCCTGTAAACTTGCAATTTCCCTATTATTATTATTATTATTATTATTATTATTATTATTATTATTATTATTATTATTATTATTATTATTTTGTATTTGTTTATTTTTATCACCGTCGTCGTAGCTGATTGGCTTTCAATGGAGATATAGTTACATCAAGCCATCTAAATCTTTTAGTATTCATTATTATTATTGTTTTTGTTGTTGTTATTGTTAGAATTATCAACATTGATTTGTTTTTTATGACTTATCAACCCTTTGTGGGTTATTTAAAGCCGAAACATTGTAAAAATAATTATTTTTTATTTGCAAATAAATATTTTGTTAACTATTTTTTGAGAATAACAATGATTTTTCCACTATTTTTCTACTATTTAACTCATTGCTGCGAGAGAAAACATGGATTCATTCCTTTTGTAAAATTATTTGTGAATGTAACAAACTCGATTGGAATTCGAACTCGATTCGGAAGTAGTTATACAACTTCATCTCATTTCAGAAATATAGACACAGATAATAATATTTATTGAAGTTTTCCCATTCTTTCTTGAAACTGAAAATATTTAGTAAACATTTGTGGAATTTTTAATATAAAAACTTCTGCCCAAACTTGGGAACGTTCCCCGCCCCCTAAAATACTTCAGCACACTCCTGTTAACACTTTAGACACAAAAACTCTTTGCCTATTGATGTTTCTGGTTGAGAATTGGGGATAGCTTGTACAAAACAAAGCAATGCGAAACAAAGAGGCAGCTATAATAAATTCGAACTACGGTTACGATAAAATAGCTTTTCTGATCTTTAATAGTGCCCTCCATGAATCTATTTCTAATATCTCATCTGCATAGTTATGTGCCCTTTCTATCAAAGCCTGTCACCGTATCGAATACATTTGGCTGTGATGCATGTGCTTGGTGTACTTTTGTCAAAACTGGTGAAATGATGGCTATATCGTATATGTGTATTCAATCGTTATTTCGTGTCTTGCTCTTTGACATAATAATAAAAGATCTAATTATAGCAAATTTATAATAATAATAATAATAATAATAATAATAATAATAATAAACAAAATGATTGACGTAAGTATTCCAATGTTTTTCAACAGTTAAGAGAATCGCGATTTAAGAATGGATAAAGAAAAGAAAAAACAAAGTGTTTGACAATATTAAACAATATTTCAACAGAATGTCTGTCTTCTTCAAGGTATATTTAAACAATTTTTTCAAGTATAAAAATATATAAATCTACAAAAAATATTATAAGTCATTATTAAACGTTGCTCGTCTTGTAATTAAAAAAAAAACGGCTTTACTGGCAATGAACGCGTCAAAACAAATGAAACGCCGCCAATGTGAAGGGGTGCAATTGGAACGTGCTTAATATGATAGAGATCTTTTTCATATTGAAATTTTCCGTTAGTTGATTAGTCACTAATATAATAATAATAATAATAATAATAATAATAATAATCACCTGATCAGTGGCTGCGGGATGCTACCTCAAAAAGAATACAAGAGGCGCCATGATAAGGTATGCCTTTATATACATTGGAATACATAGATGAAAAAATTGGTACGGGCATGTGCCTACCTTGCAAAATAATTTGGAAAGCTCACAATGTTCTGGGACTATGTTTTTCAGATCACCATCCAGATATTATTGTGCGAGATAGAGGCACTAAGAACTGTCATATTACTGATGCTACCATAGAAATTATACAAATATCTCAAACAACAAGACTGAGAAAATTGCAAACGATTCTGAGTTGAGATGAAGAGATTGAAATACGGGAAGGGAATGTCAAAGTGATTCAAATAATGATTGATGCACTCGTATCAAATCCCATTCAGAATTGTGTGACTTCCTTGACCAATTAGGGATACCATACTTACACTGTCCATATTTTAAGGAAAGTATGACAATACTTTCCTCAAAATATGCACAGTGTTAGTATGAGAGATCCTTGTTGTAACTTGATAGATAATGTGCTCAAAGTATTCAAAAAGTTCAAATGTGTAACAAGACATAATAATAATAATAATAATAATAATAATAATAATAATAATAATAATAATAATAATAATAATAATGGGCTTTAGACGACACACAGACAGAACAATCAAAGCTAATCGCCCAGACATCGTGATCAGACACCTCAAAACAAAACGTGTCTTCTTATTAACATAGCGGTCCCTGCAGACTGTAATGTATTTTTGAAGATCTTCAAAGAAATTATCAAAATAAAAAAATGGAAATCTCAAAAATATAACACATGAGGACATTAAAACTTACAGCTGTAGTTGGAGCCCTCGGTTTTTTTGGAAAAGCTTCCGATAGACTAATGAATTCCGGGTAGCTTAAGCCTTAAAGTAATACAAACAATTGTATTGACAAGTATGGCCCACATCTTACGAAGGGTTTTATCTATGTAAAATGTCTGTGATCATTTTTACCTTAAATAATGCTTAGTTGTAAATGTTATGATGCCATTTCTGACCTGGTGTCTCTGGTTGGGATCCAGAAAGAAAAGAGTATACACCATAAATAAAACAATAATAATAATAATAATAATAATAATAATAATAATAATAATAATAACACATCTAACATCATCATCACCACATCTAAAACTGATTACTTTTTTCTTTTCATCAGTCAATTATGCGTCATGCGTGATACACACTTAGGCTATCATGTATCTTTCGATACATGACTGACGAGGCAGCTTTTTTCCCCGCAGTAGGTTGCCATTTCTTTCTGCGGTAGACCAATTGCCATACAAGGCTATAGAACCCGGCCTATCTATTTACACATAACTGGGAGTAGAAGAAGAGAATTCATACATTTTCCCAAGGGTATTAGCACTGGAATGCACTGGATTCGACTGGAATTCGAAATCGGCTCTCCGATTCCTCAATCCTCCACCGTTATATTTAAATAACAACAACAACAACAGCAACAACAACAACAACAGCAACATAATAATAAATATGACTTAGTAACAGCATTGCCACTACTACTACCACACACAAAAGTAGCTTCCAAAGCATGCTGGTAGGTAATCAATATTTGATTAGCAAATAATAGTTGTGTTGAAATTTGTTAATATTTTTCTGCTAATTTCTATAATCCTCAGAATATTATGAATTTATTTATATAAGCGTGTGCAGACGTTATATAAGAAAATAACGAAATAGTCTCAAATAGAACAATGGACTCAGGTCTGTTTATTTTTCGACATTTTAATTATTATAATGTTTTTTTATCCCGGAATGGCGGATACTGGAATCACACACATAAACACGCACACATATTTACATGCACACATAGATACACATACATACATACATACATACATACATACACAGATAGAGAGTGATATGTCGTTAAACAAAACAACGAACAAATAAACACACAGAAGTAGAACCATACACATATACACATGCAAACAAACCCACACGGATATATAAACACACGCACATCTATATATGATTCAAAAATGTTATATTCTGTAAAAAGCAAAGTAAAAGATAGATTTAATTGACGCTACATAATCAGTAAGATAATTTGTCTTCTTTCCATTAATTAAGAATTAAAAAAAATCAATTTATCCCAAGAAAGGCGATAATGCCACTAAGACGCAAGGATACACTAGTGAAAGAGGGCGAAAAGACTTTAGAATGAACCGGATACCCAATCCTAAACCAGGAAAATGGATCAACCTCTACTCCTGTTCAAAAGACGGCGAAGAGTGTGAACCGGGCGTATAAATGTATTAGGTTGGTGCAAAAAATAATGTCGGTTTTTGTCGTTAAAAAATACGTCAAAAAACCGACATTATTTTTGCACCAACCTAATAGATAATCTTTAAGGCTGAGGCGATTCATTGCATTCAAATTCTATTTGTTCAGTTAAGAGGTAAACTTGTCTTTTACAATATCCGGTGCGAGGATCAAAGGTTAACCTATTCACGTGAAATTTCCACAAACCTATCATCGTTTATTTGTTTGAAAATAGGAAAACCAGTTCAGTTTTAACAAAAAACCAAATACGATGACCAGTTTTTTTATTTTATATAAAGAGGGATTCAACGGTTGGCTTAGCCAAATGAATATCCAAGTAGTGAATAATAGTAATCATAAGTGTAAGCATAACATCATCATCATTATGGCTACAACTTAAATAATAATAATAATAATAATATACCCCTACTACTGTATTATGGGACACCCAGTGAGGATCGAACTCAATACCCAGTCGTAATTGATCTAGTGAGCCAAGCTTGCTAACCATTACATCACGTTGAAATACGACTGTAACATGTGCTCCAGCATTCCTTTAAATATCAATAATAATTAATACCGTGTTTAACAACATATAATAAGAAGAGGAAGAAGAAGAAGAAGAGGAAGAAAAAGAAGAAGAAGAGGAAGAAAAAGAAGAGGAAGAAGAAGAAGAAGAGGAAGAAGAAGAAGAAAAAGAAGAGGAAGAAGAAGAAGAAGAAGAGGAAGAAGAAGAATGAGAATAATGATAATAATAAATATGAGGTATTACAGTTCCACAAACTATTAGTATTATTAGTACAATCGCTAATTTCTCACTATTATTATTATTAGTGTTGTTTTTATTTTTATTTCAAATATTATATATTATCATTAGTGGATACTCGTATTTTAAATAGACGGCATATGTGTGCGTGCGCGCGGTAATTATTGGAAAGCGTTCAATATCAGTGACAGGGCTAACATTTATTACAGGTTGCGATAGATAAATTGCTGTCTAAATTACACAAAATGAAAATAACATTGACATTTTATTTTAACTGATTTTAACTGACACATTTACCAAAATTACACAAAAATATCTTGAAAAAATACTAAAGAGTAAATGTATTCAATAAAATCGCCATTAACTTCAACCACAGCCTCCAGACTACTTCGGAATCACTTGCAACTCTTCTCCTTGTCTATGTTGGTGAATGCTGCCATAATCTTTGCCTTCAGTTCATCTTTGGTGTTATAAAGAGTTTTGCTGGTCTCTCGCTCCATGTGACTCGCACATAATAATCCATGGAGTCGCAGACTAGGGAGTTAGGTGAACATATATAAGGGGTGATGTAGTCGCAGAAATTGTCTAACAGCCATGACTGGGCTCTCCTGTT
>OZ010612.1:43374811-43489811 GCA_963932145.1 Acanthosepion lycidas
ATTTTTTTTGTAGATTTGATAAATAGACGCAGTCAGTGTTGAGGCAAATCGGAGATGAAACTCAAGGAACCAACGAAAAAGATATCCAAAAAGCTGGAATTATTCAATCCCGTCTTATATTCTAGACAGCTTTCTTTTTCTTTTTTCGACGTTTTATGCGTTGAAAATATTTAAAAACGTGCCTTTTAATGAAGGGATATTTTCCTTATTTTTTCTTTAATTTCGAGAAGTTATTTTTTTTTTAAAAAGGAAATATTTTTTCTTCTTTCTTTCTTTCTTTCGTTTTTCGTTTTTGGTGTAAAATTCAAGAATTTTGCGTCTGCTGTGCTTTCTAGTCGTCGCGTTCCGTTTATCGTATTTTCTCTCACGCGCTTGTAACTGACTTCGTCAAACAGAAATGTGTATGCTTGAAATAAAAATAAAGAAAAAAAGGTAGAAGGAAGAGGAATAAAAAAAAAAAAAATGTAATAACAATGGAAAACCCCAAAAGCTTGAATAAAAAATATATTTGAAGCTCAGAGTAAATGATAAAAAAACAAAAAACAAAAACACACACACAAAAAAAAAAAAAAAACTGATTGAAAACAAATATCTTCCAAACGGGCGAAAAAGAAAGAAGGGGTTTTATGAAAATGTTAGTAATGTAAGGGTACGAATAATAAACGCGTGTGGTTAACAAGGACTCAACCCCCGAAATACAAAGCCTAAATAAAATAAATGATACCTAGATGCTAGATTGGTAATATTCCGTACACTGGTTCCGTAGTTGCATCTCGCGTCATGCTTGTGCAAGATAGACAGAAAGAAAGAGAAGAAGAGAGAAAGGCTGTGGGTGGGGTTGGTTATGTTGTATCTTTGGTCAGGATACGTTTTGTTGAGGTTCCTTATAGTGGGTATGCTTGACTAGATACGTCTGCACTGGTCTCTACAGCACGGAGAGACACACCAAAAAGCCGGTCTGCTGCAGTGCAAAACCAACGAAAGCTTCCTAAAACAAGAGAAACCAACACTTTAGCATCCTATCCAGCTGAACAACGCATCCCAGCAGGCTGTGTTGTCTTCACATACGCCTCGCCTCATCCGACTGACTGGCAGACAGGCGGACAGCCAAACAGACAGACAGAAAGTTTTGCATTAATTCTACCAACGCGAATATCGACTTTGTTGAAAGGGATGAAAAAAGAACATCGTTTCTCAAGTCTTTCGTTCTTTCTCATTGTTCATGTCATGCGCCTCTCTGATGCTATCTATCTATCTATCTATCTATCTATCTATCTATCTATCTATCTATCTATCTATCTATGTCTTTTCATATCTATCTATCTCATTCTGTTCGTATCTATCTATCTATCTATCTATCTATCTATCTATCTATCTATCTATCTATCTATCTCACTCTTTTCATATCTATCTATCTATCTATCTATCTATCTATCTATGTCTTTTCATATCTATCTCATTCTGTTCGTATCTATCTATCTATCTATCTATCTATCTATCTATCTATCTATCTATCTATCGTCGCTTCATGAATGAAGTTTGAAGCTGAGATTTTGGCAAAGATCTATCTATCTATCTATCTATCTATCTATCTATCTATCTATCTATCTATCTATCTGTCTGTCTCACTCTGTTGACATCTATCTATCTATCTATCTATCTATCTATCTATCTATCTATCTATCTATCTATCTATCCCATTCTGTTCGTATCTATCTCAGTAAAATATTTGAGTTTATAAATGTAGATGTGTGTGTGTGTGTGTTGATATTTGTCGAATTAGATATCTCGTTTACTCCTTATCTTTGAGCGTCATATCTCTGTTATGTGTGTGTCTGTTTGCCTCTGTATATGCGTTTTGGGCAGGCTGTTGAAATCTATCTATATATCTATATCATTCTGTTTTCATTTATCTCAGCCAAATATAAGTCTTTATATAAATAATAAATATGGCTGTGTATATGTGGGCATCTGCGCGCGCGCGTCTTTATGAATCTTAGCATGTTACTATCTATCTATATATCGCTTTTTATTTCAAACACCAGTATATATATATATATATATATATATATATATATATATATATATATATATATATATATATATAAAACATATTTATCCGGTCAAATTTAAACTTATCCGGAAAACGGTTATATAAAAAATGCTCAATTCACACGTGCGCAGTAAAGTACGCTCTGACTGATTGCTAAGTTACATCATGCATGCACACACACACACACACACACACACACACACACACACACACACACACGTATATGTGTGTCTGTAACTTAGCAATCACTCAGAGGGGACCTTACTGCACACATGTGAATTGGTCTGTCGATTGTGAAAGTGAGTGAGCATGTATACTGCAAGGCCATTACATTCATCATGGGTCATGGGAACAGAACTGACCATTCTTCGTGTTTTGTTTAAGGAATATATTTACCAAAACATTATGGCGTCAGCTACTCAACATTTCGGTGTCCTCTTGTCCACTCCAGAAGAGTGGAGATTGAGTGACAGTAAGTCTTCTCATATTTTCATCATGTTTTCATCATGTTTCTTCTTCTTCTTTTTCTTCTTCTTCTTCTTCTTCTTCTTCTTCTTCTTCTTCTTCTTCTTATTATTATTATTATTATTATATTTCGTCACACAGTGTATGGTCTTGAATCCATCGGGCACATTAACTTATCTGTCAAGTCACAACTAGGACTTTAGACCGACAACACTTTCCACAAAATATGGCCAGTGCCCAAAAGGAAGTCACACAATTTTAATGTGATTTATCCTAATACGGCATTATTATTATATTTCAAGTAATTTCATAATCACTACGTATTTGATGATTACAGATTTTTAATAAGATAGTATCGATCCAAGCAAGGTAGTACAGCTATTAAAGACGCAAGTGGTTACAGGGTGTGGGGGAATTAGGATAAGAAACAACGAGTTGAAAGAGAAAAGAGTAATCAGGAGGACAGGAGATAGCGATTGACATTTCATTTAAATGTTTGAAGATTATAGTTGACTGGAAAGCATGAAGCCGGGAGGGAGTTCCACATGCGAGAAGTGCGAGAAAAGAAACTGTATATTGATGAGATCTTGACGCCAGTGTAGTAGTGCACTTAAATTCGAAAAATCTAGGTACCATAACGAAAAGCTCACCCGAACAATAACCATAGAGAGAAGCAGTAGGGCAACTGACTGAAGCCGAGCTCCCTGATCAAGACCAATAATATCTCTGATTCTTCTTTGGATCTTATCAACGAGCTTCAGGTACATAGCACGGGTATAGCAGCAATATTCTAAGCATGGACGAATGATAGACTTATGTCAGCTGAGAAGGTAAGCTCGAGAAGGTGAAATAGATTTAAGGTGATAGAAAATCTTCTAAAATATCTAGAACTTTACTCAGTATCATTGATATTACATTTCTTGTTATTGCTGGCAACACTGTAGACTTCCTGAGGTGTATAAGGCCACGGTTTTATCACTCTAGGTAAATGCAGTTTTGTGGCAAGGAGTTAGCTTCACGTCCAACCGGTTATCTATTCAGAATTTTTCTTTTCATAGACTGGTTGTTAACCACAATAGAGACACCGTATGCAGAACTGAAGTGCCGACTGTGGGAGCGATCACCTTCCAGTGATATGTAGAACTAAGGGAATTGGAGAGGGCCGAGGTAGCACCCAAATTGCAATATGACAAACTTCTGACAGGATTGGGCGCCACGGAGAAATATATGGACAGTGTTAAAAATAGATAAAATGTACAAAGTGAGAATGGAAACTCGAAGTGCCACAAATTAAGAGAAGCTTTAGTAACATCATCAATCGAGATCTTCTCAAAGAAAAATAGACAAAGGATAAAAGACTGGATGATAAATGAAATTCTTGATATAATGAAAACGAAATAAAAAACAGTGCCAAGATACGGCAGAGGATATAGGACTCTACACAAAGAAATTAGAAACAAATACAGGTAAGCTAAAGAGGAATGATTCAACGAAAAATGTGCAGAAATAGTAAGAACGAGTATCACAGATAAAACAGCTATGCATAAAAAATAAGAGAACTAACAGGACAAAAGACATGGTCATCAACACAATGCATAAAATCCATGGACGGGACAAATTAGAAAAAGAAGAAATACTTTAGAGATGGTGCGAATGCATAAGAGAACTCTTCCACGAGGAAAGAGAACAACCGCCAAATAAACAGAAATAAAGAACGGCTAGAAATACTGAAATCTGAAGTGTCATCAGTAATGCGCAACTTGATCCGAAACAAAGAAACAGTGCCAGACAGAAACGTAATACAGATGTTAGCAGTCTTTGAGGATTTCGCCATTGACAAGATTACAGGCATAATAAATGAAATATTCAACAGTGGCGATATACCGAAAGACATAGCGTTGCTTAAGAAGCCAGGTGCAAAAGAATGTGGACTCCATCGGACAGGACAGTCAGTCTATTGAGCGCTATGAAACAAAACTTGTCATCCGAATCTTGATGAATAGAACTCGTAGCCGAACCAGACTGGAAATAAGACGAGAACAGTACGGCTTTGTTAAGGCCACTGGGACAGCGAGGCCATTTTGAGAGAATTAGGTGTCCTGCTAGGATTTATTATTGATGGCTTTTGTGATATCAACGAACACTCATTTGACACCTTTGTGATGCCAACGACTACCCGTTATCACTTTCGGAAATGCTCATTGTAGTAGAGACTTTGTAATTGCAGATACTACTATAATAACACCATTGAACAATGCTAGTATCAGACGCCTTCGAATATCCCTCGCACTAATAGTACTTGTTCGATAATACTCGCTCGAACAGTAATCTGTATAGTAATCCGAATCGAGGAATAGTAAATAGAGTAGAGAAATAGTATAAACTAGAAATGGTGATCCGTATAATAATAGAGGACAGAATAGAAATTGCGATCGTTAGTCGTCAGCTACTTCCTACATGTATGTGTTTCTTCTATGGTCACATGGTATACTTAATTCAATAATGGAGTCGCCTGTGTTTCCTCACTGGCGATCTACGTTCAAGTGCTTGCAGCGACGTTTTATTCCTATACAACACCTCCCCTTTGAGATGACTTCCCCTGGAGTCTCTATTTCTTCAGCTTCAGTTCAATATTAAAATGTTTCATTGCTGTTCTTTTTCTTCTACTGTACCTCCTTGGTTCACTAACTTCTGCTGGCGTGAGTACATCAAATATGTCATACAATATTTCCATCGGTACCTCTTTTCATGGACTTACTAAATCAGTGAATCTCCATTTTAATTGAATAAAGTGTCACTTATGTTCCCACCTTAGTCCCTGTACCAATTATGTCATTTTGCCTATCCGTTTTTTTTTGTTTTTTTTTTATAACGCCATCTTCCCAGAATTCTTTTCTACGTTGGTACATTTTAAAAAACACTTTATCATCAGGTTTAAAATATTTATTTATATTATTTTGATTCCTTGATGTTCTCGTCTTCCGTTTTGGTAGTAATTTGTTAAATACGGACTTAATCTCGTTGGCAAACAACAACTCTGCAGGAGACATTCCAGACATGTTGTTCAGATTTGGCGTAATTCGGTAAACTCAAAAATTGTTGTAGCATTATTTCATCCAGCTCCTCTTCCTCCGACTTTTTTTTACTGCCCTTTTAAAAGTATTTACAAGCCTTTCCACTTGTCCGTTTGATATTGGGTGATAAGGGGAATTTGTAATATGTTGTATTGCTAATGATCTCCAAAAAAGCTTAAATTCACTAGACGTGAATTGAGTCCAGTTATCTGAAACGATAGAATCAGGAACACCGAACCTTGCCAAAATCTCGTGTAGGAAATTTATCGTTACTGCGGTTGTTGGTCTTATATATATTTTAATATTTCTGACCATTTAGTGTAACTATCGACTACCACTAGATAGTATGTTCAGTTTAATGGTCCTGCAGAGTCTATATGTATTCTGGACCATGGCATATCGGTTTTCGGCCAAAGTTGAATTTTGATAGTCGATGACTTCGCTGTTGGAGCAAAACCTCTGCATGATTTCACTAAATTTTCGATATCCTTATCCATTTTTGGCCTGTAGGTATAACACCTCATTAGGGATTTCATTCTAGAAATTCCTGGTTGCCCCATGTGAAATTCTTTGCAAAGAATTACGTTTTTTGCAACGATTATTCTTTCTGCGTACATAAGTACACCATTATTTCCAATATTATTTTTTTCCTTTAAATCTTAATTGCTTCTTCATTTTCATTATAAATTCGTCTTTTTCTGACTTAACTCTTAATTCCTCTAATGTTATGGGCAGTTCTCTTACAATATTGTATAATACATTACTAATTTCATTTTTAGCCCTTATCACTGCAATTACTGTGTCTTCAAGTGGTTCGCAGAATTTTGGTATTAGTCGAGACAATCTGTCTGCATAACTTAATTTTTTGGATGGTAGAAACTCTATTTTATAGTTTAATAGAATAGTTCTTCAGCACTGCAGTCTATTTGCTGTGTGTGTGGGTGGGGGGAACACGCTTTTTTTATCCATATATCAACAATAATGGACGATGATCTGTCTGTAGTATGAGTCCTCTATCATGTATGAATTTGTGAAACTTTTTCATAGCAAATATCATTGCCAATGCTTCCTTTTCAATCTGGCTGCAGCTTTTTTTTTTCAGCTGCATTCAATGATCTTGAAGCATGAGGTATTGGCTTAGTTGTTTCATCCTCATATTTGTGTAGTATCACTGCTCCAGTAACCGAATCACTTGCATCTGATGCAACCACAATCCTTAATTTAGGGTCAGAATGGGCTAGTGACAAATCCGATGTTAACACTTTGGCATTTATCTGACCAATTCCATTTCACATCTTTCTTTAGCAGGTTACTTAAGGGTACTTTTCATTCCTGCATGTTTGGTGTATATATATATATATATATATATATATATATATATATATATATATATATATATATATATATATATATATATATAATGATAGTAATTAACAAATCTTAAACATGCTTGTAACTTTATAACATTTGTTGGAGCGAGCATGTCTTTTATTGCGTTTGCTCTTGAAGAATCCGGTCGTCTACCGTTTTCATCAATAGTTTTTCCTAAATATTTAAATCTGGACAATTCTCATTTTCCTTCACTGATCTTAAACCGTATTCCTTAATTCTCTCAAATATTTTTTTACATCTTCCATATGTTGCTTTCGGGTCTTACTTTTAATAAGTACGTCGTCCAAATATGCTTGTGCACAATACAAACCGGCAAGCATCGTATCCATTAACTGTTCGAATATGCTTGGTGATACCTTTATGCCGAAAGGAATCGGTTGAATTTGTAGAACCCTCTATAAGTGTTCCACTAGTACTTGTAGATAAGCATCTGAAAGGTCGAATTTAGAAAAGAAAAATCCCTCTATTCAATTTGGTAAAAGATTCCTCTGGACTTGGTAACTTTCATTTAACCCTGTTGAAATATCAGCACGGATTTTATTTTATTTTTTTAACATAGACTGTTGGTGATGCTCATTCGGAATAGTCTGTTTTTGATATCACACCTATTTTTTTTTAGTCTGCCCAATTCATTATTAATTGGATCTAAGGCGGAAAAAGGTGCATTCCTTTGCTTAAATGTCGGCGCTACATTCTCTTTTAACTCAAATTTACCTTTTGCTTTTGTGCGGGTCTCTAGTCCTTCTGAAAAAACTTCTGGAAAACTTTTTACAGTTCATTCTTCAGTTTTGCGGTAGCCCTATTAGTACTGGTCGTAACAAGATTCATCTTGTTGGAAAAAATAGTTAATTGGGTGGTACCAAAGATCAAATGCAATCCAGTCTGTTCCAAACAAATTAGCAGTATTCTTTAATATAAACAACACCGCTTTTTTTTTGTTTTTCCAACAAAAGAAACGCTACAGGTGAATTCCTCCAAAAAGTTCAATCTCTTTCCTGAGACTCTATACATAACTTTATCAGAAGTCAATAAACTGGGTTTACCCATTTTTCTCTCATGTTTGGTCATTTATGATAATGATATCAGATCCTGTATCCAGTTGTATTTTTATTTTTATTTTTATAACATTAATCTGCACAAAAACAAATTTTCTCTTTTGAGATATCTTGTTAATTTCTCTTTTAGGCTTCTTATCGTTACTCTATATATTTATCATGCTTACATACGTTTTAATACCATTTTTTATCTGCAACACGTACTTTTGTGTCCTAATCTCACACATTCATAATATTTTTTGATCTTACAGAAATAATGAGTTTTAAAATGCTTACCTCCACAACCATGACAAATATTAGGCATTGAGTGGGGTTATTGAATTTTTTCCTGTTCTGTTAGGAGTTGAAGAATGTTTGTAGTTTTTTCTCTTAGAGGGTCGGAGGCTATGTACTTGTGAAATATCTCTTTCATCAATCCTTGCGGTATTGAGTTTTAAATTCACAATACGTTGACATTCTTCCACTGGAGAGCTAATTTGAAATTCATTTCTAATTTAGCAAGTATCCTGGATCTTATCTTTGCGTTCTTAGGAGTTAAACTCTCTACAAATATCCGGAATTTAAATAAATCAGGAGTTAATTCATTTACCATGAACTTTTCATATTTTCTATTCACGACTCATGCATAAGTGACAAAATCTTCATCGTCGAACTTTACTAAGTGTTGTGGTAGGATCCACCTAATTTGCATAGTGGAGTACCGACCATATAAATATGGTTGGTACCTGGAAGAGAGTGAGAGGAATCAAGAGATTCAACCAGAGACTCTGCCCGACTGCGACTCAGTTAACACATTCTCCAGGAACGGTCTTCCCAGGAATATACAAAAGATTATATGTAAATATTGTGTACACTTTCTTGTTTCAATACATTTTGTTCTAAGTACATTTTGTGTACTAATTCCATGCATTAGTCAAGTTTCAACACTAAGTTAAGAAACTGCCAACGTGTCTTAAATAATTAATTCCTATCGCCAAAATATTTTGATAATATTAGAAAATTTTCATCAAAATTTATCTCTCTTGTTTTTTTTTTGCAAAATATTATTCACATATTTTTCATGTTCCACAGGTGACAATTTTCTTAATAATAAACAAACTTTATTTTCATCATTCGAATGTGAACAATCCCTTTTGATGATCCCATTGTATCTTCTGGAAAAGTTATCTCTTCGTCTGTATTGTAGACAAATTCGCTGATTGAATTGGCAACTGCATCTGGGGCCAATGAATCTGAAGTTTTTTCCTCCCTTCGTTTTGGTAAACACTTAAAAACTTCTGTTGTAGTTGTAATTGTAATTGCTGTCCGTGTTGTTGTTTTTGTTGCTACAACTGTTGTTCTTGTTGTTGCTTCTGTAACGCCAACATTTGAACCAGGATAGCTTTTCGTTCTTCCATTTTGCAGCACGAATCTTCGTGTAAGTTCAAGGAATCCTTGCGAATCCTCGTTGCCACTTTTGTGATGTCAACGAATACTTGTAGAGACTTTGTAATCACAGATACAGCTATAGTAACGCCGTTGAACAACGCTGGTGTCAGACGCCTTCGAATAACACTCGCACGAATAGTACTTGCTCGATAATACTCGCTCGAACAGTAATCCGTATAGTGATCTGAATAGAGGAATAGTATAGTGAATATAGAGAAATAGTATAGACTAGAAATGGTGATCCGTATAGTAATAGAGAACAGAATAGAAATAGCGATCGTTAGTCGTCAGCTACTTCCCACATATATGCGTTTCTTCTATGGTCACGTGGTCTACTTAATTCAATAATAGGGATCGCCATTTTTGTTCACTGGTGATCTATGTTCAACCTCAAGTTATTCCTATATAACAATGGCCACACAGAAACTATTTTCGCAGTAGATTGCCATTTTTTTCCGCAATAGACTGGTTGCCGACTAAGGCTAGAGGACTCCTGTTCTGCTATTCAACCGACAGCTGAGGGTGGATGAGAAGAGATGGATTCTTACCTTTCTCAAGGGTATTTGCGCGTAAGTGACGAAAGTAATTGGAATTCGAACTCCGCTCTCTGGTTTCATATCCCGAGTCGTTATGCGCTATACCCCAGCACATATTTTAAAACATAGTCCAATATTAGAGAACGAATCAGCAGAATTCTATTGATTCAATTGCGATCAAAGTTACAGTAAATAAACTTTAAAAAATGATATTGCATTATAAGGAAAGATAAAAAAAAAATGAAATCTCTTTCATACAATCTATTCGTACCCAACATATATTTTCATGTGGTTACCGTGGGAATTAAGTGAAAGCAAATCTCCTCAAATCTTCAGCACTTTTCTCATTTTCATTAATAATATTATATTTCATGTACATTCCAATTTCTTTAATCCGGTACACCGTGATCGAGTAGCTTTCATGGTCTGCTACTTTTTTCATTGAGCAGCTACGATTCCAGCACCTCACGTTGTTTATAACTTTCCACAGCAACAGCAGAGTGTTTTGGTGATACGGACTTGCTCGCTCCTTAGATAAAGCTTCATATTTACCAATTCAGGATAGTAAATATAAATTATATTGTGGGTTACGCTTTTTTAGCCTTTGTATTGCATGAAACAATAAAACCCTTGGTTGGAAGCATTAAAAATTGCTTTATATTCTAATTTAGGTTTTGTTCTACTTTTGATAGCACAGCCCTATATATGTGGAATGAGCTGGAAAGACTGTTTTTAGGCATGATTTCTGTCATCCGGAATTTTTTGTGAACCAGCAGTGATTGGGAACTATGTCGCATTAAATTGTTCAGACTGTATTTGTATAATTCATACCTGATGTTTGGTGATTATCCATAGAGAATGATTTATAGCAAGTCTCTTGAAATCATCGGCACTTTTCTCAGATCATTTATTTTTCACCTCATCATCCGAATTCTGATGAATAAAGCGTACAGCAGAATCAGGCCAGAGATAGGTGAAGAATAGGGTACCAAGGAGTGAACCTGTGAACAGCAACGTGGTTTTGGAGAGAATGGAAACAAAGGAAACTTATACTTAACATGAGGAAGAGGCAGTTGAGATTTCTAGGGCACTTAACGAGGAAGGAGAGCTCTGAAAATATGATACACACAGGAAAGATTGAGGGAAAGAAGGACAAAGGAAAACAGCGCGTCACATACTTGATGGGCTTCAGCAGAACTGAACGGACACGACACACAAAAGAAGAACCGGACTGATGCAGTCATTATGAAGGGATTTCACCTTTTTCTAAACAAAGGCGATTATTATTATTATTATTATTATTTAAACCGGTCTTCCTAATGTATTATTATTATTATTATTATTATTATTATTATTATTATTATTATTATTATTATTATTTAAACCGGTCTTCCTAATGTATTATTATTATTATTATTATTATTATTATTATTATTATTATTATTATTATTATTATTATTTAAACCGGTCTTCCTAATGTATTATTATTATTATTATTATTATTATTATTATTATTATTATTATTATTATTATTATTATTATTATTATTTAAACCGGTCTTCCTAATGTATTATTATTATTATTATTATTATTATTATTATTATTATTATTATTATTATTATTATTTAAACCGGTCTTCCTAATGTATTATTATTATTATTATTATTATTATTATTATTATTATTATTATTATTATTATTTAAACCGGTCTTCCTAATGTATTATTATTATTATTAATATTATTATTATTATTATTATTATTATTATTATTATTATTATTATTATTATTATTATTATTATTTAAACCCGTCTTCCTAATGTATTATTATTATTATTATTATTATTATTATTATTATTATTATTATTATTATTATTATTATTATTATTATTATTATTATTATTATTATTATTTAAACCGGTCTTCCTAATGTATTATTATTATTATTAATATTATTATTATTATTATTATTATTATTATTATTATTATTATTATTATTATTTAAACCCGTCTTCCTAATGTATTATTATTATTATTATTATTATTATTATTATTATTATTATTATTATTATTATTATTATTTAAACCGGTCTTCCTAATGTATTATTATTATTATTAATATTATTATTATTATTATTATTATTATTTAAACCGGTCTTCCTAATGTATTATTATTATTATTATTATTATTATTATTATTTAAACCGGTCTTCCTAATGTATTATTATTATTATTATTATTATTATTATTATTATTATTATTATTATTATTATTATTTAAACCGGTCTTCCTAATGTATTATTATTATTATTATTATTATTATTATTATTATTATTATTATTATTTAAACCGGTCTTCCTAATGTATTATTATTATTATTATTATTATTATTATTATTATTTAAACCGGTCTTCCTAATGTATTATTATTATTATTATTATTATTATTATTATTATTATTATTATTACTTCCTTTGATTTCTGTTGAATACACATTTCCAAACAAAACACCCCCCCCCCAAAAAAAAATGATGTACATTTTACATAAATAAAGCTCATCGCAATGTGTAAGCTGTACTTGTGAGTACAATTTTTGTATTTCTTTAAGGCATGGGCTACCAGAAATTCCTTCAATGAGTCTATTGAAACTTTTTCCAAACAACCCGAGGGCTCCAACTATAACTGCAATTACTGATGCCCTCATGCGTCATATTTTTGAGATTTCCACTTCAAGATCCTTGTATTTTTTTTTAGCTCTTCAAAAAATATTACAACCTACAGGGACTGTAATATCAATAAGAAAGCACATTCTGTTCTTGTGGTCTGTGATCACGATGTCTGGGCGATTAGATTTGATTGTTCTGTCTGTGTGTCTTGTAATATCCCATAAAACCGTTACAGGTTCTGTCGTTGTAACCGGATCTGGGTGGTGATGTTCTTCATACCAGTTTCTTGTAGTTTCCTTCCCGTAAAACTTGCTAATATTGGCCCACTCTGTTATTATTATTATTATTATTATTATTCAATTTCCTATCTTCTGCTTCGTTCACTGATGGAGCCAGGTTCTTTGGATTTGTGTCTGCCGTGAGGGTGTGATGTGCCATGTCCCTTCATTTGATAGAGAGGTTCCTCTTTAATACATGAGCATTGTCGTGGGAGACGATCCTCTGAAGTACTTGAGGTTGATAGCGATTCTGCTCGTGTATTTTAACATTCCTTTTTTGATCAGCCCGAGAACACCTAATACTACTGGAACTACTGGTACCAACATTCTCTCAATTCCTACTTCTAAGTTATTACTATTACTTTTTATCTATTTAAGGTAAGAACTTTAAATTGAATAGTTGCAATGATGAACATTTTAGAACATTATTATTATTATTATTATTATTATTATTATTATTATTATTATTACTATTTGATGTGGGGGCCAAAGTCGGGATCACAGAAGGAAAACACGGAACACGGATTAGATGTAAGAAAGATATATTAACAACAGGTTACAGAGATAGTGTAGGCGGAGCTTACGATATGTTAGTGTCCAACACTGGTAGTCGTACGCGGCTCTCACTGTCTCTCTGTCTTTGTCTAGGGTGTTGTGTCGCATACTTAATATAGACCTGGAAGAGTCTATTGTCTAGGTAGTTCCGGTCTCACAATACCCCACTTCCAAGAGACTTGGGGCGTGTCGAGATCGAAGAGATCGAAAATTACGTCGATCGGCTCTTCACAGCTATTTTGTAGTGATTCCTCCGATTCCTTCAAACGGCATTTTCTGAGCTGATTCCAATGGCGTTTGTGAGTGTTTTTCGGTCCTTGGACAATATAGACTAGTTCGCCAATTCTTTGTTTTATGGTGCCTACTTCCCAGAATGTTATATTGTTTTTGTAAGCCTTGAAAAAGACTTTATCGCCAGGATTGAAATATTTCTTATGAGGCGATACGGGTTTTTTTTGTTTTTTTTTTAACTTTGCTTGACGTGGAATAAGTTTGTCGAAGACAGGCTTGATTTTCCTTGCGAACATTGTTTCTGCAGGCGAGCTTCCCATAGGCGTGTTCGGATTAGAGGTTATCCGATAAACCTGCAGAAACTGTTGCAATGCTCTATCTAGTGCCTTTTTTAAAGCCCTTTTTAAAGTGTCCACAAACCTTTCGGTCTGGCCATTCGATCTAGGGTGTTACTGAGGAGTTATGACTTGCAGAAGTCTCTAAATTCAAATTGAGTGCTATTATCTGTAACTACACAATCTACCACGCCAAAACGCGCGAATAGCTCGTGTAGAAATCCGATCGTGCAGTTAGTTCGGCTAGTTTAAAATCATAACAGAGCTTGTTTACCGATGATGCAAACGTTAGAAAATCTTGCTGGTTGTCTTTGACTGTGTTCAGGCATTTCCAACGTTTGTGGAACAAGGTTGTATTAGGCCCGAATAGTTCCGATAGGAGCTTAATAGTCTCTGAAAAATCCAAGTCAGTAGTTTTCTTGGGTAGTATGAAGTCTACAAACCTACTATGTTCTGTAGTTCCCAGTTGTTCACAGTCTACGTTGAAAATATCTTCGTAGCGCCTGTAAAAAGCCTCGAACGTTTTGTCGTTCTCTGGTACGTATTCAAAGGTTTTCATTGAATTGTAGATTGTACTATGGGAGAATATTGCATCTTTTTCAGAGTTTGAGCCTTTTAATGCATTTACGAGTAATTCTTTAAGTTGTTTCTGTTGTAGTTCAGCATTCTGAAGCGTAATTTGTTGGAATTCCATTTGTTGTTTATGTAATTCCAAAAATAGTTGTTGTTGTCTTTCTTCTGATTTTTGTTGCTGATCCAAATGTACTTTTAGCATTTGGGCAATTACTTTTTGAAAATCTTCCATATTTAGACAGACAAAATTTGACAGCGATTTTTTCTTGCTTTGAAACCCGTGTACCAAGGGGAGGTACGCAAAAAAATCTTGATAGATTTTTTTTCTTTTACACACACAAAAAAAAAAAAAAAAAAAAAAATTGGACAGACAGTTAAACTAAACTAATTATGTGTTTAGCTTTTTTTTTTTGAGATTCCGTGGTTCCGTTAATTTTAACGTAATTGTATAAATTTTCACCACACAAAAAAGAGAAAACTCACCGCAGTGAATTTGAGGGGAGAATAATTTTATGCCCGAGTTAAACTCAATTACATAAAAAAATTTTAGATAGTTTTTTTTCGAAAACTTGAGTACAATGGTACTTCTGCTCTTGTGTTGTCAGTTTGTTTTATGCACAAACTGTTTTTTTTTTCTGTGTGTGGATGTGTAAGAAATCGTTCTTGAAATGTTATTTGGACAGACTTTAATATTCCCTAGATGTCGAATCGCTAGTTGGTCACTGCTGTTTGGTATCAGAATATATTTTTTTTATAAGTAGACGCTGGGTGTTGCGTTTAAATTGCTAATGTAGTGATACCAGCTTAATTTCTCGTTCAACACTGCTGTGGGAACGCGTGGAGTTTCTGTGTATTTTTCGTGTACTCTGTTGCTATTGATATGGTGGGAACGAAATTCTCGAATCTTTCTGTCGCCACTGATATGGGACTGGCAAGGTATTGCGGGTTTCGGCCTGAATGCGTTTCTCGAATTCTTCGTCGACCCAGATGTGGAACTGGTAAGGTATTGAGGTTTCGTCGTGAGTGCGTTTCTCGAATCCTCGTCACCACTGATGTCGGGCCAAAGTCAAGACCACAGAAGGAAAACACGGAACACGGATTAGATGCAAGAAAGATATATTAACAACAGGTTACAGAGATAGTGTAAGCGGAGCTTACTATAAGTTAGTGTCCAATACTGGTAGTTGTACGCGGCTCTCTCTGTCTCTGTCTAGAGTGTTGTGTCGCATACTTAATATTGACCTGGAAGAGTCTATTGTGTAGGTAGTTCCGGTCTCACAATACTATTATTCATAACACATTTTGTAGGTGACACCTGGTCTCAAGTGACAAGTGTTATGGGGTCCACCCCTTTTTCATACTAGTGGACTCGACCAGTGTGTATTTGTACTGCTGCCGGTGAATACCCGAGAGTTAGAGTAATAGAGAGAGAGTAAGGTAACCGCTTTGTAGGAGTCACAGTTGCGAGCACGTAGACTCAGAAGTAAGTCATACTTCTATACTGAATTTCCCAGACTGTATATATATTATTATTGCTACTAACCGCCTTTCTGGATCTACTAACCGTATTACCAATTGTATTATTACGACAATACATTTATTTGTTATATTTCATTCATGCGTTTGTCCTTCATTTTGAGACCGGATTTCATCCCGGAATCCACAACAAGTTTTCTCGAAACTCCATTGTTTCATCAGTGTTATTGATGTTTTCAATATTGGTTTTATGAGAATAATCAGAATGCTTCAGTTCGTTCGTTCTCCTTCCGAAGATATTTATGTCCATTCCCGATAAGTATTATTATTATTATTATTATTATTATTATTAAACAGTGTGGATGTGTAGGTAGCGTACTGATTATCGGCGCTGAAAGTGCAATCGATGTGCCAAATTCAAATTCTGACTGTGGCTCGTTGGTTTCATTTCGCATTAATGGCGTTGAAAAAAATCATTTCTTCCAGCTCGGGGTTAAATCACAGAGAAGGCTGTTTTGTCTTGGCTAGGCGCCATTCTAGATGGATGAAAACTCTGAATTCAGATCCTCATATCTTTGAAACCAGAGATAACCCTATAGAAATCCGAATTAAGTTGCTAACTGCTAGGCAAACTAGGCCTATTTGAAAAGGATATTAGAATAACAGAGAAATTATACTGGAATTAAACCACCTGAGTATAGATAGAAAAAAAATTAAGTAGGTACTCAATAATAGAGAAGGACGTTAGACAAGAAGGTGTCTTATCACCGGGTTTATTCAACCTCTACAGCGAGGCTATCCTAAGGAAGCTAGATTTATTATCGGTAGGTGAGATGTTAAGATACGCAAATGATATTGTGTTGATGGCAGATACAGAAGGGAAAGTACGGGGCCTCCTAGAAAATATATTTAAAAAAAGCGGTGAGAAAGGATGAAATGTTAAGAAGACCAAATATATTGTTGTCAGAAAGAGAAAAAGCCTGTGAGGCGAAATACAAACTGGATATTGCCAAAATCAAAGAAGTGCAATAATTTAAATATCTGGGATGTGTTTAAACAGGGGACAGAAAATATGATATCGAAATCCGAACACGCATTGGAAAAGCGAAAGATGCCTTCCAAAAATTAACCAAATCTAAAAAAAAAAAAAGGAAAATTTCGTTAGAAACAAAGTAAAGAGCGCTGAACTTCTATGTAATATTAATCCTGATATATGGCAATGAATGCTGAACAGTTTCTCCAGAGTTGAACCATCGGCTCCTGTCGCGATAATAAGTCTGATCAGTTCGATAAAATAAGTCAGCTGATGTCATTAACGACTTTCAGCCTATTGTTAACTGGGGCAAATAATGGCTTGTTAATTTTAACGCCACTAAAACAAAACTGCTTTCTATTAATCATCTGAGAGACCCCTCCAACTTTCCATCACGGCTGATGCTAACCTCCAAGAAAGTGACTCGTTTCGCCTTTTCGTGCTAACATTATCAGCTGACATGAAGTGGAAAGACCATATTAAATCAATTGCGAGTTCAGCTGCTAAAAATTGGCTCTCTGTGTTGTGCTAGACTAATTACTCACCAGAATTTATTTTACGTATCTATAAGTCTACCATTCGTCCATGCTTGGAATATTGCTATCATGTATGATCCGGTGATCCTTCTATATATCTAGAGCTCCTTGATAAAATTCAAAGAAGAATCAGCAATATTATTGGTCCTGATTTGGAGGCTCGGTTTCAGTCACTTTCCCATCGCCGTAAGATTGCCTCTCTGTGACTTTTCTATAAATATTTTCAAGGTAATTGTTCGAATGAGCTCTTCGTTAGAAGACTTTTTGAATTTAAGCACAGTACTAGACTGGCATTGGGATCTCATCAATTTATAATTGAGTTGGCTAGATGCAACCGTAAGTTCTATGCTAACAGTTTCTTTTCTCGCATTTCTCGTTTTTTGAACTCCTTTCCGGCTCCATGCTTTCCAGCCAAATTTAATCTGTTAAAGATTTAAATGCAATGTCTATTGCTATCTACTGTCCTCCTGATTACTCTTCTTTTGTTCTCGCTCGTTGTAATGTTTCTGTTTCTATTTCTTTCACACCCAGTAACCCCTTGTGTTTTAGTGGTTTTACTGCCTTGCATGGGGTGAAAACGATTAAAAAAAAGATATCTGTCCCACATATCCTCATCAACTATGCCGCTTACTGTTACAGTGAAAGCAACGCAGAAAATGCAATTTGGATTTCTATAGGATTGTCTCTTAGTTTTCTGTTTCCCCGAAGATATAGGGATTTGAATTCATAGTTTTCCTTCTACTAGACTGGTTGCTACCCAAAGCAAGAATCTGTTTATTGGCCCGGGATAAATGCTTCAATACGTAACATTAGAGCAGGTTGTACGTTCTGCTCAAAAATTGCCCCGAGTCAACCAAAAGAGCCAATCAATTTGACACCATCTCCTGATTGGCCATTTCAGCAAATCGTCATGGACATCTTCCATGTTGGGAACCATGGTTACTTAGCATGTGCTGACAGGTTAACAGGCTGGCTGAATCTATACCACTTGAGCCACGGAGAAGCTAATGCGTCAAGGATTATTTCAATTTGCCGAGATACATTTCAAGCCTACGGCGCTCCCGAGGAACTCAGCACCGATGGTAGGCCACCCTTCACATCCCTTACATTCAAGCAATTTTTACAAGACTGGGCTGTTAAACACAGGTTATCATCTGCTGGTTACCCACAATCCAATGGTCGGGCAGAGCATGCTGTCAAAACGGCCAAGAGAATCGTAAATGGCAACACAGGAACCCAAGTATCGTTGGATAATAATCGTGCAGCAAGAGCCATCCTCCAATACAGGTATACACCTATTCAAAACATTGGGCTATCCCCTTCTCAACTACTACTCCACCGCCGACTAAGTGACTACACACCATCCCACCCCACACTCTATAAGCCACACGCGAATTGGATAATTGCAGCCCAAAATCGCGAGATAAGTCCCGGCGGAACGCTCATCTCATAGAGCGATACAATAGAACAGCACACACATTAAACCCCCTTCATAGAGGACAAATAGTGGCACTACAACGGCCGTCAACCCGCCGATGGGACACAACAGGTCAGGTCATTGAAACCCTCCCCAACCACCAATACCGTTTTTTAATGCGAAATGAAGCAAAGAGCCATTGTTAGAATTTGAATTTGCCACATCGAGTCCAGTTTTAGCGCCGATAATCAGTATGCTACTCATACATCTAAACTGTTTAATAATAATAATAATAACAACACTTATGGGGAAATGTGATAAAGATCTTCAGAAGGAGATTAAACGAGCCTATACTTACCAAATCTATTAGTATGAAACAAACGAATGAACTCCTGTCAGTATTTAAATTTGGCACATCGGTTCCAATTTCAGCGCCGATAATCAGTACGCTACCATCTGATCTACACTCTACCTGGGATGGCCACTAACGCATCGAAAATTAAATGATAATATGAAAAAGATCAACATTTCAAAATCAATCACCTCAAAAGATTGAAAAGACTTCCTCTTTGTTTTCATATCCATGTCTATTCAATTTGATTTTTGCTTAGGGGCTTACTCATTTCAGATATTTTTTTAGAAAAAAGCAGACGCTATTTCGCAGGTCTAGGTAAACTAGACAAACAAGCTTTTCAGTTTATTTTATCGGTCTCGGTAAAATAGACCTCGGGGCTATTTTTCCGGTAAATATTTTTATTTTTATGAAAGCAGATAATTTAAAAAATAACAACACATTTAACACAGTAGTTTATTAATTTTCACCATCAGACAATTTAAATTTTTTTCCAACATCAATTGTTAAATCAAGTTACAATCATTTATTCATCATCAATTATTAAAAGAAATATAGAAGTCTCTGAATATTTTACGTGTTTCATTCAAAACAGTCTCTGCAACTCCAAAACTTACCCCTGGGCATGGTTCACTTGTCAGAACACTTCAAATTCACCCACTGAAGACCACGGGATCCATGTTATTCAAGTCCTGCTTATACAACTCACACAGCCACTTGGATGACGATCTCAAGGTTCCGTAAATACGTTATATAGATTCCAACTATTTAAATAAAAATATCTGCGGATCTTCCAGGTTGACATATTTTAATCCAAACATTCAGTTTTCCATCTAGTTCAGCAAATGAACTGAAAGTATCGACAACACTGAGTTCCATGACAATACTGAATGAATATTATTTATTGTTTTATATATATATATATATATATATATATATATATATATATATATGTGTGTGTGTGTGTGTGTGTGTATAGATAATATTAAGGTAAATATACACATATATATGCAAACATATAAATATATATACATACATGCATACACATAGGTCTGATGAATTGAATCGTATTTACGATTCCAATGGAATAAATTATGACCATGGAATATTAGTGTTTAAGCCTTTTTATTATATATATATATATATATATATATATATATATATATATATATATATATATATTTTCCGACATATTTAATCCATTTTCCTAAACAAAAGTTGACTTTGTTTACGTTACGATACAAAACAGAGCAGATATGTATATTTCGAGAATCGGGAAAAATATGTTCAAAAGCACTATTCGGGTTTTCTTTGATCAGCAGGTCCTACGTGGCTGAGATGTCAAGGTACGTCAGATATAATGATGGTTTCCCTTAGGAGACGCAGCATATTTTCTAACAAGATTTCTCGAATACTCAGATTAGTAAATATAAATAAATATACTGTTTAATAAATAAAAACAGGGCATCCACTCAAATACGAGTATCCATTAAAAATAACGTTTAAACAAATAAATTAAAAATAATATATTCTTCGTTCTAAAACACTATATTTACTGGCAAAAAAAGCCTTCGTGTCTATTTTAACGGGGCCGGCAAAATAGCTAATTCGCAAAAAAACAAAAATCCAAATTGACTTATCGGAATGCAATAGACTTATAGCCGGCAAAGTTTGGCTGATCGTCCTGATTTCGATTAGGAGACAACCAGTCAGATCGCAGTTGATCAATGTGATTACATCGAAGTTAAATGAAGATTTACCGACCTTATCGATTATGTAGTGCTGGCATCTCTGTGGTGAAAGAAAAGCAATTAATTAAGGAAAAGAGGTTTTCAATTTGCTAACCGGGGGAAAAATCGAATGACGTGGTGATTCATAATCAAAGAAACATTGGCTGAGTCTACCACAGAAATGGAATAGGGGAGTTGATCGAGTTATAAGGAAACGAAAGGGTCAACAACAGCTCTATGTTAGAGAGTTCTAATTCGATATTTCCGGACTCTAGCGCACGGCTATCGTAACACAATTACACAATGAGGACCCCCAGAGGTCATTACAATTGCAAAAATATAAAAGATTAAATAGTAAACCTTTATTATATAACCAGTTACTCTTAAATATTTTAAATTGTATCTTTGTCTCCGAGAGAGGCACTATTTTGAGACAACTAGTCGAGTTAGAACTCTCAGCACGACTGAGACAAAGTTAGTTTAATGTCTTGTTGAATAATATAGACATATATTATTAAAAATCACTATGACAACGGAACGCAGACTAAAAAAGAATTTAGCATAACTACACAAACACATGTTTAAGTCTGTCTATCAGTTTATCGCAGTTACAATAGCATATTTGTCTCTATAATATCTACTCCTGAAGAAGATGATCTTCAGAAAAAGTCGAAAGAATTTGGGTTAAAAAAACTATATATATATATATATATATATATATATATATATTATATTATATATATATATATATATATATATATTATATATATATATATATATATATATATATATATATATATATATTATATATATATATATATATATATATATATATATATATATATATATGGGGGTGTATGTGTGTGTGCGTAGAAAAAGAGAGGAAAAAATAAAGAGAGAGGCTGAACATAGAAACTAACATTGCATCCCAGATATTGATCACTCGATCTCATAAAGGTAGCATTTTTAAAATATATATATATATATATATATATATATATATATATATATATATATATGTGTGTGTGCGTGTGTGAGGGAAAATATATAGAAAATAGGAAAGAACTGGTTAGGTAAATAATCCAAAGTTCTTTAGTATTTTAGTTATTATTTAAAAAAAAAAAAAAAACAGTGCTCGATACAAAAGTAGAGCCTAAATATAATTATTTATTTAAAAATATGATTCCTTCGCTACATAAGAGTTCTCATGTTGAATAATGAATTTAAAACTAGGTGGAGACAGCATAAAAGCTTCTTAAACAATATTAATAATAGAAATCAGACATCCCTATTTTTGGCATTTGAAGGAAATGAATAAAACACCAAAAGTAAAATGGAAAATTATAAACAAAACTAGATCCTGTAATACTTGGGATGACCCATGCCCTTTATGCCTACATGAAAAACTACACATTATCAAGTTTCTAAATAATGAAAATTTATTAAACAATAGACATGAGTTAACGGTTTTTTGCCGACATCATCAAATTTTCGCATTTAATAATTAGCATAAAAACAAACTAACAATTAAATAATAAATACAAATTTTAAACTCCATAGTCTAAATAAAATTTTAAAAGCCCTATCCAATCATATAAAAAAAAACCTTTATGAAGTCGTCAAAAAAACAAATGTTAACTAATTATGACAGTTTTATATACACAAAACCCTTTCAGGAAAGAAAATTAAATAAAAAAAATAAATAACTCTCCATAGACACTTAATGGTTAACCAGACTAGACGATGTCATCTTCCGCTTTAAATTTTGACACCCCAACCTTACCGTGACTTGACCTCTTTGAATGTAACTGAGATATTGATACAAATTATTAACACCATATGCCCCCTTTTTAAATAATTGATCTAGCCGTTACCATAGTAATTTTAATTTTAATAATGAATAAGCTTATAAAAACGCGTAAATTTCAAGAATTAGTTATTCCAAAAATTTCGCTTGAAGATGGAACGGAGCTTGGTAATTTAATTCAATTTAATTCAAATGATTATATTAAAGTTTCCGGCACTTGTTTTGAAACATGAGAACTCTTATGTAGCGAAGGAATCATATTTTTAAATAAATAATCATATATATATATATATATATATATATATATATATATATATATATATATATATATATATATATTTGGTTCGATTGATATGAGTTTGTGACCCTGGGTTTCACGCTTTTGCGATCGTCAGACAAACTGATTATTTTTTTTAACTTTTGGATTTATGTAGATTGCGTGTATTGGTGTTATTATAGAAGTGTGGGGGGGGTCGTCGTCGTGATGTCACTCATGCTAACGCAAACATAGATGCATGTCCGTACACCCGTTGAGGTACGAGGAATTTTCGCTACACTTCCATTCTTTGAATTTCAACATAAAATGCGTATGTATAGAGACAAGAACACACATATACATACATATGTCAAGTCCCATAATGTCCACATATGTTTATGTTTGGATGAGCCCCGGCGGACGAGTGAGCGTGCCTCAATGTGTGTACGGACATACATCTATATATATATATATATATATATATATATATATATATATATATATATATATAGTAATAACTATGTGAGATATATTTCAGTTATTATAAAGTACACGACATAAGTTCAAGGTTAGTGTCCCTAAAATGCAACAATATTTCCAATATTTTGTGTGAAAGTTTATTGTAAAACTAAAATGTTATATAAAATTAAAATTAAACTGTTAATACATTTACCCTGAAATATAACCACAAAACACACACATATACATACACACATACATGAACGGACACCGACACCCACACAAGTGTGTGTGTGCGTGTGTGTGTCGGGGTGGGGGGCTTGTGTAAATGTACTGAAAACGCCTCCGGTCCACAACCTAAAAAAAGCAATGGCAAAATTTTTAACTCATTTCCTTCGATCAATCAACTCATCGCGTATTAAACACTCTGGTCTCCGGCGGACCAATTCAAATGCGAACAAATACCGAAAACCAGATTATGGCGAGTCTAGATGCCAAGACTTTACTACATTAAAATACCTGTCAAAAATGCCTACACACCCCATGAAACCACCTCACTAAAACGTCCTTTGCCGGGCAACAAAATCCAGTATATGCTAATTACAAAGCTAACGAAACGAAAGATATTTCTCCTTGTTCCGTATTGAAACATTCTATCAAATTTAATCCATATTTTCCCCGCCGACACACACACACACACACACACACACACACACACACACACACACACACACACATATATATATATATATATATATATATATATATATATATATATATACCGAGTGTAACAGCAAAATTGTCCAAATCGTGTAACAGCAAAATTGTCCAATTGTTAGATTAAACTCGTAACCGAATGCCAAACAGCACTGCATACCATTTTGAAATTTCTGGGGGAGTGAATTGCGTCATGATACTGTTTTTCTCACAGGCTGTGCCCAACTGACCCTACTAAGGAGTGCAGTCAACAAAAATCAAAAACAAACTACGCGCATGCACGAAATTAAAAAAAAAAAAAAAGAAATTACCCATCGCACCCTATATATGTACACCGGGTATTTCATAAAAGCTGATATCTTTTTGTAACCTAATAACCTGACCAATTCTCGTTCAGATTATCTCAGATTTCTACAAAATGTAGAGAAACAAATCAAGATTCTATGTTTAATGTATTTTTCTCTTTTCAGTTATAGAAATGTGATTTACTGGAAAAGAAAAAGCGTTTTGTGTGTTAGAGTTTGTTCGAACATAGTCGAACAAGTCAACAAATGCGCAGAAAAATGCGCAGACATGGCAGAAAAAGTTCAAAGAGGCAAAAAGACATGGACGAGCACTAGTATATTGCGTATATTAAAAATTTGTGAAATCGTTCAAGAAATCCGGCTATTTTCATGAATAAATCTTATTTTGCTCAACAATAAACCTGCTTTGTTTCATTTGCCTAGACTCAGGAGTTCCTCAGATATTTACATTTCAGATGAGATCAAATGTTTTCAAACAATCTGTATAATGCGACTCCTTCAACAATAGTCTGGTGGCTCGCAAGGAAAAGTTTGTGAATGAAACCCTATATGCTTCAGCTCGTTCGGGGTCTTTTTTTTTCCGAGGTGAATGGACTGATTTATGCCTCCCTCGAAACTCTAGAAGAACTCTAGCAGATTTGACGACTTGATGTGTGTCTAGTCACAGACAGTACGAATATTGAAAACTTGTGTAATCGTTCATGAAATCCATATTCAAATTTTTGATGAATAAATCTTATTTTGCTCAGCATTGAGGCTGTTTAGTATGATTTGCCTAGAATATGCACTTAGATATTTACATCTCAAATGATATCAAATGCTTGAAACATATGCACATTATATATTTCGTTAGCTAAAATGAAAATAACGTTTACACACCCGACATAAACATATAGTAATTACACAAATTTGGTCGGTGAGCAGGGTACTGCCCATATTTTGTTTGTTTGAGTATATATGCTACTATTATATACATGATATGTATATAAGACAATTTGGAAATTGTATGTGTGTATGTGTCTCACCTGTTCTAAACCGTTGAAAGTAGATTAACGGCTCCAAATCATGTAAAGTTTGTTCGCGGCGCCAAAACAGATTTTTTCACCTCAAGCAAAGCGGAAATGCTACTAGTACGCAGGGAGTGAAAGTGAAAGAAAAGACTGAGTATAGGGAGAATTGAGGAAAGGACAAAAGGTGAATAGGATTCAAGGAGATAGAAGATGGCAATTAACATTGCATTTTAATTTTTGGAGATTGTAGTTATCAGGGAAGCAAGTAAACAGAGTTCCACAGGCGGAAAGTGCGAGAAAAGAAAATGATGGCGTGGAAGTAGTGGGTGCATTTAACTATTTCAACAGTAAAAGGTTGGAACTTAGATGCCAGTCTAGTAGGACGCTTAAATTAATGTATTCAGGGCACCGTGGAAAAATCTTGTCAGAGAAGTTATGAAAATATTGGTAGAAAAGACAGAGGGAAGCCACGTTACGTCGGTAAGCAAGTGATTGAAGTTGAGATGTCAAGTCAGGATTGATTACATTACAGATACTTCTTTGGATTTTTTGTCAAAAACCTCCAGATGAATAGCAAGAACACCAGACCAGATATGGCAGCAGGATTTAATACACGGACAGATTTGTAAATGTACAAATGGATTCTGACGAGAAATATTTTCGGGCATGAAACAGTTACCCAACTTTCCTTGCAGTGGATGCAGCTATCAATTCTATGTAGTCGCTCTATTTCAAGTCAGTTGAAAACGTGAGGCCAAGAAAGGGCACTGCGTTGCTCTTCTGGGGACTAGCATCAGCCATGCTGATGGCAGCCAGAAAAGTTTCCCTAATGTGGTTAAATGAAAACAGTTTTGTTTTGGAGGCTTTAAAATTTACAAGTTGGAAATAAAACTGTAGTACGCCTCATTTCCTTATCAGAAATACTTAACACTTTGGGAAAAACGATCTTCTGTTTCGGATATAAAGTGAAGAGTAAAGCCGAGAGGGAACAATTAACAAGGTCAATTTTTTCAAATCAATTGACAACATTCGGCAATATAAGTGACAGCGCATTCCTTCCGAACCGTAATATTAAAAAAAAAAAAAGCAGGAAAAGAGACTTCACGCCTGAATGCTGACAGTAAACTTTACTTTTACATTTTGGGCAAATCCACATCAGTATTTGACGACGTGTTCTCATTCGGCCATAATTTTCCGTGACGAGTCGTGGCTCGTATATTTTTACACTGTTTCTCCTTAATAAGCCACTGAAGTTTATCCGAATATCCAAATTTTCTTTTCCGTAGTTCTTAATTTTTCGAAAAATGTTTGTACCCAAAGCGATTTTATAAAAAGTCAGATTTTTCTCTTTGCATCTGAAATAAATAAATTGTTAAAAGCCAAAATGTTGCTAGATATGACAGAAAGGAAACGCAAGAGCTTCGATAGAAGGTAGTAAAAGAAAGCGCGAAGAAAGGACTAACCATCAATTGCAAGAAGACAAAACAAATGGTTGTTAGAAAAAGAAACAACCGAAAATGCCAGTTTCAAAACCAAGCAAGAAAACTATTTAAATATCTGGAAAGTCTCCTAAAAGAGGATGGAAGGTGAGTCACCGAAATCCGAAGATGCATTGTGAAAGATACCTTTCAAAAGCTAAGTATAGTATTAAGAAACAAAAATATTTCGTTAGAAACAAAGATAAAAGAACTGAACTGTTACGGAATATCAGTCCTCGTGCATGGCTTTGAATTCTAGACAATCTCCACAGATGAAGAGAGAGATTTTAAGCAACAGAAATGAGGTTCTATAGAAGGATGATAAGAATACCATTAACTGAATCTGTGAGCAACAACGAAGTTTTAGAGAAAAATGGAAAGAAAAAGGATACTTATACTTAACACCAGGTAGAGAGAATTGATATTTCTATGCCACATAATGAGAACGGGGGGTTTGGAAAATTTGAAACTCACAGGACAGATTGAAGGCAAGAGGGACAAAGGAAAACAATGCATAGCGAGCAAGTTTTAGGAGAGTTAACAAAGACAACATATATTAAGAGCCAGAAAGGACAGGAAACTGTGGAGAGTCATGAACGCCAACGTTCTAAATGAGCACGGCGCAAAAAAAGAACAAGAATAAATAGATACAAATGTTTGCTTACTTGCAACTATGCGCCTGTGTGTGGATGTATTTGTAAAAATTGAGTTTTGTTCAGTCTGGCACAAAACCATATTACGACGATGATTATGAGAAATCTACTAAAGTTTAAATCAGTGGTTCAAAAACCTTTTTACCCATGGACAATTTTTACTCTTTTTTCGGTGGATCCCTATAACCATTCAATAAAAAAAAAAGTTTATTTTACTTTTTACTAATAGGTAAGTTTAGGAATTGTATTATAGAAATAGTAAATGATATATGCTTTATTTTGAGTTAAAAGTAATTTAATGAAAATAAACTTGTATTTAACTAAATTCTATGGAACATTTATGCGCACTAATAAAATAACTTATAATAAACAATTTTAAAATATATGAGTAATTAATAAATTTAATAAGTGAAAATTTATTCAATGAGATCCGTGTTGTTGATGCTGCTCTGCAAGTTTTTTTTTTATATTCGACTCCATTGATATCATTGAGAGTTGAAGTCACCCCTTTTCACAATTAATTAATTTATATTAATATAATTTATATCTTATTTTATTAATATTTAAAATTAATATTATTATTTGTTATTAATATAATAAATTCATTTATATAATAAATTAAAATCTTTATATAATTTTCCTTTATATACTTATATCCGGGTTTCTCTTATATCCGGGTAACACTGTATATAATCCTTCCTTTATATATGTTTCTCCGTTTTTATTCAACTTTTACAATCAAATCATCTGGTAGAGTAAAAGAGACGTTAACTTTGCTCCATTTCGTTTTCTGACAGTTTTAGAGCTGTTTTTTTTCTTTGTATTTTTAGTATTTTAATATGACGTAGTTACTGTAGAAATACCAATTCTCAGTTTGTAATAACCGTTCTGAAGTGAGATTGCTTTATGGATCACTAAAATATTACAAGTGTACCCCTAATTTACTATTTTTTTTGTGTGGACCCCGGTAATACTACATGGACCCCCAGGGTCTATATATAACCCGTTGAGAACCACTGGTGTAAATGATCCTTTACAAAATCTTGTAAAGGAAGGTTATTCTTAGAAACTTATTGAGCAGATTACATAGAGCGACAATCCCTGACTACGTAAGCGACCTTCTTGAACACAATCCTTGGTGTCGGAAAAAGTAATGGCTTACCTAAGATTTTTTAATGCATGCATCAGTATTCTCTTTAATAATTCCTAGTACTCCTATACTTACTGGTATACAAATTGTGTGTAAATGCCATATTCTTGCTATTTCTATTCATGGGTCGTTATATTTTGAAAACTCTCAAATTTTCTCGCTGGGATATTTTTTTTATCATACAGTGTTTGTAGAGAGCACTTATTTCAAACTAATTCATACCGAGCAAAGCTATAATACCACTAAGATGCACTGGGCTACCAGGAGTGAAAGAGAATGAAAAGAGTCTAGAAGGAACCGGAAACCCAATCTTAACCAAAAAACAAAGGATAAACTTCTACTCCTGTTCAAAAGAGGGGAGAATAATGTGAACGGGACGATAGGCGAACCTATCTACTCCTATTGAAGTAAAACAAAAATTTCAGAATTTAGGCTGAGATGTTAGATGTATAGAGTTGAAGTAGACTTTAGAAGGTACCAAGGGATAAACTCCTACTCCTGTTCAAATGACTGGAGAGGAGTGTGAACCGGACGATAGGCAAATCTATCTATTTTGACTCAGGTTTTTGAAGTCTTTTGTTATTATAACTGATTTATTGGCTAGTTTAGTGTAGTCGGCATGGATGCTAAAATCCCAGAGCATTGTATCCTTTTCACTTCGCGCCGGCCACGGTTTGTATTCATATCATTTCTCCTGTATGGAGGAGGTAATAATGTTGGCATATCTCCCAAAGTAAGTATTTTCCTAATCTATCATGGAAATATTCATTTGGGGCAAGAGTAGAACTCCCAGAGTTCTGATGTTCAACACTTTTCTCGGCATTTGTACAAAATCGTCATTTTTGAGCAATTTAATTCAGTGGAATATGTCGGATCAAGGTTTTCATCTTGGGCGGCCATAATGGATCCTCTCGTTTCTGGTTTCAATCCAGAGCTCGCGAACCAATGATTGATTAGATTTTTGCCAACATTATGAGCTTGTGTTCGCAGTGGATCTTGGCCATGTAAAGATTTCTTCTTCTCATTTATTTTTCAGGTTAGCTAATTTCTTATTTTTATCTTTTAGAATGATTTTGTTCTTCTCTGTTGGTCATTTATTTTTTTCTGTTATTATTGTTGTTGGTATTATTATTACTATTATTATTATTATTATTATTATTATTATTATTAGCTTCATACAATACTCTGGTTCGGCGTACTCTTTATTATAGATATTATTTTCATATTAATTTTACAGCATCATCTTATTTTGTGCTTCTTATCACAACACACCGGGTCGATAAATCCTTCATTATTACTAATGTTTTATTATACTGAGAGAGATAGACAATAGTGTTCATAAAAAGAAAGACAATCATTTCTAATTAAATAATGTCTAAGTTTTATTGCATTTCTATTTTATGATCCAGAGCAGATTTTCAGTAATTGGGGGGGTCCTGTTTGACCCCCACCCCGCACCAAAAATTGATGATTTAAATTCTCCAAGGTCTTGGCCTTATAAATATAAACATTAAAAGCTACAAAAAAAGACTTTCTCGAAATTTCTTAGGTATGGAATAATAAATATAAAAAAATATTTTTACCAAGATTTAGTAAAAAAAATTTCAGAAATAATTGAATTCATCTGTGAATAAGTTCCGAAAGAAAGTTTCATTAAAATCCGACAATCATCTAATTTTTCCAAGAATTTCCAAATTATTGTATTTTTCAGACAAAAAGGCGCTAAAATTTCCCGTACTAATTACTACAACGTTGACAATACATTTTTTGTTTTATGAAATATTTGTAAAATTTCCAAGGTTCTAAAAGGGATTAAAAATAATTTTTACTGCAAAAATTCCCGTATGATTTTCTCTTAATAATAACACAAAGATTTTGGCGATAAATCTTTGTTTTTATTAAGTTATCCACTTTTTTTTATCATGTATGCTCATTTTTCAACGAAGTAAAATATTTTATGTATATTTTTTAATATTCTGTATTTCCGTTCATATTCTTTGTTTCCGGTGAAAGTTTAAACATAAATTTTCCAATGTCTAAGTACTTTCAGGTTCCTTAAGCCATTGTCAAACAGTTTTAGTTTTTGGGCTATGTTGATTTCATTGTTTTTCAAATATCGCGTCTTTATGTCGATTTTTTAAAGTCACACACACATCTTTCCGTGGTTGGTCGTCTTGTTGTGTCATTTTTTGTTATTTTTTAATTTTTTTATTTGTTATTTTTTTATTTCTTTATTTTTGAAATATGTCTTGAAGACTTGTTGCTAAATTTAGCAACGACTTATTGATGTTGATTTTTTTAATTCTTCTAGTATATATTCTATAATGTATTTGTTGTGTAACCAATATATGTTTATTTATTAAAATTATTATTATTAGCGAGACATTCTCCAACCAAGCAAACGAATTTATAAACAAAATTAGTTTATTGAAGATTCGAATTTTTAATTCATTGTTGAAGTTGATCATATTGGATGTCAGCAGTGTTTTTTGTTGTACGTGATGAGTTTAATTTGTATTTAGTTATTCTTTCGTGTGTGTGTGTGTGTAAACATACATACATACACACACACATATATATATATATATATATATATATTATACACGGAAGGACAAAATCTCTAACCCTGATCTTTTCATCAAATATGGCGTCGGTGGTATTGAATCCTTTCTGATGCAATCACAGTTCAGATGGGTTGGTAATGTCATAAGAATGAGTGATGATTGGATGCCGAAAATTCTCATGTATAGCCAACTTTTTCATGGAAAGCGTAATGTAGGTTATGCTTCAGGGAGAAACTTAAATACAATTTAATTGCTCCTATAGAGGAGTTCGAACTTGCTGCTTAAAACCGAGCAAGCTGAAGAAACACCTGCTGCCGATGTATAACTAACTTTGAAAAAGATTCGTTGCAACCATCTCAGAGAATTAGGAATTAACACTAAATCTCGGGCTAATACACCAGCCCATACGACGCTCAACCCTTCAGTATATGCTTCGTGTGGATTTGTTTGCAAATCCCCATGCAGGATTGCTGTCTCATACGAAACATAAGCATAAAAACTGAACTGAAAGACACTCTTACGGCGAAAACGACGCGAGAGTCCATCATATATATATATATATATATATATATATAAAGCATGGATCCTTTTTTCTCAGAGGCTTTAAAGCGAAAGTTGACAGTTTGTCTTTATCTTGAAAATCAACATTTCTATCATTTGATGACTTCTGAAACAAGCAACTTGAGATAAGTACGAAAATAAGCATATTTATAATTAGCACTTTTAAAGGATGTGGATAAGTTGACATTGATTGATTGATTAATTCGTTTTCTACGGTTTGTCAACCCTTTGCAGGTTATTTAAAGACAGAAAATATTTTTAAATTGTGAGAAGTTTTTAGATAATAATGGTTTAGTGATACAAATCTTACTAATTATCCCATAGCTGGGGGGAAGAAGAGGTGGATCTATACTTAATCAGAATTATACCAACAAACAAGAAATTACAATGTGGATATAATGCGGGGTATCAATTTTTTTTATTAAAATCAATATATAAACTGAACCCTCACTTTGTGGTCAATGTAGTTTCTATATATTTATATTCTAGATAATGGAAATAAATCTAAAAGACCTGCCTGTGTAGCTAATCAGTATTTAGTTGATTGATTAGTTTTCTACGGTTTACCAACCCTTTGCTGTTTATTTAAAGACAGAAAAATATTTTTAGATTGTGAGAATTTTTTTAGATAATGGTTTAGTGAAAAAAGTGTTATTAATTAACCCATAGTTGGGTGAGACTAGGTGGATTCATATATTTCTCAAAATTGAGAATATAACGAACCCAACTAGTATTGTAACTCGTTTCTTCCATTAAAAATTCCGTGCCATTATGCATTAGATCACCCGCACATCTGAGCTTACAGCACCTGATATTCCCAAGTGGTCTAGGTACTGACCAGTCTCGACGTTGCTTAACTTCGGTGATCGTACAGGAACCGGTGTTTCAACGTGGCCGCAAGCCTAAGTTGATACAGCTCGATGTACAAGTTGATAGATCGGAATAGTTCTTGGCCCAGTCAAAAATGTTTCCCGAAGAATCACTTGAACATGCGAAATCTCTTTTCAAAGATGATTTTAGCTATAAAACTATAATCTGTAGAGAATCAAATCTAAATAAATGTTGTATGACAGGATCTTCTTCTTCTGTGAGCTGTGACCCTTCAGGACGTGGGTGATCATAGCTCTTTACAAGTTTTTGTTCTTTGTAGCCGTAGCAAACTTTTCTTTTTTGCTATCTTTCTTAATCCCTGTTTCTGTTAACCATTGACACAAGCTTTTTATTTTTTTCTCGCTGCTTTCGTCTCTCTTTTTTTTGTTTACAGTAAGGCGCTAGATTTTTGTAAAAACACTTCAGATGGAAATATCTTCTTTGCACTATTTTTATCATCAAACCTCTTAAGATTATCGCACAAAACTTCATAACTGAATCAATTAAGTTATCGAGACCGACGTGAGAGTTCACTATATATATATATATATATATATATATATATATATATATATATATATAGAGAGAGAGAGAGAGAGAGAGGTAGCAATAGAATGGCATACTCACATATGGACACATATAAATTAAGGACACTGAGAAATGTCTTGGACATTCCAGAAGATTTTTTGTCACTCAGTCTCCAGTTATAACCACCAGTCATCAGGCATGAACATGCAAATACTTGAATAATAATAATAATAATTATAATAATAATAATCGACCAGATACAGAAACAATGGCAAGATAAACCGCTTCATGGCCAATACTCTGCCCGTACCAAACAAGCTGACGTAGACAAAACCCGTACCCATCAGTGGCTACGTAGTGCAGGGTTGAAAGCTGAAACTGAAGGTTTTATCCTTGCAAAAGTAACATTCAAGAAAGGTAGAATTACAGAAACACCCTTAATAGATTTAGATTTTGTCACAAAGATTAGGGAACTGGAGCACGATGAAGCTTATAAGTACCTAGGAATTAGCGAGGGAGATGGCATACAATCCCACCCCCCAAATGAAGGATAAAATAAAAAGGTAGTACTACAGGCGTGTACGTCTGGTACTAAATACCGAGCTAAACTCAAAAAACAGAATATCAGCCATAAACACATTGGCTGTCCCTGTGGTGCAATACAGCTTTAATGTCCTTAACTGGACCATAGCTGAAATTAAGCGAATGGACGCGAAAACGAGAAATCTTCTCACTTGCTATCGCATGCATCATCCCAAAGCTGATGTTGAGCGTTTGTATGTGCCCTGATCCGAAGGAGGCAGAGCATTAGTTCAACTAGAACTGTCCTACAATAATTGACCTCCAAAGATACTTGGAAACTACAGAAGACTGGATGATGGTATGCGTCAAGGAACATGAAAGTAGTAAGCGTCTTTACTCCGTAATGAAAGAAGCCAACAAATTCAAAATGGAGTTTCAGATGGGCGTAGAAATGCAAGTACAGCACAATACACCGGCTGAAACTGCAAAATACTTAAAAAAAGACAGCAAAGACGAATACAACCGACCAGATACAGAAGCGATGGCAAGATAAACCACTTCATGCCCGTACCAAACAAGCTGATGTAGACAAAACCCGTACCCATCAGAGGCTACGCAGTGCAGGGTTGAAAGCGGAAACTGAAGGTTTTATCCTTGCTGCGCAGGACCAATGCTTGCTAACTAGGAATTATCAAGCACATATACTAAAATATTGTGTCAGCCCAAAATGCAGATTATGTGATAAATATCCAGAAACGATTGATCATCTTGTATCAGGTTGCACGATATTGGCACCCACTGAATATAAAACCCGGCATGACAGAGTGGGCCAATATCTGCACTGGAAAATCTGCAACTTCTACGGGAAGGAAACTGAAAGAAACTGGTATGAACACCACCCAGACACGGTTACGGAGATAGGACCTGTTACAATTCTATGAGACTACACAATACACACTGACAGACCAATCAAAGCCAACCGCCCAGATATTGTTATTAAAGACCACAAACAAAAACAGTGCCTCCTTATGGATGTCAGTTATCAGTTATCTCCTGTTAATAATACCCAGAAATTCATACCCAGATGTCCTCAAGGAAAGAGTGTGAATTCAGTACTCGGTTAAGGCAGTGGAAAACTTTCAGAGGGGAATTAACAGGAGATAACTGACAACTGACATCCATCAAACATGGCACGGGGAACTAGAACAGTCTACCCCAGTGAGCGAAATAAAGGGTTCAGTTCGACATTCCAACCACCTGAAGAAGGCCGGAGCGTACAACGGCCGAAACGTTGTAATAAATATGGCGACAAAGATGAGGACAATAGTCCGAATAATGTAAATAATGTACATGATTCCTCATCTCAGAAATATAGACAGACTTTTCTGACCAGTCTTGTATTCTTTCTGGACTAATTTTCTACACTGTTATTAATATTATTCTTATTGAGTGGGAGAAATAATGCTAATATAAATTCCAATATACCCATCATGAGACCCCAGTCTGATAAGCTATATAAGCATCATAGGCAAATGCGTATACGGGTAGGTTTTCATAAAAACCGTACGTAACCTTGTAGTTGGGGTCCAGTTAGAAATACCTCCAGGTCGAGTAATGCAGTCCACTCAAACGTTTTCATTGTGCTTACAAGTGTCAAGTTGTGCATCATCCAGGTGGGGACATCTACAACTGGTTATAGTCAGTCAAGTGACAAGTGGCACCTACATTATCATGCGAAACTTCCACTGGGCCATAAAAGTCATCAATTGGAAAATAATTATCAATTTTACCAAAAATGACATTATTGTTTTTATATAATTATTATCGTGGAAAGTGGCATCCACACTATTGCCAATATCATTGACTGTAAAATCCACATTGTAATCGTTAGATTATCATCACTTTGAACAAAAGGAAATATTATTATCCAAAAGTATCAATATTATTATAAAAACACCATTATCATCATTATCAGTACTTTCATGAAAACTGACGTCATTATTATCTCTTTAGCTATTATTCCCAACAAAACAAACGACATCATTCTTTATCATTGTTAATAATAATGTCGTATCAACAATGAAAACTTTAATTTAATTATCATTCAAAACAACATTATCATTTCAATACAATCATTATCTGATCGAAAACCAGCATTATCATCAACATGGGCAGCATTATCATTCTGAATTTATTATTAAAAAAAGTGGTCCATTATTTTTATGACGTCGAAATACAACATTATCATCAAAACTCTTCTGATTTCATCTTGGTGAGTGCAAGAGAAACAGTGTAAAGGAAAATAGAAACAATATTAATTTCTATTCCTTGCCGCGTCGCCACCGTTGTTCCCACCCCACACCAATTTCCCACCCCCTAGAAACAGCAGCAGCAGCAGCTGTGGCTGTTGTATCAGTGATGGCATTGACATGATTAGTGGTAGTACGAGTCGCTCGGAATAATACAGAACGAATTAGAAAGAAGCTTTTTAAGAAACAATCAAATCAACAGAAATATAAATTCAAGTAAATAAAAACACGTACTTGTGTGTGTGTGTGTGTGTGTGTGCCAGAGTTTTTGTATAGTTTAGGGGTAAAGAAAGGAAGGAGAAAGAGAATTAGCAGACGAACAAGAGGACGCTAACGGGCGCGCGCCTGCACCTGCAGAGGCGGGAAAAAAGAGAATTGAGAAAGAACGAGAGAAATCTAGAAGAGAGGAAAAGAAAAAGCAATTGAAGGAAAGAGAGAGAAAGAGAAGAAGGGGAAAGAGCGAGAGAAAAACGGAGACAAAGTAAAAGAATCAAGCAGTGAGCTTTTTTTTTCTGTTCGTGAATGAAAGTATTTATGCGTAAGAAGATCTTATTTATTAATTCATACCTATGAGAAAAGTCGTGCAATTACGTTCATTTGAAAGTTAATTTCATGAGAATTAAACTAACAGTTAGAAGAGACTAGATTACAGAACGACATAAATAGATGGATGGATAGTTATCAATAGAATGAGATAACTAGCTAACTGGATATATATATATATATATATATATATATATATATATATATATATATATATATATATATATATATATCATCATCGTGGATTGGTTTCGAAAAACGAAGTTCAAGAGGGAATCTGTACACTTCGCTTGCAGTTACGTTTGTGACTGATAAGTCCAATGCAGGACAGGTATACACGGTCGCAACAGTTGCAACTGAAAGTCAGGTCTGGGCTCGATGACATGGTGTTTCAGTACTTCCTCCTCTAGGCCTTTTGTCTCTGAGAGCTGCCCTCTTGGTATTTTCAAAGAAGGAGACAGCATGGTTGGCGGTGTGACGCCAGGCATCACGGTTCCCAGCTAAGGTTGACTATTGGCACAGGTTGATGTGACAGGCACCCAAGAATTTTTTTCAGGCAATCTTTGAATCGCTTCTTTGGTGATCCTCTGTCGCGATAGCCAGTGGATATATATATATATATATATATATATATATATATATATATATATATATATATATATATGAAGAAAAATATACGGAAAAAACAAACAAAAATCCTTATATGCAATTATGCTGTTTTAATGTTAATATAATGTCAACGTCGGACGTTTCGGTCTAATAAACCATCCTCAGGACATATTATTAGACCGACGTTGATATTATATTAACATTAAAACAGCATAATTGCATATAAGGATTTTTGTTTGTTTTTTCCGTATATTTTTCTTCATACTGTCGGATCTATAACCATATATTTGCTTACATATACATATATATATATATATATATATATATATATATATATATATATATATATGAATAGACCGAGATAGCTATCTAGATAGCTAGATAGATATAAAAAAACTGACATAAATATATACAGATATATGAAGAGACTGAGATAGATAACTCGCTAGCTAGAGACATTGCTAGGTAGACATGAAGTGACAGAGATAGATAGATAGATAGATAGATAGATAGGAAGAGACTGAGATAGGTAACTAACTAGCTAGCTAAATAGATATGAAGAGAGTGAGATAGATAGATAGATAACATTAACTACGAACACGGCCAAAATTTGCTGACCGTGTTTGGAAAATAAAACATTATTATAACTTCAGACGCATACATAAAAACCCACAACATTCAGTTAAAAATAAAAAATAAAAATCGTCTTTTATTACAAAAGACGATTTTTATTTTTTATGGATTAACAGAATAACCGAAAGCGCTCGGATATGCAGAACTTTTGAACAGTTTTTACACACTTTGCTTCCAGAAAAGAAAACACCTGTATGAACACAAGAAAAATTAAATAAAGAGCTTTATTGCATATATATATATATATATATATATATATATATATATATATATATATATATATATATATATATATATATATATATAAAGCACGTCAGATCTAATGACGATTTCCCCCTAGGGACGCAGATATCAAATCTTGCCGGAGAACACATAATTTTCTTTTATATGATTTCTCGAATATTCAGGCCGGTAGACGAAAATACACTGTTTAATAAATAAATATAGGTATCCACAAAACCAAATACCTTTTACGTAATAAAATCTGTTGGATCAATCAATAAAAATCCATCACTCTTTTTTTATATATATTAGAAACTGAAAAAAAATGTTTTTAATGTTATTTCCATTTTATTTAAACTTATTTACAATTCGTAAATACTAGTTGACGGTAAATTGATCAAATTTCGAATCTAAGCCCTTTTCCATTTAGAATAGTACATTTAGTAGAAAATATATTCAGTTTTAGTTCTATATTTAAGAGCAATAAAAAATATGTACTCTTTTCTTTTTATTGTTATCCAAATGTTATTTATCGCTACACAAGTCTTTATCATTTCTTTCAAATCATGTGTGGATGGAGGATGACGTCTGCGTGTTTATATTTTAGTTCAATGACAGACCGAAAAATATTTCTAGAAAAATAAAAACATTACTTTATAAACTTCCGTTAAGTACAACAGAAACTTATCATTTTTTGATTTTTGGGGGATTCAAAAATTAATATATTTTTTTTCACCGAAAAATTAATCGTCCATTTTTTTTCTCATTCCGTTTGTGCCATTTTTATCTGAATTCAATTTTAGTGGCAATGATGTTTTTTATGATTAAACTAAATTCGCTTTATTAATGGAAGTAACAAACTGGATATTTCATTTGTGGCCATCTCTTTGCTGTCAGGTTCTAGATGCCAATAAATAGATAAGAACTTAATAATAGCAATATATGAGGGACATGAATAGACTGATATCGATAAACATGAATGATTTGATATCATAGATAAACATGGACAAACTGATATCAATAGATAGAAACAAACTGAAATAATTATTGATAAGATACTAAATCTCTCCTACTTCAGGTTAAATTTGTGGTTTGTTTCTTTGGCGGCATATCAACACCTTATGGGTCATTTAATGCAGAGATTTAATTTTTTTGGCAGCATTGGTAATTTATTTTAAAAATATATTGCTGTTACTATTTTTGTTCAGGCATGATACACGCTTAGGCGATCATGTATCTTTCGATACATGTATCTTTTCCCGCAGTAGCTTGCCATTTCTTTTTGCGGTAGACCTGTTGCTATCCAAAGCTACAGAGCCCGGTCTGTCCTGCTAATTACCCACAGATGGAGGGAGAAGAAGAGGATTCATACCTTTCCCAAAGGTATTAGCACGTAAGTGAATGTAATGAATTCGACTGGAATTCGAACTCGGCTCTCCGATTCCTCAATCCGAGCCTCTATCCATTACTCCCCCGGGAAAATCTAGAAGAGGATTCATACCTTTCCCAAGGGTATTATTAGCATGTAAGTGAATGTAATGGATTCGACTGGAATTCGAACAAGGCTCTCCGATTCCTCAATCCGAGCCTCTATCCATTACTCCCCCGGGAAAATCTAGAAGAGGATTCATACCTTTCCCAAGGGTATTAGCACGTAAGTGAATGCAATGGATTCGACTGGAATTCGAACAAGGCTCTCCGATTCCTCAATCCGAGCCGCTATCCATTACTCCCCCGGGAAAATCTAGAAGAGGATTCATACCTTTCCCAAGGGTATTAGCACGTAAGTGAATGTAATGGATTCGAAAGAATTCGAACTCGGCTTTCCGATTCCTCAATCCGAAGAGCTATCCATTACTCCGCCGTGCCTCCTCTTGTTCATTTACAAAAATATATTGCTGGTAATTTTTTTTAATATAAAAAGGTATTGCTGGTATTTTTACTATAAAATACATTTTTATACTTTCATAGTATTTTGGCCTGAGTTTGGGTTTAACTTTTTTCCCATAGCTGGGACCCTAACAGGTGCTACCACCCTGAGTCTTGGTGGACCTGGGAACAACATTAATTAAGAGGTGGTTCCACACTTCTCAATTAGAGGCCTTGCTGCCGGATGTAGTTTATCGTCATAACCAGGGCGACTGCAGGTAAGAGAAAGAAAAGTTGATTACTTTTAATTATTTAAAAAAAAAAAAAATTCAGTCCTACACACATGGAAGCAAATAGGCAGTTTGATGGACATTAAGCTTTTGAGAGTTTTTCTTTTTTTAGGCCTTCAAATTATATTGCTCAACCCAAGGTAGGAGTTACCAGACTGAACGGTAAAGGAATGTATTATTTCAGAGAAATTGTGCATGTATCTCTGTTTGTGTTTATATTAAATGACACAAACACTTGTAAGTCACTCACACAGATCGCAGACTTACGTATATACATGACATACAGCTCTCCTTTTATAGGAGGGGTGGTCAAACTGCAGCTCGCAAGCCACAAGCCGTTCTTTGACCTTTAATATGCGGCTCATGGAAATATGCGGCTCGTGGAAATATGCGGCTCGTTGGCTGAGCTCCTTTTTTTTTTAAATCTCAGTTAATATAAAATGTAAATTCCCTCAGTTCATTATTGTATTAAATATATTTAATATAGTTAAAACAATAATCAGCCAAGATTTTGAAAACATGTTACCTTCAGCATTTCGAACCTAGTAGAAAGACCACCCAGCAATCGCTACGCCCACTCACAAGGGGATTCTTTAATTTTCTCGTTTTTCTTTTTATATTGCGTTGTAAAACAATTTATCCACTTTTCATTGGTGAAAGGTTGATTTTTTTTTTATTGTGAGCTCCTGCGCGCATGTGTGTGTGCGTGGGCGTGCACCCCCCACCCCGCGTGCATACATGTAGAATGTCGTGTTTATTTCTCTTTTTCGTCTTTTCTCTTGCCTCTATACTCTCTCCTTGTTGATTTTTCTCTCTCTTTCAATTTCGAGTAACAGACTTTTTATTGACAACACATTTCGCCTTCAATAGGTAGTTAAGTAGGAGTCTACAGGTCAGAAAACGACTTCTCAATAAAAAGTTTCCCACTTTATTTGATTTCTCCACTTTTGTTGGTATTCTATTTCCTACTTAGGATTCTATATCCTACTAACACGCATCCACAAACCCAAACACGCACACATACATATATACATACATACGTAAGCAGGTATAAAGACAAACTGAAGTATAATCTTAAGTAAATCTTTTACCTCTTTATTTAAAATTCTAGCTGCTGACCGTGGAAAATTGACGACAGTCTGCTATGAAGCTATAAAGAACTTACCAAAATCTCGTCTGGTCCATCTTCATGATCTAAGATCTTACACTAAGAATCGATCAAGCCTTGTCATGTGCACTTGCAGCCTGATGTGCAAATCATCTGCAGGACTCAAGTGCCATTTAAGGCATAAATATGAAACTGTTGGATTCTCATACGTCGAATGTACGTGAGATTCCATCATTATATATATATGTGTATGTGTATGTGTATGTGTATGTATCCTAAGTGTGTGTGTGTGTATATATATATATATATAAATACCTCACTGATTGCGCAACACTGAGTTTGCAACAACATAGCTGTCCACACTCGCAATTCAGAAAAATCCTCGTCGAAAATACCTTCACCCTTTTCCACGAAAAGAATAAACACAAACTAAAAATTCTCGAAGCTATTTATATCAAAAAGTAGAAAACAAACCTTAATAAAATTAATTACGAATACTCCACGATCATTTCAGAATTTGTACAATAGATAGTCTTTAAATGTTAGCGCTTGTCATTAATAATTTTTCCTTTTATCTAGCAACTACTCAAGCCCGAAAATTTTCTACAGCATACCTAGTTAATTCCCCTTAAACGGTGTCCGTCACCCAAGCCATGACACAACGTTTCTGACTTCATATATAAAAATGTTAATTTTCGGATGACCACAACAATTTTTGTCCTTCACACACATGAACATTAAATACTTACTCTATATTTAACAATACCCTGATGATGATATTATGGTATGTCGAAAGTACTCGGAAATAAATACAATATTAGCCAACACGGCGTTTTCCTCTCGTCTTTTAATAACCATACGAAAAAAGCTTATCCATGAATATGAAAGGATCCTATCGAGAATAAGTAGACAGAACATGTCTAAATTACTTAACGAAACCTGTCTTAATATATATATATATATATATATATATATATATATATATATATATATATATATATATATATATATATAATATACAATTTTTTCATATAGACAAAAACAACTTACTCACTAAAAAGATGCAACTTCGTTTCGCTGCATTTAGTTGCGCCTCGACTAGTGTGAACTGTGCAACGAGATTGAAGTAAATGCACCGAAACGAAGTTTCAACTTTGTAGTGAGTAAGTTGTTTTTGTTTATATGAAAAAAAAAATAATAAATAATTATTACTCTATTTTCGGTATTGACCGCTGTATTGAATTAATGATGTGAACGTTAGAATTTATATATTATTTTCTCTCATTACATTCGTATATATATATATATATATATATATATATATATATATATATATATATATATATATATATATATATATATATATACATACTGGGTATTTCGCAATTGTTGAAACAAAGCAGTAGTCTCTCCGATATTCCCTGTTGATATTTTCTTTCTCTTTTCAGATTATTGCTGGGAAATAGTTAACATTTTGATATATTCAACCGAATATAGCGAAATCATGGACAATGGAGATCTCTTGTGTTAAGATATATTACGAAACTAAGTCTTTCAAGATTTTATTCAAGCAAGTTTCAAAAGGAAATTCAATTTCAACACATTTCCATGCAGGATCTAGATTTTCAAGAATGTAGAGGAACCGGTTCTTCACCAGGAGCAAATGTTTACGCGTTATCAACAACTTTGCACGTCGTATTCAACTGTGCCTGAACAGTGGACATCTAGTGCATGTATTGTAGAGCTGCTCTTGACAGTTTTGCTTCAGTTTTGGTTGCAGATCCTAAAATGTTATCCTTTTACCGTCCATTAAATGTAATTTCCATTACTCTATCGTTTATGGTCCTTGATTTGTTCCCAGTCATTTTGGTTCAAAAATTGTGAAACAGTCTGTATATATAATTAATACAAGTAAAAGGTTTGCCACTGAACTGATTGATATTATCGTGACTCTAGAATTTCGTACACGAACCCACCGGGAATCACTTCGTCCACTCGTCAGGGGTATCAGCAATTGACTGTTTATACTTTGCGATTTTTTTATATGTACTTCGTGCAATATTTTTTATAGGGTATGTGTGCGTGTGTGTGTGTGTGTGCGTACGTGTAGAATGTCGTGGTTATTTGTAATTTTCGTCGTTTTTTTCATTTTGCACTCACTCCTTATTCGTTTTTTTTTATTTTACCTTTTACACTTTCTCTCTTTTCTTTCAGTTGTAGACATTTTGACTTCCGGTATTTCACACATATACTGTCCTTATGATGCTTGAGCGTTATGGGATTTTATCGGCCAAGTCAATGTACAACACCAAAAGTCACAAGGAAGTTGATAAAATCTTCACTATATTTCTATTTATGGTGATTTTCTAAGCCTAGCTGCACAAAGTCGAAAGTATGGAGTATCCAGTAAGGATCGCACCCACTACCCAGTTGTAATTTATCTAGCAAGACAAACTTGCTAGCCATTATGTCACATCAAAGTGTCCAATATTTCTGCTTATATTGTAAATATAGAATACAATAGAACTATACTTTTAACCATTTCACTCCAAGTAAGGCGATGAATCCATTAAGACGCCAGAAAATGAAAAAAAAACACACGATGAAAACGTTACTGTGTTGAGAACAGGATTTATAGAGACGGAAGTTGTTGATTGACGCTTTAATTAAATTTCTAAAGATCGTATGTAGCAGGGAAGCAAGAAGCCGGAAGAAAGATCCACGGATGAGAAGAAACTATTAGAATAGAACTTACGGTGCATCTTGCAATTTTAACTGTAAAATGACGAAACACGTTGCTCCACCCTCACATATCATCCAACCAAAATACGAGTCTGCAACGTTCCAAGAATATTCCGTGTTAGCAGTTGGGTTCCTCTTAAATGTCCCCAGTCAACACAACTGAGAAATATAAGAAATTGAGTGAAAAACAAAATGCAACTGTCTGCCCTTATCCAAAATTAAGAGCAAAGATATAATCAACCACTGAGGTGTTCAGATGGGACTTATTAATTTTTTTTTTTGGAGGCGCTATCTTTTGTATGTGGCAATAATAAAATAAACCTACCGAAAAAAAAAAATAGAATTGAGACACAAGATTATTTTCAACCAATAAGAAGACTGAAATTTGAAAGCTGCAACAATTTTGAAAATTCATTACAAAAGAGATTCGCTATTCAAAATGTTTGGAAAGGCTGGGTAGTGTGCAGATGTGGGGAGCGGAGGGTGCAACAGCCCCGAGCATCTCTATCGGGAGGGCATCCAATCAAAGAATGAAATAAAAATTAAGTTTTTAAAATTGCCTCTGTTAACTTCGTTAACCTACAGTCCCACAAGTTGGTGTGAATGGGGATCCGAGACCGCAGTAGAAAATCAACCAGTCAGTTATGTGCCATGCTTGATACATGACTGACGAGGTAGATTTTTTTTTCCCGCAGCAGGTTGCTATTTCATTCTGCGGTAGACCAGTTGCTATCCAAGACTATAGAACCTGGACTGTTCTGCTATTTACCCATAGCTGGAGGTAGAAAAAGAGGATTCATACCTTTCTCAAGGGTATTAGCACGTAAGTGAATGTAATGGATTCGATTGGAATTCGAACTCGGCTCTCCGATTCCTCAATCCGAGCCACTATCCATTACACCATCGTCAATACTTGCTTCAAATTTTGAAGCGTCTTTTTTTTCCATCCTTATACGTTTCAAAAATTTCTTAATTCATTTTTGCCAACTCGTACATTTCATGTATATTTGGAGAACGGAACTTAATAAATGACGTCATTTATATTTAATTTGAATGTGTTTTCATGTTTTTACATATTTAAAATGTCTTCCTTTCTTATATTTCTCAGTACTAGGCTCTATAGACACCCCCTTACTTGAGTCTTAGGGGCATAAAATCAAGGAGTTGTCCCTGGGCATCACCAAACATCAATCCTCTGCACAACACTACCTGGCATCGACCATTACTCGGATACAGATTCGTGGATAGTCAGGAGGGATATAAGTCATCAGTTCAAATTATTTTCACCAGAAGACTTAGTAAATGTGTAAATATATTTACTGTGAGATAAAACGGATGGTGGGTAAGCTAGTTTTGCAGACCATTCGTTAGTGTTGGGTGTTTGACCTTCATAGCATATCATACTAAGGATGTTGGGTGTTTGATTTTCATAGAGTACCCTACTAAAAGCGTTGGGTTTTTGACCTCCATAGCGTACCCTAGTAAGGACGTTGTGTGTTTGATTTTCATAGAGTACCCGACTAAAAGCGTTAGATTTTTGACCTTCATAGTGTACATTACTAAGGACGTTGGGTGTTTGATTTTCATAGAGTACCCTACTAAAAGCGTTGGGTTTTTGACCTTCATAGCGTACCCTACTAAGGATGTTGAGAGTTTGATCTTCATAGATTACAAGAGCATTTGGGAAGGAGAAAGTGGCTAAGGTGTGTGTGTGAGGAGAGAGAGATTATGTTGGGATGAGACAGAAAAACAAAGCAAGAATTTTAATATATTGGTATGCGTCCTCGCTTGTTCGATTGACAAATTCAATCAAGGTAAAATCGATAGCCGTGAATGTTACGGTTGTGCAATGAAAATCGAGTTGCTGTTTTGACTCGTGTAGCAGTAGGCAGAGCTACACGTGCTCGTATTTGTACGAATGTGTCTTTGAGTGTGTGTGTGTGTGTGTGTGTGTGTGTGCACGTTTGCATTATTTTAAATTAACATTTATAAAGCATGAGTCTGGCAGAAGGCCAGATTAATAACTCATTACATCAGGTTCAAATTCGGTAAATATCATTAACCTGATTGCTGATCATTAGTCTACGGCCGAATACAAATACTGGAGATATTTATGGCATTATTGAAATGCTCTAAACGATTCGTAGATGTCTCAACTTATATCCGCTTATATTTCCTACCATTTCTTTATAGTATATATATATATATATATATATATATATATATATATATATATATATATATAAGTGGGCACTGAGGTCATTAAAAAGCGATGACAGTCTGTTTCATGTTTCAGCGCAATCTTCAGGCCTGTAAATTGCGTTTAAGCATGAAACAGACTGTCGCCGATTTGTGTTGACTTTAGTGCGAGAAATTAGATTATGGGGAAAGCTTTATAATGACAACGCGTTTCGTCTTTGCGTGCTGGGTGGGCGAATGAAAGACAAAATTTTGTCTCTTTTTTAGAAGACTTTAATCAGATTAACCCCCTGATCAGTGCCGACACGAAAATGTAATGTGTACGCCGGACTTTACTATATATATATATATATATATATATATATATATATAGTAAAGCGTCTGTCGTTGATATTGGACACTATTAAAAATAGCAAGTGAATTTGTTATCACTAACTGAATATTATATATATATATATATATATATATATATATATATATATATATATATATATATATATATATACGTGGGGCTGATAAAAGGTTCCTGGTCCAATTAAGAAGCCAAACGACGAGTGTGATGTTTAGAGACATTCTTATTGAATTTCTGCCAAATCTGTCTCGTGTAGTTTGCAAATTTCTTCTTTCCAATCATGATCATGAAGCCAAACATTATTAGACTTCTGTAGGACAACAATATTGATTCATATTGAAAATCACCGAGGTCACTATTGCCTCACGTTAATTCATAGAAAAGAAGTCACTCCCCTTAAAATTCTGATTTATTCGGTCAGATCGACGAAAATGTGTGGTTTGTTTATAGCACAATGTTTCATCAAATATATTCTTTGTCTATCATATATTGTCTAAATTTCTATGACGAAATCCTGTCATTATTCCTGATATTTTGGAGATTATTTATAATTTTTATTATCATTATTGTTTATAGCATATTGTTTCATCTGACAGTAGTCCCCAAACAGTGCACCGCGCCTCATAGTTTCGGAAAAAAAAGATAGCAGGTGAGGCGGAATGATTGAAAGACAATCAAAGATTTAGAAACAGTTAAAAAAAAAATCCATATACCAAATATAAATATGATTTCAAAATCAAAATTAAAAAAAATATTATTATGGATGACTTTTAATTGCATGCATGTGTCTCAGTATAAGTAGTTATAAATGATTATTGGGCGATGTTATCATTGTGATATTTTCGTATTATATCAAATATTAAGAATATAGTAACCAGGCTCCGCAAATTGGAGGAGAGAGTTATCAATGATAATGTGTTTTGAATCCAAGGTTACCTCTTTTTAACCCTTTCTCTGTGTTTTTTTTTTTAATTCTTAAATGCATTTTTTATCACATAGAATTTGTTGAGGCGAAAGAAAATTTCCATTCCGAAAATGCGACTCAGAGAAAAAATGTTTGGGAACCAATGAATCAGTACTTCATCAGGTATTGTTAATTATTGTAAATTATTCCTAATATTTTGGGACTATTTCCTTAATCTTTATTGTTTATAATAGTTGTTCCAAACCTGTTTTAATTCACGGCCCACTTTGAACCCAGAAGTTTTCTATGGCCCATGAAATTATTATAGTGTAAAAAAATGACTTACATTTTACATAGAATATATCCAATAAATATAAAGCTATTTCTATGTATTGGTCACGCAATTTCACAAGCATCTAATATATATTATTTTCTCTTGAGCATCATTAAAATACCAATTAAGTGTCGTTAAACCATTTATATGAATTTATGGATGTATCCACTTGTAAACATGTAGCGCTATATATTCACGAAAGCAGAATAGAACGGTTATATTTGTAATGAGCAAGATTTTCGTAAAACTTAAATGGTGTCATTTTTTTCTACAGTAAGAAAAAAAATGTATTTTCAATATATGACTAATTAAAAGTTATTCAAGTAAATCAGTAAATTTTTCATTAATATGTTAAAATTATTTATATCCATTTAATTTCATTAATTTAAGGACAAGTAGTCAATAAATGCTCTATTGAATTGTCTATAGACCATTCAATAATTAGTCCGGTGACCTAGTAAAAAATATAAATTTCAGTAATTTTCACTTGAAATTTGCCATGGCCCATTTTGGACATGTGGCCATAGGTTGGGAAACTATAGTTTATAGCTCAATGTTTCATCTAATATATTTTTGTCTATCATCTATTGAGTGACGTTTCGCCATGAAGTCTTTTCATTATTCTTAATATTTTTCAAAACGAGTTTTTCATTGTCCTGGTATTCTTTCTTAAATTACTTAAAATTCATTGTTTATAGCACAATATTGTCTAATGTTCTGAGATTAAGTTTATTTTCATTATTTATGATAGTTCTTGATTATTTTTTTCATCTACAGACAGTCCTTCATTTGATCTTACAGACACAATCCAAAAACAAAGCTTTACCAAATAGCAAAAACAGCACTTGAAGACTTCCAGCAAGAGAAACAACTAAAATAGGCAGCACACATGTTACAAGAAGGGAAAATCATGAAGTAAACAGGATGTTGACTTTCCACAATGCCTGGAAAAAAAGCTTGCAAAGAAACTGCCACCAATACTAGAACGCGTGCTAACATTAAACATGAGACGTTCATTGTCGTGAAAAAACTCTTTTAAGAGAAAGATTTTTAAAATGTTAAGCGGCAGCAACGTTAACTGCCCAATCAATGAATGCCAGATATTTCTTTGTAGGAAAACAGTTGTCAATATTGTTATATACATTCACATGTACATATACATATACATATACATAGATGCATATATAAATATATATATACATACATGCATATATATATATATATATATATATATATATATATATATATATATATATATATATATATATATATATATATTGTAATATTTAAACTTATTGAATTATTTTCAAAATATGATCTTTATGTTTATTGTTTTTAACGAAGTGTTATGGTCAACAAGTTTAATGGCCTTTCTTTCTTGTCAAACATTCTGAGATTTAAGTGCTTCCTTTAAATCAGATATTTTAAAACTATTGTGCTGTCGTAAACGGCTATGAAAGGCTACTTTGATATTTATTGACTGCATATCATCGACAATCTATACTAGTTACTCTCCCTACAAAGGTCGGCCATAAAAAAAGAAAACATTCTGAGTAATATCGCGTGCAGCTTCCAAAATGTAACCGTCCACGAAAACTCAGATTTGAAGAATGTCGAAAAAACATTAATTGTAATGAAAGAAATTTCATTTAGTCTTTTTCTTCATTTATAATTGATATATTTTCATTAAGTTTTAAATGCTCATCTACGGTATTTATTTATTTTTAATCGATATCACCCGATGCAAGGCAATAAAGCCACTAAGACACAAATGGGTTCCATGGTATGGAAGGATTACGTACAGAAACATTAACAACGAGAGGAAAGATAAAAGAGTAATCAGGAGGACAGTAGATAGCGATTGACATTGCATTTAAATTTATGCAGATTAAAGTTGGCCGGAAAGCACGGATCTGGAAGGGAGTTGCACAAGCGACAAGTGCGAGAAAAGTAACTATTAGAATAGAAATTGCGGCTACATCTAGTCAACTCAACCGTAAATTGTTGAGATCTCGAAACCAGTCTAGTACCGTTTTTAAATTTAAAAAGTTCTATGTACCATAGCGAAGAACTCACCTGAACAATTACCATGAAAATATTTATAGAAAAGATACAGAGGGGCAACCTTACGGCGATGGGAAAGTGATTGAAACCGAGACGCCAGATCAGGACCAATAATATTGCTGATTGTTGTTTGGATTTTATCAAGGAATTCTAGATAAATAGCCATATCTGGCGGCAATATTTTAAGTATGGGCGAATGGTAGACTTATAGCTATGTAAGATAGATTCCAGAGAGAAAAAAATTGTCTCGAACGAGTCAGTGAACCAATGGATTCAATATAATCATTCCACTTCATGTCAGTTGAGAAAGTTAGCCCGAGAAGGTGCAACGAGTTACTTTTTGGGGGGTTAGCATCAGCCATGCTGATGGAAGGCAGTTGATTTATGGAGAGAAGTTTAATTTGGGAGGCGTTAAAATTAACAAGCCATCTAATACGCCAGTTATCGACGGACATCGGCTGCCATTTTGATCTTGTCACGACTGAACAGCCTTACTCTCGAGGCAGGAGTAAAAGGTAGTGTCATCAGTGTAGATGCCAAGTTGAGAGCTGATGTCATCGGGAAGGTCATTAATGGAAATTAAAAATATTTTTTTGCTTTTAAAAATCTCCTATTTCGTTATTTAAAGAAGGACCTTTATAACTTAGCATCGATTGCTGAATGTGTCAAACATCTAATAATTTAGGATCTGTTCAGTAGCTTCTGCGTAACGGAAAGACATCAATATTCACTTTTTTATTGATTTCCATGCTTCCAGATTTTAGGACTTTTACGTTTTTTTTTCTTCCAAAAATAAACGATAGATAAGATCAATGCTACTCGAGCTGAATTTAAAGGGAAACGAATGTCAACGTAGCAAGAACCAAACAAACAAAAAAGAAAAAAAAATACGCTATTAGTGACTGTCTCTCTTTGAAGGGATCGTCAACGAGAAAAATAATGTAATGAGACGTTACTGTAAATAAGCTCACGTTCTGCTGACGAACTCATTTACATCAACCTGTCGCCTTCTGTAGAAGATAGAAAATGAGCAATTGGTCCGTGATTAAAAGAATCACACCTGGATTAATGGAATATTCTGAGTTAACATCTTCCAGGTAGTCAGTTTCCATAACGATGACGCAAAACCTTATTTGAGCTCCAGTGTTACTGGAACTGGTCGGAAATTTGTGTTGCAATTTTAATGACTCAAGTGAGAAGACGGCGAAAAGTTTTCTACTCCAGTTGCCACATACCTAAAGCTAATTATCAGAAAAAACTAATTTGATGTGTATTTTACCAGCATAAAAAAGGAGACTAAATAAAAATAATAAAAAAAAATCGCTAATGATTAAAAAAACACTTATTTTAAACTACATCTATTTACTTTTTTTTTTTTTATAAATAAACTCTCTTGTAAATTCATTGAATTCGATGGATGAAGATTAAAAGCCGAGTATACATTGGATGAGAAATATACCTTCTAAAAATTAAGCAAAGAATTAAAAAAAAAACGGTAAAGTTTTATTAAACTCAAAGAAAAGAGTGCTAAACTGTTGTGTAATATCAATTCTTCTAGAAAGCAGTGGATGTTGAACAACATCCACATAGATGGATATGAGACTTGAGCGAAAGATGAGATGTGATGTGGTTCTACCGATGCTGAGAATATCATGGACTAAACATGTGAGGAAAAGAGAAAAATTTAAGGAAAATGCAAACAGAAAGAATATATACTTTAAGAATTAGAAAGGGTTGAAATGAGCTGCCTCCTGTTCTCTTGCAAATTTACTACAAATAACTCCATTTATCTTGCTTTCCACCTTGATAGATGTCCTCCTCTGTCGTTCCTGTTCCTGGAACACTCTAATCCCTCAAATTCTCGTCCATTTGATCACTTACCTATTATCGACAATATAATCGAGGCCCTAATTGATGCTGAACTGCTTAAGCATCTTACTTCGCATCATTTCCTTTCGAACAAACAACATGGCTTCCGATTTTACGGACGTGTTAACGGTCATTTTGAAGGTATCTGTCAAGTTTTAGATAAGAATGACGAAGCTCAGTCTGTGTCTCGGATTTCTCGAAGGTGACGGACAGGTTTTAGCATACTGGCATTCTATACAAGCTTGATGATTAAGGTGGCACGGAATATATATTTGTCTTAATTCGTTCTTAAACAATGATAGTCGTATTGAACGGACACAATGTCCGAAAAATTCTTACTAACGCGAAGATCCAACCAACCAGGGCTCTATCCTTGAATCGATGCTGCTTCTGATCTTCATCAATGATCTTCCCTGATGTCATCAGTTCCCAACTAGGTATTCATGTAGCTGACACAATCATTTACTCATGTCTTAATAGCAAATCTGTGAGATCCTTTCATAGTAAGTAATGGTACCCAGGGCTCTAACCATGGATTGATGCTGCATCTTATTTTCATCAGTGATCTTTTCTGATGTCATCAGCTCCCAACTAGGTATTTATGTAGATGACACAACGATTAACTCGTGTTTTAATAGCAAATCTGCGAGATCCATTCATAGTAAGCAGTGGTCCCCAGGGCTCTATCCTTGGATTGATGCTGCTTCTTATTTTCATCAGTGATATTTTCTGATGTCATCAGTTTCCAACTAGGTATTTATGTAGATGACACAACCATTTACTCATGTCTTAATAGCAAATCTGTGAGATCCTTTCATAGTAAGCAGTGGTCCCCAGGGCTCTATCTTTGGATTGATGCTGCTTCTGATTTTCATCAGTGATATTTTCTGATGTCATCAGCTCCCAACTAGGTATTTATGTAGATGACACAACCATTAACTCGTGTTTTAATAGCAAATCTGCGAGATCCATTCATAGTAAGCAGTGGTCCCTAGAGCTCTATCCTTGGATTGATGCTGCTTCTTATTTTCATCAGTGATATTTTCTGATGTCATCAGTTTCCAACTAGGTATTCATGTAGATGATACAACCATTAACTCATGTCTTAATAGCAAATCTGTGAGATCCTTTCATAGTAAGCAGTGGTCTCCAGGGCTCTATCCTTGGATTGATGCTGCTTCTGATTTTCATCAGTGATCTTTTCTGATGTCATCCGTTTCCAACTAGTTATTTATGTAAAAGACACAACCATTTACTCGTGTCTTCAGAGCAAATCTGTGAGATCCTTTCATAGTAAGCAGCGGTCCTCAGGGCTCTATCCTTGGATTGATGCTGCTTCTGATTTTCATCAGTGATCTTTTCTGATGTCATCAGTTTCCAACTAGGTATTCATGAAGATGACACAACCATTTACTCGTGTCTTAATAGCAAATCTGTGTGATCCTTCTATAGTGAGCAGTGGTCCCCAGGTCTCTATCCTTGGATTCATGCTGCTTCTGATTTTCATCAGTTCCCAACTATGTATTTATGTAGATGTCACAACCATTTACTACTGTCTTAATAGCAAATCTGTGAGATCCATTCATAATAAGCAGTGGTCCCCAGGGCTCTATCCTTTGATTGTTGCTGCTTCTGATTTTCATCAGTGACCTTTCTCATGTTATCAGTTCCCAAATATGTATTTATGTAGTTGACACAACCATTTACACGTGTCTTAATAGCAAGTTCAACAGATCCCACTAAGCAGACCTAGCAAATTACTCTTGAAATTCATTTCTAACTTTAGACTATATTCAATTGAACATGAAAATACGATGGACATAAGAGTAAGACTAATCAAACAGATAACTGAATTTTTTCAAGATCAGCTTTCCCTTTCAATATGATCACTTCGGCGTCATGTAAGCGGTGTTGCGAAAACGCATTCCTAAAATAGAGTATTCATCGTCTTTTCATGTCTAATATTAATTATGTTTTATGAATATGTCCTGAAGATGGGCCACTAGACCGAAATGCCTGATGTTGACATTTTATTAACATTAAAACAGCATAATTGCATATTAAGATTTTTGTTTGTTATTCTTTATACTGTCAGATCTATATCCATATAATTGCTTACACACACATACACACACATGTATATATATATATATATATATATATATATATATATATATATATATATAATGAATATGACATAATAACCAATGTCGATAGCACGACTCGGAGTTTCATGTAAACGTGCAATCTTCATGTATGAAATGCTGAGTGTTATGGAATTCGCTTTCTTCATAATTTCATAACGCTGTAACGGTCAGTCGGCATTTTGCACCTGAAGCTTGAACGGTTGCATGAAACTCCGAGTTGTGCTATCGACGTGGGTTATTATGTATATTCACTAATATATGTTTAATAGCTCTGTTATATAACATTGTGCACTGTTTTTATAACACGTAATATATATGTACGTGCAGGCATAGTGATTTTCCAAGCCTAGTTAAGATGTGGCACAAGGACGAAATTATGGGGTACCAAGTGAAGATCGAATTAACTAAGTCGTAATTGTTCTAACGAAACAAGCTTGCTATTACACCGTCTCGAGGTGCCCAAATGTACGTGCAAGTATATGTGCGTATATGTATATTTTTATCATAAGCATATATCTTACTTATTATAAAACGCAGATTGTGTGTGTATGTGTGTGTGTGTCTGTACGTTTATATATTGGATCGGATTTCCTACATTTTTCAACCGATTTCAACAAAACTTCACAGGACTGCGTAAAATTACCTTGCGGTGGTTCTGACAGCGCCAAAATTTGGAAAAACACAAGTATTTTTGCATGAAATCAATCTGAAAACACGATTCTGTCGCCAGAATGAAAGGGGCACAACCCATATCGAGTTATACCCAGGTTGATGGTTTGTGTGTGTGTGTGTTCGTTTATATATGGGAGCGGATTTCCTAGATTTTTCAACCGATTTCAACAAAACTTCACTTTTTTTTGGCAGGTAGTGTTTTTTATTGTCTCGTACACATTTTTCTTTGTTTTTACATTCAAAATGCTTTAAAAAATCCATTTACAAGACAATTGTTTATAATAAAATTCTATTGAATCGGTAGACTCATAATGATTAAAAACAATGAGTTTGGGTTTGGCCAATTTGTTAAAAAAAAAAAAAAACTAATTAAGACATGCGTGTCCGTCAACCTTAAACAATAACCTTTGTCAATTTTATTTTTCAATCTTTACGATGGTCGATACTTGATCTATCTCTTACTGTTACATCCCCGGGCAACGCCGGGCTCTCCTGCTAGTATATATATATATATATATATATATATATATATATATATATATATATATAACGTCATCCACAGACAGACTGTTTCGCAGCTCATCAGTGTGGCTAGACATCCGGTTGCCTCTAGCTCGGATCGAAACCCGACTGAATTGGTATCAGCTTGAGATTCTACCACAAAGCTGTCGGCGCACGGCAGGGAAGCAGGTGGATTTTTAGCGTGTTTATTTTTAGAAACACGCCCAGTGACTGACAGTGACTGACAGTGGCTCGATTCGCTATGCGAAGAGTCTCGCTATATATAAGCTATAATAGTCACTGTTTACAAACCCAAACCTACTCCCTAAACGCCATAGTTTATTTTTAGCCTCAGTATACAGTCAATATATCCGATAAGCAGGACGTTTTAGCCACCTAAGGTCTCATGTCAGTAAGCAATCCCAAGCAGACTACGTTGGCAACCATTCACAACAACCTCCAGAAAATTTATGTCAGTTTTGGGAAAAAATGTGGATCAACAGCAGGCTTAAAGAATCATACGAGAATGAATAAACACTAAGAGTAGCCATAAGTCTTTAATTTGCCATATACGAGGTGCGTTCAAAATGAATCCGATATTTGTGCATAAAAAATCTATTTTGTACATTTCACAAATTTTATTTGATGGCATTCAAAATATCCGATTTGGAGTTCACAAGTTCTTCCAGTAGTTCTGTCACTTCTGGTAACACATCTGGAACACATCTGGAACACCTCTGGAATGTTATGGAACTCCGCCGTTGCTTTACTCATAATCTCCTCTCGCAACTCAAATCGCTTCCTTTTTCAGCGTGGTTTTCAGATTGGGGAAGAGCCAATCGAGAGAGTATGGAGCCTGTTGAAAAAGTAGTCTTGTTCTTGAGCACGAAAGCTTTGATTATGTGGGCGAATGATCGGGCGATGTTAGCCGACACTCTCCGCATACACAAATACTTTGTTAAGATATAATGTACTTATTCTCACTTTGTGAGTAATTTCCTGCATTATTACATGGCGGTCTTCCATGATTATTCGCTGAATCTCCTGAATCAACATCTCGTTTCAGTTTATAAAGGGTCTGCCCGATATGCAGCCATGTTTAAAAAGACTGTATCTTTTATTTTTTTGAATTCTGCCCATGGTATCATCGCCAAAGGCCTGCTGAATCTTCTGGATGGTTTGAGCTTGAGTATCACCAAGCTTTTGGCAAAAATTGATGCAATTTCTCTGCGCTATGCCTTCGAGCAACTTGCGCGAAAACGAAAATCCGAAGCGCGCGCTCTTCGCGTCTGTACTCGAGACGTAACAGCCCGGAACTGGCGCCGCCTATCGGAGAAAATTTTCACGTATACGCCGGAAGGATTTTCTTCAAGCGGCATTAGTTCTGTCGGGAAAAAAATAAAAGCGGATAAATTTTTGAACGCATCTCATATTCGGGTCAACCCACAGAAGTGAATCGGTCCTTTTGAGTTACTTGCTCACGGCCATTCAATTCAAAATTGAAGACATAGTTTCTTCTGACAAAATGTGGTAGTAATCGAATTACGATAACAATAAATTATTACAAGATTGTCTGATGAAAGAACGAACCTTTTTTAATAGAAAATATTATAAGTTACAGTCATTAACACACACACACACACACACATACACACATATATATATATATATATATATGTATATATATATATATATGCATATCAATGTACGCACACAAACATCTATATATATATATATATATATATATATATATATATATATATATATGTATTCAACTGGATCCTAGCAGTTGAGGTAGGACCTGATGGAACCAAGGAATGTAGTTCTTCCGAGCACTTTCCAAGGAAGTAGCGATAGAACAGTGAGAGATTTCCCACATCCCGCCTCTGTGTGCGTGTGTGTGTGTGTGTGTGTGTGTGTGTGTGTGTGTGTGTGTGTGTGAGAGAGAGAGGCTGAAGGGTTGAAAATAATTCTTCTCCAACAAAGACTCGGAGATGCTTTTCGACTCTATCAAGACTGGAAAGTGTGGTTTGGGCATCTCAGCCCAAATAGGACAACACTACTCCATTTTCGTCCTGATCTGACTCTTATGAAGGTAGACGATAGCATCAAGTGTCAGCTACTTACTGGACAAACAGAAATTGCTCTTAAATTCAATCATTCCCTAGTGAAAACTCCATGTGTGCTCCAAGATTGCAGTCTTATATCATCTTTAGGTAAGCATTTTTGAATGGAACATATTTGGAATTTTCATTATTATCTCCTTTGCTCTGATGGTGTCCGCGCAAGTACGTAGTTACAGACAATACAAACAAAAACGGTTGGCACATTATACGAGATTTTAAGCGGCTTAGAATATATTCACGCAACTTTAAGTCAGGCATAAGATCATAAGAACTGAGTATGCAGTGAAGAGATTTGTTGAAGTGATATAACCTTTGACACTGAATATCCATCTTAAGGCTACACGAATTGATATCGAAAATAATCTTTTGTGAAGATCGAAATAGAGAGAGAATAATGAGTGATTTTTATCAAATTGAGAATCGTATTAAATCAGTTTAAAGGTTTATTATTAATTTTTTAATCGTATTGCTTGGATTTTAGTTATTATTAACCGCAACTATTATTCGTCAATCTAAGATCTTCAATAAACTGAAAGAAATTCCAATCAAAAATGAATAATAATTGCTAATGCTTCATCTAAGAAATTCCGACAATTTAAGACTTTTACTACATGGTGTAAAAGCAAGAGAAATAAGATGAAAGAAATACTAGTCAAAAATGAATAATAATTGCCTAGGTTTCATCTAAGAAATTCAGACAACTTAAGACTATTACTACTTGGTGTAAAAGCAAGAGAAATAAGATGAAAGAAATACTAGTGAAAAATGAATAATAATTGAGAAAGATTTCATCTAAGAAATTCAGATAATCTAACACTATTGTAACTTGGTGTAAAAGCAAGAAAAATATGATTAAAGAAATACTATTCGCAAATTAATAATAACAAACAATACCTTGTGCAAAGAATTAAGAAGACTGTTATTTGTAGATATACAAGATAAATAAATTGAAAGAAATATGCATCAAAAAAGCACCTCATTTCAGAATATATATTAAATTGTTACGTATATCCGTTCGTTTTTTTTTTCTAATATTTTGCGAATTATCTTGGAAAATAATCTTTCGTAGCATTTTTTGCTTTTTAGTAACTCTTGTCAGCCTGTGAAACTGTTGGCTAACGTTACTGAAATTTTTATTTCAGATTAGACTCCTATTTGAGATGGAATACCAAGTAGACAAGAATGAGCATGTCCGACATCTCTCTTTGCTTTTAATCAAGGTCACAATGCGCTCCGAAATGTGTTGTTTACGGAGATGACTTCATTACCAACAGAATGGAACAGAAGTGTTTTTTCTCCGTTTCAAGAAGGAGGAATTCGAACACAAGGATTCTCTGCGTTCTGTCGGACTTGGTCAGTTTGATGAGAACCAATTTATACACTGATTAACAAAGAACCGCGTCAAACTACTAAGGAATTAGTTCCAAAGATGGCAAGCTCTCGTCTTACTGTCGTTCGTCATTTAGACTCACTGGATAAGGTCCAGAACAATTAAACAAATGGAGAGGTTAAAAGAGGCAATTTAGCTTAAAAGACCTGACCAATGCCAATGTCTGCCGCCATGTCGTTAACATGACGAAACATAAAATTAAAGAATTTCTCCCACACCCCACCATATTCTTCTTATTTACCCAATTCAGAACACCCCATTTTTGGTCGCTTTTTAACAATTTGAAGGTTGTTTCATTCAACTATGTGGAGCTTAAAACGTGGCTTGAATTTCCGAGTCAAAACCTAATGATTTATATCAGCGAGGTATTGATCAGTTAATGGATTGTTGGCAGGATGTCGTAAACAGTGAAGAGGAATGTGTTGTTGAATAATTCATCGATACTATTAGTAAAAAATAAATATTAAAATAAACTATAAAATTAATGAACGATTTTATGTAACAACATATGAAAAAAATATTTTCATCAGATACAAGAACTGTTATTACTTACAAATATAGTGGTAAGTGGGGAGTAAAGGTAACGTTTAAATATTTAGATTTCACTTTTTATAAGCTGCAGAATGACGTTTGAGGCTCACCACTACTTCCTATGCACTCTGTTTAATCACAGCCGTAGACTGACGGTCTGAATAAGTACATTAATTCAAATACTAGTCAAAAATGAATATCGTTTGACAATGCATTGATCTAATAAATATTATGATAATATGAAATTGTAGAATGTGACGCATTATGGATATTGTCAAAATCTTCAGAGTTTCAGAGAAACCAGTTACGGGTTGACGTGATCGATCTGCGTCTTCAATAGATAATAACTGCTCCTGACATGTAAACATGTGGACGACCCAGCCTAGAATAAGCACACTTTGAACAAATTAGACAAGAAGTAGACATATAAGCACCCACCGAGGACGAAAAAAGAAGGAACGTCTCTTACATTCACGTTCGGAGAAAATCCCAAAGCCTTACAAGTCCGGAGTTGAATAAAATGTAATGTTAGGTATGAGAGATTTAGCCTCTTCTACTTATTTGTCTGTATATAGGAATATTTTGATGAAAAGAGAAAAAAAAAAGATGGGTCAGGAAGTTCGTTGTTATTGATGCCCTGTGTCGCTGAACACGACAGGCCGGATTTTCGGATACTGTGACTGTTGATTGATTGAAACCAATTGATTTGTCGATTATAGAATTCGTCCAAAGCGTTTGTAAGCAGTTCTGTTTCCAATTTGAAAAAATATTTTCAACAAATAGTCTCGCAACATAAGGTAATATCACAAATGTTATATATATATATATATATATATATATATATATATATATATATATATATATATATATGAAAACTGAAAACTGCACGAGACAGTAAAGAGCGAGAGGAAAAGAAATCTAGTAATCTTTCCCACACCCAATTTCCTTTCATTATAAATCAATATATCGATCCGCCAAGAACTGACAATGCGCTTAAGCCGTTTCTGGAATCGGTTCGAAAGACAATCTGAATTCTTAAGAAAGCAGGCGGGTCTCACGGCGCGAATCCCCGATTACAATTGTGGGAATTCCTGTTCGTTGACATTGGCTGGAGTTTGCCTGCTGCCAACGCAGTCGATCGGCTAGTCCTGGACGTTCGCCGAGTGGTTTTCTTGTTGTGAAAGAAAGAAAGAAAGAAAGTAAAAGAAAGAAAGAAAGAAAGTAAAAGAAATAAATTAAAAGAAGGTAAAGGAAAGAAAGAAAAAGAAAGAAAAAGAAAGTGAAAGAAAGAAAAATGAAGAAAAAGAAAGTAAAAAAGAAATAAAACGAAATAATAAAAAAGTAAAAGAAAGAAAAAGAAAGAAAAATATGCAAAAAGAAAGTAGAATAAAAAGAAAGAAAAAGAAACCCCAAAAAAGTAAAAGAAAGAATAGAAAGAAAAAAGAAAGAAAATTAACAAAAAGTAAAGTAAAATAAAAAGCAACAGAAAGTTAAAGAAAGAAATAAAGAAAGAAAGAAAAAGAAAATAAAAAGAAAGAAAAAAAAATCAGTAAAAATGAAAGAAAAATGGAATGAAAAGTAAACTTGAAAGCGTCTTCATTTGATTTTTTTAGCCAATCGGTGAAGGCGTGATTTCTTTCAAAGAAAAAAAACAGCATCTCCCTCTTTCTCAGCATCAAAAGTCTCCCTCTATTCCCATCTCTCAACGCATTGCTGTACAAATGCCACTAGTCGGTTGGCAAGAAGTGAGTTGTCGATTACGGAATCCGCCTCGAGCATTTATTGAAGATTTTGTTTCCAACCACAGGTCTGTCAGCTGACAACAAATGCAACCATTTTAAATATCTCGAGAACCGGTTGCGTGGCCATGGGGTAACGAGTCAACCAAGTTAAAATGAACTTAGAGTGCATACGCTAACAGACATTCTCCTTTGAACGTTCGCAGTGAAGAGTGAGCGCTACTGAGTGAACCTATGTGTCGTGTGACGGTCGGCTGCACAATGACAATGCATAGGGGTTCCTTGTAAGTTCTACCGAAGCGATTCGAATGACGAAGAAGTCTTTCTGGGATGATATAGTGAGAGAAGCTGAGACAAAATTTTGGTACGACCGTTTCAAACCTGCCTGGATATCTGTTGAAAGCAATGTGCATTCTAAAAGTCTTTCAACAAGCGGAATGCACAAAAGTATTGAACGCGTGTAATCAAAAGAAATCAATGCCCGAGTGCAAGAATTTGAAGAAAATCTGGGGATTCCACTCATCTATTTTGAATATTTCGACTAGCATTTCTTTGATGTTTTTAAAAAAAAAAACAACATAGCATTTGGCTCCTTACGATTTTCGTTTTTTCTAAACCCTAAGTTATCTTTGAAAGGGAAGCAGATTTTCGAGCAGGAATGAAATGAAGGAAAACGCAACGAAGCAACTGATGGCGATCCCTAGAAGAGATTCTGTAGACTATTTTGAGGAACATTGGTAAAAAAAATGATACATAGAATTTTGCAAGTTGCATCTATTATCATTTTCGATGCTACTCCATTACTAACTGATATTTAAACTAACCTTAAGAAAGAACATGTATTTTCTAAGATAATTCTACCTATTTTTCCGTCTTTGTTATTAGCGTGTGGGTTTATTTATGAAACCATTCTTATGTTCTTTAGGCACAATGAATGCCGTCTTCTTGCGAAAATGTTCAATTCGATTGTCTATTTTTAATTTAGCTATAATTTTTTGGTCTATTTTTTAATTTAGCTATAATTTTTTTTTTACACTTCATACATTTTTGGCGCGTTTTTGTAAATATCTGTTATTTCATTATTTTACAATTTCGGATCAAGTAGAATTAGAATTCATTTTGAAATGATCGCAGATTTTATCGGCTTTCATGAATACATCATTTGATGAATTAATAACGCGCATGTTTTTCGCCAATTTTGGAAGTATTTTTTAATCGGTATCGCCCCATGCAAGGCAATAAAGCCACTAAGACACATAGATTTACAGGATGTGGAAGAATTAAGAACAGAAACATTAATAATGAGCGGGAAGAGTAATCGGGAGGACAGTAGATAGCGATTGACGTTGCATTTAAATTTTGGTAGATTAAAGTTGGCCAGAAAGCACAGATCTGGAAGGCAGTATCACAAGCAAGAAGTGTAAAAGAAGCTGTTAGCATAGGATTTACGGTTACATCTTGCCTGCTCAACTGTAAATAGATGAGATCTCGACGCCAGTCTAGTACTGCGATTGAATTCAAAATGTCTAGGTACCATAGCGAGGAGCCCATTCGAACAATTACCACGAAAGTATTTATAGAAAAGGCAAAGGGAGGCTGACTTACGGTGGTGGGAAAATGACTGAAGCCAAGCCAACAGATCAGGACCAATAATATTGCAGATTCTTCTTTGGATTTTATCAATACACATAGACGAGAGTAGTAATGGAATTTGTCATATGGCTAATAAGAAAAAATGATAGGGAGAATACGATTGCTTGAAATCTTAAATTAAAGCATTGATTACAGGTAATAGAAGGGAAGTAATCTAACAACATCAGCCACCATCTATCTATTTCAGTTTGCACACATCCACCTATCTATCTGCTTATCTATCTATCTATCGATCGATAGATAGATAGATAGATAGATAGATACATACATACTTTGGCCTAATGGCTACCTGTTCTTGTAACATATCAACTCCTGGCTCCTGTAGTATTCCTGAAGTCATGAAATGAAGAAAAATTTTCTATTTCTCTCTCTCTATGTATCTATTTATCTCAGTCTGTTTCTGTCCATCTATTTCAGTGTTTCTTTCTTTCTTTCTTTCTTTCTTTATTTATTTCTATCTATATATCTATCTACATACATACATACATACATAAGTCATGTATAAATTTATTTAAGTAATAAATATCTTATTTATAACAATAGTATGGGTTTCAAATATGCAATGTACTTGACCAATAATGCACTTAGCGTCAGTTATCGTCTCATTGGTATTTTAATTTTCATTGGATATTCTGCAGTCTGGCATGTGCTTACTGTCAAATTGGATGCTTCATGGAAAGTTTGAGTCCCGTACCATTTTTTAGGTGGGGGAGGGGGATTAGCTTCATTCGTATTTGAAAGATTTAATTGAACACAAATTTAAACTGCTACTCTAAAAATTGGTATATATTGTTCTAGTACCATACCTTAGTCGTCGAAAACAAAATAGTATTTTTTTAATTTTTTTGCTATTTTTTTTTCACCACTTACAAAGTCTAAATATAAGACTGTCATACCCAGCTAAATTAAAAAAGTGTCATTAATTATACAAATGAACATGTGATTAATAAATCCGTTGGAAAAATGATATAAGCGACGACGTAATTCATTTAAATAATGTAACATCAATAACTTAACCTCTTTTGTGTTTAGAACAATATATACCCATTTTTAAAGTATAAAATAAAACAAAACACATAGTGCGTCTTATATTCTGAAAATATGGTATATTTGTAGGTAAAAAGGGAAATATTGTTTTAGCATGGTATATGCGAAGTCTTTTTTAAGATGCTATTATTGGAAGACAGTTCTTTGATGTGAATCCGTTAAGTCCCTATGGATCAAGGTTACGTGCCTATTTGAAAGAAGCAATGCCAATCCCTCTACACAAGCATCGAATATTCATCTGCTAGTCTTTTAGTCTTTAATAATTGATTTGTTTTGGAAGAAGAAATGTAATAAAATTATGTAACAATTTTTTAATAATTCTCGCTTTCTCACAGACACGCGCAAATTCTACCTGATACCGTAGTTTTTTTTGATAATGCTGAATTTTTAAAGAATCGTGTGTTCTTGATTTTTTTAAAAAAAGTGTCATTGCAGTTTTCTTGGATTTCCTGCCATTCGCTTTTTGACTGTTTTCAAGATAAATTAAAAATCGATAATCGATCTTACTTTAATCGATCAGGAAACCAACCTGGATTGGTTGTCATTGCTTTTTCATTGCTTTTTCGTCATGATCAAACACACACACACATAAAAAAAATAACAGAGAAGAAGAAAGATAAGAGAAGAGAGAAATAGAAAGCGCAAAGGGAGGCATAGAGAGAGAGAGAGAGAGAGAGAGAGAGAGAGAGAGAGAGAGAGAGATAAAGAGGAAGTGAATGAAGGAGAAATAGTGGAATTGAGTGAGAGATGAAATGAGAGCGATAGAAAGAAGATTGATTGGGTGAAGGGGAGCAAAGAATAAAAGAGAAGAAAAGAGAAAAAGAAAGCAAGGGAAATAGAATGTAAAAGATATATAGGGAGAGAGTGGAGAAAGAGAGAGAGAGAGAGAAAGAAGAAATGAAAAGAAAATATTTAGGAAGAGCAAGAAAAGATTGAGAAAGAGTGAAACATACTGTTGGAAAGAGAGATTGAGAAGAGATCAAAAGAAAACGAAAGAGAATTAACAGAGACTGAGGATGAGAGATGGAAAGAAAATTGAATTTAAAAAAAGAAAAAGAAAAGACAGAAATGGAAAGAAAGAGAAAGAAAAAGAAAAATGAAGATCGAAAGCAAAAAAAGGCAACGCAATCCGGGGAGACAAAAGAGACATTCTCCTATTCATCCATACATTGAATATTGCTGTCATATCTGGTTTGTCGCTTCTGCTATGAATTTAGAGATTCTCGATAAAATTTAAAGGAGAATCTGCAATGTCATTGGTCCTGACCTGGCATCCTGGCTTCAGTCACTTTCTCACTATCGTAACGTAGATTCCCTTTGCCTTTTGTAAATAATTCCATGGCAATTGTTCTGATGAACTTTCTTTCTATGGCATCTAGATTTTATGAATTTAAATGCAATACTAGATTGTCGGTTACATCTCATCATTTTACAGTTTGAATGGCTGGATGTAACCGTATGTTCTATGCTGAGAACTTTCTTTTGGCTTCTTACTTTACAGTCAACTTTGATCTTCGAAAATTTAAATGCAATCTCAATCGTTATCTTCTGACTTCCTGTTCTTTTATTGTTGTCTATCCTTAATAGTGTTTTCTTTATCTCATATTATTTCATATTCAGTATCCCCTTGCGTCTTAGTGGCTTTATTGCCTTGCTTGCGGTGAAATAAGAAAAACAATAGAATGAATTAGAAATATTGAGTAGGAGGGAAAGTGTAGCAAGATCGAGTTAGTAAGAGAGAGAGAGAGAGAGAGAGAGAGAGAGATGGGGAGAGAGAGAAATATGTATATATAGAGAGAGTGAGATGGAGGAAGAGACATATGGAGAAAGAGTGATAGAAAAAAGAGATATACAAATAGAGAAAGAAAGAAATAATGAAAGAAAGAAAAGAACGAGAAGCAAAGATAGAAAAGAGAAATTATGTGAGAAAGAATCATATTAAGAGAGAGAGAGAGAGAGAGAGACACACACTCTGAAAAATAGGAAAAGAGAAATAGAGATAGAAAAAGAAGAAGGCAGAGAAATAAAGAAGACTGTTGAGAAAGAGAAGAAAGAAAGAATGAAAAACAAAGAATGAAAATGATTAGATAAAAAAAAAATCTCGAGAGAATACGAGAAAAAGACAATCAGATTAAAAGAGATAGACAATGAGATGGATAGAAAAAGGGAAACAGAATGAGAAAAAGAAACTGTAAGAAGCTTAAAAGAGGGTGAGAGAGTGAAAGAGAGAGAAAGTGTGTGTGTATTTGAGAGAGAAAAACAGAGAGAGAGAGAGAGAGAGAGAGAGAGAGAGAGAGAGAGAGAAAGTGTGTGTGTGTTTGAGAGAGAAAAACAGAGAGAGAGAAGGCGCGAGTGTGTTATTAAAGCAATATTTTCGAAATCCGAACAGGTTTTTAAATATGTTTGCTCGATAGCTGTTTTAGACGCAAAACCGTCTTGCCCTAGATCAAGAGATCAATCTCACTTTCAATTGCTTGTGAGATCAGTATGTCAACAATCAGACAGTCACATAGGCCGCCCGATTTTATTTTTTATGAAGTTTACCATAATAGAGAATCCCTACTGGAAAGCAAACTCTCTGTCAATGACCTTCGAGTGTTGTTTGATAATTATCACTTATGATAGGAAATCTGTGTAAATACATAAGATTATCTTAGTATAATGGCTTTTTCTATGTGCTGCGTTCCTTCAGGACATATATGTTCATGGCTCTCCACAACTTTTCGTGTGTTTCAGTTATTTTCTATTTGCTAAGGTTCTCACTAAATTCTGAGAAAGGAGCGCTTGGCAATTTTCATTATCTTTCTCTCTCACTGTTTTCTTTATGCCTCTTATACATTCTTTTTCTAATTCTGTTTCCCCCTTTTCTCTACATCTCAGCTAAGTCGCTCTCTGCCCTCCCCTAGTTCTCTTGCCCCATGAAGGTTAGGTTTCCAAGACTTTCCTTCCTCATTATGTGTCCAAAGAACTTCAACTCCCTCTTCCGGATTCTGAGTTATTTCTGCTGCCATTTTCTTTAAGACTTCTATATAGTCTACTCACTCCGTCCTTGGAACTTTCAGAAGCGTTTCTAGTTACATAAGATCTTAATTATTGGGCAGATAGTAATGGTTAGCACCTCAAAAAGGGAATTCAGCCAGCCGAGATCAAATTCCGGCAGAATTCGATTTCGTATAAATACTATTGGGAATTGTAGGAATCCATCTCTTCTCCACCATCACCAGCAGTATGGTTTAAATAGCAGGTCAGATTACGTTCTCTAGCCGTGGTCAGTAACCAGTCTAGGAGACGGAAAACTCTGAATTCAAGATCAGTGTACTAATTAAACTAGGTGTACACCTTACATTTCGTTCTATCGTACGTATAAGAAAATGGATTGTAGAGCAGTCTAAAAATATTATTCGGTTGGTGCAAAAATAATGATCTAATAATGTCGTTTTGTCACGTATTTTTTAACGTCAAAAAACGACATTATTACGTCATTATTTTTGCACCAACCTAATAGAACTATTCGACTTTTCTCCTGTCTGACGTACGTTTAATTCATACTCGATGGAGAATTAATTTCCTATTTAACAGAGAACTGGCCCGCTTTGTAGCCTTGGTGAGACAACCATTGAAAAGAGTATAGAATTGACAATTAATTAACGGTGTAGATTCTGTCTTCTCAACTGAGGTCAAAATAAATTTAAAAAAAAATTACGTATACGATGAAGCTCAAACTTATAACAAGAACAGTGGTTTATGAGATTTGCTTGCTCTATGGTAGGTGTCCTGTGCTGATATTTATTAAGCAGGATTTAATCTGGCACAAGGCCATAATGTGAGGTGGCGCTAATTTCTTTCAATTATTGTATTTAACAAATCCCAAGATGATTCCTTAATAGAAGCAACCCTAGCCTAAGTATCAATTAGGCACTTCTCAGAAATACTTTAAAATGTTTTGTCATATACACTCACAGTCCAGATGATTCATCCGTCTTCTCTCTCTCTCTCTCTCTCGGATACTTATCAGCTGTTAGCAAGATGTCCACTTGATGCATCCTTTTGACAGGTCAATATTATGGTCACAACCAGCCTGATTCGTCACAATCCTTTCTTCATCTCTGTACTATTAGTGTCTCAGGCAAAGCTGGACAGTGTCCATTCCAGCGAAGGATTATTAACTGTTATCTCCATGGCAATTATGTCTGAAACCTACAAAGACTCGGTATCGAAAGGAAAGAATGAGTTTTGATCTGTTAGCGGATTAGTGGCTTTTGACAAGGAACGTTCGCATTTCGCGCCAATTTAATAAAAGCGCGCCAAATAAGAAAACGGTGGGACTGAAATCGGACTATCAAGATTCAACGCCAAGAATCGTTCGTATGTGAAATGGCGTTGGCAAAGTTTAACGGGAATTTGGCGCAAAGAAAAGACAGAAAATGTGGATGGAACTTGAAGACGAATATTTAAGCTTCGTTTGTGAGCCAATATAAAAATAGGCCGAACATTTTGATTTGTGGATAAAATGAACAAGTCCGCAAAGAGATCATTTCTTCCACAAGAACGAAATCATGTCAAATGAAAACGAAAGCCTGCCCTCTTGGAAACGTTACGCTGTCCACAGAATCTTGGAGTGAACAGTTAACTTTCCATTCCTGAGGGTTTAATTTTCTGCAAGAATGGGGATGGTTTCAATCATTTATAAAATTGGTGTCTTGGACGGATTAAATCCACAAAATAAAAGGGTCTCCTTCAACAAGAGGCCGTTGCGCTAAAACTGTTTACGTTTTACTTTCGGTATCAAATGTATTCGGTATTTATTTGTAATAAATATAACTCAGAATGGAAGCCAGTTTCGAAATAAAACAAATTACTTTCCTCCGAGTTGTTTTCTCGTAATGCCTTATTCACATGAATGTCTTTCTCTCTACTGGACTCTATTCGATCTTCACTGGGTGTCACAAGTGTAGCTGGTGTTAGTTATATATGAATAATTACTTAATTGGTCATATACAGGGTGTTCGGTCTAAGTTTGATAGAGGTTAAATTTTTTGTTTGTTCAAATTGGTTTGGAATATCTGTAAACAGTGAATGACAAAAAGATTTTTTCTCATTTGTAAGAATGTGTGCTCAAAAATCATTTAAGACTAAACTCATGCTGATAAGGGATTAGTACAAATATAAGTAAAGCTAACTTGAATGTTAAATGTCGATTTTCCTAATCGCTATCTTCGACTACAGTTGCTTGCGCACCAAAATAAGGTGGTTTTAGTGGATGTACAAGGGTGTTCAGGCTAAATTCAATAGAGTCTAATGGTTTTATAATTTTTTTCCGATTGGTTTGCAATATCAGCAAACAGTGAACGGCATTGTGACACCTAGTCACTACAGTTTTAGAGTTTTAGTTAACTGACATGGACGAGTGAATGCCGCCTGAATATTGGAAACGGGTAACCTGTACCATGAGGATTCGTGCCCGGCATCAAAGTGCCTTAATCAGCTGCTCAAAGTTCTTTGAACGTCATAAAAACAATAAGACCTGAAATGGAGAGGGGGGCAATGGAGACTCTGAGGTCGTGGAAAGAACACAGCAGACGTTCTGATTGTCTCCCTACACCAGAATTCATCCAACACCTGCAGGAGAAAGTGATGGAAGACCCAGGCAAGGGAATGCGAACTTTGGCGCGGGAAATGGGTGTTAGAATTTCCACTATGAACCTTTGCTTGAATGAGGACATCCGCTATAGTCATAAAAGAGGTGAAATGATCAGCATCTTACAAATAAAGATCGAGAAAAGCGTCTGACAAAGACAAAGAAACTTCTAAACTATTAGGTTGGTGCAAAAATAATGACGTAATAATGTCGTTTTTTGACGTTAAAAAATACGTCAAAAAACGACATTATTACGTCATTATTATAATAGCTGAAACATGCCATTGAACCAGAAAGAAGCTGGTTCTTCTCGGATAAAAAGAATTTTTGTCTTTCAGGTTACATAGTTAGATCGAGGCTGTGATAGATGCTGAGGGTGGCTTCTGTGAGTGAATTGTCTTTTGATTATTATAACCTGTATACAACTTTTTTTTAATCTTTACCAATAACTTGGGGCTTAGGTATTCACTTTGTTTGCCCTTAAAAACTGTCAAGTTTAGACCGAACACCCTGTATGTACAGGATGTCTCCCCAAATGTACTCGCTTTTAAATGACAATAATGCAGTGTTTATTAACTTGAAAACTAGATTAATGTTTAAAATTAAGAAATATTAATGTTTATTGACTTACATAGAAGATTAACGGTTTAAATTAAATATTAAAGATGAAATTAAATGCACGATTCTGTGTGCGGGTGGGTGGGAAGTAGATCACTTATTGATAAGATTGAAAACAATTTCCAATTGACGCGTTTCGATCCGAGAAGGGACTTCTTCAGCGAACGGTTTTATTGTGGTAAACAGTCTTATGTATAAAAAGAGAGAGAAAGTAATGGATGGCGGGCGAGAAGTACAAGAAATGTTGGTTACAGCTTACATCGAAACGTCAAAGATACAGAGACGTTCAACTTTTAAATTTAAATGTTGACATCCAATGTATTTAGATGTTAATTTAGAAGTAGCAACAAAAAAAATAAGAGGTTTAGCCAATATAAAAGAAACAGTAACAACATTAGAGATGACTCGAGAATTTATAAAAGAGATTGGAAATACATCCCATGAAATATATTTTGGTCAGGGATCTGTAAATTTAAAGAAACCAGTATGAGACTATTCTTCTTATTCTACGTGCTCTGTCTCTCTCATGGCTCTCCACAACTTCCTGTCCATTGTGGTTCTTTTGCTAAGGCTTCTGTCCATGTTCCGCCATTCATTTATATAAGTTCGTCAGATAAGGAGTCTTTTCCTTGTCTCTCTTAACCTCACTATGCCATGTTAAGGTTAAACTTTTCAAACCCACTTTCCTCATCATGTGTCCAAGAAATTTGACTGTTTCTTCTTTATTTTGAGTATAAGTATTCTTTTTGTTACCATTTCCTTTAAGACTTCCTTACTCGTCCCATCCATGTAATTCTCAGTATCCTTCTGTAGAATCATGTTTATGTTGGTTCCAGTTTTCTATTCAGCCACGGGGAGATTGTCCAGCATTCTCTGTCATAGATGAGAATGAATATCACATAGCAGTCCAACACCCTTTTCTTTGTTTCTAACGAAAGGATTTCTGTGTTTCCTCATTTTGTTTAGGTTATGGAATGCTTCTTTCGCAGGTCCAACGCATGTTTCGGATTTCGGTGTCACATTTTCCATCCTTTGTTAAAACACTTCCCAGATATTTAAATTTCTGAACTTGGATGATGTTGACATCTCCAGTTAATAATTCGCATCTTGGGTTTTTCCTCTCGCTTATGATTCTCCTTTCTATCAACCATCCAAAACTTGAAGGCGGAATTTACGCTATCAGCAGCTATGATTGACAGAAAGAATATACTGGAGAAACCTCTAGAAGTTCAAATAACAGATTATATGAACACAAAAGAGAAATTTGAAAAAAAAAACCCAACACATTAGAGGAATTAGTTGTTCACTGTAACGAGACTGCATCCAGGTTCTTACAACGTTTTACCATTCTTATCAGATCATCACAATTTTGGATATTTAATATTTAATAATGATGAAAATAAAAGCAAAAAGAATCTAAATGAAATTGACTAGATTATATACCTAAAACAGATTTTTAAAAATACCAGCCTCTCTCGTTCGTGACGGTTAGTTATTTTTTATCACTTTAATTACTGTGTCTAAAAGATCCGGTCGTCTTCTTTCCGAGTAGGCCATCAAATGCAAGGTTATTTGCGTATCGTATATTGTTAAGATTACGCCTACCGATACCAAATTCTAGTAGGTTCTCCAGTTTCGCTGTAGAAGTGGAATAAATGTGCAAATACACATGAGTGAACTTTTGTAAGACGACACAATTCGTTCATCATAATATGTCTGACTATAATTTCGATTGCGGTTTTAATTAAAAAAAAGAAAGTAATTTATTAAGGTATGTATTGAAAGTACCCTAATTTCGGCACCCTCTGTGGAAAAATTGCGCCCAAAATCATAGAATATATCTACTTTCCTTACAAAATTAATATTAATACTATTAATATTAATAATGAATGGGATAAAAACTAAATTGATAGCAGGTTAGAACTTAGTGTCCCCCACTCCTAAAAAAATCAACCAAATAAAAATGATCTCAAAAATTTCTATTCCTATCATAACAACAAAATAAAATCCGAATTTGAAGTCCTGAATATTTATACGAAGTGGAGGAATATATTGAAAATACTTTCAAGACTTTCCAATACCTTAACAATGTCATATCCAATGCGAAACAAAAGGCTTGTAAAATATTCCAAAAATGGAAAAGCGGCCTCTCCTGACATATACAACGAATCAAAAAATATATTGTTCTACCCACTAACTCTATTACAACTAAAATCGAAAAAAAAAGATGTAAAACAATAAAAGACTTAATCAATTCAAAACAAAACAAACGAGCCAAAACTTGAATTTACTCTATCACCTGTTATGATTGACAGAAAGAATATACTGGAGAAACCGCTAGAAGTTCAAATAACAGTGACATTAAAAAAAACAAAAAAACACATTAGAACTATTACTTGTTCATCGTAACCAGACTGGTCACAACTTAGACGTAAAAATGCAACTCTAATTAAAAGAGAACATAATTCACTAATGTTTAGAGAGTGCTTTAATCCCGAGTTCATCCAGAGTAAATCTGCGTCCAGATTGTTATACCGTTTCACCATTCTTGTCAGATCCTCACAATGTGGGATATTTAATAATAACGATGAATGAGACAAATTGAAAAAAGAATCTAAATGAAATTGACTAGATTATATTATCTAAAACAGATTAAAAATAAATCAAATGTAAAAAATACCAGCGTCTCTCGTTCGTGCGCATGTGTAGCCGCATCAACATAAAGAAACCGAGTCCAATGAAGATCTAACGGACGAAACGTGTCACACGAAAACCTTTTTTTCCCTTTGTCATACATTTTTACTCCAAAACTGTTCTTGATATATAAAAAATTATATATCGCATTCTGCGGAATATAAATCTACAGAAAATACCGTATCCACAGCGTAAAGGATCAGTTTATATATTGATTGTTATATAGAATTGACCCCACTTTATATCCACATTATAATTTCTCGTTTGTTTACCAAATTCTGAATAGGTATGAAACCACTTCTTCTCTCCCCAGCTATAGGTTAATGAGTAAATCTTGTATCTCTAAACCGTTATTATCTAAAGAAAAAATGTTACAATCTAAAAATATTTTCTTGCTTTAAATAACATACAAACGGCTAAGACATACAAACGGATCAATCAATCTAATGTTTTAATGTAAAATTTTACTGGCGTGTATTGTATATACTCTCCTTCACTTTTTAATATATAAAACGTTATTTGCCTAAAAAAGTTTCTTATCGGAATGAAATGTGTCACGAAGAAGTGTTATTTTTCATTTTTTTCTTTCATATTCCCATTTTTATTCTAATATATAAGTTTTTTTTATCTTTCCTTCGTATGTATGCATTTATCTTTAAAGTCATTTTTTATTGAAATTATTTCTTATAACTATAAAGGTAATTTCCATCGGATACACGTGTTGAATTTTACACCAGTTATTTTTAAAAACTGAAATTAATGCCAATCGAACTTTAAATAAAGAAGACTAATGAAAAATATACGCTTTTTTGCTATCAAGAAAATCAATCTTTTAGCCGAAGTAAACTTCTTCCAACTAAACCACGGGAAGCTAAATCGTTAATCCAAACTTTACTTATTTTCTTAAGCCAATCGTTCGCCTCCTCCCTGTCTATATCTGATAATGGGATTTTATCAGCGGAAATATGAACAAAATTTTTAGACAATTAATGGATTTTCTAAAAATGTCAAAAGTATCTTGAAATATTGACATTTGTCTTTTGTCTTACGCATATTTGACGCTGGTTTTGGAATCATACGTGGTTTTATTAGAAATCAATATCGTGCAGCCTGATTGTGGGTCATTTAATACCAAAATTTAATTTTCTTTAGAGCTTAGAAGTAAGAGAAATACGATATAGATTATTCTACTTCCACAGTTCAATACATGGTAGACATTACTCAGCTTTTGTGCACATACATGTTTCTGTAGACATGATTACTAGATGCGTGTGATATGGATGTTTATGTTGTAGATTTATTTAAGTTATATTTTGGAATACAGTTTGAGTTCTTTGAGAAATTGTAGGTGATTATATGGATTAATACCATGAAGCTTCTTTTCTGTTGATGATTTTTATATAAAAATTTATTACTGGTACATAAATAAAATTTTGAACGCAATTGTATGCCTTCAAATACAGATAATATGTATTGGTCATTTTTTTTTATATAAAAGTGTATTTTCATTATAAAATATTTTTATACTTTCATAGTGCTTTGTTTTTATTTGGGGGTTCACTATTTGCCCATAGCTACTATCCTAGATCAGGGTTAACCTGGGAACACAACAATTAAAATATGACCCCGTCCTCCTCAAAATTTCCAATCTACCAATCAGAAGCCTTGCTGCTTGATGTAGTTTATTGTCATGCCCAGGACTATTGAAATAGTATAATAATAATAATAATAAAAATAATATTTTACGTATCTTAAAATACGATCACGATATCTTTTTAGTTTTTAGTAATAGTATTATTATTGTTGTTGTAATATTGAATGATATATATAAGATTCACAAAGAATGAATTTAAAATTAGACGGAGACAACACAAAAACTCCTTCAATAATATTAGAAATAGAAATCAGACATCTCTATCCCAATATTTTTGGCATTTAAAAGAAACAAATAAAATGTCAAAAGTAAAATGGAAAATAATAAATAGAACAAGAACTTGTAAAACCTGGGATGACCCATGCCCTTTATACCTGCATGAAAAACTACACATCATTAAGTTTTTAAAAAACGAAAATTTATTAAACCATAGACATGTGTTAACGGCTTTTTGACATCAAAAAATTTTCGCCTTAAATAATTAGTATATATATTTTTTTTTTAATTTCATAGTCTATAAACAATTTCAATTAAAGGAAGAGGTTTAAAAACTTAACCTAATCATAAGATAAGAAAACCCCTTTATGAAGTCGTCAAAAAAATGAACCCCCAAAAAACAAATTGTAGTTCAATACGACGTATTTATATACAAACAACCCCTTTTAGAAAAAAATCTTTAGGTATAATAATACGAATTTAACGGCATAACAAAAACGCCAATAATTCTCTGTCGTTGAAATAGACCAGACGTTATGCGTCAAGCGGATGTCATCATTCGCTTCAAAATAGGCACCCCGATCCTACCTTGACGTAACCTCTTTCCGAAAGTAACTAATATGTTGATACAATAGTTGTCAGTGAAAATATAAACCCTTACGCCCCTTATTAAAATAATTGGTTTCGCCGTTTCCATGTAATTAATATTACGAATTTATATGCTTATAAAGCTCCGTAAATTTCAAGATTAATTATTCCAAGATTAGCTTGAGGATGAAACAGAGCTGGGTACTTTAATTAAATTTAATTTCTATAATTAAATTGAAATTTTTAGCTTCTGTTTTTGAAACATGAGAACTCTTATGTAGCGATAGGATCAGACTTTTAAAAAATAATTATAATATATATATATATATATATATATATATATATATATATATATATAAAGTGATTACACAGACTCAGGATTTTACGTTCGTGTGATTTAAATTTCCTTTTTGGGACAGTTGAAATTGTATTTTAAGTAGCTTATTCGTTTTGGAGATTGAATGCGGATGGAATATGGGGACTCTATTTTGGGACGTTCAAAAAAGATAATGTGAAACAAAAAAGAAGAAAGAAGACATTCTTTGTTTTGTTTCTTTATGAGGTGATTTTCATTTTAGATATTTTTGGTCACAGTGCAAACGTAATCAACGTAAAATTGAAACCACTCCTCGATTTATTTGGACGGTCGAAAGGGTAAGACTTAGTGAAACCCAACGAGGTTCGAGATTTGCTTAATTATGAATCGGAACCAAAGATACACTTTCTTTTTTTGGAAATCGTCTGCGTCAAATATAGAAGAACCTTTCTTGATCTAATATCGTGTTCTGATTGTATCATTGTAAAACGCGGGGAAAAACAAATATTCCGTGAATGTTCTCTCAGGGTGTATAATGATTTTACCTCCTTTTATGGAATGCGGAATGGTCGCTTTATTAATGCGTTTCAAGGTTAAAGCGACATCAGCCTGACATATTCACTTAATCTGCCACGTGTACATCATTATTAAAGTAATTTTTTTTTCAATCTCGTCATGCACATGAATATGAGAAAGATTTACCTTGATCATGCAATACCCAACCCTATTTGCTCACGGTGCGTTACTGAATATATTACAATATCAATATTATAGCATGACTTAACGTGTAAAGATTTCAGAAAGATTTTCACATTAAGCCTCTCTTCCTATTTAAAACACGGAGAGAAGTGTGAACTGGACGACAGACTAACTATCTACGCCTATTGTGTAAAAATAAGGAAATAAATAAATAGTAAATAAAATGCCAGAGTTTAAGTGGAGACTTTAGAAGTATAGAGTTGAAGTAGACTTTAGAAGAAACCGGAAACCCAATCTTTAAAACAGGAAACAAGGGATAAGCCTCTACTCTTGTTGAAAAGAATTTTTGGCCCAAAAGTTCTTTTCAACAAGAGTAGTGCTAGTGAAATCTTATGATTAGCTATGATGTGTTCATGACAAATACAATCCTTTAAACAGTATTTTATACGCGAGTGTTAAATATAAAGTAGTTGAAATAAATTGTTTTAGGTAAAGAATGTTAAATAATAGTTTCAGACTGTTATTGTTTAGTAGCAGTGTATTTTAGCTCGAACATTCGGAGGCTGACCTTTAAGGTCAGATGGAAGACAAAATAGAGGAAGTCATTTTTCATTGGTTAAAACTAGTGTGGGAATGTTGAACAGAAAGTGATTTAATAGACTTAACTTTTTACATGTTATTCACAGTAAACGTGGTTATTTTGTGTCTCAGGATATTTCCTCCCTTGATCGGTGTGTTTAATAAAATAGATAAGTTTAAAATTCTTTTTGTTGAAGTTTTCTTTCATCTCCGGACTCCCAAAATATTTCGACACCCGGCCGGAAGAAGACGAGCGAGAGAAGATACAACATTATTGAAATAACCCATTCAACCAAAAGACATCCCCAGAACGATGACTTATAGTATTTAGTTTTGCATATGAATAATTACCACATTTTTCCCGTCTGTAAGAGAAAGCCAGTATTTTTTCCTCAGCGGCAGCAGGAGAATGTACGGCAACTAGAGGGAACTCTGGCTTTATGAGTATTATCTTTTCTCTCATTCTCTTGTTTTGGTGTGAGGAACCTCATCCCAAAGTTTGTAAATGTATTTCTGACACACCCTATATATATATATATATATATATATATATATATATATATATAGAGAGAGAGAGAGAGAGAGAGAGAGAGAGAGGCAACCGGATGTCTGGTCACACTGATGAGCTGTGAAAAGCGAAACAGTCGATCTGTGGATGACGTTATATATATATATATATATATATATATATATATATATATATATATATATATATATATAATAAAAAGGCTTAAACACTAATATTCCATGGTCATAATTTATTCCATTGGAATCGTAAATCGTAAATACGATCCAATTCATCAGACCTACAAATTCAATTCTTTTTGAATTTGTAGGTCTGATGAATTGGATCGTATTTACGATTCCAATGGAATAAATTATTACCATGGAATATTAGTGTTTAAGCCTTTTTATTATATCCTTACTCTGTCCTGGACATTGAGTTCTACCTGGATTCTATCCTCTCGGAATTTTTTATTCAAAAATATACATGTGTATATATGCACCTGTGGATTTTGCATATATATGTATATTTACCACTAATATTATCTATCTATCTATCTATCTATCTATCTATCTATCTATCTATATATATATATATATATATATATATATATATATATATATGTGTGTGTGTGTGTGTGTGTGAGTAAATGAAAAACTGGAAACTTTAGTACTTTATCGGACTAAAAATATTTATATTGGCGTGATGACATATTCGCACGAACGAGGGAAACTGGAAATCTTAATTTTTAAAAAAATTTCACATTCACCATTCCTGGCGGATCTTCTGTCATCACAGTGCGCAGGGATATTTTATAACAAAAGTGATGGAAAGAAAAGAAAAATAATCTAAATGAAATTCGGATAGATTATATTAGGTTGTCACACATGAAATGATGCAGTTTTTGATTGGATGTTGATCCGATCGTCTAACGAAAAAAAAAAAACCTCCTTAGTATATATAAAAATCTTGACTTATTACCGACTCTTTTTCGTTCCACATCATTTTTCTTTCAATATATCGATGAAAATGATTACAATGAAACAATGTCGAGTAGTCTTGCTGTATCCTTTTCCGACTGGAAAAAGAATCATTTTTGAATTGAATAATTATATGTTAAATGCAAGGAAATCACCAAAACAATACCCCAAACCACCACAGCAAGTTTTAATAATACTTTTGAGATACCCTGTTTGCATATATATATATATATATATATATATATATATATATATGTATGAACATATATGAACATTTATTTGTTTGTTACCATCAATCACTTGATTACTTCATTTCTGTCCCTAATTATCACACAGATAGATATATATATATATATATATATATATATATATATATATATATATATATATATATATATCTTACTTATTATAAAACGCAGATTGTGTGTGTGTGTGTGTGTCTGTACGTTTATATATTGGATCGGATTTCCTACATTTTTCAACCGATTTCAACAAAACTTCACAGGACTACGTAAAATTAGCTTGCGGTGGTTCTGACAGCGCAAAAATTGGAAAAACACAATTGTTTTTGCACGAAATCAATTTGAAAACATGATAAAACACGATTCTGTCGCCAGAATGAAAGGGGGACAACTCATATCGAGTTATACTTATTATAAAACCCAGGTTGTTTGTGTGTGTGTGTGTGTTCGTTTATATATGGGATCGGATTTCCTACATTTTTCAACCGATTTCAACAAAACTTCACTTTTCTTTGGCAGGTAGTGTTTCTTATTGTCTTGCACACTTTTTTCTTTATTTTTACATTCAGAATGCTTTAAAAATTCCATTTACAAGACAATTGTTTATAAAATTCTATTGAATCGGTAGACTCATAACGATTGAAAACAATGTTTTTGTTTGAGTATAGGTTTGACCAATTCGTAAAACAAAAAAAAAAAAAAAAAAAACTAATTAAGACATGCGTGTCCGTCAACCTTAAACAATAATCTTTGTCAATTTTATTTTTTTGTCTTTATGATGGTCGATACTTGATCTATCTCTTACTGTTACATCCCCGGGCAACGTCGGGCTCACCTGCTAGTATATATATATATATATATATATATATATATATATATATATATATATATATATATATATACATTACCATTATTCCATCGATTGCCTGAGTGTTTAATTTGGGATCCTTAAGTATCTGAGGTTTTTGGTGTAGGTGGTCGGGTATTGGAACGGAGAACAAACAAGGATAAATATCAATCTTCTCCCCCCCCATTATCTCCCCCCACTGTTTATTTTTGTGCGCCGTTGTCATTAATATTCTCACAAAGCTACGCCACCTTTTCGCTGCCAGCTCCCCGTTCTTTGTTTTCGTGTTCAACTAATTACATCGCAACATTTAATGGCAAGTGTTTTATAGATTGCCTTTCATCCGTCAACAGTTGTCAGCAAAGCAAGACTCATGGCTTTCACGAACCGCGAAACACAAGTGGTTGAATAGATACATGCAAAAATAAATTATTAGTAGTAATAACAAGAATTTGGAAAACTGCGCCAAAATAACGACTACAGTATTAATAAATGCCAAAAGCATTGCATAATTAGAAATTGGAGTAAGAATTAAAACTGTTCAAATAACAGCGGTATTATGTTATTGGTTTGCGAAGGTACTGAGGAAGGTGCTTGTTGACAGTCAGTATCCAGGGATAACAAATATATTTGGTGCGAACAGGCAATTGCATGGAATATAATACAGGTTGAGGATTTTTTATCCAAAATTATTGGAACCAGAAGTACTTCAGTTTTCAATTTTTTAACATTTGGAATACTGGCTACTTAATTTGTATATAGCATGTATAAAATGGAGGAAGCTTGTGAATGGAACCCAAGCATAAACAAGATATTCGTTTACATTTTATAACAGTTTATATATATACCTTGAAGGTAGTTTTATATAAATAACAGATATCCTGAAACTAGTTTTACATAAAATTTAATGAATTTTGTGTACATACAGATACACGTAATGATGCTACTCATGTAATACTCACATTATGATTTCACGTAAAAATAACGTTTTGTACCTTCTATACAAAAAAAAAGAAGAAAAAACAAAAAGAAACATGATCACTGCTTACAAAAAATATCTAAATGCAACATCACCCACTACTTCTACATTAGGTGAGAGAAACTGGAGGGAGAAGGTACGTCATCGATGACATCAGTGTGAGTGGGAGAAGGAAAATTCAATAAATTATCAGTCTCTACCAACGATGTCGTATTGTGATTAAAATATTACAATACATACGGGTAAAGGATTTGTATAGAAACAAAACAGATTCTGAATACGCTTAATGAAAAAAGTCAACATTTTATTTGCTGCAATGCAATAATCATGCTACGGGTAGCCATGTTGCTTTTTGAAATTTTCCATTTGTGGTAAATCATGTCAGCACCTGAAAATCTTTCGGATTTTGGAGGTTTTCGGATTTGGAAATTTCGGATAAAGGATACTCAACCTGTGAAATTAATAATACAGAGGAAAGTGGATGAATATTTGAGGAGACTTGCTGTCACTTTATCTCCAGCGATAATCACCACATTGGTATGAATGAGCAAAATGCATAGGAAAGAGATAGTGAATAAATAACAATAATTAATTCATCCGATTCGTGGTTGAGATAGTTGTGTATTTCTCGTTTGTACCAAAGGTCAGTAAAAACGTTAGAGAGGAGAGACCGGCGACTCCCTTATTGATAATAGACAAAGAGTTTGTTCATAACACAATGTAGGCTGATTCAAGATAAACGCTCACCAGCATTCTTGAAAATACAGAAAGCAACTACAATTTCTACAGGCTTGGGAAAAAAAAAAACAACATTTCTCCTTCAGACAGCCAGTACAACAGATTTTATCTGGATCAATAACTTTCGTAGAATCAAGATTTTTTATGAGTTTGCAAACTTCCCGAGCTGAGATAGTGACGTCACAAAACTTGTGCTCTGTGAGTGGACAAAGGTTATACAGAAGTTGGCCCTGGATTTCTCGCGTAAAGACGATTGCAAGGAGTTAAGCCTTGCTTGATGAAAATGAAATAAGATTACAACCATTAACAAATTAGTAGATAGAAATGATTCTCCACCCAAAGCAGCATGTGTTCGTTTCGTTTGAATTTCATCTTAAGTACAAAACTATTTCTCTATGGACTCGGCAAAAGTCTCATCACTGGCATTCCATATTGTTAAAGACAAATATAGTAAATGTTGTAGTAAAGAAAAGTCTGTCAACTGATAGTAGCAACTGCAATAGATTTCTTGTTTTTCGACCGCAACACTTGGAGCCAAATCACAGTTCAAACGAGTCCGTCGTAACAGCCCAACAGAGTAGAAACGACAAAAGAGTGTCACACGTCCAACCTTCTCACGAGCAAAAATGCGTGTTCCACCGCAGCTCAGAAAATCTTCTGCTTTTATAAGAACTACTTTTTGGTAATTTTTCTTCGGCAGATCGCACACAGAACACGAACTTTTTTTCGGGGTAAATGATTATTTCTTTCACTACAGTAAAATCATAAATAATTCTTTGCCATTGCTCCGAGATAAATCTGTTACTTTGAGAAAAGATGAGCATGACCAGGTTTTGTTCGTCGTAAAAACAGAGTAGGACGTCTTGACGACCTTTTTAAGCTTTTTAATCAGAGCTTCTCGATCTGTTTTATATAATCCTCGCAGTTGTCTTCCACCTGCTAAGAATGTCCCACTTAAAATCTATAAAGAACACTCGATTCCTATTAGGATTACTGAAGATCCATCATAGAAGCTATGATGGCCATTTTATCCCATTTTAAATGTTATAAAAACCTCTTGATCATGCCTCTTGATGATCTCTTGAAGCAGAATACAAAAATTCAGATATGCAAAATTCTTATTCACCAACAAGTAACGTGTGGTGTTTGTTAGTTTCATTATTTTATTCAAGAATTGACATCGCTAAAACATCATTGTTAAAGGTAGACAATTATATTTGAAAGAAAATACAATGACTGTTATATACGAATCAATGATCCCTAAAAGTTTTTAATCATTATATGAAATTTAAAAATAAAAGTTACTATAGATTTTTGATTTGTGATAAAAAGACATTCTTGTTCATGAAATTTAAAGTAGAAGGGAAAATGTCAAAGAAGAAATTCCAAGATGTAAATGAGCAAAATCACTTTTGTACATCTTTCTGTAGTACATCTTGTGTAGTACATCTTGTGTAGTACATCTTGTATTCAAAATACAGTGTATGCGTTTTCGAGCGTATTTTATTAATAAATCTCTCCAATACAATGCTGGAGAGCCAGTCAAGTTAGAGCGTTAAGGAATGGGTTGTATGTGATAAGAACTGGAAAAGAGATGGTAAGAAATGGATATTATAGGCCAAATGAGGCTAGCTAACGATTGACTTTTGGCTTGAACAGTTCAAGATTGAATTGTTCAACAAAGTGGTTGTTCTGAAGGAAAGGTTGTTTGACTGAAACTTCCTTCTTTATATTTGAAGCACGGGGGAAAATAAAGAGTAAATCAATTCATTGGAAGTAGCATGGTACGTTCTAGTTGAAAAGGTCTGAACTGGTGGAACTAAAGAATGAATCTCATCTGAACATTTGCCATTTTGAATAGTGATAGAAGACACTTGTGATGTTGTGTCTGCGTCAAAGAGACTATAGTACGGAGAATAAGTCTTCTCCGACAAGACAGCATAAACAATTTTGAAATCTATCAAGGCTGAAAAGGGAAGATTGAGCAGATCCAGATCAGATACAGCAACAATACTCCTAATCTCACTTTTGTAAAGATGGAGCGAAGAATGAGCTGGCTAGTTTTCTAGGAGTCTTTAGCACTGGATTGAATATGAATTCCAGATCATTCCTGAGGCTCATTCAGAACTGGCCTGTTTATCTTGACTGGAGAAAAGTCAGTCTCGTCGGTGATAAGGAATGCGATATGCTTAGTTTTTGAGATAATGAACGTTATGAGACACATATTTCCACATTAAACAATTGCAGATTGGTGTGTGTATGAGTGTTTGTATGTGCGTATGGACGTGTGCGTAAGTATGCATGTATTTGTAGGGGAGTGTATCGGATTGTGTAAGAAACTGTTTCGCAAATCATTCCAGTTAATTAGTGAGTTAAAATATTATGGTAATTTTCTAATATACAAAAACACATCAGTTAACACTTCTTTAGGCACAAAAAAAAAAAGAAATCTTATTCATTGTGAAAATGAAAAAAGAAAGAAATTGTTTATTTACAGTAATTAATGCAAAAAGAAGAATGCTGTAGAGGCTGAATCAAAATCTTATTTTTGGCGACTAAAGAAATTAATCTAGGAAGAAAATATTCATAAGTAAGTGGAGACTTACTTATGTAGCAGAAGTTATAAAAGTCCTTGGTTAGAGAGTGTAATGTATCAGCGAAATTCACGAAGTGTAAGAAAATTTTATTGAACAGTTCGGTATACTTGATAGGGCAACATAGTGCCCGTTATTGAATAGAATGAGTTACCGATTGTTACTTATGGAAGACTTGCAGAAGTTGGTGATACATTTTAGTAGTATAATTGAAGAGTATTTAGTAGTATAATTGAGGAGTATTTAGTAGTATAATTGAGGAGTATTTAGTAGTATAATTGAGGAGTATTTAGTAGTATAATTGAAGAGTATTTAGTAGTATAATTGAGGAGTATTTAGTAGTATAATTGAAGAGTATTTAGTTGTATAATTGAGCAGCATTTAGTAGTATAATTGAAGAGGGTGATTAAACATTCGCACTGTTCCACGTTTATTTTATTATTATTATTATTATTATTTTTTGAGCAAGAGTAGAAGTTTATTCATTGTTCATTGTCTAGGATTAGGTTCCACTTTCTTTTAAGGTCTTTTCATTTTCTCAATCCCAGTAGCCCCCCCCCCTTTACGTCTTAGTGGTATTATAGCCTTACTTGATTGAAAGGTAAAAATGGATCAATATATTAGAGAGCAAAACTTAGTCTAGTTGCTTTTTTTTTGACGAGCATGTTCAAAATTTTCTATTTAAGTTTTTGTATGTTTTTCGTGTCATTTGACATCTCGAAATCCATCTTCAACTCACTCCAGACCCCACCTGTCCTAACTACTCATGCCGAGCCTAGTTGTGATTAACAGTGATTAAACCGGTTGTTCACTTCGCTCATAGTCATCACGGCCGGCTCACAGAGCTATTGTTTTTTAATTGTCTCAGGTTTTAATTTCTGTCCTTCAGATTGGTGAAAAGAACTTGAAAAAGAGTTATTTTCTCAAGCCTTTATTTCCAGAATATATTTTTTATTGTACTAAACCAGACATATGTCGAAATAATTAGGCTTTGAAGTAAAGCTTATTAAAAATTTCCCATCTGATTGTAAATGTCTTCGCTCCAAACAGCAGGAAGAGCCAGAAAGTTGTATATTTTTTCATAGTCTTTTAAAAGTCAACATCGGGTTCTCCATACTTGTGGACTTCTGCCAAAAATAAGCACAAATTAATAAATAACTAAGTGGAGGAGAGAGTCAATCGAGATTGTAATTCTTAGACACTCCACAGCAATCTAAAAATAAGAAAATTCATAGTACACTATTGACATTATTCGGACTATTGTCCTCATCTTTGTCGCCATATTTATTACAACGTTTCGGCCGTTGTACGCTCCGGCCTTCTTCAGGTGGTTGGAATGTCGAACTGAACCCTATATTTCGACATTCCAAACACCTGAAGAAGGCCGGAGCGTACAACAGCCGAAACGTTGTAATAAATATGGCGACAAACATGAGGACAATAGTCCGAATAATGTCAATAGTGTACATAATACCTCATCTCTGAAATATAGACAATGCATAGCAGTTTTACAGTTTGGATTTGAATCAAGAAAATGTGAATTTACAGCCAAGAGTATCGGTTACCTCGTGATATGGGGAAAAATAAAGAACGTATAACAACAAAAGTGAACAGGGAATAAACGTTAATTATCTTTGATTCTAATCCCCGATTATTTCGGACAAGAAATTAGAAAGAAACAATTTTGTTTAATCATTGCAGACCCCACAGAGACCAGAAAAGCCCAATAAACAAAATCAGTAGAAAACATTCGATTACATCATGTCAAATAAACGAGAAAATGAAAATTAAATATTAAAAACAAGGAAAATGCAGAAACAGACTAAAAAGTCAACAGAACTGCAGTTGCCGATCAATATCGATCAATCGAAATTAGGTTTTGAAAATCTTTTCCTTCGTTTGAGTAACATTTTGCTGGTAATTAACAAATGAATGATTAAACAATCTCCCAAACTAATTGCTTGATAATTTTACTGTTCTTTCTTTTGCCACTGTTTCATGCAATCATTTCTTTCTTAATTTAATTTATTTTTTATTTTTCATGCTTGTTTGGAATTTACTGACGCTGATTTATTTGTCTCCGGAATAATTTTCGAAATATCTAATCGTGGAGACGTAATTAAAACATCTACAAGCGAAAATTAACGGTAATGTTTGATCACGTGATTGGACTCTCAGCCTGACATCGATATTGAAAAAAAGACACACGAGCTAATTCGAACAAGACTGAAATATTTATTTATTGTACTGATATCAGAAATTCTGTGGGGTTAGAATGTAAAGATTAGTAACTCTTTAAGCGAAGTCAGCGAGCCGAGTTTGAATTCCGACTGATTCCCTTACGTTCACTTTCTTGGGAAAGGCTTGAAACCATCTCTTCTATTCGTCAGCTTGCCTTTTATGTAGAAACCAATCTAGGAGAAGAGAATTGGTCCCCGTCAGGATATTGTGCACCGACGGGTTACTCATGCCTTTAGGTAAAAACAAAACCTATCTAGAAGAAGGGGGTTAAGCTCTGTCAGGCTATCATGCGCTAACAAAAAAGTCCTGAAAAGACATGGCCCATGGAACAAGAAGAAGATGCGAAAGCTGCATCTTTGTCAACTTCTCGCTGATGATGTCATCTGCGGTAAGGGAATCAACAATGAAATCATGAAAGTGGTCATACTCGGGCACTTGTAGACTCCCCACCATCTGCAATGTGTAAAATCTTTTATTACTTGTTAAGCAATTAATCTTTTAAATTGACCCATAGCTGGCGGGGTGGGGGGGAGATGGATTTATAGCTTTCCCATGTGTATTTGAACGTAAGTGAATATAATGAGCTTGAATTGTAACTCGTCTTTCCGATTTACAATTCTGAGCTATTATCCATTACACTATAAAGTTGCCAGCAATTGACATTCCCAAATGGTCACTCATCTAAGTACTGACTAGGCTAGACGTTGTTTAACTTCAATACGGATACCGGTGTTTGAACCTGATATAGCCGTAAGCCTTCAGATTTGCCCGCGTAACAGAACATTTGGAAATGAAGTGTATCAAATGGCGAATACAGAGATGCTCCTTTAAACAAACTTATTCTACTTTATATATGCGTAACTCTTTTAATCATTTGATTACAAAGATCCGACTTTTAATTTCTCCGCCATATCTGGACATTTTAGCTAAATTTCACTCTTTCAGGTCTTCCTTTATAACAGCTGAAATCATCCATGATGAACGGCAAATGGCTGACCCAAAAAGCTGTAACTCTACAACCCGGATTTGGCGCCCTGTGACATCTGAGCTAAAATCGTCGTTGAAATGCCGTGCAAAAGATTCAAGAGCACGCCACTAAATAGATGATAGTAACCACGAAAGAGGACACTGCAAACTGATTTGAAAATTGGGGGTGCGCTGGAATAAGTATATGAGATTCCAAGTAAAGTACATGGTAGGGAATTAAGCTACAATTACTCTAGGTGGGATATTTCCGTTAATATTAAATAGCTGGATTCACTCCGTAAAAAATGCAAAATTTATAGTCCTCAGAAATTATAGATATTCGCAATATCTTTCACTGTTACTTTTTTTTTTAAAATACACTTTATGCCTCCATTTTCTGTCCATAAATTATAATTGCTTTATACTGATGAATAATCGTCATTCATAACATGTATATCAAATGTTAAAATGTTCTTAGAAGTTCAAACCCTATTTTTCGAAATACGATATTTTTGTTAGAATTATCATAGAGTCTTCAGAAAGAAATTAAATATTTTCCCACCATGAATTATGGATCAACCAACCAAGGAAGAACCAAGGTTGAATCGTAGGAAGTCTTCCATGAGAATTTAATTGGAAAAAAAAACTTCCAAAAAGGGACTTTGTGTTGTTCATGAGATTTCACTTGAGAACCGATTCTAGCGTTGCATCACCTTCAGCAATCTTTTAACGACAACCTTTTATTAAATTTCGGATGTTTTCATTTCTAAAACTAATAAAAAAAAAACTGTTTTTTTATGGTAAAAGATAACGAAAAAATATGCTGATTATTATAAAAATGAGAAATCAGTGTCAATATGAAAACCAGGATTCCATCCACAGAAGTCTTTAATTTTTTTTTTCTGGCGGAATATGAAATTTGCCCATTATGAACTATGGAACATGGAAGGAGCATCACTGCAAGCGCTTATTGTCTGTAATTTTGTTAGGTAAACGAAGAATTACGGCAAAAGTGTCATGATTTCGCAAAAAGAAATGGAGTCATACTCCAGTATGGCAATACAAGCTTCTGCAAAACGAACCCAAGAATAAGTAAAATCGTTAGAATGTGAGTTTCTTCCACATTGTCCATATTCAACGGATTTAGCATCTACATATTTTCTTTTGTTTCAATCACTAAAAGATTTATTAGATGCCAGGACATTAAGAAACAGATTTGAAAACAATATTGAAATTCTTTTCAGGGATAAACCGAAATTTCTTGAAAAGTGGAATCGAAAATTTGCTTTCCCATTAGGCTGCAATTGTTTAAAACGAAAATCATTAACTTGTTTTTATATCCTTTTAATAAAATGTAATTACTTTCCATCTCCTCTACTATATCGCAAGATAATGTTTTACAAATAATTTAAAATTTTTAAGTTTAATGTAAAATTGATTCTTTTAAAATAGAAACTCCTAGAATGCTAGAAAAAATAATTTTTAAACAGAGAAATTAAAAGTTGCCCTCAAAATTTTCATGATCTAATGTGTTTTAGTTCTGATTTCTAAGAAAAGTTTTCTAATTTATTTGACTAATGAGGATAGATTTCAATGAGAAGCGGATGTATAAATACCCCAACCCAAACTATATATATATATATATATATATATATATATATATATATATATATATATATTGTTACGAATGCAGATAGCCGAAACACGCATACACGCATATATTAAGGTTAATTCTCCGCTTGACAACAAAAGAGGTCACGTGGGAGTCTCGAGACATTTTGGGAAACAAGTCAAGAGGTTGACTGACCCAGTTACCCGTAGCAACAGACGTCTAGACAGAATCTAGACAGGGGACTGACGTAAGATCATGAAGCAGCAGGAACTGAAATTCGCGCCAAAATGCAGGACACGTGGGAATTAGAAAATTACTTGGAAGTCAGTTACTGTCTTGTCTTTGAAGGAGCAAGACTCGAAATCGAATCGCTGATAACTTATGAACGGAAAGATGAGACTCATTTTGGTAATGATGCAACTTGTCCGATTCATCATAAGCAACTCCGGATGCGAAATATAAGGATGTATATTTCTGTTCGTTAACTCCAGATTGAAGAAGATAAATCGAGTTATTTATCACAGAAGACACAAGGAAATATGTACGCTGAGAATACAGCCTGTGTTTGAGGAAAGAAAAGAGAAAACCAGAAAGAAGGAGAAAGTATATATCTCTGTTGCAGCCGGACCGTGTTTGAAATTGAATTTGTGTAAAGAAAAGAAAGAAAGAAAAGAGGAAACGCGAGAGAGAAAAGAAAGGACAATGAGTAAGAGAGAGAACTGAATATAAAGATAAGTAACTATATATTTTGGACCCGTGTTAGAAAGATACCCATGCATCCACAAACTTTATGTTCTCACAAACACTTTTCCACATGTCAAAATAGTAATATATAAATCCTATCAGATCTCTTTTTTTGGTTATGCGTTGATTTCTGCATTCGTAGTTATTCATACTTATTTTTTTTCTTATCCGTTCGGGTTCAGTAGAATCCACTTGGATTTGGGCATATTTTGGTATCCCAACATAAGTCTTGAGGTTCTGGTCATCAGATTCTTTACTCGTGCTTATATTTTTCTTTTATTGTAATATCTTGTGTATATGTATATATTAAAATTCTTATACCAAAATTTATTACGCCTTATTGTTCGTCCTTGAATTGTGGATCGGTATATGTGTTGAAACTGAAGCGAACCTGGGAAAAGATTACTGTGTGATTATCCCAATCGAACAGTGTTCTTTAAAATATAAATAAATGTTTACTAATTGTTCATTTGTCATGGTCTGGGAGAGATAGCCTGTATCTCTCCATAGACGTGATAATGTATATATCTCTTGGTCGGCATATGATTGCATTATAAATTATTCGTCGAGTAGGGCATATGACAATATATATAATGTCTTTTCTGTTCTAATAGTAGACAACACTGTTTATATTTCACCAGAAGAATAAGTTCGTTAGGATGGACGGTTCTTCCACATCCTCCACATTCACTAGATTAAGGCTATGAAGATTGCCTTTATGGATGAAACAGAATGATGGCGCTGAGTGCTAATATCAATGTCCATTATATGTGTGTGTGTGTGTAACAATTATAAAACAGTTATAAAACATTTGAATTAGAATCAGAAAACTGTTCTATCTATCTATCTATCTATCTATCTATCTATCTATCTATCTATCTATCTATCATGGACTCTCCCGTCGGTTTCGACGGATGAGGATCTGACAACTTAACCAATTGAATTTTGTGCGATAATTTTAAGTGACACTTAAAACCCACAAGTGATTTGCAAGGGAGGCCGCATATGGAGCAGTAGTGAGAATTGTGAGATGAGATCACTGTTAGATTGGCTGACCTTTTAGATCTTGCACTCGCTTCTTGAAGACTAGCAGATTGAAAACCGCTGAGTCCACTAAAACACGTTGATCTCTACTCTAGCCACTCCAAATATATATGATTGAAAATTGTTCTTCCTAGAAGTTTCGTAATTAATTTTTTCTTACATGTATTCCAGAAAATAGTTATCCTAAGGTATTCGGAAAGGTAAGTACGTATTTCATGAGATACAAGTCAACCAAACATAGCTTAACTCTATTTGAATGGCAGGAAGCCACATCTGAACTTAGCTTATTATGTCTTTTATCAGCCAGTGTATCGTTTATAGTACATTCAGTGGTTAATTGGGAAAAATTTCAAAGTGGATATTTCAGCTTCTTATGAATTCTCGCTTGAGAACTGAACACAACGTTTCACCCTCAGCCCTATTCTTCTTTTAATAAGGAATCCTAACCTTTTACTTTTTTAAATCTTTGTAGTACAAGTAATGAAAAATTGGTTTTGCAAGTCAGCAGAAAAGAAAAACGATGTTTATCACAAAATGAGAAACCAGTGCAAACATCAAATCTAAGATTCCATCTGTAGAACTCATTGTTTTGTATCTGACGGAATAAGAAAAATTTCGTCCATTACGATTCATCGGACCATGAAAGGAATATCATTGTTGATATTATATTGCCAGCAACTTGATCAACTAAACGGAGCGTTACGTCGAAAGTGTTCTGCTTCAGTAAACAGAAATGATATTATTATCCAGCAAGAGTACTCTCTGCAAAACAAGCCCCAGAAAAAATAAGGTCATTAATTTGGCATGTTCTACCACATCCTCTACATTCACCAGATTTAGCACCTATATGTTTTCCTTTGTTTTAATCACTAAGACATTTATTAGATGCCAGGACATTAAGAAACAGAGAAGTTGAAAACAGCGCTTCAAACATATATTCCAGTATATACTTCAGTATGGCAATACAAGGTTCTGCAAAACGAACCCAAGAATAAGTAAAATCGTTAGAATGTGAGTTTCTTCCACATTGTCCATATTCAACGGATTTAGCATCTACATATTTTCTTTTGTTTCAATCACTAAGACATTTATTAGATGCCAGCAATTTAAGAAACAAAGAAGTTGAAAACAGCGTTTCAAACTTTCAAATCCTCAGTTATTTTTAAAAATGGAATCGAAAACATGCCCTCTCGCTGAGCTGCAATAGTTAAAATTGAAGATGTTTGCGTTTTTGATTCATAGTAATTTAAATAAATTTACCTTGCATTTTTAAAATATATTTCCTGGTAAACTTGATTACTTTCCTAGCAGCCTAAGATATCGTTTTTTTAAGATTTTATTTTACTAGGCTGACATTAATTGAACACAAAATGAAACCCTTGTCTACTTATTTCAGAGGAAGAAACGTGCGTCAAGTAGCAAACTGTAAATGTGATTGAATATGTTTGAAAATTTCTATTTTAGTCAGTATCACAACAATGTTCCTTTACTTACAGCCTCGTTATGATTTAATTCTGAGTTAAGCATTTCCATTGGCCACTATTTGCTAAGCCGAGTTTCTGAAAAAAAAGAAAGCTTTCTGCTCTTTTCCTTTGGCACAAGGGAGATCCTAATTAATTTTCGCAGCTGGAGCACGGTAAGCCAGAAACACAAATATTTTCCTTATTCTAGAAATGAGTTTATCCAATTTCCAAATCAATATACGGAGAGGAATAAAACCGGAAACTGATTTTTTTTTTACTTATCTGTTCTTATAAAGTAGTTTCAGTGTCAAAATAGACCAAAATATCGTTCTTTATAATTGAGACGCCTTCGTGATCCTTGTAAAAATTGTAAATATTACAAAAGTGATAATACCGATATTTTATTGAGTCATTGAGAACTACGCGGGTGTGGAGAAGGACCTTTCATAAATGAAATATCAAGAGAGAAAAAAACGCTTATATAGCATAGTTATATATCAATGGAAGGTGCACTGGACGACTGGCATTTCATTACATCCAGATAAGTATCAGCATTTATCTATTTATTCAATATATTTGGTCGGTGCAAAAATTTATGACGTAATAATGTCGTTTTTTGACGTTAAAAATACGTCAAAAAACTACATCATTACGTCATTATTTTTGCACCAACCTAATATATCACAGATTTTCTTTCTCCAATGCAGCTCAGCCTAGATGTTTTTGATTTTGATTTTCAAGGCAGTAACTTTTTACTCATTCAACCAATTGATCTTTTCTAACTATGAATGGATGGGTCAGAAGATGGATTTTATCCAATTCAGACGTGACTGTGGCTAAAAGAAGACCACAAGGAGGCAGTACTGTTAGGATTTGGGATGGAATTGTACACAAAAGCATTATTGGACCTTTTAAAGTCGATGAGTCAGTTTGTGATTTTACGAAGAACTCTTTTGAACTGTACAATTTCCAGTCCCGCAGTTTCAAAGTGAAGTCTGTGTTTATGCCCGACAATGTTCCTTCTCATGTATCTAAGCTTACCTGTGAATTATTTTAGCATAAAAATTAATCAAAGTGGTTCAAAGTCAAGGCAGTAGCAGCGACAAATGTTTGATGGGTGGGGATGGCAAAAAAAAAGTAGAATTTAGCCTTAAGTTATCAAAGGCCATCAAAATGCTTATCGGCAAGAACATTTAAAATTTCCACTACCTGTAGATTAGAAATCATCTTTGAAATAATAGACAACCGTTTGTGTTACAAATGAAAGAACTTTTTATCCTTTTTTGAATGTCTACAGGGAAAATAGAGATTCATTAATGAAAGAAAATATTTTTTTACTTAATTCTTTTTTATTTGGGCTTGAAAGAATTAAAACAACCACAAGAACATTTTAAGCTATTGTCTCGTCTGTATTGCAATACTGTGTGTTTTGGAGAATATCGTGTCTTGAAAAGTTCCCAAATAGAAAACTTCGAGGTGATTTGCTTTCAGAAAACGAGTTCGCAGCTTCAATTACGTCCACCTAATCAGTCGCCTCTTTGTTTACATGCATTACACTCAAATGGCCAAATCGCTTTTCACCCAGAGTTAATCCTAAAGATGTTTTGACTCTTTTAAGCGCTGAAAAAAATTCATCCACTTTCAGCGTTTGTAGCCGGCGCTAAGAGAATGGGTTTAATGAGATTTAAGACTTCACTAATCTTATTTCTTTGTGCTGCCCTTGGGGATCTCACCTTTTCAAATATTGTTGGAAGATTTGCATTTGTTCTATCTACACTCTGTCTGAAGTTATTAAGCAAATCATATAAACTTCAATAATTCAAATTTAGTTTGAAAACAATTGTCAAATTTTAAACAATCAATTTAGATGTCAAAACAAAGCCCGAGTTAAAATTTTAGGTAGAATCAATATGTTTTATTGAAATTTTTTTTAATGTGCTCTAAAAAAACTGGCGTCTGAATTTATTAAGCGAAACCAAATAATCACATTTTACGTCAATAAAAAGGTAATAATGTCATTAAAAATTGATCAACACATATAAGAGAACAAATAAACACATATGATAAATCTTTGAATCCTTTACATTCTAATATAGTGACCCTTCCTTTCAATAACAGCTAGGAATTTATTATCCATTGATTTCGTTAATTTATTTTTATACCAGCAGGTTCAAACAAAAAGGTCAATTCATTGCATGAGTAAAATGTTCCTAACTGAAAATCAAAATCATAGACATCTAAGCTGAGCTGCATTGGAGAAAGAAAATCTGTGATGCATATTGAATAAGTAGAGACATGCTAATGGAGATAGAAGCATAACTTGCCATTCAGGAGACATCAATCAATTATACAAATTTGGCATCACAAATGATATCTTTTGAAGCTTTAGAGAATTTTGAAAAAGAAAAAGATGTCAGTACATAGTGTTGAAGGTCTGTTTAAGAATTTTAATCTTGCAGGGTCGTAGCAGCCGAGGCAGGGGCCGTAGCAGCCGAGGCAAGAGCCTTAGCAGCCGAGGCAGGGGCTGTAGCAGCTGAGGCAGGGGCCTTAGTAGCTGAGGTAGGGGCCTTAGCAGCCGAGGCAGGGGCCTTAGTAGCCGGGACAGGGGCCTTAGTAGCCGAGGCAGGGGTTGTAGCAGCCGAGGCAGGGGCCTTAGTAGCTGAGGCAGGGGCTGTAGCAGCCGAGGCAGGGGGTGTAGCTGCCGAGGTAGGGGCCTTAGCGGCCGAGGCAGGGGCCTAGGTAGCCGAGGCAGGGGTTGTAGCAGCCGAGGCAGGGGCCTTAGTAGCCGAGGCAGGGGCTGTAGTAGCCGAGGCAGGGGGTGTAGCAGCCGAGGTAGAGGCCTTAGTAGCCGAGGCAGGGGTTGTAGCAGGCGAGGCAGGGGCCTTAGTAGCCGAGGCAGGGGCTGTAGCAGCCGAGGCAGGGGCCTTAGTAGCCGAGGTAGGGGCCTTAGTAGCCGAGGCAGGGGCTGTAGCAGCCGAGGCAGGGGCCTTAGTAGCCGATACAGGGGCCTTAGTAGCCGATGCAGGGGCTGTAGCAGCCGATGCATGGGCCTTAGCTCCCCACCCAATTTTTAACCAATTGTATTATTTTTTTAGAGTTTTTTTTTTTTTTTTAAATGTTACATTAACAAAGGAATGGCACATCATTTAATTTGTTTTGGGGAAAACGTTTCTAAGAAGATAGAACTCGACATCAATGATGCGGAACCTCTAAGAAAACGGAAGCATCGAAAACGTCTGACTGATTTCTTTGGCCATCTGCAAGTAAATGAGCAGAACTTTCCCTCCGCCAATCTGGCTTTGTAGTACATAGAACTATATCAAAATTTTCTTTTCAAGACGAAGAAGATCCAAATAACGTAATACATAAAAGATTAATTGAAAACAGTTCTCTTGTTTTAATGTATAAGGGGAAGAATACTGACATGTTCCTTTTGAATAACCCGCTCAAACTCTTACCTAATTTATCGAAGTTACAGCCTGTCTGAAGTTATTATGCTAATCAAATAAATCTCAATAAGTCGAAAAGTTCTGAACCAATATTTGTCAAATTTAAACTCATTCATTTCCACCCTTAGTAAAAAATTTAACTAAATTTTCTGCTTCTTTTATTAAGATATTTGGAGTTTACGATAACGAACTGACTGAAGTTATTATGCAGATTAAACTAATATTAGCATATGACCTCTGAAATCTAATAAAAACTATTTTTTGTTAATAATATATGTCGAAAGATGAGTAAAAGGAAGGATCTATCAATTGATGGAAAAAAGAAGATAACAAAGTTATTGAGTGGGGGGATGTCCACATTGAAAATATCAAAGGATCTTTGCAGTGATCATTGAATGATAAAAAAGGCTGTTGAAAATATAAGTTGAGAATTTGAAGCAAAGGAAAAGCCTTTAAGAATTTGCTTCTTCGAGATGAACGTAAAGTAAAGAGAATTATTGTGTTCAGATCTTTGAAAAGGCTGGATTTGAGGGAGTCAAGAAGGACAAAAGGTCTAAAATACTTTGTGAATTGCGATCTCTAAAAAAATCTCCTTTCTCACACTAAAGAAAATATTTTAAAGCGTAGAAATTGGTCCAAGAAATACATGAAAATCGATTTTTCTAAATTCATTTTCACGGAAGAATCTCCAGTGTTATTTGATGGATCTGATGGATGGCACAAAAGATGGATTTTATCCAATTCAGGCGTGCCTGTGGCTAAAAGAAGACAACAAGGAGACGGTACTGTTATGATATGGGCTGGAATTGCCGACAAAAGCATTATTGGGCCTTTCAAAGTTGATGAATCAGTGTTAGCTATTGCGATTTTATGAACAAGAACATTTTTGCACGGTACAAGTCTCAGTCTAGTAGTTTCAAAGTGAAGTGTGTATTTATGCACGACAATGTTCCTTCTCGTGTATCTAAGCTTAACTGTGAATTCTTTGAGCGTAAAAGATTTACAGGAGAGAAGATAATTGAATGGCCACCATCAAGTCCTGATCTGAATTCGATCGAAAATCTATGGTCAATTGTAAAAATGGAATTATATGAAAGTGGCAAACAATATAAATCAAAGCAGATTTTCTGGGATGGAATTAAAACTACCATGTCGGAAATTGAACCAGCTGAAATAAAAAACAAAAAAATAACGAAATCAATGGATAATTGATTACTGGTTGTTATTGAGAAGAATGGTCACTATATTAAAATGTGAAGGATTCAAAGACTTATATGTGTTTGTTATTTTTTCTATTATAGGTGTTGATCAATTTTTGATGATTTTATTACTTTTTATTGAAATTTGGTTTTGATTAATAACCTCAGACACCATTTTTTTTTTAGAATACATCAAATAACGCCAATAAAACATATTGATACTACCTGATTTTTTAGAGTTCTCTAGGAATAAAAATTATTACGTATGGGATATGAAGTGTTTGATATTCTTTAATAATAATTTTGCTCTGTCTTTTGACATGGACATCTCCCTGGATCTATATCCTCCCGGAAATTACATATGGATTACCATATTGTAACATTACAATCTATCTATCTATCTATCTATCTATATATATATATATATATATATATATATATATATATTTCTGAAGAAATGGATGGATTTTTATTCATTAATCCAGCAGATTTTTATCACATTAAACGTTATTTTAGTGGCTACTCGTATTTGAGTAGACGATGCGTTTATTTATTAAACTATATCTATTTATTTTCGTCTAACTGCCTGGATGTTGGAAAAATCATATTAGAGAAAAATATGCGCTCTTCGGCAGGATTCGAACCTGAATTCCTCTAAGATCTGACGCGCTTCAAAAACGAGTATCCACGAAATATAATAAAAAATCAGCCGGATTAATAAATAAAAAAGCCATTAGAAATTCCTTTGTTTACGTTAGCATCTGTAAGTGAGCAGGTAATTGAAGGGTCAGAGATAAATCTGTGTTTAGAAGGACCATTCAGCTGTATTTGGTCATCGACGAATTCTGTAGCAAGAGGTCAAAGTACTATGTTACCCGATATCTCTGACCTTTTCTGGATGAATTCTTTATACGGAAGCTTTAAGAATTCCCCTAGCAGTCCAATCGTGGCAAACTATACCCATATACAACATATTTCAAAAAGCTTGCGGCTACATTACGTGAAAAAACACCGGTTCCGTGCGTCACCGAAGTAGTAAGCAACGTAGAACCTACTCAGTACCTTGATAGGCAACCGCTTGGAAATATCAGGTGCCGTAAGCGTTGATGTACAGATAGTGTAATCGATAATGACCCGTACTTTTAAGTTCGTTATATTCGTTTACGCGCAATTAACCATGGAAAAGGTACGGATCTACCCTTTCTCCACCAGCTATAGGTTAAATAGTAAGACTTATATCACTTAAACTATTATTAACTAAAAAAGAATTGTGTACAAAATATTTACATTCCAACCTTAAATAACCCCTAGAGGTTAACATACCGCTAAACAAACAAACCCACAAAGAGTTTTTCAATTTTATTTCTGTTGTTTTTAAAGAAACATTTCATCTGTTTAGCTTTCTACATATGATCTAAAATGAAATATTTTTATATTCTAAAATTTATTTTCTAGAATCTTCATCTTTTTTATTTTGATCAAATCCAATTGCTACTGAGGTCTGAGATTAAAGCAAGATAATTATTCTACCAAAATATATTCTGTTAATATCCTCACCTTTATTGGGGGGAAGTGCCGGGTGTGTTATGCATAGCCGAGTTCGGACCCCATTGTGGTTGGTTACATTCACTTACGCGTAAATACCATTGGGAAAGGTATGAATCCATCTCTTCTCCCCCAACTATGGGCTAAATAGTAGGATTTCTCTCTGAAAAAAATCGTTGTCATTCTTGAAAATATTGTTAATACAATATTCACTCTTAAAATATACAGCCTGAAAATATGTTTCGGCTTTAAATAAACCACAAAGGGCTAATAACCCGCAAAAAACAAATCATTTGAATTGGACTCACAATCCTCCCCAGACTTTGAACAGGAGTAGAAGTTTATCATTTGTTCCCTGTTTAGGATTGGGTTTCCAGTTCCTTTTAAAGTATTTTAATTCACTTTCACTCCCAGAAGCCGCTTGCGTCTTAGTCGTATGAGTGAAATGATTAAAAAAAAAAATTAATCAATGACCTTTATTGTTTTGACTGAATTTGGCTGGTATATTCACCGACCTTCCTTGGTTATTTTCTGTAGTTCTGAGAAGTTATAATTTCAATATTTCAATAAATATCTAGACAAGTATTTTCATCGTTTCGCAAATACTTTAATCTGAACAAATAAACCCACTTAATACAATCTGAATATGCCGTGCATTTGTGACATTCATTGTAATGACAATTTCAGCTGATAGATCATTATGGAAAAACAGGATCCCAGGGCGGTAAAAATTGGAATTTGAATTTTTCCGTTTTCTGACCGATAGGAATTATTTTCGGATAGCGTCCAGGTTATTGGCGTGGAAAGTGGTATTGTCTAGTTGAGAAAGGTATGAGATTACACTTTCTTCTCCAGTTGTGGGTTTAAAAGCAGACAGACAGGGATATCTAGCCTTGTTGGAGACCATTCTCGGATAAGGACAATTCTGAATTCGAAACCACGAAAAAATCTTTCCCAAAGGTAATTTACAGATACTAAGGAAACCGTCAAGAAGCATGATCGCCTACGTTTGAAAAGAACGTGGCATTAAAAACAAAACAAAGACAAACAAAAAATAATAATAATAAAAATAAAAACGATAAGAACCTTTGTAGCAAACGCTAAATTTTTTGTCTGAACGCAAAGGTCAACGAGTTAAAATTATACTGGATGAAAACAGCTTTGAAAACTCGATATTTTCTATCCAATCAAAATGCGCATAAGATAATGCATTATTTTTCATTCAATTTAGTGTTCTAATTAACAAATTATTTTCAGTAAAATTTGGCCTTTGTTTTGAACCGTCAATTTCTTATAAATAGCCGCAACCAGTTTCAGTAATCGCTTGGTTTTCTTTCGAAGACGTGCAATATGCATTTATAAACGTCATTTTACTCAACTTTTTCTCCGTATTTTTCGGCTTTCAATCAATTTCTACTACTGAACGATTTTGACAAGCCAATCACGCCATGTTAATTTCTGCTACTGCCATCTTTTTCTCACACAGATGCACAACTAATTTCGATATATTGACTGCTACAGACTATACATTGGCTACATAATCACTTGTAATTCATTAGGAATAAATTTTTCATACTTTGTTAAGTGTTGTATAAGAAAGGAATTATAAGAATGAATTTTAAGCCAACTTATGTAATTTATTCAAATAAATATGTCTTTTTTTTTTACAGATTTTATCTTTGAAATTTTGTACAAAGAAATATATTTCTATATTAACTGATTCGTCCTAAAATTAACATATATTCCAAATAAAACAACACTTATATAACAATTCATTTTTATTACAAATTTAACACCATACTTCATATCAGAATTTCATAACATTTAAAAATAGATTCATAGTTATGACTTTAACATAAGTACCACCATGATTTGCTAAATAATTAGCATCCATGATGAAAAAATGACCCAAACTTAATAAAATCATATGAAAGAGGAAAGACCAAAATTTTTTTTGATTATTTAAATACATTTTTTATCTTTTTCAGAACGTCCGAAATTTTCGTTAAAAATCTCGTTACTTCGCGTGAAAATTCTTGCAAAAATCAAATAATTATCAGATTTTTATTAAACTTTTAAGATTTATTCGCAAATGAATTAAATTAATTTAGAAATGTTTTTAGAAAATCATGTTAATATATCTTTTCTTACAACTGTTAAATTATTTAATTTTAGGAAATTTTGAGAAATTAAATTTTGTAGAGCTTAATGCTTATATTAGTTAAAAGAAGAAGTCCTTGGAGAATTTAAATCTTCAATTTTTTTTGTAAAATAGGACTCCCAATTACCAACCATTATGCACTCACTCATAAAATTAAAAATGCAATAAAGCTAAGACATTATTTAATTATAAATTTGCTTTTAGGAATAAGATACACTATAGGCACTATTGTCTTAAGAAAAAAAATGATGAATAATGAATTCTGACAAGAATTGTTTTCATTCTTTAAAAATTTTAATTAGAATAATTTATAAAGTTTTAAATCTTTTAAAATTTTGTCTTTTGTCTGAGAAAAAGAGAAAGAGAGTAGAAAAAGCCGAAGATATCCTTTGGCAAATGAATAATTATTAATATTCACTGGTTCGGTACCTATGGCTTCGCTGACGACAGGATGATGAAATTTTAAATTTAAATTGTTGGTTCATTTATATAAAATATATTCAGTTTACAGGTTTGGTGATTGTTATTGTTATTAAGTAAAAACTATATTTACTAATCATAAATGGCAAAGCTTACTACAACTCATCGACGCCCAATATTTTAAAAAGTATTTTGAAATTTTTTGTGTGTGTATAAACGTGCTGGATTTTATTAATACGAACGTCAATACGCGACATTATCAGAAAATAAGAGAGATAACTATAGTAAATTTAAAGCCAAATTACCTAAAATTCAATAAAATATGCAATAAATATTTTCCTAAATTTTTAAGATTACTGGTTAGTTAAAAATAATATAAATAAGGCACTCACGTTATATTCTTCAAGTAAATTTTACAGATATGTGCAGCGTAGAAAATCATTAGATAAATCTACAATCAATCTTCAAGATGTCAACCTCTCAACACTTAAGATAAACGGCTACCGCCATGTAAAAAATACATTTCTACGATGTTTGAAATTTAAATTAATATTTATTTTAAATCAGATTTGATTAAACTTTAAATGAGTTAATATTCCTGAAATAAAGTTTCAGAAAAGTATATTTGATTTTTGAATGATTTTTTAGTAAACAGAATAATATTGTGATGAAAGATGTCTACAAATGGCAGTAAAATCATTTCAGAACGAAAACTCCTTCCAGTCAGTTTAAATTAGTTTTGAAATAGGGTAAATTATTATGTTCATTAGAAATATTAAATTGAATCTATTAGCTTGAAATTAAAACTGAAATAACAGCTTGAAGAAATATTTTTCATTTTTCAAAATTCATTTTAAACCTTCGGTATCGCGAATCTGTAGAGGTCCATAATTTAACATAATACGCTGATCATAAAAGAGAATCAAAATGTTTCAAAGTGAGTGACTGAAAGCTACACACAATCACGAGAGAGAGAGAGAGAGAGAGAGAGAGAGAGAGAGAGAGAGAGAGAGGAAGAAAGAGAGAGAGAGAGAGAGAGGGGAAGAAAGAAAGAGAAAAAGGGAGAAAGAGAGTAGAAAAAGCCGAAGATATCCTTTGGCAAATGAATAATTATTAATATTCACTGGTTCGGTACCTATGGCTTCGCTGACGACAGGATGATTAAATTTTAAATTTAAATTGTTGGTTCATTTATATAAAATATATTCAGTTTAAATATAGAAGGAGTTCTAAAACTGATTTTAAAGATCTGGACATTTTAACATACTTTTCTTCCTGTTACTCAGGGGTTTTTGCCAGGCAGAAAGAGCATAACCTCTCCGATGTCAATGTTAAGTTCATTCAAAATGCAAAACTAAAAATATTTCTATAAATTAAGAAAACTTTAAAAAAAAAATCATTCTATTCATTAGTGAATAATTTTCGAAAAGTTCAATAAAATCTTATAATTATTTGTTTTCTTTTATTGTTTAAAAAAATTACGCTTTTTTTCCCTATCTCCAAATTTATGATTTTCTTGTTCAGCCCAGGATAGGGTTTGTCCAGACTGATTGGGAGACGAATGTATTATTCCAATGGCTTATTCACTCAAATGTGTGTGCGTGTGTGCATGTGTTTGTGCTTATGTATGTGTGTCTACTTATGTATGTGTGTGTACTTGTGTATATATTAAATGTCAGAAGCAAGTCACTCACGCACAACACAGACATACGTATACGCATTACAGACGCACCATTAAAAGTCACACGCAGACAGTGTGGGACTGGCAGAAAATAAGTACTTTTATGATACATAAGTGGGAAATATTAGCGACATTGTCTTGCGACATTCATAATCCTACAGAAAGCCACATTCCTCTACTCGCCGTCAAAATCGATTTTCGTCTAAATGACAAAAAAAAAAAAAAAAAAAAAAAACTTATTATAACGAAGGTTCCAGGGATGCCTAGCATTTACAGGTGGATTTAAAAAGCGATTGTTAGAGAATTTAGTTCTCGCTTTGTGTCACAGATTTTAAGCTTACTAAATATTTTTCTTGGATGCCAGCCATAGAGTGTAGTTCAGGACGCTTGTCTCAGTGACAATACATTCAATACTTATTGGATAAAAAGTAGTTTCAATCGGCTTTTAATCAGCTTAACCTTAAAGGATGATATAAAATTGACCCCCTTTTTGCCATAGGCCAGGAAATGAAGGATCGTTTTGTAAGGTTTGCTTTAATGCACAATTGACTCTCTGTTATGCGATCATTAAATAAATTGTTTTTTTTTAGACCAAATATAAATTGATAAGTTAGTTGAATGACAAAATATAAGAAAAAAGCGGTAAAAAAAAAAGAAAGAATAGTGAAAATAGAACTCTAAATATCAGTTGTAATGTTCTATAGTAGCGTTTCTCAACCGGTGCGACCGCGCGCGTCTATGCGCCTTGAAAGGTAGCCAGGTCTATTTACCCGGCCATCCCACTAAGGCTAGATGTGACACAAGGTAGTTTTAACGTTGGGAGCGCTATACATATACTTATGCATATAGGCCAAGGACAAAAACTAGTTTTTATCCAGACCCCGCAACCACTGATACACTGGCATCGATATTATGATCTTTAGTGCAATGAGGAACGGGCTACTGCAAGATTGGAATCCTCGAGGATGAGTAACTTCTCCCATCTAAAATAAGGAGAATTATAGCTCCACTTACAGCACAGGGGATGTTAACCACGCCCCAGTAAACCCTCATTGACAATGGTACCACGGTGCGCCCAACCTAACAGAATTATATATATATATATATATATATATATATATATATATATATATACATATAAAATTTATTTTATAAAAAAGTTACTGACAGCAAATAGTGTAACGTTTTAAAAATAAATGCTTACTTTCCTATATCCATTTTTTCTTATTAAAATTTAATGTAAGCCTTAAAATTTTAGATATTCTACAAGTGTACCCTAATGTAAAAAAAGGTTGAGAAACACTGATCTATAGGAATATATTTCTTAACAATTACGACACGGTGAAGCATGTTTACAATAACAAATTCTTTCAAGGAGCATGCATATGGCACAGTAGCGTATATATCTATTTGTATGCGATCGAAGGCTATTTCGGAATAGGAGCTTCATTCGAGTTAAAAGGACACATTGGAGAACTAAATCTAAATTTGCGCAGTAAGTCAAGCGTTAAAATGAGATTTAGCTGTAAAGATCTTGACGGAATAATATAGTATCTGTCGGAGAACAAATGACTTTCTTCTGAGAAAGTTTCTAGATTTTATTGATGAAATAAATGATCTCAAACGCTGGTCGGGAATGCCAAGAGTGGACATTGGCCTCGTTCATTCGCATAGACTAAACTGAATATGGCTGCGTGGAAGAACCTTTCATTGAATCTTATGAAAATTTGACTCACTGGAAAATTAAAAAGCGTCAGTTAAATGAACATCACAAATAATGCTATTAGACGTTTAACGTTTAGCAATTTTGGATGGAAGGGATGACGTCATTGTTAATCTGAAATATCATCATCATCATCATCATCATCATCATCATCATCATCATGTTCTTAATACGTAAATCATTTTGGGCATCACTGACATCCTGATTGATTGACAGATTCGTTTTCTACGGCCTATTAACCATTTGAAGGCTATTTAAAGCCAGAAAATATTTTTAGAGTGTATGGATTTATTTTTGAATAATTGTTTAGAAGAATTTGATAAAAAACGCAAAAAATTTGAATGTGGATATAAAGTTGGGGTTCAATTCGATATTACAATCAATATCTAAACTGACCCATCACTTTCTGACCACGGTAGTCATTATACATATATATTCCAGAGAATATAAATAAATCTAAAAGACATGTCTGTGTTGCTAATCAGTATTTGATTGATTCGTTTTCTACGGCTTGTCAACCCTCTGCAGGTTACTTAAAGCCAGGAAATATTTTTAGATTGTAAGAATTTTTTTTTAAAGACAATAATGGTTTCCTGATACAATTTTTATTAATTAACCCATATCTGGGGGCGAGAAGTCGTAGATTCTTACCATCACCATGGGTATTTGTACGTAAGAGAATATAACGAACCCAACAGGAATTGGAATTCTGCTCTTCAATTAACTATTATCCATTACACCACCCATATATCCAAGATTACCTGGTATTCCCAAGCGGCCACCCATCTAGGTACTGACCAGGGTCAACGTTGCTTAATTTCGGCATTTCTTGTATTTTTTATCCGATATTATTTCTTATTACTATAAACGTTATTTTTAACGTATTAGAAATGCTATCCCCCTTTTTTCATATTTTATTAAACAGTGAAATGAATCGACGCTTGCTGTTATTAATTTCAGTGATTAAGAAAATAAAATAACAGAGATAAACACTGAAACACGTGTACTCACTAAAAATAAGGTTCATAGTAATATATATATATATATATATGTATGTGTGTGTGTGTGTGTGAAGAATATATAGAAAATAGGAAAGAACTCGTTAGGCAAATAATCCAAAGTTGTTTAATATTTTTGTTATCATTTAACAAAAAAATAGTGCTCGATACAAAAGTAGAGCATAAATATAATTATTTATTTAAAAATATGATTCCAACACGCTACATAAGAGTTCTCATGTTTCAAAACAAGAGCCGAAAACTTCAATATAATTATTTGAATTAAATTGAATTAAAGTACTAAGCTCTGTTCCATCTTCAAGCGAAAATTTTTTTTGGAATAACTTATATCTGAAATTTACGTGTTTTATAAGCGTATTATTATTGAAATCAAAATTTCTATGGTAACAACTAGAGCAATTGTTTAAAGAAAAGGGGGCGTAAGGTGTTAATTATTTGTATCAATGTCTCATTTACAATCAACAGATGTCAAGTCAAGGTACGGTTGGGGTGTCTAAAATTAAAAGCGGAAGATGACATAAAAATGAATGAATATAAAAATCAAACATCTCTCTCGAAGTACTTCTGGCACCTAAAATAATCAAATAAAGCACCTACAGTAAAATGGAAGTTAATAAGAAAAGCTAGAATATGTAGGTCATTAAATGACCCATGTCCTTTGTGCATACGTGAGATACTATATATTACTAAGTTTATAAAAAATAAAAAATTACTGAATCAGAGAAATGAAATAACTATTTTATGCCGTCATTGTCAAAAATTTTCCTTAAATAATATTTAAAAATAAAAATAGATTTAAAAAGTGCGACCAGGTAATATACATACTTATATTTAACGTGAAAAAATAATTTTATATACTGTAAGTAATTCTATTACATTTACTTTTTTTTTTTTAAATAGTCTATTAAAATAACAGTGAAAATATTTTAAAGTTGTATTTAAAATTGTAGTTAAAACGAATTCTAACCTAAACATCTTTTAAAATTGTAGTTAAATAAAACGTATTCTAACCTAAACTGCTCTCTCAAAGTACTACCGGCACTTAAACGAATCCAATAAAACACCTAAAGAAAAATGAAATTATGATGAAAAGCTAGAAGATGTAGGCCAGTGAATGACCCATCTCTTTTGTACATACATGTGAAACTATATATTACTAAGTTTATATAAAAAAATAAATAGAAAATAAAGTTTACTAAATCAGAGAAATGAATTAGCTATTTTTGCCGTAATTGTCATAAATTTTACTTAAATAATATTTAAATATAAAATTTTAAAAATAGTAATATACATACTTATACTTGATGTGGAAAAATAATTTTACTTACTGTAAGTAATTCTAATACATTTACTTCTATTAAAAAGAAATATAGTCTATTAAAACTAACAGTGAGAATATATTAAAGTTGTATTTAAAATTGTAGTTAAATAAAACGAATTCTAACCTAAACATCTTTTAAAATTGTAATTAAATAAAACGTATTCTAACCTATAGACCTCCCTCTAAGTACTACAAACACTTAAAAGAATCCAATAAAACACCTACAGTAAAATGAAATTAATATGAAAAGCTAGAAGATGTAAGCCATTGAATGACCCATGTCCTTTGTACTTACATGAGAAACAATATATTATTAGGTTTATATAAAAAATAAAAGTTTACTAAATCACTGAAATTAATTAGCTATTTTTGCCGTCATTGTCATAAATTTTACTTAAATAATATTTAAATATAATTTAAAAAAAACTTTGTTACCTAATAATATACATACTTATACTTGGTGTGAAAATAATTCTACATACTGGAAGTGATTCTAATACATTTACTTATTCTTAAAAGAAATATAGTATATTAAAAATTAAAAGTGAATATATTTTTTAAATCGTAGTGAAATAAAACGTATTCTAACCTGAACACCCCGCAAAAAAAATCTTTAAATATAAAAATAGAAAAAAATGCCGTAAGAATTTTAGCCGTTAACAATAAAATTAAAAAAAAATCCAGACGACATGCATTTAACGGATGTCAAATTTCATTGAAAAATACATCCCTACCCCTACCAAAACGTAACTAATAACTGATACATCAAAATACATCTATAATGAACGCGCAACCGCCCCTTGTCTGGTTGAATTGGATTTCTCTGTATCCTTGGAAACGTGAATTATGATTTTTGCTGTGTCTTTAAAACCCAGTAATTTTAAAAGTTACTCCAAAATTCGTTTAAGGATGAAATGGAACTAATATCTTTAATTTAATTATGAAATTAAATTCGGAGATTTCAGCTTCTATTTTTGAAACATAGTTAGAACAGTGTAGCGAAAAAAACATATTTTAAATCAATTAATTTATAATATTAATGCTCTGTAAATTTACATTGAGCACTATTTTGTAAAAATAAAAATATCTATAAGAACACAGGATTATATATCTTACTGTTCTTTCTTTCTTTATATATATATATATATATATATATATATATATATATATATTGTTATGGGATCCTCCCCTTTTTCATATAAGTGGACTCGACCAGAGTGTTACTTGGACTGCTGCCGTTAAATACCCACAGTCAGTCAGAATATAGAGAGTGAGCAGAGATTGTGATTGAGTTGAAGGTAGAGTAATAGTGTGAGGTAACCGCTTGTAGAAGTCACAGTTACAAGCAGGTAGACTCTAAGGAAGTCCTACTTCGAGACTGTATATATATATATATATATATATATATATATATATATATATATATATATATATATTATTGCTACTAACGGCGTTCCTGGATTTACTAACAGTATTACCTATTGTATTATTGTGTAAATACATTTAATTTCTTATATTTAATTCTTGAGTTTGTCATTCATTGGAGACCGAATTTAATCTCGGAATCCACAACAAATTGGCGACGAAGATTCGAACCCACGCGGAAAAGAAAAAATCAACAAAAAAAATCTTCCCTCGTCGTCCAACAAGCAAATTGGCACACACACGAGGAAAAAAAAAAAAAATTCGCGCCGAGCGATTCGAACTCACACAAGAAGAAATAGAAAAATCCGTCCCTAGTCCACAACAAATTAGCGACAAAGAGTTACAAGGAGGAAAAATACGTAAAATTGAGTTATCATGGAAGATTTTAAAAATATTTTGGTAGAACTGATAAAATACCAAAATGATCAACAATTACAACTACAAGAACGAATTGAAGAAAATTGGCAAAAGCAATTATTACAAACGCAAAAGGAAAATCAAGAAAGACAAATAGAGCTCCAGGAACTAATATTTAAAGTAGCGGGCATCAAGCAATTAGATATTGAAAAAGAAGCAACATTTTCGCAAGACGCAGTGTGGAATACCATAGAGATTTTCAAATATTCTCTAGATGAGGACAAAAATTTTGGAGATTACTTCAGAAGACATCTTTAACATAGACTGTCAAAATTGGACAGAAGCAAAAAAGCTACGTCTATTGCTTAGAAAATTAGGAACTGAAGAATATACAATGTTCGTGGATTATATCTTGCCAAAAAAGATGAACAAATTAACATTTGGCGAAGCAGTGACATGCCTTAAAGAACTCTTCAGTCCGAAAGCATCACTCTTCCACAGGAGGTGGAAATGCCTCAAACTGGTAAAGGGCGATAATGAGGATTATTCCACGTGTGTCGCAATCGTAAATAAACATTGTAACGACTTCAAACTAGCGGAATTAACCCCGGACAATTTCAAATGTCTCATCTTTGTTCAAGGGTTAGTTTCAACAAAAGATAGCGAAATGCGCAGAAGAATGCTTGCAAAATTACAAAATGAACCGGGTCTAACAATTATCAGCAATTATCAGCAATTATCGGAAGATTGCCAGAAATGTTTAAGTATAAAGAAAGACGCAAAAGACATTGAGGATCAGCTGTTTCTTATATACGTAAGTTAAACAAAAGTCTACGTTCTTTACCCTCCCCGGAAAGAAAACTAAAATTTTACGACCATGAAAAAAGATTCTCACCCTCCCCGGAAAGAAAATTTTATAATAAGAGGAAAAGTGCAACATACAGGACAAATTATGACGGATATCGCAACAAATATAAGTCCCCCCATCAGCATGTTATCGATGTGGAGGACTACATTGGAACAAGGATTGCCGCTTTAGATATAAAAACTGTCTTGAATGTGGAAAAAAGGGCCACAAGGCATCCCAATGTAGAAATAGAAAAGATACTAATAGAATAAGAGCTACAAGGATGAATAACGATGACAACACCAACGGAAGGAAATATGTGGAACTGGAAATTTTAAATAAAAAGATTAAATTACAACTGGATTCGGGCTCCGACCTCACGATAATCAACTTACAGACATGGAGAAAACTCAACAGACCTACCATGTTACACACACAAAAAATTGCCAAGTCGGTTACAGGCAATAGAATAAAATTTGAGGGAGAAATAATCGTGAATGCTAAATTTCACGGCAAAACAAAAAAAACTTATGATATACGTCATGAAAGATACTGAAAATCTAGTAGGTATCGACTGGATGCAGAAGTTCAACGCTTGGGACCTACCTATCAACTCTTTTTGCAAAAAGTTAGAGGTTGAACCATCAGATACTATAAAATTGAAGGAAGAATTATATAATCAATTTCCTGAGGTATTTTCAAGCTGGTTGAGACGATGCAACAAATTTATGGCCAAAATAGAATTAAAAGAAAACGTCCAACCAATTTTTAAAAAGAAGCGAAATTTACAGTTCGCTACTATAGAAAAAATAGACAAAGAATTGGAGAGACTTGAACAAACTGAGATTCTTTCAAAAATAGAGTTTAGTGAGTGGGCAGCGCCGGTGGTTTATGCAAAAAAGAAGTCAGGAGAAATCCGCGTATGCGCAGATTTTTCGACGAGACTCAACAAGGCGATAAAAGATCACCATTACCCACTACCGAGCCCAGAATAAATATTTACAAAGCTCAACGGCCGTAAGATATTTTCAAAAATAGATCTAAGGGTGGCTTATCTACAAATCCCAGTACAAGAAGAGAGTACGAAAATCCTTTGCATTAATACGCACAAAGGGTTGTACAAATTCAACAGAATACCATTCGGAGTAAAAGTTGCACCAGCAATTTTTCAGCAAACGATGGACACAATGCTAACGGGCCAGAATTTCGCAACCGCTTATCTGGATGATATTCTAATTAAGAGCGACAATTTTGAAGAGCACATATCACACATAAAAGAAGTTTTTAGAAGAGTCGGTAATTGCCGCATTACAAGCTGAAGATGAAATCAGTAAGGTACTATGCAATACAATAAAGGAACGACCTGTAACGCTGCTAGAGATAAGACGAGAAGCATGATATGGGTGCGAAAGTTGGGCCCACAGAAGTAAAACACGGAACACGGATTAGATGTAAGAAAGATATATTAACAATAGGTTGCAGAGATAGTGTAAGCAGAGCTTACTATAAGTTAGTGTCCAACACTGGTAGTCGTACGAGACTGTCACTGTGACTCTCTATCACTCTCTGTAGAGTGCTATGTCGCCTACTTAATATAGGCCTGGAAGAGTCTATTGTGTAGGTAGTTTCCGGTCTCACAATACCCCACTTCCAAAGAGTTTTCTTTTTTGAAAAGGAGAGAAAAAATAAAACTTAATACTTTTTCCTCTTGGGATTTATTGTTTCTCAGCTGGAAGTAGAGATCTTGATGCGTGAGCCACAGCTTTTCGCGAATCATCTGTCAGTTTATGTAATATGCAAGCCGTACGAGCTTGCATCACTTGTGACTATGACCTAAGTATTTAATCTCTGGTAAGAAAAAGTCACACTTTTCCTACTTAACCTTAAATCCGTATTCTTGTATCTTTTCGAATACGTTTATTATATGGTTCCGGTGCTCTGCCGTAGTTTTGCTAGTAACTAGTATATCATCCAAATAGGCTGTTGCGTAGTCAAGATCGCCAGCATGGCGTCCATGACCTGCTGGAAAATTGCAGGCGCAACCTTTACTCCAAAAGCCAGCCTGTTGTATTTGTACAACCCTCTATGGGTGTTTATGCAGAGCAATTTGGAACTTTGTTCTTCCACCTCTATCTGAAGGTATGCGTCCGAGAGGTCGATTTTAGAAAAAAATTTTCCACCATTGAGTTTATTGAAAATTTCTTCAGGGCTTTGGAGAGGATAGTGGTGATCTTGCAAGGCATCGTTTAACCCTGTGGAAAAATCTGCTCATACTTTTAATTGATTGGACTTCTTTTTTACGTAGATCGTAGGTGCTGCCCACTCGCTGAAATCTCTTTTTGACAGAATACCTGCTTGTTCGAGTTTCTCTAACTCTTTATTGATTTGCTCTAGAGCAGCGAAAGGGACATTCCGTTTCTTTTTGAATACCGGTTGTGTACCGTCCTTCTCCTTGAACTTAGCTTTCATTTTAGTACATTTCCCAAGGCCACCAGAAAAAAACTGGAGAAATTGTTGTTTGAGTTCCTTTTTTAGATTGCCCAAATTGTACTTTGTATCTTGCGACAAAATGTACTCATTGGACAATCCGAAAGATTGAATTTTTCTATCCAATCAGTTCCAAATAAGTTGTCTGAAGTTTTTAATACGTAGGCTTTGAGCTTTTTGGTAAATCCATTTAGTGTTACTGTAAGTATTACCTCGCCGAAAATGTTAATATTTTCGCCAGTTACGGATTTTGCTGTTTTATCCGTTTTTAATAAGGTCGGCTTGTTCAATTTTCGCCAAGTACGCCAGTTAATGGTTGAAAGATCAGAACCCGAGTCAAGCTGGAATTTAATGGACTTATTGACTGTTACATATTTTTTTAAATTCCCATCGAGAATATTGTCAGATTGAGCTTGCCTAATTTTATTTTTGGGTTTTCTCGTTCTGTTGGCGTACCAGCACAAAGTTAAAGTATGCCCACTTTTATTGCAATTTTTGCAATATTTTTTGTTCTTAACTGGACAGAATTTCATCCAATGCCATTTACCACAATGGTAACATGGTCCGGGCGGTTTCTTTAACTTATTTGAGTTTTGGTTACTTCATAATTTAGGACATGAGATTTGCCTTTTGTCTTTTTGAGGGGAATAGGAGGTAGACTTGCTTCGGATTTTATTAATCTGAGTCACACCTGATTCCTCGATAGTGTTTGAGTCACGCTTTACAGATATTACTCTTTGACAGTCCTCTGTCAGTTTTTGGAGAGTCAATCCTTGTTCGTTCTCAAGCTTAGTCAGTACCCGTCGTCTGACTTCGGCGTCTTCTGTAGATACTAGACCTTGTGCGAAAATTAAGCACTTAAAATAATCGGCAGTCAGTTCGGCTAGTTTAAAATCATTACAGAGCTTGTTCACCGATGCTGCAAACGTTAGAAAATCTTGCTGGTTGTCTTTGACTGTGTTCAGGCATTTCCAACGTTTGAGGAACAAGGTTGTGTTAGGCCCGAATAATTCCGATAGGAGCTTAATCGTCTCTGAAAGATCCAAGTCAGTCGTTTTCTTGGGTAGTATGAAGTCTACGAACCTACTATGTTCTGTAGTTCCCAGTTTTCTCAATAGAAGACGTACCTTTTTTTTACTGGACCATCGTTCACAGTCTACGTTGAAAATATCTTCTTAGCGCCTGTAAAAAGCCTGGAACGTTTTGTCTTCCTCTGGTACGTATTCAAAGGTTTCCATTGAATTGTAGCTTATACTCTGGGAGAATATTGTATCTTTTTCAGAGTTTGAGCCTTTTAATGCATTTACGAGTAATTCTTTAAGTTGTTTCTGTTGTAGTTCAGCATTCTGAAGCGTAATCTTTTGGAATTCCATTTGCTGTTTATGTAAATCCAAAAATAGTTGTTGTCTTTCTTCTGATTTTTGTTGCTGGTCCAAATTTAGTTTTAACATTTGGGCAACTACTTTTTGCAAATCTTCCATATTTAAAAATGACAGCGCTTTTTTGTTGCTTTGACACACGTGTACTAAGAGGAGGTACACAACAAAATCTTGATAGATTTTTGTTCCTTTTTTTTTTTCTTTTACAGAAAAAAAAATATTGACAGACAATAGTTAAACTAAACTAATTATGTGTGTTTAGCTTCTTTTTTTTTCGTGGTTCCGTTAATTTTAACGTAATTGAATAATTTTTCACCACACTTATGTATGAAAAAACTCACCTCAGTGAATTTGAGGGGAGAATAATTTTATGCCCGAGTTCAACTCAGTTACATAAAAAAATTTTCGATAGTTTTTTCCGAAAACTTGAGTATAATGGTAGTACTTGATCTTGTGTTGTCAGTTTTTTTTACGAACAACTGTTTTTTTTTCATATTGGACAGACTTTAATATTCCGTAGATGTCGAATCGCTAGTTTGTCAATGGCGTTTGGTATTGGAATATATGTAAACGCTGGTTGATTAGCTTTTTAAACCGCTAATACCAGCTTAATTTTACGTTCAACACTGCTGTGGGAACGCGTGAAGTTTGTGTATTTTTCGAGTACTGTCGCTATTGATATGGTGAGAACGAAATTCTCGAATCTTTTCTGTCGCCACTGTTGTGGGACTGGCAAGGTATTGTGGTTTTTCGACGTGAATGCGTTTCTAGAATTCTTCGTCGACACAGATGTGGGATTGGTAAGGTATTTAGGTTTCGCCGTGAGTGCGTTTCTAGAATCCTCGTCGCCACTGATGTGGGTGCCAAAGTTGGGTCCACAGAAGTAAAACACGGAACACGGATTAGATGTAAGAAAGATATATTAACAACAGGTTACAGAGATAGTGTAAGCAGAGCTTACTATAAGTTAGTGTCCAACACTGGTAGTCGTACTAGACTCTCACTGTCACTCTCTATCACTCTCTATCACTCTCTGTAGAGTGCTATGTCGCCTACTTAATATAGGCCTGGAAGAGTCTATTGTGTAGGTAGTTTCCGGTCTCACAATAAAGCAGAAAGAGACGAGTTTATTCAGAATACCAAGAAAAAAATAGAAGAGAAAATGAGGAATTTAGCAGACACTTTCTCAATCCGTGACAACATATTATTGTATAACGAGAGAGTAGTAATACCTAAGTCACTACGAAAAAGGATCTTAAAAGATTTTCACTTAGGACATCCCGGAAAAAACGGATGAAATCACTCATGAGAAGTCTTGTATACTGGCCGAACATGGACGATGATATCACGGAAATGGTGGAAAGTTGCAAAGGTTGTGCTGCTGCGGCGAGAGCACCACCATCTATGCAAAGGCCATGGTATAAAGTCGACAGACCGTGGTCCAGAATACACGTGGATTACGCCGGACCTATTGAAGGCTACTATTATTTAATAACAGTAGATAGTTTCAGTAAATGGCCAGAGGTTGCCAGATTTAAACACCGGACGACAGAAAACACCATAAACTGTTTACACGAACTATTCGCGAGATTTGGCGTCGCGGATTGTTTGGTAAGCGATAACGGCACACAGTTTACCTCCATTGACTTCAAAGAATTTTGTGAGACATATCAAGTAAAGCATATCAAGATAGCTCCGTACCACCCGAGGTCGAACGGACAAGCTGAAAGATTCGTTGACACACTAAAAAGAGCGTTAAAAAAGCCGAGGATGTACCGACGATAAAAGCGATACAACTGTTCCTCCAAGTGTACAGAATAACACCTAACGTGAACACGCCATCAGGTCTTTCACTAGCGGAATTGATGTTTTCTCGGAGAATAAGGTCTGTGTTTGACAAATTATTACCAAACAAGAACAAAAACCAGTATACACCGATTGTACCAAAGAGATCATTTAAACCTGGAGAACGGATTTATTTTAGGATGTTTAGAAACAATATGGCTTACTGGGAGCCGGGCACAATAATCAACAGATTAGGAAATCTAATGTACACAGTACAAAGCGAGAAGTTTTCACATAGAAGACATATAGATCAATTACAAAAAAGACGGA
>OZ010612.1:43494811-43574811 GCA_963932145.1 Acanthosepion lycidas
ACATTTTCTCTTAGTTCTGATCTTTATCTTGAATTGATGCTGACCAGAACCTGATAAGAATAGCGTTCGTATCGCAAGATTGCCTCCATTCGCAACGTACATATCACCATTCTTACTATGGCTAGCAAAGTAAGGAACACAATTCATTTCACCCCAGAGATCGGGGGCGACACATTACTGCACGGGTATGCGAGATTGATGGACACAAGATATTTGGGGTCAACACGAGCCGTCAACTCGAAGACGTAGTCACAGAACGGGCGCAACTGAGGACAATGGTAGAAGACGTGCGACCGAAGAATGTGCAGCAAGTCCGCTCAATACTCTCCGAGAAAAGTCGACTGATTCCGAGCCTACGACAGCGTTCAGCATTAAAAAACGGGACTAGTGATGGCAAAGCTGGGGAAGGTGTCCCTAACACTCCCTTACAGGAACGAGCTTCTGTCAATGCACGGCATAGGAAAGCCAACCTCGAGGTGTGTCGATGACTCGCCAGGTGTGGCAGTTCTAAATGACACGGATGTTGGAAATTTCTTTGCAGACTGATGCATGCGGCCACCTCACAAGATGGCTAGAAGCAAGCTATCGATCGCCTTCCTACGGTCCCTACAAAGAAGGAGTAAAGGATGAAAGATGTACCTACCATCTCAGTGTCACTGGAAAGTGGATACGTCATCGGCTGCACGCCCTGTATCTCAGCTGTCGATGAAGGGGATCGAACGCCAAAACATGAAGTAAGGGCGGCAGCAGGCAACCTTGACGAACCGGCCGCGATAACACAAAAACGTGCAGTCGCTTCCCGTTCACCTTCACTACAACACTGGGGGAGAGATACAGGAGGCTGATCCACTTGCAGAAGTCGAGTTTGAGTTCAGCGGCCTATGTTTGATTGAAATGGTCAGCGCGGCTTCACCGTCGTCGTCTATACCCTCTATGATAGTACGGAACAGATGCAGGTTGCTCTGAATTGTACGCCCCTTCAAAGAACAAGCCTGTTCGAGTCCCAACAGATTCTCGGCAACAGACTGTAAACGCCTCGTCAGTATCTTGGCAAAAATAAAAAAAAATCTGGTGTTTAGCAGAGTTATGGGCCTCTAGCCATCTAGATTCCGCCCATCATCCTTTCCCTTTTTCAACAGCGTGATCATACCCCTGGAAATCCAGTTGGGGACGGACCCCTGCCAGAACCAGTTTTTTAACACGACTGTTAAAATCGGCTAAAACGATGTGCGACAACCTCCAGTACAGTTCGTAGGGAAAACCATGAAATGTCAGAGACTTGCTACTGCTGACCATCTTCAATGCCAAATAGATATGGCCCTCTGTGATTTCACGTCGTAGCAAGCCGCTTCAATTGGCGAAAACCGAGGAAAGTCAGCCAAATAGCTGCGAATCTCTTCGACACAGAGACGAGGTACCTTTGAAAACCAGCTCTGGAAATGAAACCGAGACGCCTTGCTCATGTCGCTGGTCGACCTCAGAGTATGGCCTTCCGCGGCATCGACCTCCTGAATGTATCGATTGGAGCCTCGATGAATCTCTTCCTTGCGCAATTCCCCCCCCCCAAGTTCACGGCTTCGTTAGACATCTTGTTTAACCTATGCCTAATTACCTGACACAGGTAGCGCTCGCTAGCCGAGCGCTTCAGAGCCTGCCTAGCTACAACTATATCTAGAGAATCATCCAGCCTCGGCCTGGGACAGATTATGCTTGAGAGTCTTCACCTTCTTAGCCTTGTCTAGGGCGAGTCGTTGACTATATTCGGTGTTGAAATACCTAATGCTATGCTTAAGCTGCTCCCACAGCTTATTCCTAATAACCGTCTCCACTTTCTTCCCATGCTCATTTTCTGAAATGGGTTCACATATATCCTTCACATTCCTGAGTCGCTCAGTAAAGTTACCGATAATCTGTTCCGTTCCCTCCACCCACGGCATGCAAATATCGCGACAGGGATTGGCAAAGATCAAATTCTTTTCGCATAGTTTGTTGTTGCCCTGTCGTTTATAGATGAGAATTGCAATTCCAATGCAAAAACCATCACCTTTATTCTGTTACTTTGTACATTAGTGTACAATGCGCTCACCATTGCTTTCGGAATTGACATAGCTATTACGAAGAATGTGGTCTGTACTAGTTGATTTAAGATGTAGTAGAAAAAACGGATTTCTTCGAATGGGGCTTTTATTCTCCCTTGAGTCCAACTAATTCTTTTGTTGTTTTATACAGGACAACTTCGAACTAGTCTGACTAAATAGGGAACAAATTGGATAATCCAATATGATTATTTGTAGCAGTGGATAATGAAGAGGAATCCATCCTTAAATTGCGTGAAGGTTCCGTATACAAGAAGGTGGTGCCCACTGGAGACTGGCTTGATGATGAAAGACATCCGTATACCGCAAGCCAACATTTAACGGCCAACACCTCAACTTCGACTCCCACCGCACATACAGTGTAACGAAAGGGATCGTCTGCTGCTTATAGCATTGAGCAAAAGTCATAAGTGGAGACCCAGAGAGATATGATCAAGAAATGGCCAGTATAAGTAATACTCTACATCGTAACAACTGACCTGCGTACATGACAGCAGCCCCCACACACTGGGATAGAAGGGTACAAGATGATAACAATACTCAGAAAACAGCTTCGATCTACCTGGCCTATGTAAACGGCTTATCTTATACAAAAGATCTGTGATCTATAGAACAACCATCAGGTGTGCTTCAATACTACGCAGGCATCTCTTCCGAATGAGCCTTAACCAAAGGAGAACGTGATTAAGAACTGTGTGTACAGCATCCCATGCAGCAGTGGCAAGAAATATAAGAGAGAAAACATATTGCCTCATTAAGATAAGAATGCAGGAACACTGGAAGGCCGTAACAAGAGGAGAATAGAAAAAATCAGGCATAGTTGACCACGTATGGAAAGAAAAGGGAGATCACCACCTTCTGTGTGACCAATTTGAAATAATAGATACATAATATCACTGGAAAATATAAAAAGAACTTAAATATTTAGGTCATATGCTAGGCTACAAAAATATCCTAAGCCAACCAAGCATAGAAATGAATACAACAAGTAAATCAGTAATACAGAAAGCGAGAGAAAAGCAACAATAATAATTGTAATTTAGTATGATTTGAAAGCGTCTTAACATGGACCTACAACTATTCCTATAAAACACAGTATAGAATAGAAAATACGAAACATACTAACAATGAACCCCTTGACTAAAAGTTAATTGAAGCTCGAATTGCTACGAACTTTTTCTGCATGCTGTTAGTCCACATAAGATAAAAAAAACTATAAAGGCACTAAAAAACGAAAGAAAAATGTACATAATGTGGCATTTGTAACAACTTTCGACATAAACTAAGAATTCTAAAGAAAACATACTAAATATTAACAGCTTTTTAAAAAGTCATTCATTTTCATTCTTTTCGTTCGTCACAAGAAACGCCGTCTTAAGGAAAAATATACTATGATTCATAATTTAAGCATACACACATTTCTTTCTTTCATTTTTGCATTTGATGAATCATCAAAAAGCGAAACGTGTAACCAAATCTATTTTCAACAAACCTCTTCCATTTGTCAAATTTCTCTCTCTCTCTCTCTCTCACACACGCACACATCTATATATATATATATATATATATATATATATATATATATATAATTCTTGAACGACGAAACGTATCACAAGTAAACTTTTTCCACTTTGTCATACAATTTCTCCAATAATAAAATATATATATAAAAATATGTATCTTTATCTCATATATATATATATATATATATATATATATATATATATATATATATGTGTGTGTGTGTGTGTGTGTGTCTGTCTGTCTGTCTGTCTGTGTGTTTATGTGTGATTGCGGGAGTTTTAATCTACTCTGGTACAGGCGATGTCATAAAGTCATTACTTAGTTTAAAATTTCTTCAGGATTTGCGAGAAACGTCAATTAAATTGATGACATTGAGTCATCCATTTATTTTTAGATCCACTCAAACCTGAAGAAGATGAAAAAAATGTGTTTAACAGTTTGAATGCCGAGTGTATTTTTTCGATGCTCAACAGATGCGGGACGTTTTTCATCATTTCTTCGATTAATTGAAATATTTTCTTTCTCATTTCTTCTTCTTTCTCTAAAACTTTTCATCAGAACATTTCTCAATTTTCTTCCAAATTGTCTCCGCCATTAATTATTCGCTTTTCTATTTTCCAAGTCGTCAAATTAATCATGGTGTGTCATTTTCTTTTGACTCTTTCTCCTCTTTTTCTTCTTTCTTTTTTCACACTACTTCAACCTTGCAGTACAGTAGAGGACCTCATATGCGAACTTCAGAGTCGTTCGCATATGAAGAAAACTTCGAATATAATGCGGCGTGTGTAATATAACTATATCTTAATAAAACACAAGAACATAGCAATATATGAAAAATTAAGTGTCTTACAAAAGTAAATATTAATTTGCAATGTTTAATTCTCAATAAGTTTTATTTTTCAATTGTTTTTCTTATTTCTTACTTTTCGCTGTTCGAGTTCTTTTTTTTTAATGTAAGGCACTTCTGCAAATGACGTACACTTGTACATTCTGTAATATTGATCAAAGATTTTTCTCCATAATTTGATGACGTCATCAATATCTTTCTCTTCGGAGTTTTCTTCCTTATTTTTCATATATTCACCATTATTGATTCTTTCTCTATTTCTTGACAATCCAAATCATTTTGAAGCGATTCTACCGTTGAATTCTTTTATAATTCATTATCGCCTTCATTTATCCATTCTTTTAAGCCATCCAAAGTGAGAATATTCAGTGGATAATCTTCAAGCGTAAGTTTTAGCGTTTCATTCAGATTCTGCAATCCTTGTTTCTTAATTTGTAAAGTCTACGAATTAGGAATTTTGTCCAGTTTTTCAATAATTTCTAATTACCGACGTAACGTGAAAGAATTTCTTTCGTTATGTCAGATGAGCTTTTGTCATTGTCGAGTTTTTCAATAATCTCTCATTTCTAACGTGAAAGAATTTCTTTTCCTTTTCCTTTCAGTTGAAGTTTCTTCTGTGCGAGACATTATGGGCTGAGAAATTTCAAGTTACTAACAGTTATATGCAAAGGAAAGAAAAATATTAGAATGTAGCATATTCCGCGAACATCAAAATGGAGACAATGAGAAGTCCGGATACGAGGACTTCTACTGTATTTGAATATAATTTGAAAGACGTGTACATATTATATCAATTTTTAATTTAAGTTTTTTGTAAGGTTAACAGCCATTCATCACAATGGAGTTCAGGGTTATATACGCAGCCAGCACGGGAATGGCGTCGATGAGTGGATGACTTTGGCACCTAAAAATGGCTAGAGTAAATGGTTTCTTTGTTGTAATCAAAGACCTCGTGTCCACGACCAAGGTGAGCCTTCGAATTGTAGAATCGGCTGGAGTTTAACCTGGAGAGGGATGGGCTCTGTCAGGTCTATTTGATAATAATACGAGAAATCAGCCAGTTGCTCAGTTGGGACCACACCTGATTATGAGACTGATGAGGATGGTGAGGATGATAATGTGAAGTAATGTATATAATTTCTAAGATATGTATATAATACGTTGACTTTAAATAAAAGAATATTTTTGAATGATGTGTTTTTACCTGATAATCTTTTTCTTTATTCCAACTCATCACTGGGAAAGATAATATTGTTAAAAAATAAACTGTTTTTTTCAATCATTTCACCCCCAAGCAGTGCCATAAGGCCACTATGATACGAGAGGTTACTGAGTGTTATAGAATATGAGAAAAATTACTATTAGGGAGAGAGGGTAATAAAAGAATAAGAATTAAGAAGTCAGATGATTACGATTGACATTGCATTTAAATTTCTGAAGATCAAAATTGGATGGGAAGCAATAAGTCGGAAGAGAATTCCACCAGCGAGAAGTAAAATAGAAGAAACTGTTAGCATAGAACTTACGGTTACATCTAGCCATTTCAACTCTAAAAGAATGAGACCTTCCCGCCAATCTAGTACTGCACTTAAATTCATAAAGACTAGGTACCATGAGAGTATTTATATTAGGTTGGTGCAAAAATAATGACGTAATAATGTCGTTTTTGGCGTATTTTTAACGTCAAAAAACGACATTATTACGTCATTATTTTGGCACCAACCTAATAGAAAAGTCAAAGGGAAGCCACGTTAAGATGATGGGAAAGGGAATGTAGCCGAGATGTCAGGTCAGTGTCAATAACATTGCAGATTATTTTTTGGATTCTATCAATAATCATTAAATATATAGTAGGAGAATGGGCACCAAACCAGATGTGGCAGCAATATTCAAACAAGGACGAATGGCGGACTTGTAAATATGGATTTTGGATAGATTTTAGTGGGAAAAGATAGATTCTGGCAGGAAAAATTATCTATCATGACACAGTGAACCAACTTTCTTAGCTGCAGAATTAATAATTGGTTCAATATAGTATTTCCAATTCATGATAGCAGAAAATGTTGTAAGATAATATATGATGAAATCTTATTTGATAATGATTTCTTTTAATTGTTTATTTAGTCTAATCTAGGAAACTTCATTTAGTCTAATCTAGGAAACTTAACTCTCACGGGGCATATTGATGACGTGAGAGATAAAGAAAGACAGCAAGCCGCTTTACTGAAGGCCTTGTGTTAATATATCGTGGAACGGAGATGAGAGCCTTAGCAAAAGGAGAAAAACTACTAAGAGCTACAAGAGATAGGAAGTTGTGGAGAATCATAATTGCCTATATCCTGAAGGGACGTTGTAGTCAGTTTCTTCTTGCTTGGAATAAAGTTCTTTCACCAAATAGCGTTGCTTAAGCCGATTAATCCAAAACACGTTTCTTCTGTTCCCTCCCAAGATTCTGCTGCTTTGTCGTTTAGTTAAGCAATTTTTATAGATTGAGCGACACACAGGTGCAAAAAAGAGTCTCGCGAAAGTTTCCGACTCCGAGATCTAACTTTTCTTAAATAGACAACTCATAAAGCCGCCATTTTCTTCTTGGAATAGTTTACACGAGAGACATGTCCGAATGCGTTTTCGGTCAGGAGGTATGCTATTTTCTCTCGTGTTCCAGACAGCACTTAGAAGAAGTGTCAGATTAGAAATATTAGTAAAATCCGATTAGCGAAATTGTATCATAGTTTAAAAATCAAGTACCGAACGGTAATGCACTGATATTCTCTTGTAAATATTTTAAATTTATATAAAATTGCACTTAAAAATTACCTTCTCTTGAATTTAATTACTTTTAAATCAACCCTTTTAACTAACATAATTATTATATGTGAAAATGGCAATAAAACTATTAGAAATATAGTTTCTTTTAATACAAATATTTAAAAAATATACAAAATACATTATAAACAAATGAACATCGAAAGTCGTTTTTTTTTTAGTCATTTCACTCCAAGCAAGGAAATAAAGTCACTGACGCTAGGGGTTACTGAGCGTGTTTTTTTTAAAAAAAGAAGATACTTTTAATAAGAGAGAAGAATAAAAGAACAAGAATTCAGAAGACAGAAGATAATGATTGACATTACATTTAAATTTTTGAAGATCAATGTTGTCTGGAAAGCAAAAAACCTGAAGAGAGTTCCACAAGCGAGAAGTACGACAGAAGAACCTGTTATCATAGAACTTACGGTTATAATTAGATAAATTTTCCAGATAATTATAACAAATATTTGGCGTTTTTATTTAATTTGACATCACTGTGCCACTGCCAGACACCATTTCGAAACCGATTTTTGGATAACATGTGAGATTGAGATTGATTTATTTGTTTTTTTTTACGGTTTATCAACCCTTATTGGTTTATTTAAAATTCAAACTTTTTCGAATGTACGAATAATATCTTTTTTTTGTGAGTGAGTATAGCATTAACAATTTTTTTGCAAGTGATTGTTTTGTATTTGGACAGATTTTTGAAAGTGGTTTGGACCGAGGAATATTCTGCATGTCTTCGTTCTTTCTTTCTTTCTTTCTGAATTTCAATCATATTCCAGATAAAGAATCTTACAGAAAAGCATTTATAATTACTGCCAATATGAAACATTACAGATGATCCGTTATTTAAACAATGAACAGCTTTTATCTGTTTTATATAAATTTTCGTCTTGATTAGAAAATTATTGCATTGAACACAGCATTTCTTTTTATAATCTAACTAGTCATGCATTTTTGGAACATCTCTCCGAATAATAATACTAATAATACTAATAATACTAATAATACTAATAATGATGATGATGATGATGATGTGTTTCTGTTATTTACCCTTGCAGTAAAATTAATCCCATTAGTGTGTATTTCTGATTGTGATTTGCCACAAAGACCGTAACGTCATAAAAAAGGAATAATTGTTCCTCGCTTTCAAATTGCTTTCTTACTCTATTTTTTTTTTTAACGAAAAGGTGTAGTGGGAAGGCACTCAGCACACATTTTAAACACAATTCCAAATCCCCAATCTTTCATTTTTTTCTTGAAAAACCAATTTATATTTTTAAAAAGAAATTTTATTATTCTATTGCATTATTTCAGATTTTTAGCTTTACGAAAACAATTTTAGATTCAAAACCTGAAAAGGCCATGACCTCTGAGTGACTGATCACGACTTCTCTATTGCCATCACAGTTGGAGAGAATTTCCAAGCTCGTATCAATATTTCGAAGTGAGTTTCTACTACTATGTGCCATGCCCCTTCGGGACGTGGGAGATCATGGATCTCCACAACTTTCTATCTTTTGTAGCTCTTAGCAATTTATTTTTTTGCTATTTCTTGTTCTACCAACCATTTATCCAAGCTCATTAGGAAGAATACTTTCTTCTTTTTCTAACCTTTATTTTGATAGCTGTCGGTAGCTGCTTAAGTGTTACCCGAAAACACCATGACTACAAATATTGGATGCTGAATATGCGTGTTGCATTTATTTAAGTATGTATATTGTTATCTCTAATTATGTTACTGTCTCTAACTTCACATATCGCCGTCCATGAGTTTTTCGATTTCGATCGCGTAGTTCGTTAGGGAAAAAAAGAAAAAGAAAAAAAAAAAAAAACTATGAGAAAGTGTCAAAAGTTTTCGTGTGACGCGTTTCGTCCTTTAGGACTTCATCAGACAAAAGTGATGTTTACGCTGATGCAATTACACCTACGCACGAAGAAGAGGAGACACTGAGAATTTTAAATTTAAATTTATTTTTTTTTTAAACATATAATTTAGGTACTTAATCTAAACAATTTCGTTTTGTTTCATTTTTATTTCTGACATTAAATGACCCATAAGAAGTTGATATGCCGTTAAACAAACAAATGAATTGATCAAGACCTCTCCCATTTTTTAAGAATATATTCACTTCCTATAAGAGAAATAAAAAATTGTATACAATAATAAAATATATTTCCCTACGTGAGATTATATGATGTATTTTTAGTCTAACCTGCCAGTTTCCCCTCTCTTTCTCTTTCACTCTATCTCTTTTTGAAGTAGACATTGCTTTCTTTTCTTTTTTATCTTACGTTGAAATTACAATAGTGGAATGTTAGGATAGGTATGCAATGATTTAATTTCACTCAATGTCCAGAAATAAATAGGTAACTTGATTAGTTTAACACATAAATGTCGAATTTCTTCTGATATTTTGCACGTCGTTTTGTATTGCGGCTGACTGGTTGTTGAGGAAATGGTGATATCTGTGGCTGGCTTTCATGCTCTGTTGTGTCTCTTGGAATGGGTATATTTGGCTCGACCGAATCCATTCTGTGAGTGTCTCCTAGTAGTGTAGGTACCACCAAAATGCTTCCAAAAAAAAGAGTAAGCCATGATCAGAAAAAGACCACAAACTTGACAAAAAAAAGTTTCGTCGTCAAAATTTTTCATGCTATGAGGAAGGACAAAAGTATTTTTTGATTATTTTATTAATTTTTAATTCCTTTCTAGCACATTCGAAATTTTGGGTAATCCTATTTTTTTCTTGCGTCAGCGGATGGGCCAAAGATTAGTATGGGAAATTTAGCATTTTTTTACGTTAAAAACATACGCATAAATCATCTTTTCGCTTGTAGATCTGATGAAGCCTAAACGGCGAAATGTATAATATATATTTTGGAACAAATATACTTTCCAATTGTCAAAAATGCTAAACTTTGTCGGTATCATATATCCTAATACACACACACACACACACACACATATATATATATATATATATATATATATATATATTGAAGATAAAATAAATTTGCGAGATAAATCAAACTATTATATCTACATCGTATAAAAAGCATACATGGACAATCTTTCTCTACTGTATAATACGATATATATTTTTTATATATTGTTGAAACTTGACTAATGCATGGAATAATAATGCAACGCAAAATGTACTTGGAACAAAATGTATTGGAACAAGAAAGTGTACACAATATTCACATATAGTCTTTTGTATATTCCTAGGAAGACCGTTCCTGGAGAATGTGTTGACTGAGTCGCAGTCGGGCAGAGTCTCTGGTTGAATCTCTTGATTCCTGTATTTATCAATCCACCCACGAGGATCGAATGTGGTGCAAGGCCGTTTTAATGTGGGTATCCCCGAGCCCGTAGGCTCGGCCAAAAATATGGCCTTTCTGAACCCGCCTAGACGGGTTCAGGCCCTGTCAACCTCCCCCGGACGAAACCTTGCCCTTCGGCAAAGCCTCGTCCGGGTTCCCCTCTGCTAATGCAGAGAGTTCGACAGTCGCCGAGAGTCTGTCTCTCGGTCTCTGAATCTCTTGATTCCTTCCCTCTCTTCCCGGTACCAACCATATCTATATGGTCGGTACTCCACTATGCAAATTAGGTGGATCCTACCACAACATATATCAAGAATAGATTTAGATTATATATCCAAAACACACACACACAAATATTTTCTCTAATTCGTGCGCATGTGTAATAATATCAACATAAATAAACTTAGTTTGATGTCTAAAGAACGAAGCACGTCACTCACTTTGTCTATATATATATATATATATATATATATATATATATATATATATATATATATATATATATATATATATATATATATATATATATATATATATATGTTACTTGGCTGATTTATGTTATATTCATCACCCCGACTTCAGAGTTTCGTAGATGAAGCTTTTTGTAATCGTTTGCTCCACTTGTCAGGAAGTTTCAGCAATTGGTAACTAATTTTCTCATCGTGTTAAGTTAAAAATAATTTATGCGTTTTTTATTGGTATCAGGTTAATTTTTGTGGTAAATAGACACACAAACACACACACATATATAAAAATATATATATATAACCTAGAGAAAAAATTCCATAATAGATAATATTTTACGTTCTAATGAACGTTTAGCACATTGTCAACCGTTTTGCATTTAAATGCATAATGAAAGAAATTAGGGTAATGGATAACAACGCACAACTTTGTATAAATATTTATATTAATGAACAACATATAGTTTTGTATTACTTGCACTCCTGAAGATGATCTTAGAAAAAGATCGAAAGTACTTGGGAAATGAAAATAAAAGAAATTTAAACAGCTATAGCACATTTCTCTCATCCTTTAACATCAATACACGGAAGGTTATTTGTGAGTATGAACGGATTTGGTTAAAAGTTAGCAGACATGATGTCTGTAATTTATTCAATCAGATATGACTAAAAGATAATTTGCTGCCTAAATACACAAATTTTAATATATATGGTAACTCAGTCAGGCACTGGTTCATGAAAGTATTTTTAGAATTTTAATTATCGCTCTACCGGACACCCTTCAAAACATCATCAGTGTGTTGGCCTTATTAATCTTAATTGTGCTTTCAACAACTTAAATATTCCACCGAAATCACTACTAACAATTTTCCGGTATTGACAAAGCACTAAAAACAAGTACGACTCATTTGTATCGAACGCCTGTGGAATTCACACCATCGGTCTAATCGATAACACTATCGCAAATGCTGTCCCCGATCAACACATATTGAAGTAGTAAGTCGGTTTTTACACCATTTTATTGTATTGCATCGCTAAACTGTTCTGTCGCAGAAGTTTTCGGTTGAAGAAACCATAGGATTGTAATTTCCATGAACATGGTGCATCGTCTGTTTCGATCGGATTCTGCAGTAGGAAGAACTAACTTATTTTTTTCGCCTTCAGTTCAGTTCGATTTCATTGGGTTCGATTCCATGCCTGACAGAAAATCCGTAGAGAGGAGAAATAAATGTCGGCTGTCGAATTAGTTATTTCGTTTTGTATGCAAATATGATTCAGCGTGTAATCATTTAATCTATCTATCTATCTATCTATCTATCTATCTATCTATCTATCTATCTATCTATCTATCTATCTATCTATTCCTGTCTGTTCATATCTATCTATCTATCTATCTATCTATCTATCTATCTATCTATCTATCTATCTATCTATCTATCTATTCCTGTCTGTTCATATCTATCTATCTATCTATCTATCTATCTATCTATCGATCTATCTATCTATCTATCTATCTATTTTCTCATTCTGTTCATTATCTATCTATCTATCTATCTATCTATCTATCTATATTCTCATTCTGTTCATTACCTATCTATCTATCTATCTATATTCTCATTCTGTTCATTATCTATCTATCTATCTATCTATCTATCTATCTATCTATCTATCTATCTATCTAATGTTGTTCATTATCTATCTATCTATCTATCTATCTATCTAATGTTGTTCATTATCTATCTATCTATCTATCTATCTAATGTTGTTCGTTATCTATCTATCTATCTATCTATCTATCTATCTATCTATCTATCTATCTAATGTTGTTCATTATCTATCTATCTATCTATCTATCTATCTATCTATCTATCTATCTATCTCGGAAGAGTTTTGGCCAAAGGTTCACGTTGTGGATAAGGTGGGTGGTACCGTCCATCTTTGCTGAAATGAATTCTCAAATAAAGAGTTTTGAAATATTCCAGATGTTTCGAATCAACAATTCAGTAGTGTTCAATCTCATGTTAAAGACTTTCTCTTGCAGGGACTCAAGAAATCTTTTCTCATTTTGTGTTTTCAAATGTATGTTCCCTTTTCTTAAATTTATTCTGTCCTCCTTTTGACTTTCTTTGCATTTCTACATTGTTTCTTTTTTTCTTTGTATTTGTATATTTTCTTTCTTTCTTTCTTTCTTTCTTTCTTTCTTTCTTTCTTTCTTTCTTTCTTTACATCTCTACATTCTTTGTTGGCAATACTTTCCATTATTTTGTGTGTTTGTTTCAATCCTCAAGACCTTTTCCATTTTCTTCCTTCCCCCTTCAAATCACAACATAAAGGTAGTTGCCATAGAAACAATGAAATCGTTTCTTGTAGAAAGAGAAGGTAATTTTCCATTTTAGGCCTTCTTTTCTCAGCGACCCACGCAAAAACGTTTCTCGATAAATATTTTCCTTCGTGATTATCTAACGCTAAGATCGAACCTTTCACAGTTTAAACAGATTAAAGATAAATGATCGATCAGTCTGTGTATTCACTGTTACTTCTGCATTAACCTATCTAACAATTTTATAGAGCTTTATGTACTTTACACCGCTTATCATTCAATCGGACAGAAAACGCGTTATATTCAAGTAAAACGCGCTAAAAGTTTGGCAAACAAAATCAGCTTGTTCTTTTTTTTTTTGACTTTGGGAAGAAGATAAAAAGGAATCAAGCTTGTAAGGCATGAAAGCATGACCAATGAAAAGTGTAACGTGAAAAAGAAAATGTTAATTAATCATATAGGTCTTAGTTTGTATGACACTTTTTTTCGAACCTCGCGTAATGGCGCTACAGAATCACAAACAAAAAAACTGTACCAAATAACAGAAATCACATCAATTGAAGAATTGGAATAGCAGCAATACCTAAAATAAATAGCATATGTAACTCGAAGAGTGAATAATAACATAATTAAGATGTTCCACACGACTTAAAACAAAAGTTAGAAAGGAAACCCCTGTCAATACAGGAAAGAGTAATAACAGCTACTTTACTCGAGAAACTCATTTTCCTGAAAAAAATGTTTTGAAAGAACTATTTTATAAATTTCAAGCAACGATAGTACTGGCTGCTCGGTCAATAAGTTCCGAATGTTTCCTTATAAGGAAACGGTTAATATTCGTCTTTCGATTATTGATAGGGGTTTCTTTCCTAACGTTTTGTTTGAAGTTGTGCGGAACGTCAGTATATGTATTATGTCATTATTTTCTCTTCGAGTTATACGTGCTATCCATTTTCGGTATTGCTGCTACTGCAACTCCTCAAGTGATATAGTTCCTGTTATTTGTTACAGTTCTTTGAGATTATGTAGCGTAATTACGCGAGTTACGAAAAACTATGATCGAACCCACGACCAATATGATTACTTCTCTCGAGATTATTTGAACCACTGATCTGGGAAAGTTGTTGAATAAAGCAGACACTTGAGATATTTCTGAATGTTTCTAGCGTTATGTATGACATCTATATGAATGTCTTGATCTGACGTGATTATTTAAGAACATGATTCGAGATTATAAGTTAATATTTTAGTTGTTTTAGTGATTTGCCGTGTTGGATAAAACTACAACTAGTGCAGCCTATTCAGTATTCAGTTGTTAAATTTCTTATAATTGATAGACTATATGCAAAAAGAAAAGACAAAATTTAGAAAATAACGGTTGGGATTGTGCCTATAATTATAGGTACACCTGGAACAGAATCAAAACACTGGAATCAATCTTGGACGAATTGTCACCATCAACAATATGGAGAGCTGGAATCAGCGAGGATACTGCGAAAGGTATTTTGGAGATTTCTGGAAACTTGTTCTCACTCTGGAGACTAGTGTATAGATATAAATATATAAACGAGAACATAATGAAGAGTGGATAATTTCAGACGACATCCTGCCACTTTAGTGATGACCAACGGAAATCTGATCTAAAAATTAAAATTTATGAAATAATAATGAAAAAAAAAAGAAAAAGAAAAAGAAAAAAAAACTCTGCAAATACCCTACCAGAGTCACCAATCCTAATGTAGATCAAATTCTTACTCATCAATGGCTGGCAGGTTCTACCAAACCAGAAACGGAATGGTTCCGAATCAGAATCAGTGTTTACCAAATAGAATCTATAAATGTATTTTTCTGAAATTTAATAGAAACTCATGCTGCTGTATATATGGAGAACATCCAGTGACAATTGCCACGCAATATCTGTGTCTATGGTCGACTGGTACTAACAGAATACTTAGAGCGACATGATAGGTCAGCTCGGTGCTTACAATAGTCAATATAGTTAAATTCCCAGATCAATTCTGTGGACAAGAGAAAATGGCCGACGCGTTTCGTCTTCCGACTTTTTTCTAAAGCAAAAATGAAATCGAAATATTTTTGTAGTTATAGTTACATTACATAATCCCAGTCCCTCCCAAAAAAGAGACGCTTCTGCGTAAGCCTTTTTCTGGTTAATGTAAATTTCCTTTATACTAAGAGTTCTTTTCTATGGTGACAATATAGTTAAATTCCCAGATCAATTCTGTTGACATGACAAATTGGGATAAGATGACAAATGGAAAAAAAAAAAAAAGGAAATGGAAAGAAAAAAAACAAACTCTTAGTATAAAGGAAATTTACATTAACCAGAAAGAAGCTTACGCAGAAGCGTCTCGCTCTTTGTTGGGTGGGGGGATTTTGTAAGAACAAAAACATTTCGATTTCATTTTTGTCTAGAAAAAAATCGGAAACGAAACGCGTCGGCAAAAATCTATGATTTTTTTCCACTTGTCATCTTATAGCAGTAGTCAATATGCCGCACATTCAACCTCCCTAGCAAAGAATAATTGGTAGAAATATAAGCCACCACTATTTGTACAGTATGATGAGGTTATTATCTTGTGGAATTTAAGCGTTCAGACTGATAGGGAAATCCAGGCAAATCAACCGGACATAATTGTAAAAAATCATGTTGAAAAGAGATGTCTTCTGATGAATAGTGTATCAAACAAAGTTTTGAAAATGTTTGAGAAATTTTTTTTTTTTTTTTTTTTTTTTTTACAATTTCACCCCAAGCAAAGCGGTAATACCACTAGAACGCAGGTGGTTGGAATGGAGAGAAAGGGAAAGTGAAGGAGAAGAATGAGAATAGAGAGGAATGAGAGACGAAAGAAAAAATGAACGGGATTCAGGAAGACAGAAGATGGCGATTGACGTTGCATTTAATTTTTTGAAGATTATATTTATCAAGGAAGCAAAGGAAACAGAAGGGAGTGCAAGAAAAGAAACTGTTGGAGTAGAAATGGCAAATGTCTTTAGCTATTTCAACAGTAAAACGGTGGAACCTACTTACCAATCTTAAATTCATGTATTTGGTGTACCAGGGGAAAAGGCAGAGCAGTTCCCAAGAAAAGATTCGTAGAAAAGATAGGGGAAGCCATGTCATGTCGGCGAGAAAGTGACTGAAGTCATGATGCCTGGTCAGGATCGATCACATTACTAATCCTTCTTTGTCAAGAATCTACAGATATCTAGCAGGAGCACCAGACCAGATATGACAACTGTATTCAATGGACGAACGAATGGTAGATTCATAAATAGGAAAGAGGGATTCTGAAGAGAATTTTTTTTTCTAGCACGGCACATTGAACCAAGGATCAGTAGACTGTGGCATCTGAAAACAACAGAATTTCCTGTTGTTATTGGGACTTTTGAAACGATATCAAAATCGGAAAAACAAACATTTCTGGCATCCGTAAAATATCTGAATTACAAAGGTTCTTACGCGTGAATATTTTTCATATCTTATGTAGGTATCTCTCTATGTATTGACCACAGTTACACACTTTTTCGCTGATTGCATGGCACCTCATCTGTTTTCACTTTCAGATGCAAAAAACCTTGTTCCTCGAATCTCTGGCTGAAACTTTAAGGCAACTTTCATTACAGAAAGTAATAACGAAATATAATGAAAATGGAGAGAGCGCGGGATTATTTAAGAGACTTGATATTACTTGATTCCACTCAAGACAACCGGATACAACTGGTGTAAATACTACGTAACTCGTTCTAATATTCTTGTACATGTTCTTACTACTTTTTACAGTTTTAGCACGATAATAAAGAACTATTCCTCTTTAAATGGACAGTTCTGATAAATATGACTCGAATCGATTACTAGTTCCCAAACCGGCTGCCGTCACCATAACCTCTAGCTCTACCACCCATAATGAATCAGGTTTACGAAAACTGCCTTAATATAGGCTATTAATGAGGAGCTTAGATAGGCGGGTGATGTAATGGATAGCGGCTCGGAATAAGAAATCGAAGGGCCGGGTTCAAATTCCACTCGAATTTCATTACATTAACTTTCAAGTCCTGGGTGTGACGATGAACTACACCAGGCCTCTGATCGGAAGATTGAAGGTTTTAAGGAGCATGGAACCCCCTTTTAATTGCTATTGTTCTCCGGGGTTGTAAAACCTTTTATGATTCCGGCTATGGGGAAACACCCAAACAAAAATAAAATACTATGAAAGTTTAAAAATACACTTTTATAATAAAGATACTAGCCATAGATTTTTATATAAAATCGACTAACAATACACACCACTAAAGCAAAATGAACTTTAATACCTTTTATTTGTAGTTGAAGGCATTCAATTGCTTTCAGAATATATTAGGTTGGTGCAAAAATAATGACGTAACAATGTCGTTTTTTGCCGTATTTTTTGACGTCAAAAAACGACATTATTACGTCATTATTTTTGCACCAACCTAATATTTAGGTGAGGCCATAAAATTGTGTTCAAAATATTTCGATTTTCGCATTAAATAACCCATCATCGGTGACAAAATCAATCAACATTCACTTTTGTATAAATATTAGGTTGGTGCAAAAATAATGTCGTTTTTTGACGTTAAAATATACGTCAAAAAACGACATTATTTTTGCACCAACCTAATAACATTGAGAATCTGTCTCTATTTCTAAAATGGAATACTGTAACTATTTACACTATTTACTTCGTTCGACCTTTTGTCCTCGGCACGGTCCAGTGGATAACGGCGTTGGTTGAAGTAATCCACTTAACTTGACCCAAACAGCCGTGTGTTCAATACCTGACCGCAGTATAGGTGTGCAGAAGATTGGAGAGTTGAGTTACTAAAAGGAAATAACTGGTACTGAGATAACCAGAAAAATGGCACGGCACGTGGAACTAGAACAATCAACGCCGGTGGACTAAGTAAATGGTTTGAAATAAAATTCCAACATAGTAGGTTGGTGCAAAAATAATGTCGTTTTCTCACATAGTAACATATGTGAGAAAACGACCTTATTTTTGCACCAACAATATATCACCATATATCAACTGAAGAAGGCCGGAGTGAATATGGCAAATGAAATAACAATTTAAATAGTGTTTTGAATATACGCTCTTTTAGCGCTAGAGGGCGTCGTCAGTGATGTTCTAGAAAAGGATCATTGGGCAGTTTCGGGTCTTTCAAACATCATACTGACCTCACCAAATCGACCCCTTCAGAGCTGATCAGGCTCTGAAGCGCCCTCTAAAAAATGCTTGTTAACACTGACTTTTATAAATACCCCGTAGTCACACATTTGATTGGAGATTGACCAACAGCCAATCACAGCGAAGCAAATTCTTTATAAGCTGTTCACGGGTAATTTCATTTTTTTTTTTTTTTCTTCTTCTCTTTACTTCCCTCCTTGGTGGACACCCCCTCATCGGATACTTAGAAGGTAATTTTTTTTTTCCTTACCCACTTCCCCTCACGTTTCATTTCACCAGCAATAATTACTATATACAGAAATAAGAAAAATAGCCATTAAAATTAATAAATAGATTACGGCGAGTCAATCTATTTCTTCTCCCCGCACTCATTTAAATAGCAGGACTGACTGGAAAACTCTAATTTAAACCATATATAGCCCTGTAGAAGCATATTCAAGCAATGAAAAGATCGGAGGTTCACAAAGATCCTGTGTGTGGTCGTTTTTTTTTTTTGTTTTTTTTTTTAAAGGAACAAAAATAATACGAGAATATTCAATAAACAATCTAGCAGCAATGAGTGTGCCAATTTAACACAATTCGCTATTTGTAGGATGATCTGGCAACCCTGAAACGAACACACAACATTTCTTACTTATTACGTATACAGCAAATTTAAAACAGCAGCCATTTTATCACCAAGTAGTACGAGAGCATTGACCTTTGTACTTACGAGAGCATTGACCTTTGTAGATCTGAAACTGCAAAGATCGATAATCCCCTGAGTATATGCTGTCTGATATGGTCGGTGAGTGGTGAGTGTCTGATGCAGACCACATCACCAAGATACAAACAAACGACTACTGACCACAAAATAAAACCACACTTACATATCTAACTTTGTGTTAATTTTATTCTTTGTAATGCATGTTCCTTACTTAATTGTTAGTGCCTTAAATGATCTCCTAGAGCCTAAAAAACGCTCCCTTCGTCGTGATGCCAGTCGAGACCTTGATCCTTTTTTCCATTGCTACTTTCGCTATTTTACATCGGCTGAGTGAAGGCATCATTAAATTTGGCAATGAATGGAGTAGATCCTCAGGACACTTTGGCATGAGATACTTGTTAAGGAGTTAATATGTTTGACCATTACTACTTATTAGCGGTTTCGATCCCCACTGAGCGCACTATACTTGTGGTTTCGTGTCAAATAAAACTAATTTTATGAAATAACGGCCGGACTAAATCATGGACCGAGATTCGAACTTTCCAGTTCTCTGAATTATTGCCCAGTATCAAGTTTAGATTCATTTGGATTTATCGGTAAACGATAAGACAATTTAGATTACTTTTTTTATATAATTTCACCCCATGCAAGGCGATAATGTCAATAAGGCACAGGGTGTTGCAAGGAATGAAAGACAACTAGAAGACTTTATCGAGAAGAAGTGAGGAAAGATGTTAAAGGAACAGGGTTTAGGAATATAGGATATGGCGACGGACATTCCATTTAATTTTTGGGGGGTTATAGCTGGCAGGGAAGCAAATATCGGAAGGATGTTCCACAGGTAAGATGTACGAGAAAAGAAACTATTAGAGTAAAAGTTGCGGTTGCATCTAGCTAGACCAACAGTAAAACGGTGATATCTCGTTGCCAATCTAGTAGCACACTTAAATTGTTTTAATCGAGGCACTATGGAGAAAAAAAAAAGCTCACCAGAACAGTCGCCATGAAAATATTTGTAGAAAAAACAGAGGGAAGCAACATCATGTCAGTGAAGAAGTGATGTCGGATCAGGATCAATCTCATTTACAGGCATTTCTTTTAATTTTGATTGAAAAATAACTCCGCATTTTAAAATACTTATAATTTATTTATTAACTATTATTTTTACAAGAAATGAATATGAGAGGAAAGTGTTTAACTTGAGGTTTTATTAAAAATTCGATATGGCCATCAAATTTCACTACCAACTTCCGAGCCACACAGGAATCGTGTTGTGGTATGGAAGATATAACTGCTTGTATTCGCCATTCAACTTATTCCAAAATCTTGGTTTGTTATCGTAGACTTGCTCCTTTAACCAAACATAAAGAAGAAAATCATAGGGTGTTAAAGTCAGGACTCTTGGTTGGCCACTCATACAACAAATAGGGAGATACTTTTCAATCACCCTGTGAAGTACCAAACCAAATATGGCAGTAGTATTCAATGCACAGACGAATGGTAGATTTATAAATATGTAAGATAGATTCTAACGAGAAAAACCTTCCGTCAAGACACAGTGAACGAATTTTCTTCGTAGTTGAGCTACAAACTAATTCATTAGAGTCGCCAGACGCCAGTGGAAAACGTAAGCCCAAGAAGGCTTAGAGTATTTAGCATCATCATGTTGATGGAAGGCAGAAAAAAGTTTCTCCCACGTGGTTAAATGAAAGCAGTCTGGAGGCATTCAAATTTACAAGACATTTCTTATCCCAGTTAACTGCTGATTACAATCCTTTTTTTCCAGAACAGTTGATAGGTTTATTTTGTCTAATCTGTTAGGATAGAGCCCTGGGGGACGCCCGAATTAGTATGAAATGATCTAGAAGTGTGCACTTTCAACATAATCTTCCTTACATGATTTGTTAGGAAAGATTGGATCAAGTTAAACATCCGTACCGTGACACCGTAGCTTTTGAGCTTGAGGAGAAGGCCAGTATGCCAAAACCTGGCAAACACACTTTGAGATATCTAGAGTCACAGTCCGAAATTTGCCGTTCTTATCTAAAGCTTGAGAGAAAAACTTCGGTGATGGCCGTTAACACATCAGCAGTAGACCTGGTGAAAAGGAAGTCATATTGTTTGTTCGAGAGAAGGCCGTATGAATTAAGATGCTTACTTCAGTGTCGATTAGAATATCGAGTACTTTGCAAAAACGATGTAAGAGACAAATAGAGCGATAATTTTCTTAAAAATGGGATCTACAGAGAAGGGTTTCCAACAAGCTGGAAATCAAGAATCAGCAAGATATTTGTTGTAAAGATTGAAGAGAACAGGAGCTCATTTATTTAGATCGACTGCAATCGAATGCCATCAAATCAGCCTGCATTGGTGGGAGAGATCTAGTTTAGAAATGATGGCAGAAACCAAGGATGGAGATATGCGCATATTACTCTGTAGAGTTTCCGTTATAGAGAGGAGGGAAATCGAGTAGGGATATTCATGATGAGTGCAGTGTGGAATTTCTGAGTAAAACACTCTGCATTATCTGCAGTAGATGTCAATACTTCAAATTGATTGAAGAAGGAGAACTGAGGAGAAAGTAACGGGGATTTTAGAGAACCATATTCGCCTGCCTACTGATGAGACGTCGCATTTAAAAAAATACTTGAAAAGCCTGATGGGGGATCTTGGGTGTTGTTTGATGATACCGCGTAGTGTATTCCCACAATAGAAGCAAGTTGATATTTGTTTTCGAGCACTCTCAATGATTTTCAGTTTAATATTGAAACACTATCAATATTATTTGTTCTCAAGAGGAAGGGCAAAACAAAACTAAAAAAAAATATATAATGTTTAGGCTTCACTGGCGAAAATGGATACAGTTCCCCACAGAATATAGTAATAGAAGTCTAGATCATGATCTTTGGATAAATACGAAGAAAGTGGCTAATGATCAATTTCAAATTTGAAAGGAACTGAGTATGTTTTAAATATCTAGTTTTATATTTTTGCAGATTTGCAGTTTTAAATTGTCTTTATTTGGTAAATTACACTAAAAAGAAGGAAACTAATGTCTGGATATTAGGGTTATTCGATGCTTGGAGTTGGGGTCAGAAACAAAAACGCAGGCAACATATGGAAAACATGTGTTTTGGCAGAATTTTATACTTTAGCCTTCTAAAATCCACTTATTTTTTAAAAGAATGTGTCAAGTTAAACCTGTCACTTATAACATCACGTCAAAAAATGTCAATGACTTTTATAGCAAAAAACTGTCTGAGAGAAGCAACTTTCTAAAAATAAATATTTAAACGTGACAGTTTTTATTAAAATCAAGCAATCATAACATTACTAATACTTGAAGTCAGGACAAAGTTAAAACAATTCTGAAATCCTGAGACTACCTCCTTTTAGATATATCAATTGGGAAATATTGATAACGTGAGAAATACATGGAGTTAGTGTGACGCTATTTACGACGCTAGAAAGAAAGAAGAAAAAAGAAAGGCGAGAAGTAAATTTAGGTGATAAGAAGCCATCACGAAAAGGACACTGAGCGGTGTTGTTTTTCTGGCGGGGAAAAGTGGTAAGATTTTTATTTCCATTGTCGAGAAGGTAAAACACAGAATTTAATCTGATTTATGTTACGGGGCGGCGAGTAAGATATATCCAATCTTCCCATGGCAATGATAAAAAAAATATTTTTTCAAGTTGGACAAGAGACCTTCCGCAGAATTCTAAAGAGATAAAAATAAAAATAAATTAAGCACGCACTGTCCGAGAAAAACAAAAAATGTCCGCTGACCACCATGAAGGAAAGATTAAGCCTTTGTTTATATGCAGAATATCATTGAGAGGAGAATATGGTTATTATCAGGGCTGGCTATGATAGCGAAACTATTTTATCGGATCAGTAATTGGCACCAAGAATGCAAATACGTCCAATTGACGACCCACTTGTTTGGCGAAGGCCCCGGGTGATAAAGTCCAAGTGACATTTGGCTAAGACAAAAGTCCAAGGGTTTGTGGTCGGGCAGAAGGAAAGAAAGAGAAAGAAAAGAAAAAGAAAAAAGAAAAAGGAAGATAATTTTTTTTTCTTTGAGCAAGATATTTTAAACCGAGGCTAGTCTGGTCACACCCACGCTGCTGAGCGCCCATTGGCTGAATGGTGGCATGAGCGTTAGGCGGAGGTAATCATGTGAAGAAGGAGGGGAGGCCTGTTGCGCCCCCCTGAAGGGATAGGTGTGAGATGCCACTATGAGAACAGAAGAAGGTGGGAAGACGAAAGACTTCCAAAAATGGAAAATAATAAAATTTTCCTGACCGAAAACAAAGAAGTGGATTGTGGGTTTAGAATTATCAAGGAACCTCAAACCCCGACAAGACCACCCCGGTTTTGGTCGGCGTCAATATAAGCAGAGTCGCAGCGAGTGAAAACCAGTTCGAGTTCAAGTTCGCAGTTGGAGTTGCACCCGCCCCACAGAAACCTGGCCGAAAGATTCCGCGCAAATCACGACTCAATTTCTAACCAAGAACATTTTATTTTTGAAGAACGACTTAGACTCACACCACCAAAACAAGTTTTACGAATATCACCTGAAGATACACCAAGAGCCAGTTTCTTAAAGAACAAACAACTTAAGATGTTAAGACTCGCCTAACAAACACAAAGTGTCACGAATCCATATAGCGGGTTGGGAAGAAGACGCAGTCCTGTATTCAGCAACCAGATATAAAATATTGTTATCCTTTTTTTTTAACACATTTGAACTTTTCGAGTTATTATTTTATTTTCTTTTACATATACCTGTGCGGTGTTACCCTTGATCGAACTCGGCTTGCATTACGGCCCGGCGACTGATTGATTTCGTCTGCCTAAGATCAATTCACAATGTGGGTAGGTTAGACTGGAAATCAAAACAGTTACTTCGGTAACCAGACGTTGGAAGCGAGATGGGAACGACAAGGCTGATACCAAATCTAACCAGATTCTCATCCGAATCACCAAAAGGTTAGAACGTCACATTTGGTGCCGCGACCAATACCAAGCCAGTTGATCGTCACAGGACAGGATAGCACGACGGACGCGGCTAGGCAGACGTCACATTTGGCGCAGCGACACCGGGGGGTCGTCACATTAGGACAAAGTTCGACCTGTTCTGATATCTGAGACTAGCTACTTTCAGCCTATATAACACATAGCGCTTAGAAAATGTTCATAACTTGAGTTAAGTCAAAGTGAGACGAGTTCGTGAGACTGATTACTTTCAGATTATACATAGAACATATCACTTGGAAAATGTTCCGAAAATGCTGAGTATCCATTGACCGCGTGCCAGGTGTTGCCGGGGATTGATGACTCTTGTCAGGTGGCGTAGTGCTTTTATCGTTCGGTGCCTTGCGTTAGATGTTGGCGAGCGATCTCATGTGTTGTGGGATGCAGCGTGTTGTCCGTTATTGGCAGTTTGTGTCAATAATGAATATTACTAAAATTAGTAAGAATACTAACGGGAAAGCTGGATTACTGAGGAGAGTCTGTATCTCTTGATTTTCAAAGAAAGAAATGAGTTATTTGTGCGGGATCTCACTGATAACCAAAAATACAATGAACGTCAATCATTATTTCTTTTGGACTTTACCCTTCATACTGATATACAATCTACCAGAATAGACATTTTAGTTAAAGATTACAAACGATGCCTTCTTATAAATATAGTAGTTTCATCGGATAAAATATATTTTCAATGAATATGAAAAAATAAGTAAATACAAGGTTCTTGAAATTTATATTGATAAAATGTGGTGCCTTCAAACTATTGTTAGCATATAATAATTGGAGGCCTTGGTACGATCAGAACGGTACAGACAAGAATATTAATAACATCTCTGGCAGCCCTGCTTGCAAGAGATTTATTAGGTTGGTGCAAAAATAATGACGTAACAATGTCGTTTTTTGACGTTAAAAAATACGTCGAAAAACGACATTATTACGTCATTATTCTAGCACCAACCTAATAATAATTTCACTTTATGAAAACGCTCTTATCTCAATCAGTCCGCCTCTATCAGGCCATCCATCAGGACAGAGGGAAGCCACATAAGTGAGAAAGTGATTGAAGTCGTGATGCCAAGTCAGGATCGATTATATCTACAGATTTTTCTTTGAATTTTGTGAAGAATTTCGAGATCTACTGCAGAACCACTCGACCATATATAGAAACTGTATTCAATGCACGAACGAATGGTAGATTTGCAAATGTGCAAGATGGATTGCGATGTGAAATTTCCGGATCGATACAGTGACCCAAAACTTCCTTGCAGTAGATGCATCTATTCATTCGACATAGTCGCTTCATTTCATGCAATTGAAAAATGTGAGTCCAAGAATGTACAATGTGTTGTTCTTCCGGAGTCAAGCGTCAGCCTTGCTCATGGCTGGTAGAAAAGTTTCTTATGGTGGTTAAATCAAAGCAGTTTTGTTCTGGATACATTGAAATTTACAGGTCATTTTTTTGCCCCAGTTGACCACCGAATGGAGGTCGTTTTCTAAACAGCGAGGTTTAACACGATATCCTATATATTATTCGGTCTATGACGCTAACGATCACGGTCCTGCGTTAAGGTTTGAACGTCATTAGGGTGGTATACCGTATGATAACATAGTTGAGCATGTGGGTGGTTGCTGGGCGATCCATCTGTCTTTCGCCGGAACAGTAGATCACTCGCAAGATCTTGTTTTGTTCGCCAGCAGTGTTCTGCAAGGACATTCTGCGTTCGTGTAAGATTGTAACAGAATCAGGGATAGTGTCATTGAACTGAGCTTAGATCATCAGACGGAGACAATAGCCTTTTCGACATTGAGGCAAGGGTCCTTCACGGTGACACCTTTGCACTTTTTCTCTTTGTGATCACCATTGATTATGTATTGACAACTTCACCAAGATTCTCAATCAATGAATGTTATGATCCTTGTTTTTTTTTTAAATTATAAACTCTATTAGATCTTCCTTAAATATGCAAGTACTTTCGACGGGTCTTCCGGTTATCATCAGGCATGGAAACTATTTTCTTTTTGGTAAAATTCAGGTAGCATTCGGTCGAAAAAATGTAATGCAAATCGAAATATGTTATATTTTCTATCTTGTTAACTTTACTAATTTACTTTTTGTATGAATGATTCATTGTAATATAAATAAAACTGTAATATAAATTAAACTGCGCCACTTATTTGATCAGTCGTTCGGGATAACAACTGAAACATTGCTCTAGTTATTGAAATATTTATTTCATGCTACGTTGACTGATAAACTCCTACAACAAAAAAAAAATCTTATATTGCCATATTAGTAAAAAAGTCTCTCACTTAATTTTTCAAAAATTCAACCTTAGCGCTACGACTGCACACTCCACAAGGTTGTATCTGTTATCAATAACACACTTCAAAAAACATATTTCGATTTGCATTATATTTTTTCATGTCGGATGCTAGTTGAATTTTACCCAAATAGTTTCCTTGCTTGATGATGACCAGAGAACCCGTCGAAAGTACTTGCATATTTAAGGAAGACCTAATATAGTTTATAATTTTAAAAAGCAAGGATCATAACATTCATCAAATGTTTAGTGAGTTAATGCATCTTTACATTTTAGTTAGCGAAGTGATTTTGTCATTTTATATCATTAACTTTACTAATTTACTTTTTGTATGAATGATAAATTAAACTGCACCACCTATTTGATATATATATATATATATATATATATATAATTATTTATTTAAAAATATGATTCCAACACGCTACATAAGAGGTCTCATGTTTCAAAATAAGAGCCGAAAACTTCAATATAATTATTTGAAATTTTCAAATAATTATATTGAAGTTTTCGGTTGGAATCATATTTTTAAATAAATAATTATATTTATGGTCTACTTTTGTATCGAGCACTATTTTTAAAAAATAATGACAAAAATACTAAAGAACTTTGGATTATTTACCTAACCAGTTCTTTCCTATTTTCTATATATTTTCACACACACACACACACACACACACACACACATATATATATACCCAATGTCCGACTTTGGTGAAGAGCAGAGAGAATCGTTGCCGGCCATGCAACATATAAACGGTTTCTTTACAAAAGTCGCATGCGAATCCCATATTTTATTTTTCGTTAGCGCCGATTGGACATCGGATTGTTTCCTGCGTACGAGTAGCGAACTTTAAAACCGGCAGTGGAATCGGTTGTCTGTGAAAAAATGACGTTCTGATTCAAAAGAAGAAAGGTCATTGCAATTTCCATTGATGAACAGAAAGGCCGAAGAGAGAACACCTACCGCCCGCCTCCGCTCTCACCATTAGATTTGATTTTTTTTTTCTATCAGTCGAGGGAAACATCTCCAGGCTTGTGTTTGTCTCTCGTGGTTAGCTACTCTTTCGAAAACGTTTTTTGGCAATCATTCCCTTCCCCCCAGTTGCCAAGACGCAATGAAAAATTCGATTCCTCCTACTGCACAGAACGGAAAAAATATCTTCAAAAACAATAATGATTTCGGAATCCTTGAAGGCGATTCTGTCAAGCAGAATGACACAAAAGGAAAAGTCAGCAAAGAATACACCCGTGGGACACATGCTCCATTCAACGAATATCTGATACCATTTTTTTTCTATAGATACATGGAGGGAAGTTTACTCGTGTCAATTCCATTTATTAGTCGAGTGAATTAACGACACGTTAATGTACAGGTTTTACATGCAATATTACTACTTGAAGCATTAGTATTCAGATCGGACCAATAATGCCGGGTCAGTCTACTCACTGGATTCTGCACAGTTGTATAAACTGCAAGTGGAATCTGGCTGGGTTGTCATCGTGATAGGTTAAGTTGATGTTATATTAATATCTTTGAAGAATCAACAATATTATTGGTCCTGATCTATCGTCTCGGATTCAGTCACTTGCCCAAGAAGTAAAGTTGCTCCTTGTGACTTTTCTATAAATACTTTCATGGTAATTGTTTGGATGAGCACTTCTCTTTGCTACCTAGACTTTATGATCGATTTTACAATTGAGTTGACCAGATGTAAACGTAAGTTCCATACCAACAGTTTCTTTTCTCGTACTTCTCCCTTGTGGAACTCTCTTCTGGCTCCATGCTTTCCAGCCGACTTTAATCTGCAAAAATTCTATAAAAAAAAGTCTATAGTCCACCTCATTACTCTGTTCTCTTTCTGCTTATTATTAATGTTTCTGTTCCTAATTCTTCTACGCCCTGTATCTCCATGTTTTTAATGGCATTTAATGGCATTGCTTCGGGTGATAAACAATAATAAACAATATTTAAAATATGCACATCACTTGTTCACATCGTTGTTTGGGAAATTTTGTGCAGCGTTGGACCATTTGGTTGTTGTTATACTCCGGCCCATACTGACCCGCGGGTAGTTGCATCGGTTCGTATCCCAGCTATAGACAAATGGTTAACGCCAAATTGGTGTCAAATCACTATAAAAGTGCCATAGAATTGCCACCAATACTTTTCTATAGTAAAGGAATTAGTAGCAATATAATTTTGTAAGGAAAAAAAAAATACTACCAGTAATACCCTAAAAAAAAGATAGTACCAGCAATATATTTTTATTAAAAGAAAAATTGCCAGCAATATATTTTTGTAAAAGAAAAATTGCCAGCAATATATTTTTGTAAAAGAAAAATTGCCAGCAATATATTTTTGTAAAAGAAAAATTGCCAGCAATATATTTTTGTAAAAGAAAATTGCCAGCAATATATTTTTGTAAAAGAAAATTGCCAGCAATATATTTTTATTAAAAGAAAAATTGCCAGCAATATATTTTTGTAAAAGAAAAATTGCCAGCAATATATTTTTGTAAAAGAAAATTGTTAGCAATATATTTTTGTAAAAGAAAATTGCCAGCAATATATTTTTATTAAAAGAAAAATTGCCAGCAATATATTTTTGTAATAGAAAAATTGCCAGCAATATATTTTTGAAGAAAAAAATCACTAGCAATATATATTTGTAAAAGAAATTAATATTGCTCCCAAGAAAATTAAATTTCTCCATGAAATGACCCATAAGAAGTTGATATGCCGTTAAACAAACAAAACAAACGATCATGGAATTTAAACGTCGTCCAATTTGAACAAATAGCTAAATGGTTGACTGCTTGGCAATACCAATTTGTGTAAATAGTATAAGAGATAAGGACTCGGAATTGTTAATCAGAGAGCCGAGTTCAAATTCCAGTTGGATTTTTTATATTCACTTACGCACAAATACCGCTACTTCTCACCTAAGCTATGGGTTAATTAGTAATACTTCTATAAGTAATCAATCTAAAATATTTTCTGGCTTTAAATAACCTGTAATGGGTTGAAAATGATAACCAATCATATACTCATTAGCTACACATGCATGTTTTTTATATTTATTTAAATTCACTGAAATATCAATGTATAGAAACTACCGTGGCAACCAAGTCAGGGATCAGTTTATATATTGTGTATAATATAGAAATGATCACCCTCTTTATATCCACATTATAATTCCTTGTTTGTTTATTAAATTCTGATTAGGGATGAATCCACCTTTTCTCCTCCAGCTATGGATTAATTATAAAGATTTGTATCAATAAGCCATTATTATCTAAACAAATTATACAATCTAATTATATTATCTGGCTTTAAATAATCTGCATAGGGTTGATAAGCCGTAAAAACCAAACCAAATCAATCAATCGATCAATTGGTGGGCTCTTTCGAAGCCTATATGTACTGACATTATTGTCATACAAGAAATAAGAAGTCACTTTTAAGCATTTAATCGACTTTCATTCTGAATAATTCTTTATCCTTATTAACATTATATTTATTGGGTACATGTCTTTGTGTCGTAGTGAAATTGCCACCGGCCATCCCACCAAATCGAAAGGCGGATTAAAGAAAAAATTGCTTCTCAAAAGTTCCTTTTATCCTAAAATCAAAGTAATTCGAGTGATTGAAAGAGAATTGAAGATTATAGAAATTACAGGATCCCATATTAACACGTACAATAAAAAAAAACAACTTATGAAGCTATATAGGAAATTGTAGTTAACTAATTAAATATATATTTCTATGACTAATATATTTTTAAATTTATTTCTGTTGCGCTTTTTTAAACGAAACCTATCACTTGGCTGTTTTTCAATTTTCCCGTTGACTTATCTATATTTCAAATTGTATGAATCTCACTATTTTAGTATCTATCTATCTATCTATCTATCTATCTATCTATCTATCACAGTCTGTTCGTATCTATCTATCTATCTATCTATCTATCACAGTCTGTTCGTATCTATCTATCTATCTATCTATCTATCTATCTATCTATCTATCTATCTATATATATATATATATATATATATATCACAGTCTGTTCGTATCTATCTATCTATCTATCTATCTATCTATCTATCACAGTCTGTTCGTATGTATGTATCTATCTATCTATCTATCTATCTATCTATCTATCTATCACAGTCTGTTCGTATCTATCTATCTATCTATCTATCTATCTATAAATCAAAGTCTGTTGGTATGTATGTATGTATGTATGTATTCTATCTATCTATCTATCTATCTATCTATCTATCTATCTATCTATCGTTGATCTTTTTCTGTGCTACCTCTCCAATAATCTCCTTTTCAGCTACCTTCTTAGTTGAGAGTATACCAGTTCCATCTTTCATTCTCTTCATCCGAAACCGGAAGTAACATTCAGAAAGGACTCTTTAGTCTTGACACGAATTTTCAGCTTCCATTAAATCTCGTCATTCCATTGATCATTCATTACCCACTGGAAATTGTGATTTTTCGACGACATCTCAAATCGCGTGCAAAAACGAAGTTCCCAATCTGTCATTATTCCTCAATATTACCAAGAATCTTTTTCTTGAAAGCGGGACGCAGTATTTTTCGGTTGGGTCATTGGTAAAATCGATAGATCAGGAAATCCTAATTTTGTCTCAGACTGGTAGTTTAAAGATCGTTGGCTTCGATAAATAGCTGTTTGAGAGCAACATTTTAGGAACTATATTCGCTTGCCGATAGGTTCTACAATTTTCTGTTTCTTTTCAGACAGATCAAAGTTCTATCGTTGAAATTTGTTATATCATGTTTCGAATTTTAAGTATGATATTATATTTAATTCCGAATTAAAGTTATCGATTTTAAGTTTATTTTTTGGAAGAGAAAAGAGTGATTGATTGTTAAATCACAAAAAAACCCCCAAAAAACTCGACAGTTAAAATAAATTAACTCAGCTTCATCTTATAAATCTAGAAATGAATATGAACCATTCAGAGTTCACTGTTGAAAGGCAAAACGAAAATGGACATCACTCACGCATTCTTTTATCTTTTTACCATTATTTTTTTTTACTGCATATCAACCCCAATGGGTTATATTATATTATTGATGTGGGCCCAAAGTCGGGACCACGGAAGGAAAACACAAAACACGGATCAAAGGTAAGAAAGATATATTAAACAAATGGTTACAAAGATAGTGTAAGTGTAAGCGGAGCTTACTATGTGCTAGTGTCCAATATTGGTAGTCGTACGCGGCTGATACTACGGTATTAGAATACTCTCTCTCTCTTTCCTCCTCTTCTCCTAGAGTGTTATATCGCATACTTTATATAGTCCTGGAAGAGTACATGTTGTAGGTATGTTACGGTCTCACAACACCCGCCTTCCAAGAGTTTTCTTTTTTTTTCTTTTGAAAAGGAGAAAAAAAACAAAACTGTTAATACTTTTTTCTCTTGGGATTTACGTCGAGCGGTTGAGTAAATTTCCTTTTCCTTCCTGATCGTCGCACTTCAGGAGAGACGTGGGGCGTGTCGAGATCGAAGTGATCGAAAATTACGTCGATCAGCTCTTCACAGTTATTTTGTAGCGATTCCTCCGATTCTTTCAAACGGCATTTTCTGAGCTGGTTCCTATGGCGTTTGTGAGTGTTTTTCGGTCCTTGGACAATATAGACCAGTTCGCCAATTCTTTGTTTTATGGTGCCTACTTCCCAGAATGTTATATTGTTTTTGTAAGCCTTGAAAAAGACTTTATCGCCAGGACTGAAATATTTCTTACGGGGCGATACGTTTTTTTTTTTTTTAACTTTGCTTGCCGTGGAATAAGTTTGTCGAAGACAGACTTGATTTTCCTTGCGAACATTGTTTCTGCAGGCGAGCTTCCCATATGCGTGTTCGGATTAGGGGTTATCCGATAAACCTGCAGAAATTGTTGCAATGCTCTATCTGTCGGTGTGCCTAGTGCTTTTTTTAAAGCCCTTTTTAGAGTGTCCACGAACCTTTCGGCCTGGCCATTCGACCTAGGGTGGTACTGAGGCGTTGTAATGTGGTCCACCTGATATGACTTGCAGAAGTCTCTAAATTCACTTGATGTGAATTGAGTGCCATTATCTGTAACTACACATTCTACGACGCCAAAACGCGCGAATAGCTCGTGTAGAAATCCGATCGTGCAGTTTGTGGTTGGTCTTTTGCATTGTAGGGCCTCAGGCCATTTTGATTGGCTATCCACAACAATGAGGTAGTACATGTTGTCTATAGGCCCTGCAAAATCTTTGCCATGGATGGTCTGTGTTTGGCCTTGGTTTGCACGTCGTGGTTGGAGCTTTTGCTGCAAGCGCGCATCCTTTGAATGATTCTATCATGTCTGCTATGTCCTTGTCCATGTTTGTCCAATAAACATAGCAGCGCATAAGGCTTTTCGTACGGTTCTTCCCCGGATGTCCCATGTGAAAATCCCTGAGGATTTTTCTTTGTAGGCTGTTTGGAATCACTACGTGGTCATTGTATAGTAGGGCATCATCGCAGAGGGAGAAAACTTCAGGCACATTGGGGTCTTTATTGCGAATTTTGCTTTTTATAGATTGAATGAATTCATCCTCTCGAGACTCCCTTTTTATGTCGGCCAAAGTAACTGGGAGCCCTCTTATGGTACTCGCGATCATGTTTTTGATTTCACAATTTGTCCTTAGAGTAGCAATGATGGAGTTTCAAAGACTTCTGTATTTTTTGGAATGAGTCTATCTAACTCTTTATTGATTTGTTCTAGAGCAGCGAAAGGGACATTCCGTTTCTTTTTGAATACCGGTTGTGCACGGTCCTTCACCTTGAACTTAGCTTTCATTTTAGTACATTTCCCAAGGCCGCCAGAAAAAACCTGGGGAAATTGTTGTTTGAGTTCCTTTTTGAGATTTACCAAATTGGACGTTTTTCTTTGTAACTTGCGACAAAATGAATTCATTGGGCAATCCCAAAGTTTGAATTTTTCTATCCAATCTGTTCCAAATAAGTTATCTGAAGTTTTCAATACGTAGGCTTTGAGCTTTTTGGTAACTCCATTTAGTGTTACTCTAAGTATTACCTCGCCTAAACTGTTAATCTTTTCGCCAGTTACGGATTTTGCTGTTTTATCCGTTTTTAATAAGGTCGGCTTGTTTAATTTTCGCCAAGTACGCCAATTAATGGTTGAAAGATCAGAACCCGAGTCAAGCTGGAATTTAATGGAATTATTGAAAATATCCACAGTTACATATTTCCTTAAATTCCTATCGACAATATTGTCAGATTGAGCTTGCCTAATTTTATTTTTGGGTTTTCTCGTTCTGTTGGCGTACCAGCACGAAGTTAAAGTATGCCCACTTTTATTGCAATTTTTGCAATATTTTTTGTTCTTAACTGGACAGAATTTCATCCAATGCCATTTACCACAATGGTAACATGGTCCGGGCGGTTTCTTTAACCTATTTGGGTTTTGGTTACTGAGGAATGAGATTTGCCTTTTGTCTTTTTGAGGGAAATAGCAGGTGCTTCTTATTTTATTAATCTGAGCCACACCTGATTCCTCGATAGTGTTTGAGTCACACTTTACAGATATTACTCTTGACAGTCCTCTGCCAGTTTTTGAGGAGTCAATCCTTGTTCGTTGTCAAGCTTGGTCAGTACCCGTCGTCTGACTTCGGTGTCTTCTGCTGATACTAGACCTTGTGTGAAAATTAAGGACTTGAAATCATCAGCAGTTAGTTCGGCTAGTTTAAAATCATTACAGAGCTTGTTTACCGATGCTGCAAACGTTAGAAAATCTTGCTGGTTATTTTTGACTGTGTTCAGGAATTTCCAACGTTTGTGGAACAAGGTTGTGTTAGGCCCGAATAGTTCCGATAGGAGCTTAATAGTCTCTGAAAAATCCAAGTCAGTGGTTTTCTTGGGTAGTATGAAGTCTACAAACCTACTATGTTCTGTAGTTCCCAGTTTTCTCAATAGTAGACGTAACTTTTTTTTACTGGGCCATTGTTCACAGTCTACGTTGAAAATATCTTTGTAGCGCCTGTAAAATCCCTCGAACGTTTTGTCGTTCTCTGGTACGCATTCAAAGGTTTCCATTGAATTGAAGATTGTACTCTGGGAGGATATTGTATCTTTTGCATTTACGAGTAATTCTTTAAGTTGTTTCTGTTGTAGTCCAGCATTCCGAAGCGTAATTTTTAGGAATTCCATTTGTTGTTTATGTAATTTCAAAAATAGTTGTCTTTCTTCTGATTTTTGTTGCTGATCCAAATGTATATTTAGCATTTGGACAATTACTTTTTGAAAATCTTCCATATTTAGTCAAACAAAAATGAGAGCGATTTTTTGTTGCTTTGAAACCCGTGTACCAAGGGCGAGGTACACAAAAAATCTTAATAGATTTTTTTTTTTAACAAAAAAAAATATGGACAGACAATTAGTTAAACTAAACTAATTATGTGTTTAGCCTTTTTGAGATTCCGTGGTTCCGTTAATTTTAACGAAATTGTATAAATTTTCACCACACTTATTATGTATTTGTTTTTTTTTTATAGAGGTACAAAAAAGAGAAAACTCGCCTCAGTGAATTTGAGGGGAGAATAATTTTATGCACGAGATTCAACTCAGTTACATAAAAAAAATTTTAGATAGTTTTTTTTCGAAAACTTGAGTCGTAAGTAGTACTTCGGCTCTTGTGTTGTCAGTTTGTTTTATGAACAAACTGTTTTTTTCTGTGTGTGGGTGTGTGAGAAATCGTTCTCGTAATGTTATTTGGACAGACTTTAATATTCCGTAGATGTCGAATCGCTTGTTCGTCACTGCTGTTTGGTATCGGAATATGTTTTTTTATATGTAGACGCTGGGTGTTTAAATCGCTTATGTGGTAATACCAGCTTAATTTCTCGTTCAACACTGCTGTGGGAACGCGTGGAGTTTCTGTGTATTTTTCGAGTACTCTGTCGCTATTGATATGGTGAGAACGAAATTCTCGAATCTTTCTGTCGCCACTGATGTGGGACTGGTAAGGTATTGAGGTTTTCGACGTGAATGCGTTTCTCGAATTCTTCGTCGCCACTGATGTGGGCCCAAAGTCGGGACCACCGAAGGAAAACACGGAACACGGATTAAAGGTAAGAAAGATATCTTAAACAAAATGGTTACAAAGATAGTGTAAGTGTAAGCGGAGCTTACTATGTGCTAGTGTCCAATATTGGTAGTCGTACGCGGCTGATACTACGGTATTAGAATACTCTCTCTCTCTTTCCTCCTCTTCTCCTGGAGTTTTATATCGCATAATTTATATAGACCTGGAAGAGTCCATGTTGTAGGTATGTTACGGTCTCACAACAATTATACTTATATTATTACGTCCAGAAAGCAACAATATTCAATATCGTTTTGGTTTGCTTTGCGGCATATCAACCTCAATGGGTTATTAAATGCCTACAAGATTTTTAGGATAGGTTCGTATGAATAGAATATGTATTATTTGTAACTAATCACTTAGGAAATCAGGTTTCATTGACGTATTTTTGTAAATTTTCACCGGAAGATTTGTTGGTATTTCCAATTGCGCCACGTATTGGAGAATGACCATCAACCTGAATCAATGACAGGAAACCATTTTGGGGGCTTCACCATTTATACTAGACAAACAAGTTAATAGACAAGGCAGATTGATTAAAGTCTTCAAACAAAAAAAGAATGCCTTCTCATAGATATTTCAGTGCCATGACATAAAAATATATAGGTTAAAGAATATGACAAATAAGAAAATATAACAATCTTGGGATCAGAAAAATTGTCGCCTTGAAACTACTATCATACACATAATACTTGGAACACTGTGTACGATCAAAATGGCGAAGAAAAACCATTACAAATTTTTTGGCAGCCGCTAAAGACATTAAAAGTGCACTGTATAATAATAATAATAATAATAATAATAATAATAATGTTGTTTTATTCTTGCTGCACAGGACCAAAGTTTGCTAAATAGAAATTACCAAGCACACATACGGAAAAAATGTATTGACCCCAAATGCAGATTCTGTGTTAAATATCAAGAAACAATTGACCATTTTGTATCACGTTGCACCGTATTGGCACCCACTGAATATGAAACGCGGTATGACAGAGTGAGCCAATATCTGTAACTTTTAAGAAAAAGGAAAAGCAAGAATTTAGTATGAACACCACTCAGACCAGGTTACAGAGATAGGACCTGTAACAATGTTATGGGTCTTTACAATACACACAGAGAGAAGAATTAAAGCTAATCACCCGGACATCGTGATCAAAGATTACAAAAACAGAATATGGCGTCTTATTGACATGGCAGTTCTGACAGATTGTAATGTACCTGAAGCTCTTAAAAGAAAATATCAAAATGCAATGACCTTGAAATCGAAATCTTAAAAATTTGGCCCGTGAGGCCCTCAATAATTCCAGTTGTAGTTGGAGCCCTCGGATTGATTGGGAAACGTTCCGATAGACTCATTGAAGAGATTCCTGGAAGCCTAAAACTTAAAGAAATACAAAGAATTGTACTCACAATACAGTTCACACCTTACGGAAGGCTTTATCTATGGAAAAATGAGTGTGATTTTAGGGTTTTTTGTTTTATTTTTAAAATATGCTCAATGGAATATATGATACTATTTCTGACCTTAGATCTCTGGTTGGGACCCAGAAAGAAATGAGTATACTTCAGAAATCAAAGGAAAAAAAAAAAAATAATAATAGAATAACAAATTGATAGATAACAAAGTTCGTTTAGTTTTCAAAAGAAATACATTAAAGCAAAGGGTTAAAAAGGCAACCTGGACGTGGATCAGAAAAGGATATTTGAAGAAAAAGAAACTAGAAGATTTTTAATGGTTGCTCAGGTAAGTCATTCTGCACAAATAGATTTAAAGTAAATGTTGATAAATCCAGGATATGTAGAATGCGTGAGGATGACACTGTTATATTGTATCAGAATGTTAGTGCATAGCTCGGAATGGGTATAAGAAATGGTTGCATGACAAAGTTGCTGCCAGTTGTGTTTCGAGTTTGAACGTAGTGACAATATGAGCATTAAAAGAGAAGAAAGGTCTTGTATACAAGAACATTCGCCGTAAACATTTTTGCCGTAGGAAAACACGCCTCAGGAATTTTTGACATAGGAAACTTTGCCGTAGAGGATTTTTGCCGTAAGACAATTTTTTTTTGATAACTTTATCTTGAACATCCCTTTTAGAGTAATGTTCAAAGCACCTTGTTAGCAAGTATACATAGATGTCTTTTTACAGAGTCAAACATCAAAAAAGAAATTAAAATTTAAACATTTATTTAAAAGATAAATGGCTAAAAATATATCAAATTAACAAAGAAACAATTTAAAATGTGCGCAAATTCCAAGCAATTCTTTTTAAATAATGCGTTTTTTTTTGAGTTGGACTGTAATGAAGCATTTTCTGCTGAAGTCTTGCATTGATATCAATATATATCTTCTTCATTTGTATTGCATCTGAAATATGAAATTACGTGACGTAGGTTCTCGTGTCAAGTTGAAATCTTTGCTCGCCTCATTGACGAGGATCAGTGATGTAGGATTTTGATCCTATAACTCTGCTTATCAAAATGTTTAAATCGAAATAACAATAGTGTGAGCCAGATATACTTGATAAGGTACTCTGTATATATGAAAAAAATGCAGCGAAATTGTCTTACAATAAGTAATATAAGTTTTCTACGGAGAAAATTCCTGTGGTGAGTTTTCTTAAAGCCAAAATGTTTACGGCGAATGTTCCTAGAAACGAAATGGCTGAAGAATAGCAAAGTAAATTAAAGAAAATTAAAAGCAAAGAAATGAGAATCAATAACTATAATGAATTAAAAAATGGAATTCTAAAAGTTTAGGAAGAACGAGAAAAGAACGTGTAACTGTAGTACCAGTGATCATTGGAGTGTTTTAAAAAAAAAGTATGAAAAAAAAAAAAAAAAGATTTGCAAATAGAGCTATGATTAAAAGTATATATGCCGAGAATAACAAGATTACTTCGAAGAATATTTTATACAACTCGAGTGTCGTAACACAATAGTGTCATAGGGGCAAAAGATGTTCTTGCAAGAAGGCCTGACGGTGACCAACGCTGTCCAGGCTGGTTTGAGACCGGTTTTCTCCAACTGCACCCCAAGGCTATAGGGGTCAGTCTGTCCTGCTATTTACCCACTGATGGGGAAAAAGAGATGGATTGATACCTCCCCTAAATTTGTGAATGTAATGAACTCGAGAGGAATTCGAATTCGGCTCTCCAGTTCCTGGTGGCCATTGGGTACCATGAAGCCGACTGGGTACAGCCATTTCATAAAATAACAAATGACCGATTTATTTTCTTAAATCATAATACTTGACCCGAGTATAAACTTTTTACCGACACCTAACATCATATGCTGGGCAGAAGAGGAGTAGTACCAGTACTACTACTGCTACTACCACTAATAATAACAACAACAAGAAATGTTTTTATTATTATTATTATTATAAATATTATTATTATTAAATGGTAATGCATGCTACATACGGGCTTTTATCTAGATTGGCAATGTAGATGGTCGGCATGTTCCGCTGTTGCTTGGGCTGACAATGGATTACGGAAGAACAGTTTGTTCGTATATGTTTCCGACATGTTTTTCTCAAAGTAACTAGAGTTATGATGACGTAACTACACACACACACACACACACACACACACACACGAACATATCTATCTATCTATTTATACTAATAATACATATACAATATATTCGTAAGACACATTCTGACGCAGTAAAATTTTAATATCAATATTTATGACTGACGGTTCTGAGAGTGGAGCAGTCCATTTAGTTATGTAAAAAAAGGATATTTTTTCCCTAAGTAAATGGACAGTTTCCTTATCTTGGCATGTTGATTATAGATATTAAAATTTTACAACGGTTACTTTCCAATTTTCACTGTGAGTGTGTGTGTGTGTGTGTGTGTGTGATGAAGGCCCAATCAAGAGCCCTCGGCAGGAGCTAGCATAAATGCCGCCCTATCATGTGTGTGTGTTTGTGTACGTGTGTGCATGTACACCCACACACACATATATATATATATATATATAGAGAGAGAGAGAGAGAGAAAGTGAGAGAGAGCAGTGTGAGAGGGGAGAGATTGAAGCTTTCTAGAAGGTTACTTCGGAAGTTGTATAAAAAGGGGTGATTGGCATTCGAACTCGCTTCACCAATTTTATTTTCCAATGTTTTGTCACTCGTAGGGCTAACATGGCCGAAAAAGACGAAAATTTCACTTCAAGAATGAAAGATTTCTTGTATAGTGGCCGGAGTAATAGGTTAGAGGGAGGACGCTATTGTTGTTTATTTGGTGAGATTCAGTTTGTTTTTTTCTTTCTTCAAAAACTGCCAATCGAGTCAGTTCGGAAGCAAGGAAGCGACGTCACGTGACCGACTCTAACAATGGAGGCGAACAATGTTTCCTTGTTCTGAATCTCACAATATTGATTTTTCGCGTCATTCATTTGCTGAAGAAAAAGATGGAGGCTGTTGGTCGAAAGGTACGGCGGGAGAGATTAGGGTGTAGAAGGCGTTAACAATAAATATAGGAAAGCTGAAAAGTAACAACAATATTATAACAACAGTAATAATAAAGCGAGAGGTTTCTATGAAAGCAATTACAGGGACTACACGACTTTCTATTTAAAATCAAAGTAAAAAAAGATGACTTCAGATTCTTGGCAAATTACAAAAAACGTTCTGTAATGAAATCGAAGCTTATTTGGGATCTCGACTTCAGCCACTTTTTCACCGACGTGACGTGGCTTCCTTCTGCCAATTCTACAAATATTTTCCATGGCTACAGGTCTGATGATCTCTTTGCCCCTTGGTACCTCGAATGCATGAATTTTAACGTGCTTCTTATCGTTTTATTGTTTTACTAGCTAGATGCAAACGCCAGTTCTATTCTAATAGCTTCTCGCACTTCTCACCTGTGGAAATTCTTTCCGATTTTTTGCTTCTCTGCCATCTGCAAGCTTCAAATATTTAAATGCAGCGCCAATCTTCTATCTTCCCAAACCCTATTATTTTATTTTATTTTATTTTTGCTCACCTCTCCTCACTAGTCTTTTAAATTTATTTCATCCTCCGTCGTAGTGGCATGATCGCCTTCACTGGGGGGAAATGATTCAAAAAAAGAAGAAAATCGAAAACAGGGCCCACAATCTACAGTTTCTGTTCGGTCATATGGCCAATTTTTTGTTTTAATGAAAAAAGAATGAATTGAAAGGAATTGGTAGCTCTCCCTCTTTTTCTTGAACAATTGAATTTTCTTAGAAGTTCTCCATCTTAATGTGTTGCAGAAATTCCAAAGCTTTCTGACTATAAGTGCCAAGGAGATTCTAGCTCCTTTTTTCTTGAGAACTACATTATACTAAAGCCTGGTTCCCCTACCATCACTGAAGTTAAGTAACATCGAACGTGGTCAGTAACTAGATGGGTAACCGTTTGCAATTATCAGATACTATAAGCTTGAATGCGTGGATGGTGTAATGGATAAAGGCTCGGAATTGTTAATCGGAGGACTGAGTTCAATTTCCACTAATGGCAAATGCCATTAGGAAAAATATCAGTCCACCTCTTCTCCTCTCAGATACGAGTTAATTAGTAAAACTCTTATCACTGAAACTATTATTATTCAAAAATAAATAAAATTGCGTACAAAATATTTAAATTTCGGCATCGTACAACCCATAGAGGTGTTAATATAACTCTAAACCAAAACAGCCAAACCAAACAAAAGTCTGTCCAAAAAGTATTCAGCCGTTTTGTGCAACTTGATATCCTCTTCTTGCTACAGTCCAGATTTGGTTCCCAGTGACCTTTCACCTTTTTCAAAGCTAAAATCGTCTTTGAAGACAGAACAGATTTCACGATGGGTTTAAAAAAATAATAAAAATGGATTCGTGATCCAGTGAGTTAGTTTTCCAGGACTGAAATTTAGGTACGACTCTTACCAGTTAAGCGGGTGACTTCTGGATGATATCAGCAGGATGAAACATCATTGGGAAGTGCTAGAAAATCATACCACCGGTTGACTCCAGCCTTGTGAGTAAAATTGAGTAGACGAAACTGTTCAGGATCCCTATCGCTATTGCCATGGCAAGTGTTCAGATGAACTACACTACACTCCTTAGTTCTACCATTCGTTACCTTCACGATTGTGCCATGCCACGCAACATTTAGCGAACTATCCTCATCACCTTTATATTTCTTATGTGAGATGTAAGTTCCACTCGAGCAGCTTCTTCCAAGAGGATATTTCTCCAATCATTATAACCTTTTCATGTCTAGGATTAACCATTATTTTCCACACATATCCACAAAAGCTGTGCCACAAAACCATCTACCTCGAGCCTTTCTAAAAAGTTGTCGGTCATTTTGTTAGCAAGAAAACGCAATTCATCCTCTAATGAGCTGATGGAAGTTTGACATCCTTGGTTGGTAATATATCTGGGGATAGCATCTTGTTAAAAAAAAAAAGCATCCCAGAACCTTGGCCACTCACTGAAATGTATCTGGCTCCAAATGTACGAAGTGCTTAAATTAAAAAAAACAAAAACAAAAAAACGAAAGTAGATACGTTTGTTCGAAATGTGCCGCAGACGGAAATTCTTAATATCATGTCTCTTCCGAATGTAGGCAATCTTGGATCGACCAGAGATTCATTTTCTTGACTATCTCATTGCCATAGTTCTTGGGAAAGATAATGGAGGTTCTTTTGGAATTCAGATTTTTCATTCTCTTGAACAGGTTTCCACCTCAGACCAGAGTTTACAGTCTGCTTTGCTATTTAACTGGGAGAAGAGATACATGAATATTTTTCTCAAGGGAATGTATGTGAAAGTGAAAGTGAAAGTGAAAGCTACAAATTAACCAAATAATTGAATTCGGATCATCGGTGTGATTTTTTCCGCCGATAACCGAACACATCCCGCAGACGGAAATAGTACCATATCCTACAGAAGATTAAGGAGAAAGGTAAAATGTAACTGACGACAGACTCGAGGGTTCGGTAACTGTTTTGCAAAGTTGAAGAAACGCTGAGATATATATCTGGGTAGGGCAGGTTGATTTATCACTTTATTTAGAAAATCAATATTGCACTTCGCGTGAAAGCCGTTTTTCATATAGACCAAAAATTAGATTCATAGCTTTTACCGATTTTTGAGCATTTAATTTTAAACCCGTCTGAACAAATGAATAGAAATACCTAATTTCCGTAGGTTTTACTTGCAAACTGATTAAAACTACTGCATCGTAAAATATATTGCATCATAATCTACCTAAATTGATAGGTATAATTTCCACTTGAAAAGGTGATGGTTTTATTTTATGGAACAATAATTTAGTAATAATCTTCTTGCGCCATGTATCTTGTCCATATAAATTTTTTAAAGCTGTAGTATTTTATAAATTTGATAAGGTTGTGCTATAAGGCTTTCATTGATCACCGAAATTAAATGATTTTAAAACGAAAGGTAATCTTTGAACGCATTCCCTTTAAAAACGGAAACGATTTTGAAAACATTTTGTGACTTCATTTATCATGCCAAACCCCAACTTTCAATTTGAGGGCAATATCACGTTTCTAGAATCAACCTGCTGAAATCTCTGAGAGGTGCTTTGAAGGGTGCTAAGGCGCCATTGTTTTAGAAGGTTAATTTTAAATAAATATTAAATGACTGTTTGTTTTTAAGAATGACTGCAACTATCTATTCAATTGTCTGACGTGGCTACCGTTTTTGGAATAAATGATGGCGTCCGAAACAATTATCTCAATAATCTGTAAGACTAACATGGTAACCGATAATCTACAGGAAATATGCAGATGAGATTGGTTTGATCAGAAACCACACAAATGGAATATCTAGTAAAGGTAGAATTCCTTACTCGTCTATTTGTCTCAGAGTTGCTAAGTAAGAATTTAATTATTAGGTTGGTGCAAAAATAATGACGTAATGATGTCGTTTTTTGACGTATTTTTTAACGTCAAAAAACAACATTATTACGTCATTATTTTTGCACCAACCTAATACTATTCTTTTATTGTGATAACGAAATTCCTTACATTTTTCTTGGCGTATTTTCGAAAATATTCAGGACGCCGATGAGCATAAAAAATAAGAATAGCTAACGTAACTGTTGTTAACCATCGAAAAAAAAAAAAAAAGAATGGATGGAATTATTAAAAGTTAACATATAAAAGGCGTAATTCTTCTTCTGTAATTCTGCGGTGTCTGTTCAGGATGTTGGGGACATAGCTCTCCACAATTTCCTGTCCTTAGCAACTCTTAATACCTTTTGTTCTAAACACTGATCTGCCATCCATTATCTCAAGCTCGCCATATAAGTCATGGGTTGTTTTTTTCTGTCCTATTTGCCTTCAATCAGTCCTATGTGTACCAAATTTTCCGAGCACTCTTTCCTTATTATTTACCTTAGAAATTTCAACTTTTTATTTCTGATGTTAAGTATATGTGTCCTTTCTTTTAGTTTTCTTAATTCTAATCCAAAGTGTTTCCCCCAACTGATAATAACAAAAAGAAAGATGGATTTATTTAACATGACTAGTTATATTTACAGTAGATAATAAAGATGAGAGGGGAAGAAGAGTGAGAGACTTACCTAGAAAGTTTGTGCAAATGGATGGAAGAACAAGGAATGGAAGGGATAGTCAAAAAGACAAAGTACTACGAAGGAAAGGAAGTTGCGGAGAGCCGTGATTACTTACGCCCTAATGAGGAAAGGAGACTAGAAAATTTGACTGTCAGAGGACATATTGAAGATTAGAGGTACAGGAATCTGCAAATGGATGGCAGAAAAAGAATGAGAGGGATAATAAAAAGATAAACATTACTAAGAACAACAAAGTAAAGGTAGTTGAAGAGGGCCATGATCCCTCCCGTCCTAATGAGGAAAGAAGAGTTAGACAATTTGACAGTAAGAGGATATATTGGAAGCAAGAGGGAAACAGTGAGTAACTTATCTAACGAACTCTTAGCAATGCTTGTTTTATATCTTTCCTAGTCTCTGTTCTTGCATCCATTTACAGTCTCTTCAGGAAGGTTACATGTAATTATAGTTGTAATTGTGTTAATAGTCTTCGATTAAAAAGTTTCTTTATCATAATCATGATTTTGGTTATTATAAAAGACAAACACGTCATTAGTCTGGTGCAAAAATAATGTCGTTTTCTCACATAGTAACATATGTGAGAAAACGACATTATTTTTGCACCAACCTAATACTATTCTGTGTTTGTGTGTGTGCAAGAGAGAGAGAGAGAGAGAGAGAGAGAGGGGGGGAGAGAAGGAGAGGAGGGGAGAGAGTGAATTTAAATTAGTAAATTTATTCTCTTTTGTTGCCTGAAGAACTTCTGTAAATGGATGGCAGAGCGGTGACTAGGAGGGATAGAAAATTTGACAGTCGCACGACATATTGAAGGCAACAGGGACAAAAATCTAACTAACGAGGCTGTGTAAATGGATGGTAGAACAGTGACGAGGCGGAATAGAAAAAAAGAAGACAAACATTGCTAATAGCTATAAAGGAAAGTAAGTTAGGTTAGGTCACATCCTAATGAGGAAAGACGGTTTAGAAAATTTAACAGTCATAGGGATATATAAAATGCACAAGGGACAGAAGTGAATCGGCTCGTAAGCTAAATAATGAGCTTGTGTAAATGGATCGAACGTTGAGTAGGAGGGGTAGTAAGGAGGCAAATATTAAGAGGGGGAGGAAAATTACTCTCTCTCTCTCTCTCTCCCACACACACAGAATAATAGTATATACAAATGAACTGCTGGTCTTTTATGATAACAAGAATTATAATTATGATTATCATAATCAAATTGTTTAATGGAAGACTATTAACATCTCCACAATGACAATTATATTTATGATGTATTTTTGTACTTTAATAAAATAAAATAATAAATAATAGTGTCTTTTGTTTGACTTGTTTTTTACGTCTTATCAACCTTTTGCTGGTTATTTAAAGTCAGAAAATATATGTAGATTGTAACAATACTTTTTGTGATAATAATAGTTTGCTGATACAAATCCTAATAATTAACCCATAGTTGGGGGGAAGAGGGTGATTCATCACTATCACAAACATATTTACGTGTAAGTAAATATAACGAACCTGACTGGAATTAGAACTCGGCTCTCTGACTTCAAATTCCGAGCTGTTGTCTATTATACCACCCACACATCTAAACTTACAGTACTTGATATTCCCCAGCGGTCACCCATGAAGGAACTGATGTTGCTTAACTTCGGTGATCGCACGAGAACTTTGTGGGTCATTTGTTTGTAACATTTTTCATTACGTATAGAAATAATAGTAGGGTGATAGACAGTTTAGCAGGAGTATGACACTTTTAGCCAACGTACAGCGCAGGTACTTAGTATTTTTACCATAGATTTAATTTAAAATGAATGTTTGACTCTTGGAATTGCTACAAAGTATAGTAGAAACCAAATCTATTAAATAAGATACATAGAAAATTTATTTACAAACAAGTAAATCATATAATATAGTTCTAAAACTTAAAAATTGATAAAATTGATAAATGTTCCGCCATTTTTCATTATACAGGACATCCTAAAAAAAGAAAATGTTTGAAATAAATATTTTTAGTAACTCCTGTTGATATATAAGTTCTTCTTTCTTTTAAATGTAATTTTCTGAATTCTATGTCCCTAAGACATCAATGTATTACTATGTTTTCCTTTTAGATGGTAATTTCGAGATGAAATTTGCCGAAAGTACTCAAAGATTGAATCAATTTTTTTTTTCCAGTACAATGTTGATATGATAGAGTGCATTCACATCAATTTCAAATCCATATTAGTTAGTGGCATAAATAGTTTGTGTTTTTGAGAAGTAGTTGTAATAACGAATGTATCATCTTAATGAACCATTCATTAAATCTCTCATGAAAAATGGGTTACATACAAAAACAGGACCGTTGCAAGGATTTCGTGCCACTCCAAATCTATGATACAGGGCCCCGACTCTCAACATCTCAATTTCCATAAGGTAGTATTTATATAAAATACAAATTTTATTGTAACCCAATTATGTACAATAATGGATCATATGTAATATAGGTAAACAGTTTAACTATAAAAAAAAAAAAAAAAAAATGAAAATAAATACAATTTATCTAAATATAAATTAGAGATATGCCATAATAGATCATTCCACTAACAATGTTTTGCGGTAATTTTTAACAACAACTTGAGATTTTTCTTGTTAAAAAGTTGAATAATTTAACAAATTCAACATTATGGAAAATGAATAATGAATATTATATAGTGTTTTTCGCGACATATGAGCAAAATACATTCACGGATTTGGACAAAAAAGAAAGAAAAAGTCCGCAGAATGAGGTCAAAATCCGCGAACAAATTTTCTTCCTTTAATAAACAGTTGTGATTCTTTTATTTTCTAACGTATATAAATTTAGGTAGAAAAAAGAAAACGTTGATATCGAATGTCACAAAAGCACTACCCTCCAGGCTTCCCTCCCGGTCGGGGGTTTGGGAGTAGTAAGCCCCGGCTCTATTCAATAATGTTCAAAGCAAAAGGCTTTAGACTGACAAGGATAAATCACAATAATCAAACTCGAAATATTGAACTCCATGGAAGAAAGGTAATATCTGTGCAGTGATATCGTTGCAGTTCGTAAAACACAAGTGAACACTAAATGCACAATATGTCCAGCAGCTGTAACATATTTTCAAAGGGTCGTCAATAAGAATCATTCTGTTCTCCTTCATGACAACTTAAGGTCGCATAGAGCAAGAATAACAGAGGAAAAGAAATTTAGAACTCGGTTGGTCTGTTTTACCGATACCGGTTACGTTCACCTAACCTTCAACCGACCGATTATTGCCTTTTTCGATTGCTGGGAAACCCTTTGACGGCGAAAGATTTCTCTAATTTGAACCAATTTCAAGAGTTCGTTGATAGTTGATTTCATTTAGTGGGATGTCAGTACCTCTATGGGTTAATTAATGCCGAAATTAAATATTTTTAATGCATTAGTATGTCTTTAACTACAGATAAAAATGTCTTGACAAAATTTTCTTTATGAAAATGTATTGCTGGTATTTTTACTATAAAAATGTATTTTTATACTTTCATAGGGTTTTGTTTTTGCTTGGATGTTCACACTATTTGCACATAACTGGGACCTTAACAGGTGCTACGATTCCGGGTCAGGATTGGTCTAGGAACAACAGCGTAGTTTATTGTCATGCGCAGGACTAGTTCGTTGAAAGCATTTCCACATAAAAGTCGGAAGAACTTTACTCCAATGATACTAAAGAGTTATTTGCTAAGTGACGACAAGTAATTGCAAATAAGGATGAATATTATTTTAAAGAAGACAACAATGCCAATAAACCGCAAGAGGTTACTGTGAGTGAAAGAGAATGAGAATTATTTAGAAGGAACCGGAAACCCAATCCTAAACGAGAAACAAAGGATAAACCTCTACTCCTGTTCAAAGGACTGGTAACGCGTGTAAACCAGGTGATAGGCCAATTGAATAAAATATAATTATGCTTAATTTTGGGGGAAAATGAGGTTGATAAGAAATCCTCTATGAGCCATCGATAATGACTTTCGTGTTTGGTCTATCTCAAGCCTGTATTGACTTGATTCTTGGCAGGTGTCCCGATTTATATAGAAGTAAGCACATCATTTTTAACGGGTATTATCCTAGGCATTATTACAGTTATTATTATGCTTCCTTGAAAATCAATACTTTTCTCTAGGATTAATTGCTGTTTATAAATACACTTTGATGTGAATAAAAATACCAGACATGTCGCCATTACAAAGCTTCGAACCGGACGGACAATTTTTTTTCCTCAAGGGAAGAAGCGTCGCATGATGTAAGTAATTCCAAGACAGATTCCACCCGTTTTTTCTTCTTAGAACTTTTTGTTTTGAAGTTTCATGGGAATTCCTTGCTTATCACAACTGTTATTTCTATGCGGAATTGGTATAATTTCAGGCAATTTCTTCGATTCTGTCTTCTTGATATGTAATGACAAGTCCATACATAGTTAAACAAAATGTTTATTTTTTTTAGCTTTTAAGTTACTGGGAAAAGTCTGTGAAGACAGAAAAATACTTTGCACAATGAATTAAGTTTTTTTCTTTTTCTTTTCATTTATAAATTTACAAAATGCGAACAATTTTATTTAAGTAAAAACCATATTTTATATTTTTAGCACGAGAATAAATAAATGTCTGTACAGAAAGTATCCATCAATTTAAAGCAAAAAAAAAAAAAGCCAACAAGGAGCAATTACTTCTTATTTCCTTTTAAGTGATTCCCGCGTATTTCAACGTCCATGCCTTCGGGTCCCAAGCTCATTGAGAGGGTGCACTGGTCCGATATTGTATCAAACGAGGAGCTCTGCCGAAGGACCGGCCTGCTGAGCATCGTTCTCACGATCGCTCAGCGCCGTATTCACTGGCTCAACTATGTCCTGCGAAGACCTGATGTCCGCCTCACGAGATTCATCTACCAGTTCCACCTGGCATCTGCAGAATGGAGTTAAATTTTCTAACCCTCTTTTTCTCATTAGAACGTGATAGCCACGTCCATCTTCGTTTGCTTCGTAGTTTTTAGCAATGTTTATCGTTTTACTAACCCTCCTATTCTTGTTCCGATATCAATTTACACAAAATCGTTTCGTAGGTTACTCGCTGTTTTCCTTTCTCCCTCTTGCTATCCATATTTTCTAGTGATTGTCAAATTTTCTAACACTTCTTTCCTCATTAGGACGAGGGTAAACATGGCTCTCCCCAATTTCCTCTTTATCGTAGTTCCTAACAATGTTTGCCTTTTTGATATCCATTCCATTTCTCTGTCATCCATTTGCACAAAAGTTATATTAATCGTTCTTCCCTTTTCCTCTCTTTCTTTCAATATGTCCTGTGACTGTCAAAATCTCCAAGCCCACTTTCCTCAGAATTAATATATCCCAGAAATTTTCCTTAAAACTTCCTATTTGCTCACATACGCCCTCCATAGTTTATACGACTCTGGAGAACGTATGTGAGCAAAGTCCATGCCTTTGAGCATGGACGTATGTAAGAAAACGTCCATGCCTTTAAGTTCGAAGCTCTCAAGACCATTGAGAAGGTGCACTGGCCCGATGTTGTATCCAATGAGGAGTTCCGCCGGAGGATCAGGCAACCAAGCTTCCTTATCACCATCGCTCAGCTTCGTATTCACTGGTTCGATTATGTCCTGCGACCATCTGATGACCGCATCACGAGATTCATCTGCCAGTTCCACCTGCCATCTGCATTTAACCTTACTTGTTAAAAGTTCAACGATAATTTTTCTGCTGCCACTTAATTTAAAGACAATTTCATGTACGTTGCTTCTTACTTTCCGTCCAAACAATTATTTTTATTTCATGGGTGACTTTCTCTAGATTTCACAATTAAATTCGATTATTCCCAAATTTATTTCCAAGTTATAAAAATTGTTATCATACAAAAAATTTGTCGCCAAAAATCCCGTAAAAAGCTCTCCGGAATCAATCGTAGTAATGAAAACTTGGGAATACCATATTTTAGGATTGCTGGTCCGGATCCGGTCCGGAATTTTTTTAATTTGCTCATGGAGTCGGCCTAATTCCAGAATGGTATGCTATATTCGGCTATGGCCTCTAGGAGTATAGATGAAAACGTGTGACGCAGTAACAGAATGAAACACTGACATTGTCATCTTACTTATTATAAAACTCAGATTGTGTGTGTGTGTGTGTGTGTGTCTGTACGTTTATATATAGGATCGGGTTTCCTACATTTTTCAACCGATTTCAACAAAACTTCACAGGACTACGTAAAATTACCTTGCGGTGGTTCTGACAGCGCCCAAAATTGGAAAAACACAATTGTTTTTGCACAAAATCAATTTGAAAACACGATTATGAGGGATCATGAGAATGAAAGGGGGACAACTCATATCGTGTTATACTTATTAATATCGAGTTATCGAGTTATACTTATTATAAAACCCAGGTTGGTTGGTTGTGTGTGAGTATTCGTTTATATATGGGATCGGATTTCCTATATTTTTCAAATGATTTCAACAAAACTTCACTTCTTTTTTGGCAGGTAGTGTTTCTTATTGTCTTGCACACTTTTTTCTTTATTTTTACATTCAGAATACTTTAAAAATTTCATTTACAAGACAATTGTTTATAATAAAATTCTATTCAATCGATAGACTCATAAAGATTGAAAACACTGTTTTTGTTTGAGTTTGGGTTTGACCAATTCGTTAAAAAAAACAAAAACTAATTAAGACATGCGTGTCCGTCAACCTTAAACAATAATCTTTCTCAATTTTTTTTTTCAGTCTTTATGATGGTCGATATTTAATCTATCTCTTACTGTTACTGGTTCTACTGCTAGTTTATTATATAGGTGAGAAATGAGACAGAATGAGAAATCAAATGGCAGGGAAGGGATATCATAACACACTATTTCTCATTCCGGTTTACATTTTCCCCTCCTCTGCTAACCGGGCATTGTAAATGCAGTCTTAATGTATACTTAAATTAGTTACTTGTTTTGCTTTCATTCGAACACATCTAAACTGACGTGTTCCTTTTTTTGGTACCAGTATTATATCTGTCCACTTATATAATGCATTTGTTCCTCATAGGAGTGACACCTGGGTATGACGATAAACTACATCCGGCAGCAAGGCCTCTGATTAAGAAATTGGCATTTTTGAGGAGCGTGGAATTACCTTTTTAATTGTTGTTGTTCCCAAGTCTATCCTGAGTTAGGGTGGTAGCACCTGCTAGGATTCAAGCTATGAGATAAATGGTGAACCCCAAACAAAATTAGAGGTTAATATGCCGTGGAACCAGAACAGACCCCCCCCCCCCAAAAAAAAAACAAACCAAACAAACTGAGCATTACTGAAAAAAGGAATAAAACAAGATATACATGTACAGTGGAGATAATGAACCCCCAAACAAAATGCTATGATGATGGAGGAATACATATTTGTGGTGAAAATAATAGCAATACATTTTTATAGAAAAAAAATCATCAACAATATCTATTTAGAGTAAAAATTACCAACATTACAATTCATAGAATTACCAAAGAGCAAAATAACTAACAATACATTTTATCTGTAGTTGAAGCCATAACATTGTGTTCAAAATATTTAGATTTCGGCATTAAATAAGCCATAGAGGTAGACATGGCGCTAAACAAAATCAACACCTTATTGGGGGGGTGCTACTTTTATGATATTGGGTTTTGTCTAGTTAACATTTCTGTATACATATATTGGTATTTACAAAATTAGATTTAAAGTAAAGTACTGGGTTACATATTAGTTCATTAGATGAATTAGCTAACTAATCCTGTTATTAATAAAAGCAATTCAAAGTTTTAATATTTAACACCCGATTGATCTATCTAAAACTGGATTTTTCATATCTATCTATCTATCTATCTTATTCATGAAATCTTCATTATCTATCTATCTATCTATCTATCTATCTATTTTAATCTTAGAATGTCCATATATGTATATATATTACTTACATTACTTACCTATATATTACTTACATTACTTACTTCAATGTATATATATATATATATATATATATGAACATTCTAATATGAGAAAAAATTGAAGAAAATACACTGAAGTAAGTAATGTTTTCAAGGCCGCTAACAGTTTTCACTCTTTCGGGTTCTGACGATGGCTTTCTTCTTAACATCTTGTTTGAAATTTTGTGGAGCATGAAAATCTGGATGATTTTCTTATTTTCTGTTCGTGTTACATATGCTATCCGTTTTTATTCCTGTTGCTAAAACTTCTCGATTTGTGTGGCTACAGTTTTTTGATACAGTTTTTTGTGATTTTGTAACGCCAATCCACTAGTTTTGACGAAGGATGGGCTTTGATAAGGATCGCTACCTTCATTTATTCATAGGATACTCTATTAGAAAAGAACATTGACAACCCTTTATGTCTATCATCATCATGGCTGATGCTAACCTCTTAAAGAATGAGTTGTTGCGGCGTCTTTTCGGTCTAAAATTGTCGGCTGACATGAAGTGGAAAACTATTCTGAATCCATTGCTAGTTCAGCTGCTAAAAAATTTGGCAGACTGTGTCGTGCTAGAAAGTTTTTCTCTCCAGAATCTATCTTATATATATATATATTTATATATATATATATATATATATATATATATATATATATATATATATATATATATATAGATAGATAGATAGATAGATAGATAGATAGATAGATCTACCATTCGTCCATGCTTAGACTATTGCCGCCACATATGGTCCGCCGATCGTAATATTTACCTTGAGCTTCTTGATAAAATCCAAAGATGAATCAGCAATATTATTGGTCCGGATCTGGCGTCTCGGCTTCAGTGTCTTTCCCATCGCCGGAAATTTGTGTCTCTGTAGATTTTCTATATAAACTTTCATGGTAAATGTTCCGATGAGTTCTTCGCTATGGTGCCTAGATTTTATGAATTCAAGGGCGCAGTACTAGAGTGACGTCGAAATCTCATTAATTTACAGGAGAATTCGGTAGATATAGCCGTAAGTTCTATGCTAGCAGTTTCTTTTCTCGCAAATATCGCTTCAGGCTCCATGCTTTCCAGCCAACTTTAATCTGCAAAAATGCCACGTCAATCATTATCTACTGTCAACTTGATTACTCTTATTTTGTTCCGGCGTTTTAGTAATGTTTCTGTCCGTAATTCTTCCATACCCGTTAATCTCTTGTGTCTTAGTGGATTTATTGCCTTGCTTGGGATGAACTCGGTTTAAAAAAGACTAAGCCACTATATCTCTCTATCTCTCTCTCTTTATATATATATAAACTAGTCGAGGAATCTAAATGGAATAATAATAAAAAAAAAACGAAAGAATATTAATCTACAACCCAGTGTGTCTGAGGATTTTAATTTTTTTAATTTTTTTTTTATTGTTCAATATATATATATATATATATATATATATATATATATATATATATATATATGTATTGGTCCGGGAATGTTGTTATTGTCACCGCGTTTTGGTCATCGTACCCTCCTACCTTCATCAGGTATACGACTACATAGAATTTCTAACTGAACACTTTCTTTAATCTATGGGGATATATTAAAGATTTTTCTCGTTTTTATTTTCGTAATACTCAGTACATACTCGATATCTATGCACATTCATTGCTAAAATTAAATCTTTTATAATTATCTATCAATAAATATGAGACATCTTCTTTATTATCATAATCCCCATGTCTGATTGCGGTCGGAGTGTCACTTCGTAGCTGCGTGATTGACCACCACATCTCGGAGGGATTCATTCATGCTTAGTGTTTCTTGGGTAAAGCAAATCATGCGGAACCAATCCGTCTTCCCACCGGATCATAATATAATAATTTGGTTTGTATACTGCGAATACAGTCCAAATCGACGTCGGCTTTATCCCCTAATCCAAGAATTTAATTTCTTCTCTGCTGATCGCTTCCTTTATGATGATGATGGCGTTGATGAGCAAATTCGCCACCAATTTGCAGGTTCAGTTCCAGTTTCGCCAAAACCTACTGTCATCCATGCCCTATCGCTGTTTAATTTTGCAAAAGATGGAGATAAAGAAGAAAATGTAGAAGAAAATGCCGATATCATGAATTTGTTTAAGGTCGGCCTCAATATGCCAGAAAGTGAAACACTCATTTGATTTCATGACCGTCCTCTGCATTGAGAGTTTGGGAATTTGTCCCGCTCAGACTGGTTCCTCGTTTTCGACCGTGCCGACAAGGGTGACCCATTCATAATAATTTTGTTTAGTTTGAAGGAAAAATAATGAAGATTAAAGATTTTGCACTCATGAGTAATGGAATCCGAGGAATCGGAGAGTTTGAAATACAGTCGAATCCATTACATTCACTTACGTGCTAATACCCTTTGGAAAGGTTATGAATCCTCTTCTAGATTTTCCGGGAGGAATAATGGATAGCGGCTCGTATTGAGAAATCGGAGAGACGAGTTCGAATTCAAGTCGAATCCATTACATTCACTTACGTGCTAATACCCTTGGGAAAGGTACGAATCCTCTTCTAGATTTTCCCGGAGAAATAATGAATAGCGGCTCAGACTGAGGAATCGGAGAGCCGAGTTCGAGTTCCAGTCGAATCCATTACATTCACTTATGTACTAATACACTTGGGAAAGGTATGAATCCTCTTCTAGATTTTCCCGGAGGAGTAATGGATAGCGGCTCAGACTGAGGAATCGGAGAGCCGAGTTCAAATCCCAGTCGAATCCATTACATTCACTTACGTGCTAATACCCTTGGGAAAAGTATGAATCCTCTTCTAGATTTTCCCGGAGGAGTAATGGATAGAGGCTCCGATTGAGGAATCGGAGAGCCGAGTTCGAATTCCAGTCGAATCCATTACATTCACTTACGTGCTAATAACGTTGGGAAAGGTATGAATCCTCTTCTAGATTTTCCCGGAGGAATAATGGATAGCGGCTCGGATTGAGGAATCGGAGAGCCGAGTTCGAATTCCAGTCGTATCCATTACATTCACTTATGTGCTAATACCCTTGGGAAAAGTATGAATCCTCTTCTAGATTTTCCCGGAGGAATAATGGATAGCGGCTCGGATTGAGGAATCGGAGAGCCGAGTTCGAATTCCAGTCGTATCCATTACATTCACTTACGTGCTAATACCCTTGGGAAAAGTATGAATCCTCTTCTAGATTTTCCCGAAGGAGTAATGGATAGAGGCACGGATTGAGGAATCGGAGAGCCGAGTTCGAATTCCAGTCGAATCCGTTACATTCACTTACGTGCTAATACCCTTGGGAAAGGTATGAATCCTCTTCTAGATTTTCCCGGAGGAATAATGGATAGCGGCTCCGATTGAGGAATCGGAGAGCCCAGTTCGAATTCCAGTCGTATCCATTACATTCACTTACGTGCTAATACCCTTGGGAAAGGTATGAATCCTCTTCTAGATTTTCCCGGAGGAATAATGGATAGCGGCTCGGATTGAGGAATCGGAGAGCCGAGTTCGAATTCCAGTCGTATCCATTACATTCACTTACGTGCTAATACCCTTGGGAAAAGTATGAATCCTCTTCTAGATTTTCCCGAAGGAGTAATGGATAGAGGCACGGATTGAGGAATCGGAGAGCCGAGTTCGAATTCCAGTCGAATCCGTTACATTCACTTACGTGCTAATACCCTTGGGAAAGGTATGAATCCTCTTCTAGATTTTCCCGGAAGAAATAATGGATAGCGGCTCGGATTGAGGAATCGGAGAGCCGAGTTCGAATTCCAGTCGTATCCATTACATTCACTTACGTGCTAATACCCTTGGGAAAAGTATGAATCCTCTTCTAGATTTTCCCGAAGGAGTAATGGATAGAGGCACGGATTGAGGAATCGGAGAGCCGAGTTCGAATTCCAGTCGTATCCATTACATTCACTTACGTGCTAATACCCTTGGGAAAGGTATGAATCCTCTTCTAGATTTTCCCGGAGGAGTAATGGATAGCGGCTCCGATTGAGGAATCGGAGAGCCGAGTTCGAATTCCAGTCGTATCCATTACATTCACTCACGTGCTAATACCCTTGGGAAAGGTATGAATCCTCTTCTAGATTTTCCCGGAGGAATAATGGATAGCGGCTCGGATTGAGGAATCGGAGAGCCGAGTTCGAATTCCAGTCGTATCCATTACATTCACTTACGTGCTAATACCCTTGGGAAAAGTATGAATCCTCTTCTAGATTTTCCCGAAGGAGTAATGGATAGAGGCACGGATTGAGGAATCGGAGAGCCGAGTTCGAATTCCAGTCGTATCCATTACATTCACTTACGTGCTAATACCCTTGGGAAAGGTATGAATCCTCTTCTAGATTTTCCCGGAGGAGTAATGGATAGCGGCTCCGATTGAGGAATCGGAGAGCCGAGTTCGAATTCCAGTCGTATCCATTACATTCACTTACGTGCTAATACCCTTGGGAAAGGTATGAATCCTCTTCTAGATTTTCCCGGAGGAATAATGGATAGCGGCTCGGATTGAGGAATCGGAGAGCCGAGTTCGAATTCCAGTCGAATCCATTACATTCACTTACGTGCTAATACCCTTGGGAAAGGTATGAATCCTCTTCTAGATTTTCCCGGAGGAATAATGGATAGCGGCTCCGATTGAGGAATCGGAGAGCCCAGTTCGAATTCCAGTCGTATCCATTACATTCACTTACGTGCTAATACCCTTGGGAAAAGTATGAATCCTCTTCTAGATTTTCCCGAAGGAGTAATGGATAGAGGCACGGATTGAGGAATCGGAGAGCCGAGTTCGAATTCCAGTCGAATCCGTTACATTCACTTACGTGCTAATACCCTTGGGAAAGGTATGAATCCTCTTCTAGATTTTCCCGGAGGAATAATGGATAGCGGCTCCGATTGAGGAATCGGAGAGCCGAGTTCGAATTCCAGTCGTATCCATTACATTCACTTACGTGCTAATACCCTTGGGAAAAGTATGAATCCTCTTCTAGATTTTCCCGAAGGAGTAATGGATAGAGGCACGGATTGAGGAATCGGAGAGCCGAGTTCGAATTCCAGTCGAATCCGTTACATTCACTTACGTGCTAATACCCTTGGGAAAGGTATGAATCCTCTTCTAGATTTTCCCGGAGGAATAATGGATAGCGGCTCCGATTGAGGAATCGGAGAGCCGAGTTCGAATTCCAGTCGTATCCATTACATTCACTTACGTGCTAATACCCTTGGGAAAAGTATGAATCCTCTTCTAGATTTTCCCGAAGGAGTAATGGATAGAGGCACGGATTGAGGAATCGGAGAGCCGAGTTCGAATTCCAGTCGTATCCATTGCATTCACTTACGTGCTAATACCCTTGGGAAAGGTATGAATCCTCTTCTAGATTTTCCCGAAGGAGTAATGGATAGAGGCAGGGATTGAGGAATCGGAGAGCCGAGTTCGAATTCCAGTCGAATCCGTTACATTCACTTACGTGCTAATACCCTTGGGAAAGGTATGAATCCTCTTCTAGATTTTCCCGGAGGAATAATGGATAGCGGCTCCGATTGAGGAATCGGAGAGCCGAGTTCGAATTCCAGTCGTATCCATTACATTCACTTACGTGCTAATACCCTTGGGAAAAGTATGAATCCTCTTCTAGATTTTCCCGAAGGAGTAATGGATAGAGGCACGGATTGAGGAATCGGAGAGCCGAGTTCGAATTCCAGTCGTATCCATTACATTCACTTACGTGCTAATACCCTTGGGAAAGGTATGAATCCTCTTCTAGATTTTCCCGGAGGAATAATGGATAGCGGCTCCGATTGAGGAATCGGAGAGCCGAGTTCGAATTCTAGTCGTATCCATTACATTCACTTACGTGCTAATACCCTTGGGAAAAGTATGAATCCTCTTCTAGATTTTCCCGAAGGAGTAATGGATAGAGGCACGGATTGAGGAATCGGAGAGCCGAGTTCGAATTCCAGTCGTATCCATTACATTCACTTACGTGCTAATACCCTTGGGAAAAGTATGAATCCTCTTCTAGATTTTCCCGAAGGAGTAATGGATAGAGGCACGGATTGAGGAATCGGAGAGCCGAGTTCGAATTCCAGTCGTATCCATTACATTCACTTACGTGCTAATACCCTTGGGAAAGGTATGAATCCTCTTCTAGATTTTCCCGGAGGAATAATGGATAGCGGCTCCGATTGAGGAATCGGAGAGCCGAGTTCGAATTCCAGTCGTATCCATTACATTCACTTACGTGCTAATACCCTTGGGAAAAGTATGAATCCTCTTCTAGATTTTCCCGAAGGAGTAATGGATAGAGGCACGGATTGAGGAATCGGAGAGCCGAGTTCGAATTCCAGTCGTATCCATTACATTCACTTACGTGCTAATACCCTTGGGAAAGGTATGAATCCTCTTCTAGATTTTCCCGGAGGAATAATGGATAGCGGCTCCGATTGAGGAATCGGAGAGCCGAGTTCAAATTCCAGTCGAATCCATTACATTCACTTACGTGCTAATAACCTTGGGAAAGGCATGAATCCTCTTCTAGATTTTCCCGGAGGAGTAATGGATAGCGGCTCGGATTGAGGAACCGGAGAGCCGAGTTCGAATTCCAATCGACTCTATTACATTCACTTACGTGCTTTAGACTTGGGAAAGGTATGTATCCTCTTCTAGATTTTCACGGAAACGTAATGGATAGAGGCTCGGATTGCGGAATCGGAGAGTCGTGTTCGAATTCCAGTCGTATCCATTACATTCACTTACGTGCTAATACCCTTGGGAAAGGTATGAATCCTCTTCTAGATTTTCCCGGAGGAGTAATGGATAGAGGCTCGGATTGAGGAATCGGAGAGCCGAGTTTGAATTCCAGTCGAATTCATTACATTCACTTACGTGCTAATACCCTTGGGAAAGGTATGAATCCTCTTCTAGGTTTTCCCGGAGGAATAATGGATAGCGGCTCGGATTGAGGAATCGGAGAGCCTTGTACGAATTCCAGTCGAATCCATTACATTCACTTACGTGCTGATACCCTTGGAAAAGGTATGAATCCTCTTCTTCTTCCCAACTATGGGTAAATAGTAGGATAGATTTTGGATGGCAACAGGTCTACTGCGGAAAGAAATGGTAACCTTCTGCGGGAAAAAATCTCTCTCGTCAGTCATGAATCGAAAGATACATGATCGCCTAAGCGTGTATCACGCATGGCACACAACTGACTGACTGACAATAACGACTGGTTGGATTTTTCTATTTTTTTATTTTATCAGACATTTATAACTCCAGAGTCTATGGTACTTCCACTTACTGTAATGGTTAGCAAATTTGACCTGTTAAATCATTTACAATTCCGTAATGAGTTAAATCCTCAGTGGATGTTCCATACTTTAGGCCTTGTGCCACGAGTAAGCTACTCTTAGTAAGTTCAGCAGGTATAATGGTTAGCGAACTTATTTCGCTACATTAATTACAACCGACCAGTGAGATTGGTCCATACCGTGTGCTCCATACTTTCGGCCTGGTTAGTCGTTAAGTAAGATATACATATAGTTTCTAATAAATATAGTCTTTTAAATAGACAAAAAAAATTTGAACTTTGAATATCTTGTTGTTAGTGAAGGGACGAGTAGCGAACTAGTAAATCGAACGCGAAATATCAATCATGAAAAAGCTGCCTGAAGCTTGTCAGTTTATCAGACATTTCTTATTTACAGAGTATAAACTCAGTTCAGAACAGAACGGTACTAAAATATCCATTTGAAACCATTAATTTTTTCTTTTTGTTTGTCTTAAGTGATTGAATGTCGTTAGAGATCGGGTCAACTGTTTCTTGGTTGCTAGGCAGCAAAACCTGACCCCCAAGGGCATCGATTGTTCATATCGCGTTGTAGATCGATAATATTTCTGAAAAGCTAGCAATTTATCGACATCGCTTTCCACTTGATTCTGATTATCTTGACAACAGACACTGTAGGGATTCGTAAACAATTGGGGTCTCCGTCCGCACTGAGAAAGACCTGCAAGCATGGAAGGCCAAACGTTGAATATATTTTCTTGGTAATTTACAAAATCAAATTGAGTGCTTTCAGCATATTAACACATACAGCACCCATATATATATATATATATATATATATATATATATATATATATATATATATATATATATATATATATATATCTTTTCACCGATGAATTGACGAGATTATCACAGAATTCCTGAGATGATATTTCATATTTGAGATACTTGTTCGTGAGATGTCATTTCGCTGATGTCAGGACGATTGAATTTCAAATTTAAATTGTTTAACTATTGAAAAAACTTTATCTATCTATCTATCTATCTATCTATCTATCTATCTATCTATCTGTTCATATCTCTCGATCTATGTATCTGTTCATATCCATATATCTCAGTCACTTCATATCTATCTATCTATCTATCTATCTATCTATCTATCTATCTATCTATCTATCTATGACAATTCATATCTATCTATCTATCTATCTATCTATCTATCTATCTATCTATCTATCTATCTAATCTTATTAATTATCTGTCTGTCTATCTATCTATCTATCTATCTATCTATCTATCTATCTAAAGCTGTTCATTATCTATCTATCTATCTATCTATCTATCTATCTATCTATCTATCTAAAACTGTTCCTCATCTATCTATCTATCTATCTATCTATCTATCTATCTATCTATCTATCTGTCTGTCTGTCTGTCATAACGCGCTTCGTAGCGCTTATAATATAAGTACTGCTTCAGCAACTTGCCTTAACACCTGTATTACTTCGTCTGAAGACTGATTCCAAACGGCTTCTTACCTTACCTCTTCCCTGGAGCTCTTTATTTATAGTTATGGACTAGTTCATAATATCTCCCCCCCACCATCGTGTTTCTGGAGAATTTGCCAGCATTCTTGAATGTGTAGCCTTTCCATCTCCGATCTCCTTCCACTTTAATACGCTTTCTTTTTCTGGAACTTGTCCTTGTATTTTCCACGATATCCTGTGGTGCTAGCGCACCGAAAGCGTCAAATAGCATTTTGATCGGTTCTGCCAATATTTCAGGTCTTTCATCAATTAACCTTTTTTCAGCTGATATTCGTCCTCCGACAGGAATCGAACCTGTATCCTATACGGAACGGAACATAAACATATCTTAAAAATAATTGTCGGACTTTGTCCGTTTCATAATGTGTGATGTCATTTGTTTACATTCGCATACGCGTCGAGCAGATATGAATGTACGTGAGAGATTCATGGAAGATTAAAGTTTAAAGACAGTTAACTCGACTACGCTAACCGAACACTCCTCTGTGGCCGAAACGGTTAACGCACGTCATGCTATATGACGGTTCCGTATAGGATACAGGTTCGATTCCTGTCCGTGGACGAATATTTTCTATGAAAATTTCTCGAACATTCGTGCAGGTAATAATACTGTTTTTTATAAAACAGAGCATTTACTTAAATATTTGTATCTATAAAAAGAATGTATAAACATAAAAATGTCTTAAAAATAATTGTCGGACTTTGTTCATTTTATTATATATATATATACATATAGCATATATTTAGGAAACAAATATTCTACCAAACGATATTTGTTAAATTCAACGAAAAAGATCCATGTAATATTCTATTGCATTTTTTTTTCAAATTATTTAATAAAAATTTTTGCGTCGATACAATCGTGGATAAATTGTCGGAAGCTCAATGTTTTGTTTTGATCTTGATTCTTTTGAGTCATTATAAATAATACTGTGTTATCAGCGTTATAGTCGTGATTTTGAGTTTGAATCCATACTTAGGCTCCTTATCTTTGATTGGCAACCAGTCTAAGAGAAGGATAAAACTCAGTTCAAAACCTTACTTGAACGCCTTGTAAAAAAAACCCAACATAGTACGGAAACCACAGCTACAACATTTTGATATATGCTACAAATAGAACATTTTATCTACGGCAAATAATACATTCGTATATAAACAATACATTTATATTCGAGAAATAACTGATTAAATATAAAATGCCTGTTACATTTGTAAAATATTATTTACATTATTTGTAATATATTTACATTAGATCTATCTCATCTTTGATATTGTTATCGCGACGTTTCAGCTGTTTTGTTTTCTGGAGTTCCACGCAATAACAGCTTAGTGGATAAAGCGTTTATTCATAAATTCGTTTACAATGTTTGGCGAAATCAATCCTATTATATTACAGTAGATACTGGACATTATTTTCTTTACAGATGAAGAGAAGACTTGTAGTAACAGAGATCGGGTTCTACAAAATAATAATGAGAATACCACAGACGGAAGATGTGAGCAATGTGGAAGTTTCAAGGGAAATAGAAAAGACAAGGTCACGTATACTTAGAAGTATTAGGTTGGTGTAAAAATAATGTCGTTTTCTCACATATGTTACTATGTGAGAAAACAACATTATTTTTGCACCAACCTAATAGAAAGAGACAGTTAAAGTTTCTGGGACATATAGCAAGGAAAGAAATTTTGGAAAATTTGGTACTCCCAAGAGTGACAGAGCAAATGCTAGTAAGTTACCTAACAGAGTTGTGTAAATGGATGGCACAACACGGTGTGGGAAGGATAGTAAAAAAGACAAAGATCGTTAAAAGCTACAAAGGATAGGAATTTGTAGAGAGCCATGATGGGCAACATTCTCAATGGAGAATCTACATAGAAGAAGATTCTTGACCAACAGTCTAACCATCAAGAAGACGACTGACACTACTGTTCCATCTCAGAAAATGCGCAATAGCAGTTCGCCATTGTGGTTATAGAACTGGCTATATTAGCGGGCAGGTTCGTAGGAATTGCTTGTTGACCGCTGTGTTTTTTTGTTTTTTTTTGTTAAAGAGCTACTCTTGTTTTTGTTTTAAATCAATATTATGAATACAAAAAAGGTACTTGTCACAGATTTTAAATTAGAACCGACTTAATCTTTTTCGTTTTTTTAATCGTGTTTTGTATTCTCTGTATTTCAACGACCCGCTATTCAATTATTTTGAGTCGTTACGGAATTATTTATTACGCCATTTCCCGATATTTTCAATTCCCGCTTAAGTTTCTCCATAAATCAAAAGAGCGCTACTCAACAAAACAAACAATAAAGAAAGCAAATAATAATAATAATGATAATTATAGAAGAAGAAAATAAAAGAGAAGAAGAAAACATAGACAAAAAATCTTTGCTGTTATCATTTCATGTTTTTAACAGAGCTCATATTGCAACTTTGTTATCATTGCTTTTCTCTGGCACTCCTTATTACTGGTTCCCATATTGTATTTATTTCTATGCTTGGTCGGCTCAGGATATTTTTGTGGCCTAGCATATGTGCTCGTTCCTTACGTTTACGAATTTTCCAATGGTGTTCCTTGTCTATGATCTCAACATGATCTCACAGATCCATATGTGGTCAGCCACGCCTGATTTTTCTACTTCATCTAGCGTTACAGCTTTCTGGTGTTCTTGAAGGCTTACCTTGAGGGGGCGGCCTGTCTCTCCTTTATATTCCTTTCCGCAGCTGCACGGGATAGCGTACACGCAGTCCTTAGTCATGTTCTCCTCTATGGGGGGGTCTCACTCGAGAGAGATATCTGTGGTGTCGTCAAGCTTTCGAAGGTTGTCCTGATGTTATATGGACCGCAGATCCTTTGTATTTTCTCTGATAACTCCTTCACATAAGACAGTTTATCTAACGTCTCTGGGTCGCCACTTATGACTTTTGCTCGGTGTTGTAAGCAATGGACGATCTCTTTCTTTACGCTGTATGGATGGTGTGAGTTGAAATTGAGGTACTGTCCAGTGAATGTCGGTTTACGGTATACAGATGTCTTAAACCCATGCTCTGTTTCGAGATATTAGAACATCCAGGAATGGGAGTGTGTTGTTACTCACTTTCTCCATTGTGAACTGTATCGAAAGTCTTATTGAGTTCACATGGTTCAGTAGAACCTGAACATCTTCCTGGTGTCGCCAGAGTATGAAGCTGTCATCTACGTACCTTAACAATATAGTTGGCTTTAGAGATATAGCTTCTAATGCAAAATTCCAACCATCTGAAGAAGGCCGAGGCGTACAACGGCCGAAGCGTTGTGATAAATATGGCGACAAAGATGAGGACAATAGTCCGAATAATGTTAATAATGTACATAATACTTCATCTCAGAAATATAGACAGACTCTGATATATATATATATATATATATATATATATATATATATATATATATATATAAATTTAATGAAAACAGACCACTTTAAAGTACCATTACAATCATTTATTTCACCAAATTCCTTTTAAATGACTTCGGATCATCAGGTAACACTTCCAACATCGAAATGAAAGGAAAAATGAGATTAAAAATTGATGGGTAGTGTAATATTTGTAATTTAACAGGAGTGGTTGAGGGTTGTAGTTAAAGAGACAAGGTAGAGTATAGGGAGGGGTTAATTTCCTATCTCTCTTAACCGTGCGTTATATTGGGGTAGGAGGAGTGACCGGACCTTGACCTATTTAGATGGTTAACTTAACGGAAATGACATATAGAAATAGGAGGGTAGTGGGTTGAAAAGGAAAGGAAAAATGGAAAAGAGAGAGGAGACAGAAAACAGTAATACAATTGAGTGTTACGACAAGGAGAGAGGGGGAGAGGGAAATGAATCGAAAGAGGCTGTAATTGTGTTTTAACAAATTTATGTAAAAGATAGATTTCAGTGCTTGATAGAAATTTAGATGTTTAAAAAATGATGATTGTTATCAATTTAAATATTTAATTTTTTAAGTAAATAGTTTAGGGACTTAATATAAGTTAACTACTATATATATATATATATATATATATATATATATATATATATATATATATAGATAGATAGATAGATAGATAGATAATTAAAAAAAGAGTCCAAGTATGCTTCATATACTTTATACAGTAGAGTAGATAAGATGGTCAATAAAGCAAAGTTAAATGAAAGGGTAGCAATGAAATCAATACAGAAAACATTTATTAATATTAACCAAGTGACAAAAATGAAGTACGGAGATTGAGATTTCAAGTCTGGAGTTTTCGAACATGTGAGAGATAAATAGATTTACGGTAGAATCTATCTAACATTGGTTTTTTAAGGTGGGGAGAATCCGCCTGTAAGTGGAATTATTAGAAAAAATCCTTACCCTATTTGATTTCTCGCGTGCGAAACTTAATGTGAAAATAACCTCATTTAAAAATTGTGGTTTTTGGTGGTGGTGGTTGGTTGGTGGTAGGGGAGTGAGATGTTGAACATAGGGGCCAAAAGTGTGGTAGGACAAGGGGTACGGACTTTTTCTCCCTGCTTTATTTTTGTCACCTGGTTAATAAATACTAAAGTATTAATAAATGTTTTTCGTACTAATTTCATCAGTACCCTTTGTTTTATTGACCAACTTATCTACTCTACTTTATAATATATATATATATATATATATATATATATATATATATATATATATATATATATATAAATAACAATTACTATTGAAAATAAAAAACACCAATACGGAAAAAATTAGAGGAATACGTCGGAAAAATCTCAAAGAATTTAATGACAATATTATCTGAACACAAAAGGTATCTTTTACAAAAGAACACAATCAGCGAATTAGTTCCTCATCGTATTGAGACTGGCAATAATTTTGATGTGAAAATGCTACTCTAATTAAAATGAAAACAATTTACTGAGATGTGAATATATAGAAAGTGCTTCAATTGCTAGATCATCCACAGTAAATTTGCATCCGGGTTCTTACCTTTCTTGGCAGATCTTCTATTATCCCAATGTGGGATATTTAATAACAAAAGTGCTGGAAATATAAAGAAAAAGAACAAAGGAACTGAATAAAATAATCAAATCGGCTACATTCTATAATGTAAACATATATTTAAAAAAGAATTCCTATTTGAAAACATCCGGGGAAGTCGAATGGAACACCGTGTTTGATAACGTCTTCTGTTCTTTCATAGTCACTTCCTGTCACATTTGAATTCCTTCGAAGGGAATTTGAGAAGTTGTAACTGTCATCTTTTCCTTATCAAAAACAATCCGCTTCTCTCCCGAGATGCAGTTGCTGTCTACAACCGTCATTCGCTACTTAGCTTGCTTGGTAGTTCGTTATTAGCAGACAAACCCTGCAGTCACGATTTGCAATGAACCATTTAAACATTGATAGTCCTTATTCTTCCATCATTCGGTTCAAAGGTGTTGGACGTAGAGAGACGATCGGGACTAATTTCTGATGACACATCTTTAGTAAAAACAAACGAAAGAATAAAAAAAAAATCACATTTCTAAATTTAAAAAAACAAAAGACACAATATCTAACCATCAATCTTAATCTTGAGACGTGTTCACTATCTATCTATGTCATTCTGTTCATATCTATCCATTATCTATCTATCTATCTATCTATCTTATATATATATATATATATATATATATATATATATATATATATATATATATATATATATATATATATATATATATTATTTCTGTTCATATATATATATATATATATATATATATATATATATATATATATACATGAATGAAGAAATATAGTTTTAAAGTGTGCTATATTTACGGGATAAAATATTCAATAAAATTCTCAATATCAGAGATAGAGCGTATGTAAATATAAAAGTGAACATTGAAGTCAACACTCAGAGGCGACAGGATGTTTCATGCTAGACGTAATCTTCAGGCCGATATATATATATATATATATATATATATATATATATATATGTATATATATATCACTCTGTTCCTATCTACTTACCTATCTCTTTCTGTTCATATCTATCAGTCTATCACATTCTTTTCATATTTATCTCGCTAGCTAGCTATGTAGCTTAATAATTATCTATCTATCAATCTATATAGCTATCTCATTTTCTCTCTATTCATATCTGGATACCTACCCTTGAGGACTGCAAAATGTCGGCTAATTAGTTTTGCAGACCATTTCTAGTGTAGCGCCTTCTATCTTGAACAGATGGCCACCGACTGTGGCCCTGTGCCAGCTTAATACGCCAATACACATATATGTAATAGAACAGACAAACTGATACCCAAACACACACACACACACACACATATATATATATATATATATATATATATATATATATATATATATATATATATATATATATGATAGATATTGGACATGTATATTCGATTGTAGAACAATGATTACGTAGCCTGGTGCAGTTTTAGCGGAATATTAATCTGTAAATTTCACCGCATAAGAAGCGTTGTGCTCGGCGCATTTACAAATCAAGTGATTATGTTCAAAAGTAAATATTTGTTGATAAAAATGAATTATTTTTCCAGTATCTTGCTACGAGTCAACTCATGTACTCATATATATATATATATATATATATATATATATATATATATATATATATATATATATAACACTGAGGTTATCACCTTCCCTGCAGATGAAATGACCTTTGTCTTCTTTGAAGCAGATGAGAAGGATTGAAACCAATCAATTGTTTTATCAATCAATCAATCAATCAATATATATATATATATATATATATATATATATATATATATATATATATATATATATATATCTTTTTGCTTTTGTGTGTTTTATGTGTTTCACACTTTTGCCATCATCAGACAGTTGTCTGATGATCGCAAAAGCGTGAAACCCAGGCTCACAAACTCATTTCTATACAACAGAATATAAACATATATGTGTGTGTGTGTGTGTGTCCGTTTGTGTCTGTGTGTCTGTGCGTGTGATAGAATATATACCTTTAAGTTATGCTATATTTATGGGTTAAAGTACTCAGTACACAGCGTACGTAAATATAAAAGTGGACATTGAAGTCAACATTTAGAGGCGAGATTTCTTTCTGTTTCTTCAATGTCCGCCCATATATATATACATATATATATATAAAGAAATATAGTCTTAAGGTGTGCTATATTTATGGAATAAAGTGGTCAATATCAGAGATAGAGCGTGTGTAAATATAAAAGTGACCATAGAATGTGGCCTGACGATTGCATATAGCATGAAACAGACTGTCGCCTCTAAGTGTTGACTTCTATATTCACTTATATATATATATATATATATATATATATATATATATATATATATATATCACCCGCACAGTTATATATACAGGTATCTGAATATAGGCTATTTTCCTTTTATTATTGATTATCTAGAATTTGATTTGATGATATTTATCTACGTAAATACCATTGGTAAACTGATTTATTATGTCAATTAATAATAGTGTAATTTATTATTAATTATTTTGTTTCCATAATTATCGATACTTTATCATATCATTGAACGTTGGTATTCGTCTCGTTCAAGTAACGGAGGCTACTTTGTTATTAAAAGACGTTTTTTTGTGTTGCATTCGATAAAACTAATGCGTCACTCAGCTGCCGTCTTTAGACTTGAGGATTCATTGCAAATCTTTTTTTACAGTTTTTAATTTAAGCCTCAAATATTCGGTGGTCGGATGATTGGATAAAGCGATGGAGAAGGTCAAGCCATTGCTCTATGCTTATTTATCTTAAATCAATTCTTTTCTTTTTTACAGTAAGGTTCACCCTGTACAAATCCCGTGGCCACTCAATCTGGAGGGTTATTTTAGGGGGTAGCTTATATGGATAGGAGGGGAAGATATCCGTTGACTCTAGACTTGAACACGTTAAGATTTTAGTGATCGTGGAAACATTCTCTTAAGAGTCGGTTCCATAGGGCTTTGGTTCGTCGGAAGAAGCTGTTTATGTTGAACTTCCTTCTCGGTGATGATCACAGAGAGAATGTGGGTGGCTTGCTACTATGTAAGTGGCATGGCAGGTGCTAGCCGTGAAGGTCAGACTTGGTGGAAGTTCGAACGAGCCCTTTCCATGTTAGTAGCGATAGAGCGATGAGAGGTTCCCCACATCTCACCTGTAAGAGAGAGATTGGAATGTGGAAAATAATTCTTCTTCAACAAGGATTTGGAGACTCTTTTGAAATCTATCGACTGGAAAGTGAGGTCTGGGCAGCTCCCGCCCAAATATGGCAACAAGACGGCACTTTCAGCTCTTATAAAGGTAGAGCATAGCCTTTCAGGTACTTACTTGAGCGGTACAGAAAGCCGACCATTTTACCTGCATCTTTAGTGATGGATCGTATATAGTTCTACTTGAGATCACGTGTGAGTTTCGAGGTCCAGTATCATCTCAAGGCACGGTGCCTCATCGTGGAGTCTAGCGATATTACGGGGTCTGATCGCCAGTGGTGGAATGGAGCCAGTGTTCTGAGGTTCATGACTTCGTCGGAAAATGAATCGATAAAGAACTCGAAGCTGGTTAACAGCGAATTATTTTTTTTTTTGTAAAGAATATAATGATAATTTACAGAATTAATTTCCCTTCAATTCTAGTATGTTTTTCCAGAACGTGCTACGCGGAAACAAACCCAGAAATGTTTCTACCACATACATTTTTTAGTATTGGGCTGATATTTTTATTTCCTAATTTATATGTTGTGTTCTGTTTTCTTTATGTGTATTATTGTCCTGAAAATTCAATTTTGTTTTGTCTCACCAAATAACTGTTTTCCAATTCAACTGATTAAAAAACGTTTTAACCAATGCTAACGGAGACTTTTTTTATGTTTTCTTCAATAGTGTCTTCTTTTTCTTGCAATTTCTCCGTGAAATCCCTATTGGTTCAATGTTATACAAATTGTTTTCTATGTACTAGTGTTCTTCTGTTTGGCCATCTGCTTTATTGTAAGAAAAATAACAGACTTATTGTACGTTATTGAACTTGATACATATTAGCTAGTGAAATAATTCTTGGTAAAGATAGGGGCCTGGTTTTCGTTTTCCTTCTCTTACACTGGTAACTAGCCAAGGCTAGAGAGTCCAGCCTTCTCTTCAAACAATTTAGCTTTATTAGTTGCCATGACGTAGGGAATTATGTCTCCCTACAGAATTCTTTTGTTTACTATCTGTAATTGCCAAGCATTCTTAGGAAAGATGATGGAGTGGTTTCAAGTTGCTTACTCAACAGTTTGGTATTCAGTTATTTTTCTTATTACATTAGTTGCCATCAATGGCTAGTGAGTCAAGTTTACTCTGGCATGTAACATGTATCTGAAGATGGGAAGAAAGCACAGATTGTTGCTATTTTCCAAGGTCATTCGTGCGAAAATGAATGAAGCAGACAAACCCGAATTACGAACACGGCCGATTGATTCCGCTTCTTAAAATTTGCTATTACCCCCATGCATAAGGAAAATAAAATAATAAAACAAAAAACAAAACATTATAATGAGTTTCAATAACGGTTTTATCGATGGAGCTAGTCACTCTCTCTATATATTTATATAAAGGAGAAGTGAGGCAGTCAAAATTTAAATTTAAAGCTGAGCGTTACTGTATCTTTTCTTAACTGGGGTTTACTACATTTCTTTTCCACACCTCACCCTATATATACATCTCTCTCTCGCTCTGGTATATATATATATATATATATATATATATATATATATATATATATATATATTAACTGGGGTTTTATTGCATTTCTTTTCTCTCCCTCATCCTATATATATACATGTCTCTCTCTCTCTTTCATATATATATATATATATATATATATATATATATATATATATATATATATATCAGTGAATATACATACTTGGAATTTCATGCAAACATGCAATCTTCAGGTGCAAGGACCGTTAAATCGTTATGGAATTCGTATTCATGTGGTGTTGATTTAAAATTGTGTGTTAAGACATTTTTATTTTATTATTGTTGCCTATAATATTAGAATGAATTATTTACAGTCTTTATCGTTCGAATTCTTAATTGTGAAAGACGAAAAATTTAAAAAAATTATTCTAAATAATTTGAAAAAAAAAATTCAATCCATGTAAACACGCTATGTAGCAAGAGGGATAACTCTTTTTTGCGTAAAAACCGTTGCTATAATATATTATTAATATAATGTCTTAAGGAATAAACTAATTATAGGTTAACATTATATATCTAACGCATTTGGAACCTAGACTTATACTTACAAAGGTGAAATTGCATATACACATGTCATGAATCCATCGAATACGATCTGTCATATGCAATTATATATGTGTATAGATATGCAAATAATGCTATTAATGATGGATTCTATGATTATTAATAGGCGTTAATATTCATAAAATCTATTTTGAAATCTATTTTAATTAGGGTCATTGTGCTTGAGCAGGTGTTTGCTTTTATATATAGATGTAGCAATCAACTAATTTCTCCTGGTCCGCAAGTTATGATTATTTAATTATTGTAATATAATGAGCTTCTCTAACAAACGCAAGTTACATCTGTCTCTCTTTCCATAGTAGGGTTTAGCTTTTATGATTATCTCCTAGCTAATGAATGGTTCTTATAGATGTTTTTAAGCGCCAAAAAATTTGAGAGTGTTTTAAAATCTTTGTATTTAATATTGTTCAGCGTCATTTCATGATGGTAAAAGCACAATTTTCAATTGTTCTCGTTGGAAGCAAAAGTAATATTAACATCATCGTCTGAATTGATCCTAGATCTGTAGATTATAGCTTCAGTCATGAACTGGCCATTTAGTTTGGACGTTACTCTTGTAAGGTGGTTTGAAACATGCAGTTATATTTTCGTTGTTTTAGCTTCTATATTGATTTTTTATTTTATTTCTACATACTCTAATTTCACTTTATGCTTGATGTAGTCTTGCCCTTTGGCATGTCTAGCTTTAATATTGTCAAATATTTCTTTGTTACTGGAGTTGATCGATAATATAAATTGTACTGACTTGTGTAAATCGTCAATGGTTGTTGGATTTTCTGTCAACATAACCTGTGGTTGTATGAATCCTTAGTGTATAGTTTATACAAGCCCTTACTCAGGTCTAGTGTAGATCCTTAAAGAATTTAGGTCTTTTATTATCCGATCTGTTTGTCTTGGTCACAGTTTACCAACGAGAATTATCTCGTCATCTCAATACATACTGTTGTTTTTTATGTCAGAGATTAATCTGAATCTCCATAGTAACAGTATCCCTAAATATTGACATGCTTCCATAGAATCATCTGCTCTCATGGATACGCAAAATCTGGGTTATCTTTTTTAGTCCATAGAGTACCGTACTGGTATAGTATCAGTTTTTGTAACCGTTTTATTATGTTTAATTCTTGGTTAGAAATATGGCAGTATTTATTTTATTCTTTTAAGAAACTCACTCCATGCAAGGCGGGAGTGTCACTAGCACGCAAGGGGTTACAGAGGATTGAGAACAAGTGTAAATGTTTGAGAAAAGTATACAGAAAAGGGCGGGGAACAAGATCAAGGTATGAGAAAATGTCGATTGACATTACACTTGAATATTTGAAGATTATAATTATCAGGGAAGCAAGTAAGAGGAAGGGAGTTCCACAGACGGCAAATGCGAGAGAAAAAAGCTGTTTGAGTAGAAGACACTGTTACATTTAAGAATGAGGGTAGGACCGAGATGCCAGCCAAGCAGCTCGATTAAATTCATGCAGTTGGAGAACCAGTGAAAGTAGTTCTTTGGTAAATTAATAGTGGCCATCAGCAGATCTTCCGTGGGTAGATATCACAGATACCGAACTGCAAAAATGTGTATTACTCTTTCTTTTTTATATTACTGAATTATTCCATACATCGATTGTATTTCGCCATTGATTGATGTCTAAAGCCTTTTTAGTATATTTGCACGCTCTTTTCATAATAGTTTTGTTGATAATACCGATTATATTTTTGGATGGATTGAACAGTCGATATTGTGGATTATTTAGGAAATTCTCCTCGTCTTTAATTGTGACGTTGTTGTAATTTGTTTGTGCAATTTCGGTTTTCTGTCGTCTATTTTCAGCTCGGTCGCTATTGCCTTGGCATCACAGTTGATAGTTTTTTTTCCCAGTTGTTCGCTTTTTTATAAAATTTATTGACTTCTGTATTGATGGCTTTGTGATATAATTCTGCGTCTATGTAATATTGGTTACTAGTCTTATCCGATTTGATAATTATCTTGACGTCCATATTGTCTCATTTTGATCATGCCAATGTGAACGCTATCTTCTGGCTTTCTCCTTCTATATTTTTGGTCATACCCTCACTCAAATTTAAATTTAATTTAAATCAAACAAAAAGAAATCAGTGGAGGGGAGTACCTTTGATCAGAATGAAATATACTTATCCAAGTAACCTAGGAGTCATTCACTTGTTCAAATTTGAAGTTAATTGAAATCAAAGGGAAACAATTTTTCAGTCGGACGTTTGTGCCCCCGGAGACCCCCTTTTATCAAAATGATCTTGCCGATGTGATCTCCATCTTCTGGCTTTTTCTTTCTATATTTTGGGTAGGAGTCATTCCATTGTTCTAATTTAAATTTAATTTAATCCATAGGGAAAAAGATTTTGAATCGAGGGTTGGTGACTGCCTCCCCCGCCCCCTTTGATCAAAATGAAATATACTTATCCATGTGCTCTAGGAGTCATTCCCTTGTTAAAATTTAAATTCATTTTATATGAAAGGGGAAAAATTCAATGTGTGGATTGTTACAACCATAACCATCTTTGATCAAAATGAAATATACTTATCCAAGTACTCTGGGTAATGTAGTTTTCAGAATATATTTGGTTATGGGGATTTTTCGATTATAAACAAACTGACAGACTGAGGCTACAATTTTAGCTACAAACAAACCGTAATATATCTAAACAATAAAACGTAATTGTTGAATATTAGCTAGTTTGCCAGTGGTTTAGCACACAAGTAGGCAAATGTAGCCAAAGCCAAACTGACTTGAGAAATATATAGCTGAATAAAGACCCCTCATGCAAATGTATTGGGAAGGTCCATTCTAGCAAAATGGACCAACCCAACTGGTGTATTAGGCGCTCTCCTATAAAATAAGGTAAAATCAGCTGGCTTGCCTTTTACAAGGAAATAGAAGGAGGCAGCCATGTTGGCAGGTAAGTCACTTGACTTCTACAGTAATTTATATTAAAATTTAATCTGGATCAACGTATTTAAGCGGATATTTATTTTTATCCCTACATTTTATAAATATATTTTTTGTCATACAGGACATAAATGGAATTGTCCGTTGATGTGAATAAGCGGAATTGAGTCAATTGCTAAGGGTAACTTTGTTTAGTAAAACCTTCTATTTCATTAATTACCTACGAGTTTGTCTTTGTCATTTCGAAAACACGAGATACAACAATAGGTTACTGCTTGTATCATTTAGGAGAAAATATTTAATCTTCTGTCAGGCAAGGAATACTAAACAGTATCCTCACAAATGAAAACTTTATGCAAGAAAAATGTAGTGGTTCTACTAACAAATGCTACAAATAGCAGAGACAATACATGTGAACAATGAGTACATTTTAAGGAAAATAGGATCTAAAAAGAAGCTGATACAAACATAAAGACAAATTTCTCAGAGGAAAGCAGGTCTGGAAATTTAACACTACAAGGCTATATTTCAGGCAAGAGAAGGGGAAACAGTGGATAATCTATTTAACAAGCATGAGTGAATAGGTGGCAAAATGAGGACAAAGAGGGTGGGTAAGAAAACTGACAAGAGCAACAAGACAGTAAGTTGTGAAAAGTCATAATCACCCATATCCTAAGAGAACATAACACAAATGTATATTTTTATTAGATATAGCACTGTCAAGTATTATTTTTTTCTATTCATATTTGCTATATAGGACATAAATGAATGGAATCGCCCGTTTATATAAATAAGCAGAGCTAAGCGAAGTCGAGGGAAGTTAGCATTAGGTCAATTGCTAAATGTAGCTTCGTATAGTAAATCTTCTATTTCATTAATTACCTACGTTTGTCTTTGTTGTGACCAAGTAAATGGTTAAGTAATAACAAAAACCAGGTTTGCTGATATATCGTATATTAAACAGCAAGTACACCAAAAGAGTATGGCACGACTGGTAAGAGTGTCTCGAATGAACCAGCGCTCAATCTATTTAGTGTTCCCCGAAACTTCTCTCCTACTAAACTTATAGTAGGCGGAAGAGTCTAACACAGACTCTTAGAGGGAGGACACCACAACACTCCCCTTTTCAGTCTGACTCCGTATGGAATCTCTTTCTTTTTATAATTACCACACAATACTTTTTATTCAATACTTTTCCATAAAAAAAAACAGAAACAACCACTCTGAAAAAGTTATATACAGGAATTACATTTACAATTTGTTTTTAAATGATAATAATTTCCAATAATCCAATGCGTATTGTGTTTTTCTGGTAATTCAAAGTTCATAAGTGAGGAGATGTTTGTTACCTCTTTCTTTTCCTTTTTCTGACATGAAAGATGTTCAATACCTTTTCTTTTTGGGGTTAATTTCTAAAGGTTCCATAAATTTCCTTTTTTGATTTGGGCCTTCTGAGCTCTCAAACTGTGCATTCTTGGAAGAAAAACGTTGTAATAATTGACAAGACCTAAAAAACATTGAAGAGCCGACACATTTTCCGGTGCTGGCATATTCTTTATTGCCGTTGCCCTTTCTGGGTCGGGACGTCTTCCGTCTTTGTCAATTATTTACCCCAAGTACTTAATCCTCTCTAAGAAATACTCACACTTCCCATCTTTTAATTTGAATCCGTAATCCTGGATTCTCATGGACACCTGCCAGACGTGTGATTTGTGTTCCTCGACGCTGTCGCTTTTCATTAGGACGTCATCGTGATAGGCCACCGCAAAATCCAGACCATTTAATATCGTGTCCATGACCTGTTGAAAAATGGAAGACGTGACCTTAACCCTGAACGGAAGTCTTAAAAATCTGTATAAACCCTTGTGGGTGTTTATGCAAAGGAGCTTCGAGAATTCCTCATCCACGGGTATTTGTCGATATGCGTCGCTTAAGTCAATCTTAGAAAAATATTTTCCTCCACTGAGCTTAGCGAATATCTCCTCTGGACTTGGAAGGGGATAATGGTGATCCTTTAGGGCGCTGTTCAGCCCCGTAGGGAAATCAGCACATACACGAATTTCTTTTCTCTTCTTTTTAATATAAACCGTGGGAGATGCCCATTCGCTATATTCAACCTTTGCCAGCACTCCCATTTCCTCAAGTCAATTCAATTCTTCGTTAATTCGATTTAACGAGGCAAATGCAACGTTACGTTTTTTTTCTTAAAAACTAGGTTTACGTCTGGCTTCACCTCAAACTTAGCAGACATTTTGTGCATTTTCCTAGTCCTCCACTGAAAATTTTTTTAAGTTCACTTTTCAACTTTTCTCCTTCGTCAGTCAAATTTTCGACTTTTTTGACATAATGACTTAATAGGCATATCCCAAAATTAAAACTTTTCTAATCAACCAGTCCCAAACAAATTACCTGTATTCTTCATAATATACGCCCTTAGTATTAAAGCTTTAGGTTTAAATGGCACGATAGTTATATGCTCTCCGATAAACTTAATACGATCGCCAGTTACACTTTTAGTTCATCGGTACATTCTTGACAAAGTCGCCTTATCCAGTTTTTTTCATGTGTGATAATCAAGCTGTAGCCTTATATTTTTGTTAAATATTTGCACTTCAATATATTTCTTGATGTCACGACTTTCTGGTTCAGCAGACTTGGTAATTTTTACAACACTTTTTGTCTTGACAAAATCACTATACCAGTGTAAACATGGTCTTGAAGGCAATGTGACTTTAGTCTTTTTTGGTTGGCGTATTTTTAAATTTTTCTTTGGCGTATTTTTTTAATGTGATTCACGCCACTCTGTTCGATATTTTTCGAATCCTCTCTGATGCTCACGAAACGTTGGCAATCTTCGGCAATTTGCTGTAAAGTAACGTCGGGCTCGTTTTCAAGCTTGTTGAGCACCCTACAACGTATTTCGGCGTCTTTCGCTGAAATCAAACCCTGGACGAAAATCAGGCATTTAAAGTTGTTGGTGCTTAACTCTGCCAATTTGAAATCATCGCAGTGTTTATTGACTACAATCGCGAAAGTAGTATAATCTTCGTCTTCTTTGCAGGTGAGATTCATGCATTTCCAACACTTGTGGAACAGTGTTGTTTTTGGATTGAAGAGTTCTGTTAATGATTGAACCGCATCTTTAAATTTCAAGTCGCTGGTTTTCTTAGGCAAAATATATCTAACAAACCTAGTATATTCTGCTGTGCCTAATTTCCTAAGGTGTAGGCCAAACTTTTTATGGTCAGCCCAACTTGCACAATCCGTATTGTAGAAGTCCTCGTAACGTTTAAAGTACGAAGTATGTAATTTCTTCTTCAGGTGCAAACGTGAAGTTTTCAATAGCGCTCCATATAGCGTTTTGGGAGAACGCGTTATCGCTGTCCTGATTTTGTTTTTTTTTATGGATATATACAAGTGCCTTTGATCATTCTGAGTTTGAAGGAGCATTTCTTCTAGTTTCTGTTGTCTAACGTGAATTTCTAGATGCAAATCCTGAAACTTCCTCTGGTATTCTGCTTGTTCTCATTGGAATTTTTCTTGTCTTCCTTGATATTTCTGTTCCAACAGCAAATGTTGTTCCTGTTGGTGTTTCAACAACTCTAACATCACACTTTTAAATTCGTCCATTTTACTTTGTAAAATTAAGAAATGAGAGGGGGAATTTTTTTTTTCTCTTTACCCTCTTAAATAAATCTGTTTGACTTGTACAATTCTTTTACTGAAAAATTTAAAAGCGAAAGAGGGGGTAAATTTTTATTTTACCCTAACAGCGAAAAAAATAAATCTATTTGACTTGTACAGTTCTTTTACTGTCTTATTGGAATAGAAAAAATAACAAGGTTCACCAACCTTCTTCACAACCAATGAATTGAACTTCTTCGTTTTTTTTTCACTGTCAGTGTTGTAATTAACAAGGGATACCGTTTTTGTCGTAGAGTTTGATTAGAATTCCTTTCTTCAGCACTGTTGTAGACACTGGCAAAAAAAAAAAAATGATTCAACGTGAAGTCAATTTATTCGAATCCTTTGTCGTCAAGATGTCGTGACCAAGTAAATAGTTAAGTAATAACAAAAACCAGGTTTGCAGATATATTATATATTAAACAGTAAGTACACCAGAAGAGTATTACACGACTAGTATCTCGAATGAACTAGCGCTCAGTCCATTCACTGTTAACTGTTCCCCGAATCTTCTCTCCTACTAAACTTATAGTAGGCGGAGGAGTCTAATATAGACCCTTAGAGGGAGGACACCACAACAGTCTTATTTATTTCCCTCTGGTATCTCGAAAATCACGATACAATTTTGCACCTTTTAGTTGAGCACTGTTCAAGGTGAAATAAAATATATTTAGTACGTTAACCATTACCGGAATAGGGAACTACTTAATTTGGACTATTCCACTAAAAACATGATGACACCTGACAAAAGAGCGTATAAGCTGACCATTTACACAAGATCGAGTGTAATTTAAAGGATGAAGTGGAATATCTTCTTCTCTAAATACAAGAACGAGTATAACAACTTAAAAGATACCAAACTGTATGGATTTATGTGCCGCGAAACCCTAACCATACGACGATTTATTAGTGGACTTCAAGAAAGATCTATTCTCGGTAACAGACAAAATTAAATTCGCTAAAACTTCCAACGACCTACAGCGAAAAATGTTAAAAGACATTTCTATGATCAAAATATCCGGCAAAATTAATATCAATGCAGACAAGACTGATAACTATTAGAAAATCGATGCGGATATGTACCATAAAGCTATTAACGGTGAAATTAATAAGTTTTACAAAAAAAGCCACCCAAAAACTGGGAAAATAACATCAAAATAACCACTGATCTAAAGATTGATGATAGGATCCACAAATTCAATAAAGACCACAAGGCAATTTTCTAAACAATCCCCAATACCGATTTCTCAACCCAACTAAAAATAATATCGATAAAATCAGCAACCACATCCTTGAAAGAGCATGCAAATACACCAAAATGATTTAGGAATTAACCAGTGGCATAAAACAGCAGAATCCATAGAATGGTTTACTAATATAAAAAGGAAGAATGAATGTACATTTATCCAATTCAATATTTGTGTCTTTTACCGAGAATCTGCTAAAGGCTGCTGTAAATCTAGCAAAAAATTGCTGGCCTATGGCGGTCAATGTATGACAGATAATATTGTATATTGAGCGAGCATATATTAAGGTAAGGTTGTTAAATTTTATTTTGGTTCCACTGAAAATCCTTGGAAATGTAATTTTTACCATCTTCGAATGACGTTACGTAATATAAAATACTAAAAACAGTACTGCTCTCTCCAAATATTTTTGGCAATTAAAGAATGATGGAATATCACCATCAATCAACTGGGATATTATAAAACGATCTAAATCTTATAAAGGGAAAGGAAATAAGTTATGCCTTGTTAAAAATTGATTATCTTAAGAAAATTCTTAAATAACTCTAGCTTATTAAACAGGACAAATGAACTAATTG
>OZ010612.1:43579811-43679811 GCA_963932145.1 Acanthosepion lycidas
TATCTCGGTTTGTTTATATCTATCTATCTATCTATCTATCTATCTATCTATCTATCTATCTATCTCGGTTTGTTCATGTCTATCTATCTATCTATCTATCTATCTATCTCGGTTTGTTCATGTCTATCTATCTATCTATCTATCTCGGTTTGTTCATGTCTATCTATCTATCTATCTATCTATCTATCTATCTATCTATCTATCTCGGTTTGTTCATGTCTATCTATCTATCTATCTATCTATCTATCTATCTCGGTTTGTTCATATCTATCTATCTATCTATCTATCTCGGTTTGTTCATGTCTATCTATCTATCTATCTATCTATCTCGGTTTGTTCATGTCTATCTATCTATCTATCTATCTATCTATCTATCTCGGTTTGTTCATGTCTATCTATCTATCTATCTATCTATCTATCTATCTATCTCGGTTTGTTCATATCTATCTATCTATCTATCTATCTATCTATCTATCTATCTATCTCAGTCATTTTATATCTATATATCTTTATATATGTCTATGTCACAATCATTATATCTATATATTCATGTATCTATATTTATATCTACCTGTCTCTTTTTATACATACATAAATCGAAAATTGGTATCGAACAGCATCAAACGATGTCGAAATTGTGTATGGCACTTTGAAGTGTGAAACGTGTGTTTATATAATTTACAATAGCAGGAAATGAAACCACTGCCTTTCATTCAGGATATCCTGGTCTATCAGAAATAAGTTTTTGAGCGACAAGACAAGAAATTGAAAAAAAATCATTTTGCTTTGCAATGTATGACCATCACATTGGTTATTATGGCGAAACAGCCACAAGAAAAATATTTCTGAAATCATTCCGAAGAGAAAATCATAGGCAGCTGAGATGATAGGTTAGAATCTTGGAGTTTGTTCTCTCATCAGTTTTTAATTTCACAGGTTTAAATCAACCGACAAGTATTGATCGGGAGATTGCACATGCGAAATATTTGATATCATTAATATTTTGACTGTGTAATAGCGTTATTCTTTATCCCTTACCAACAGCAACAGCAGCTAAAATGGATATCACATGTAATTCGGCGAGAAAATAATGACGTAATTAAAATGTTAGCATCCCACATCACTTCAAATAAAAGTTTAAGAAGGAAACTCCCCATCAATACTGGAAAGAGCGATAACAGATATTGCACTTGAGAAACTTGTGTTCCTAAAAATGTGTTTTAAGAGAAAGATTTTATAAGTTTCAATCGAAAGCATTACTGGCTGATCGGTCAATGAATACCAAATGTTTACTTATAGGAAAACGGCTAATATTGCCATTATCATTAAATCTATCTATCTATCTATCTATCTATCCCAGTTAGTTAATATAATTATCTATCTACTGCACTATGTTCATATTATTCAAACAAAAGGTTCGGAAGAAAACTCCCATCACATGCCAAATGTTTTTTGTATGGTAGCAGCTAATACTACCATTACCAAATATATTTCCGAAATTCACTACCGATTACCGGAACCAAAATGACACTTTTTTCATGGAGTAGCTGCTCTCTGTCATGCAGCAAAATATCTTGACAATGTCAGGTCCCAAAATATTTTTTTCAGCGACTACTGTCATGATCATTTCAACCTCCTGTTTCGAATCCTGTTGAAAGTTATTGTATACTGATTAACTCAGAACCTTTAGGCTGTTTCACACTTCGGCCTTCTTCAATTATATTAATAATACCTCATATCAAAAAACCTATTAGGTAGTGAAATGAGGAACCGCTTTCGAAATAATTTTGCTTTATGCTTAATATTTAATGGAGCTATCAAAAATTATTTTACAAAAGTCATATGAATGGCCATTTCAGTCATATCGCATGATTGATTTGTTTTTAAAGGTTTATCAACATTTTGCAGGTTATTTTGAACCAGAAATATTTTTAAGAATTGTTTTGAAATAATAATGATTTACTTATACAAATTCTACTAATTAACCCATAGCCGGGGAGGGAGAATAGGTGAATTCATAACTTTTAAAAGGATATTTGCGTGTAAGTGAATATAAAGAAGCCGAGTGGAATTGGAACCTGGCTCTTCGATTAACAACCCCGATCCATTATCCATGACACCACCCACGCATCACAGCTTTCAGTACCTAAAACAATTACGAGTAAATAGTGAGTCTGATCCTCACTTGGTGCCCTATACTTTCAATCTTGAGCCACATCTAACAACATTTACCATATCACCATATGCGGTAGGAAGAAAACAATTAAATAATATATTAACTAAAAAGGTTCAGTTCGAAATTCGTTGAATATAGTTATTGACTTTTGTCAAGTGGCTGTAAATTTATTTACATAATTTTCTTGTAATTTTCGAGTATTTTTCTAATTCTTTTTTCTTTTTTTATTCTCAGTTCATTTTTTTAGAGGAAATGGCGGAGGAAAAATTGTGAAATGCAACCGGAAAAAGAAGATGAACAAAGAATAGTAGAAAAACATTAAAAAAAGAAGACTTTTTTTTTAGTTTTCTTTCATTTATTTCTCGCTTCTTTCTTTCCGATTGATTCCACTGTGATCCCGAAAGGCCAAATTTGCAATCAGAAATATTCTTCTCTAGAAAACACACACACACGTGTACGTGTACGCTAGTGGAACGCTGAATACACTTTTGTCTTCACTAAAGGCATTTGTATTTTCATCAATCATGTCATACTCGCTCGACCTTTCATCCTCCTCCAATATATTATCTTCCGTATGTTCTTCGCATCTCAAATGCTAGACATCATCTCTTCGTTTTTTTCTACTTTAATAAAACAAAAAGAACAAACAAAAAATACGAATAAACAAACACTACAATTTCATCCTTATTTTATTATTAATCATAAATCTGGAAGGTCCTAAACTAGAGCAACCCCCTCGAAGCTGCATATATATTTGAAGAGGCTATGGCACCTAAAAAGACACTAGAAGTTTGTAAAATTAGCTAGTCCCGACAAGATATCAGGCATTTCTAATCTATTAAATACGGAAAGGTTACCAATCTACACACGCCGTCAGTTCGGAAAAAAACTACTTGGCCGGAAAAGAAGAAGCTGAATAAACTTTGAACCTAGAGAAGTCGCTGATCGAAACAACACGTAAACTCGGATATGCCACCAAGCCGAAGTCTTATCAGGAGAGATTTTCCGTTCAAATAACTATAGAAGCCATTATTCCAAAAACAGCCTTCAGTATCGATAAGCCACTTCAATAAATAAAACCAGAAGGAATACCATTAATCTGGAATGCGAGCCTATGGTTGAAAAGGCGGCCATTTTGTAGAAATCCTTAATTCTGGTCACTCGCTGGAGAGTATGTTCGTTCGCACAAACCGTCAACTCGAATAAGCAGATAGTCCAAAGAGGCTCCATATCTGTAAAACGGGAAAATCGTCTAATTCATAAGAGCGTGTAATGCAAAGAGGGTGCAATTCGAAAAAAAATCGCTCCGAGAGAATCCGCTTCTCTAAATGAATTACGTTGGTCTTGACACTGTATCATTCGAGACAAGACGTTAGTACAAGGAAGCCTCAAGCCTGAACATGCCTCTATGACGGAGAAAATCTTATGCGCTGCAAAGCTACTTTTGACTTCGTTCTGAAAGATATAATATGGAAAGTTCGCTCGTCCCGAGAAAGTGCTAGTCTTGCCTCCTGAATACATAGGAAGTATGCTTGTTAAAACTTTAAGAATTAAGACATCCCCTCACTTTATTTGTCCCTCTCCCAGATTTATTAAAATTCCATGACGGAAAACAATGCACGCCGTGAAAAATGTAGGTTTATCATCCTTAGTAGTGTCAAGAGTATTTGTTTTTAGTTATGAAACTTCTCCGAGTGCTGCGTCATTCGATGAGGTTAGATGACATTTTACAAGTGGAGGTCTTTCATCCGGGTATTTGTATTTGTTGGTTGGCGCTAAAATTAAGTGAGGTGACTGGCAAAGTCAGTTGTTGCAGAATTTGTTTCAAAGGAGTCCGTTTACTAGCATTTACTGACCTGACATGTAAACTATTCCACCAAAAAAAAACAAACAAAAAAAAAAAACAGACTTCCCGATTGAAGTTATTAGGTTGGTGTAAAAATAATGTCGTTTTCTCACATATGTTAATATGTTACATTAAGTATCTCTAACATATTGCCGGTAAGCATTCATGTTTTTTTTTTTTTTTTTTTTTTTTTAGACATTGAAGAAATCATTAAATTTAAAATAAAACCCTTTTTTTTGTTTACTTTAAGGCTTAGTCTTCTGTGGGTCCCTTAACTTTTCTTTATTTTATTCCTTTTGTCGCACACGTGACAATAGTAAGTTCTTTTATCTTAGAAATATCACTTCTCCCCCTACAATTAGGAACAGAAGAATATATTCATGTTGTGACTACGATGCTTGTTGAAAGAGAAGCAAAATTTTGTTAGGAAGCCCCATTGGTATTTTGCCATGATTAGAACCCATATCGAGACAATACCAGCTTGCCTTGTCGTTATTATTAGCATCCATATACATGTGTGAGTAGAGGAACGGATATCGACGTAGAAAGTATAACAAGCAAACCGAGTTCAAATTCAGTTCTAGTCTGTTGCGTTCACTTTCACACGAATTATTTGGGAAGCGACATGAATCTGTCTCATCTCCTCCTAACCACGGGTTAAATAACTTTCTAGACCTATTTAGTCATCAGTCTAAGAGGAGAAATCTCAGTTGCAGACCGTAGGGAAGGCAACGAGAAACCATTCACTGTCTTTTCCAGGAATGAATGACAATATCAAGTAGCTCGCACTCAGTAACCTCTTGCGTCTTAGTAGCTTTGTGTGTATTGCTTGGGGTGAAATGATTTTTAAAACAATTACAGAATATTGAAAATGATATGTGAAGCGTTTTGGTCGCCTGTACTCTGGGAAACATGGCGTTACAATAAATAATGAAAGCATTTTTATAAACCGCTACTACCCATGTTTGAAATCATATTTCTACCTTCGGAAAACCTAACTTCTTTTTATCCCCTCACCATTCATTATCATCTGTTGTTCCTGTTTTTAAGAACTCTGATGAACCGACACACCATCCAGCTATCGGCCTTATTAACCTTCTACACCTTTCTGGGAGACTCCTAGAGGCCTTAATCAATGCTGAATTGGTTCATTAACTCTCATCGAAGGGCTTTTTCTCAGACAGGCAATACATCTTTCGTTTTTCCGGGTCAACTGCTGATGTACTAACGATAATTGCATAAAGGGTCTATCGTGCTCTATATAAAAACGATGAAGACCAGGCTGTAGCTTTGGACATTTCTAAAGCCTTTAACAAGGTTTGGCATTCACGTCTTCTACACAAGCTGAAAAGTTACTGTATCTCCGGGTACATTTCTTACCTGACCCAGTGCTTCCTATCAAATCGTGAAATGAAAATTGTTCTGAACGGCTACACGTTTACATCCTTTTGAACTAAAGCGGGTGTTCCCCAAGGCTCGATCCTTGGTCTTACGCTGTTTTTAATCTTCATTAACGACCTTCGCGATGACATCGGCTTTTACCTTGGCATCTACGCTGACAACACTATCATAAACTCCTGCTTCAATACTAATGCTGATCAGTCCGACAAGGTCAAAATGGCATCTGATGTACAAAACGACCTCAAGACCGTTGTTAATTGGGGCAAAAGAAACCTCTCTATTAATCATCTGAGAGACCGTTCTCTGCCTTCCATCATCATGACAGATGCTATCATCCAGGAAAGCGACACATTGCACCTTCTCAGGCTAGAGTTCTCAGATGACATGAAATGGAAAAACTATGTCGAATACATTGGTAAGAAAGTCGGTTCACTATGTTGGGTAAGACAATTTATCTCTCCTGAATCTACTTGGGCTTAGAATATTGCTGCCATATAGGGGGCGCTGCCCCAGCTGTTTACCTGAAGCTCCTTCATAAGATCTAATGAAGAATCAGCAATATTATTGGTCCTGATGTGGCGGCTCGGCTTCAGTCACTTGCTCACCTCCGTAAATAAGCTTCACTGTGCTTTTTTAAATAAATACTTTCATGGTAATTACTCGAATAAGCTCTTCGCTAAGGTACGTAGACTATGAATTTAAGCGCAATACTAGACTGGCAGCAAGATCTTATCAATGTACAGTTAAGCTCGCCAGATGTAGCCATGTCTTCTATGCTAACGATTTTTTTTATCGCACCTCTCGCTTGTGGAATTCCCTTCCGGGTCCAAGCTTTCTAGTCAACTTTAATCTAAAAGAATTTAGATACAATGTCAATTGATATCTACTGACCACCTGATTGCTCTTTTCTCATTCTCTTCATTAATAATGTTTCTGTTCCTAATTCTCCACACCCTGTAACCCCTTGCTTTTTTAATGGCTGTATTGCCTTGCTTGGGGTGACACTGATGATAGTTCTGAGATGAATTATTACAACTATTTACATTATTGGGACCGTTGTCCTCATCTTTCTTATCATATTCACAAAGTTTCGGCCGTTTTTCGCTCCGGCCTTCTTCAGGGAATATACGTTGAAATTTCGAACCTAAACCTTTATTTCGTCTACCGGGGTAGATTGTTCTAGTTCCACGGATTCGGATATCTCACTATCAGCTGTTTCCCTTTAGTTGCTCAACTCTTCAATTTATTGTTCACCTCTATTCGGTATTGAACCCACAGCTCTTTGGGTCAAATCACTGAATTACTTCAACCAACGCTTTTATCAAACTGGGCCATATGTCCTTGGGGACGCCCGTGGTATAAATAAAGGGTTCTGTTCAAAATTCCAACATATATCACCTGAAAAAGGCCGGAGCGCGCAACGGCCGAAACGTCGTGATATGACAATAAAAATGAGGACAACAGTTCGAATAATGTAAATTATGTAAAAAAAAACAAAAAAAAAAAAAAAAAACAACAACAAAAAATGACGTTTTGCTTTCTTTTATGCAGAAATGCCTCAAGCCTGATCTGGTATCTCAGCTGCAGTCACTTTCCGACCGCCGTTTGCTTGCCTCTCTGTGTCTTTACTATAAATACGTTCATGGTAATTGTTCAGATGAGGTCTTCGCTATGGCATGCAGACTTTTTGAATTTAAGCGAAGTAATAGACTGGCGTCGAGATCTCATCAATTTACAGTTGACCTTGTTAGGTTTAGCAATAAGTTCTATACTAACAGTTTCTTTTATTGCACTTTTCATTTCTAGAAATCCCTTCCGGCTCCGTGCTTTCCAGCCAACTTTAATCTGCAAAAAAATTAATGCAATGCCAATCGCTATCTACTGTTCTCCTGATTACTCGTCCCTCGTTTTCGCTCATTATTAATGTTTCTGTTCTGAATTCTTCCACACCATGTGACCCCTTGTTTCTTAGTCGCTTTACTGCCTTTCATGGGGAGCGGGGTAGCGATTTAAAGAAATATACAGAGACGGAATGGTAAGATGTTTTGCCATACAAAAAAAAAAAAGTGTAAAAAAAATACAGACGGTGGATTTTATTTTCAAGAATTTCCATCATGAAAAGATTGCGATCGATTAAGACCGAAGCAATCAATCTCTTCACAAATCGATTACATTTCTAATTCAGTTTGTTCATATCCACGTGCGGCACGACTGAGCGTCGACATAGCAACGGGAGTATTTTCCGAATTTCTAGCCAGGATTTTGAATTCTCAATCTGCATAACAGAACAAGTTTTCATTACTAAAGTTCACTGAGTACAAGGACTTAATGTGTGGAGTGAGTAACCATGGTCAAATGCAAAATAAGTAACTGTCCAACAGAGAGAATTGACAAAGTTTTCAATAAGCAATAACAAGAAAAAGGACAGGGCGAAAAATAATTAAAAAAAAAAAACGGGCAAAATTATATGCAAGGCAAATTAAAGTAATAAAGCAGAGCAAAAGTAAAAGAAAAAAATGTTTAGAAACTAAAAACACACAAAAACAAGATCGGACAAGCGAACGTAGCATTCTGATTTGAAGATAAGACAGACCGGGGCTGAGTGAGGTGAAAAAAATCCCATGTGCTTCTGCCTATAAAATAGGAGGGGAAGTGTTTTGCAGTCATTCCTGTCGACTGAAATTAACAAAAAAACCTCTTAAGCCACCTTGCCACTTATGAACATGATGATTACGAGGATATGGCGGATAGGTAACTATTGAAACTCAATTGTTCGGGGAAGTATCCACGCGGGAGTCTATTTCACAAAGTAGCGGTTCTTGGGAAAACGCTTTCGAAATGAAGCTTTCTTTATAATGAAAGAACGTTTAGGAAATGTGCGTGGTTCGATACTGCAAGGAAAGTCAAAGAGATCGTCTAAACATTTACCGACAAAGTAGCGACAGGATTGCGATATTGCGCTTGTGGGAAATAGGGCTGTAAGGTGGAAAATGGATCATCACCCACAAGGCCGCAGAGACGATTTTGGACAAGGCTGGAAAGTGAGGATTGGTTATTTGCTGCACTGAATTTTTGATCTAGTCTGATTCTTGTGGAGATAAAGGAGTCATGTTCTTTCTGTTGCGGTACAAAGAGCCGGCTATTTCTCAGCATCTCCAGCAGTAGGGCGTATATATGAGGTGCACTTGAGTCCCAGGAGCAAGGAACCACTTTGAGGGGACAACTGTTCATCAAGACTGGAGTAAATACAGGACCTGCCCTGTGGTGACGAAACGATTCTAGCTTGTTTTTTTACGGATATTGAAAGTTACAAGCCAGCTTTTCCCCTCCTCATTGAACTGTGACAGCTCGATCAGAAGAAAGACCCGCTGCTTAAATATCCTGATTTATAGATGTGCGGCCATAAACAGCTGCATAGGTATTTACTTACGATCTGAGAATGTTCCTAGACAGATCATTAATATAAAGCAGAAAGAAGATAGGACTAAATAGAGAGCCTTGGAGAATTCTTCATTAACCTCATGGGCTTCAGAGGATTGGCCATTAAAAACAACCTTCATGAACTTACCTAATAAGAAAGACTGCATAATTGTGAACACTTTTACAGAGATAACATATATACTATATTTCGAATAGAACCCTTTATTTAATCTATGATGTATATTCGATATAAAGGCATCGTTAATTTTTCCAATTCAGTATAAAATTTCTGTGTAAGTCTTGAAAGCATGTTTTTTTAAAATTGATTTCTTTTCTCACATTTCTTATTTCTTTGTACTTTTAGCTGAATCTATCATTTTAGATATCTGTTAAAGATGCTATGTTATTTTCTCCTTATTTATGTTACTTACGCTCGAACTAATATCCTCATCTTTGTTGTTTCAGTCTTTTCAGGTATCTGGCGATCTGGGTTACCTGCAGGGTATTTCGAATTGAACCTTTTATTTAATCTATGAGAATAGATTATTTTCATGCCTCCGCCCATGGCTAAGTATATTGCGTCTTGTTCATTTTTAGTACTGCTCTGTTACTACCAGTTTTGTTTCCATTGAGTCGAACTCTGTACTACTTGGTCCAGACATTAAACTCACAATTACTATTTCACGAAATTTACAAACCAAAACTTTAATCCATTATTGCCGAAAAATGTTGGGAAATTAGTCTGAATATCAATATTGTAAATAATAATAATAACTCGTCATCCGAGAAATACAATTAAATATTTTTTCCTTTTCTACTATATTTACGTTTAATTTTATCATTCTCTTTTCCCTTTTATTCCTTGTACTGGACATTGATAAGAAAGAAAGAAAGAAAGAAAGAAAGAAAGAAAGAAAGAAAGAAAGAAAGAAAGAAAAAAAATACTTCAGAGACAAATGGAATAAATCGGTGAATTCTTCAATGACGAAAGTAGACAACTCACAATACACAGAAATATCGAAGGATCAGAAATATTAAAGTCTGAAGTGAAATCATCAATGGACAAAATGAAGAAGGAAAAAGTAGCAGAGCCAAATGGAATTGTAATAGAGATTCTGGCTGCTTTTGGAATTGACAAGATTACAGAAATAATAAATTAAATTTAGTTCAATGATTCATCTTTATAGCACTGCCCAAGAAACTAGGGGTAAACAAATGCGAACTCTATCGGACAACTAGCCTAATGGACCACATAACAAAACATCTTCCGAATACCGATGAACAGAGCTCGTAGCAGAATCAAACCGGAAATAGGAAAACAACAGTCTGAAGTGAAATCACGAATGGACAAAATGAAGAAGAACCAATTAGTATGGGAGGAATACGTCGGAAGACTCTTCTGCAACGAACGTGGACAAGCTGCAATACATCGCTGGCTGGTCAAATCAAACTGGAACAAAGCATCAGGACCAGATGGAATTGTATTAGATTGGTGCAAAAATAATGACGTAATAATGTCGTTTTTTAACGTATTTTTTAACGTCAAAAAACGACATTATTACGTCATTATTTTTGCACCAACTTAATAATAGAAGTGCTGGGCTTTTTTTGATGATAATAATAAATGCAAAAAAAGTAAAATATACGACAATGGTGATATACTGGAAGACGTAAATAGGTCCATTTTCATAGTGCTGCCTAAGAAGAATGAAATCCACCAGACAAACAGCCTAATGAGAGACATCGCAAAACTCTTCTTCTGCTGAATAATGAGGCGCAACAGAATGAAACCGAGAAGAGGGCGAGTACAGTGTGGTTTTGTTAAAGAAACTGGAACAAGAAATGCGGTATCTATGCTCAGGGTGATATCAGAAAGAGCAATACAAATACAAAAGATAGAGTATGTGACAAAGAAATCCTCGAATTGCTAGGTACGCATGATTTATTTGGGAAGGCTAGAATCACCAAAGAACTTTTATTGGGATCAAAGTGAAAGTGACTATAAATACACAAAAATAGAAAGGGGCGTAAGACAAGGATGTGTCTTCTACTCAGACTTATTCAACCATTACAATGAAACAATTCACCGGGACAATTAAAATCCTACTGACATACATTATTGATGGACACAATCCTAACAATTTACGATATGCAGCTGACACAGTGTTAATAGCGGATATAGAAAGGGAACTACAGGAAGTCCTACAAATCGTAGCATTGGAAAGCGAGAAGAAAGGACGAAACATAAATTATAAGTAGATAGAATGTATGCTTGGCAGGAAAAGTAACAGCCCAACACTGTATCTAAATTGTAATTCGTAAATTACAAATTGGCGAGACCAAATTCAAGCAAGTAAAAATCTAGGAAGTGTTTTAATAGAGGATAGAAAATGCTCTATCGAAACTAGAAGAAAAAACATTTCGTTAGAAACAAAGAAAAGGGTGCTGAAGTCTTATGTAATATCAGTCTTTTGATATTGCCTGTGAACATGTAAACAAAGGCGATGTTTGAGAGGAAATAGAAGAAAACAACACAGATATTAGGCTGTCACGCATGCAATGACACACTTTATAGGAAACGAATAAACTCTTCTGAAATGTTAAATGATTTATTTAGTTGAAATAAACACAATATTGATGAATAATGTTGATCTCCAATGAACTTTTAAATTCTTGATCCTATCTTTAAAAGAATTATCATCCTTTGATATGATAAATTCTTCAAATGCTTCGATTACCACTTCCTTATTGGAGAGTGTTTTATTGCGTATGAAAATGTCAAAATGCTTAACTAAGAGTCAATCAGCAGGAGAGATATCAGGTGAATATGGAGGGTGAGGCAAAATTTCATAATTCAGGCTATGCAGCTTTTGAATAGTTGATTGAGAAGCGTGTGGCTGTGCGTTGTTATGTAGCAAAATTGGGCCATCCTTATTCACAAGTCTAGGTTGTTGTATTTTCAATCCAACCAATTTCTCCACGAAAAGATGCTGCTGTTATTGTTTTCCCTTAAGAGAAGAATGAATAATGAATAACTCCTTTGAAAGGCCACCATACAGTAACCATTAACCTTTTAATGTGCAGTGGAGGTTTGGGGTATTGTTTTGATGATTCATTTGAATCTAACCACTAACTCTTACTGCTTTCAAAGAAGTCATTATCTTTTCTGTTAATTCACCCCCAAATAAAAAAAAAATATATTTACTACAATTTACTGTAAATTCTTCCAGAGCGAGTTCCTTCCATTGCACTCCGATTGGGATGACCTGAATGACTCGGCCGAGCTATTTCTAAGTCTGGGGTTTGCATTTGCGCTCATACCCGATAAACAAGTCAAAAACAGATATTTTTAATATTTTTTTTATGATTTTTGGTAATTTTTCATTCTGAGGGTTGGAGCTGTTGCGAGGCAAGTTAAACAAATTTTGATTCATAATTTCAAAAGATTGCTCGAAATTTAATAAAAACAAACAAACTTTGATTTTAAATTTATAATTTCTTGACATGAATTGATATTTGCGATGAGTAATTTTAGATTATTTGGGATGAAAAAGGATCATACCAGCTTCATTTCCTAATGATTATAAACGACTTACTACAGTTGACACATTTAACATTCCTATTCAAAGAAACTTACTTCAATCCGAATGTGTTTCACCTTTTGACAATTGTACAACATTCTTTGGCCTTGAACTCAAAATCTACTTTTTTAAAAACCATTTCTAACATATGCATGCGCCTACTCCATCATTACAAGGCGGTTCAGTTATCCATAATCAATCATCCTCTTTGAGTTTTCCCTTATTAAATATGAAGTGTAAAGAGAGTTGGATGTTCATTTTAAATTCAGCCATGATTTTCACGAACATCACCACCGATAACAACGACAACAAAATCACTGCTTTGTCATTCCCTCACAGACAAGAAAGGAAGAATTGAACAAATTTTAATGACACATTTAATATATCATTTCGCGCCAAATATTTCATCGAAAAAGCTTTACAGCGGTTTAATGCAATGTGTACTTGAAAATTCAGGTCGACTTTTATGTGCTACGTGGGTGTAAATTAGGGAAATCGATAGTAACAGTGATGTTATCCACATGTATAGAGTAGGATAGAATCACACACACACACATATATATATTGGGTAAATTGTATGACACTTTCGTCCTTCAGTTTATGTGTGACGCGTTTCGTCCGATGAAGTATCGGACGAAACGCGTCACACATAAACTTTTTCCACTTTGTTATACAATTTCTTTGATATATAAAAATATATATCATTATCTCATATATATATATATATATATATATATGTGTGTGTGTGTGTAATTTTTACTTAAACGTTATTTTAGTAGTAGACACTCCTTTTATTTATTCAACAGTATATTTATTTATTTTCCTCCAACGGCGTGAGTATTCGACAGAACTCGAACCTGCGTCCTCGTTGTCAGGATTAGTCGTTAGATTCGACGTGTTTTCAACCGTCTTAGTCACGGACTGCGTTGACGATGAAGCAAAGTTAAAATACTGGCTTATAAAAGCAAATCTTTCTCAGTCTCTTGAAACATTCATATATACCCAGTTTTGTATTCTGGCTTAAACAAACCAATTTCTAAAGATTAATGGATTCTCATTTTTATTTTATTTCGATATTTGTATCCACTAAAAGTCTGAGGCGGATATCCACTAAAAATAACGTTGAAGTAATAAAATCAGGCGGATTAATAAGAACCATTACTCCTTATATATATATATATATATATATATATATATATATATATATATATATATATATATATATAGGGTGTGTCAAAAATACTTTTGGGCGGGTTTCTCATACACAAATAAAGGGGAAAAAGTCAATATAAAAATGTTCGCAAATCCCTCGTTCTTGTCTTATAAAGTTTAAAGTTTACGTTAGACGCTATTAAATGTACAATCCAAATATACTTTTACAAACTTTGCCACGGATCCAGTCTCAGCAACGCAACAATAAAGAGCAGCAAAGTTGGGTTGACTCGCCTGCCTACGGTCTGGAAACGCAATCTGCATTACCATTCGCGAGGCCGTATGTAAAAATCATATCTGCCTACTCACGATATGAATATCATGTCATTGTTAAACGAAACACTTTTCAGTTAATTCACTACTACACACGTTAAATGCTGAAGACAGACTTACCACAAATGTACACGAATAACAAATGTAACCTAGTTTGCGTGCAAGCGCCATCTCCGGTACACTTTCTGTAAACCTGATAATTCACATATGTTTATATGGAATTTGTTCTTGTTTTGGTGAAAGGAACCCACCCGCAAATTTTGGAAAAGTAATTTTGATACTTCATATATATATATATATATATATATATATATATATAAAGAGAGAGAGAGAGAGAGAGAGAGAGAGAGAGAGAGAGAGAGAGAGAGAGAGAGAGAGAGAGAGGTTCATTCGAATTCCAACCACGCCCAAAACGCGAAGCTTGGAATAAAGGTTTCAATACGCTTCTAGTATTCGAAAAACAAAAAAAAATATTCTACAGTCAAAAATGAAGAGAAATTAACAGCACCAAAAGACAACAAAAAAAAGTTTGCCGAAACTCCTTGGGGCAAAACGGAAACGTTTTGCAATCCTTTTTACCCACCAGATGGGAAAAGTTAAGAATGCTGGAAAAACTAAACAAAAAATTTATGAAATTTTCCTTTTCCTTCATATTCAGCGAAACATGTTTATTGTTTCACAAATATACAGATTTTAGATTTATAATATTTATTAGTAGGTATTTACAATATATCAGATTTTATATTTCATTGAATCTAAGAAACTAATTGATACTGGTTGACATTGTTTGAAGAAAAATAAGGGGAATTTTCTGTTAATATTTGAATTCTGGACTGGGAAATAGACGCTTCTCACAAACACTATGATATCACATATACACACAAAAGAACTCACAGATTCCAGCACATATAGATAGATAGATAGATAGATAGAGAGATTATGAACAGAAATAGATAGATAGATTATGAACAGAAATAGATAGATAGATTATGAGTAGAGTCTGATAGATAAATAGATACATTATGAACAGAATGAGATAGATAATGAGAAGAATCAGATAGATAGAAAGATAGACAGACAGACAGATAGATAGATAGATAGATAGATAGATAGATAGATTATGAACAGAAATAGATAGATAGATAGATAGATAGATAGATAGATAGATAGATATAAATAGAAAGGAAGAAAATCGACTGATGCACTCGAAATTGATTGTTCCATACTTGCAATGCCGGATTTAGTATTGAGGTAATTTAAGAGCATGTAACGTGTAACCGAAAATATTTCCCAATCACCAAAATCGAATCCAATTAACTGATATCGGATAAGCCAATAAATGACTGTGACTATTCGATTTGCATTGCAAGGAAATTGATTAACGATGTCATAAAAAAAATATTGATCGCCTGAGAAATCAAATCGAAAAAATGAAAACATGTAAAATCGAAAAATTATTTCGACACAAAATCTCGATACAAACAGATTGAGATATTTCTAATCTGAGTCTAACTCAGTGATGTCTAACAAGACGCCTCCGTGTTGTCTAATGGCTACGAAGTCATCAGTTTGGTTGACCATTATCAGTTAGAGTTCAATCATTACTTAGAATGCTAGGTGGCATATTCTTCTTCTATGTTCTATGTCCCTTAAGATGTTGACGTTCATTGCTCTCCACATCTTCCTATCCTTTGTAGCTCTTAATAAATTTTATATTTTTGTTAAACCATGATGCAGCATCCATTTAGTTAAGCTAATTCTTCTTTTTTTCTGCGCCATGTTCATTCTTGATGTAGGCGATCATCGCTCTCCACAATTTCCTTTTCTTTATAGCTCTTAATAAATTTTGTCTTTTTTTTATCTCTCCTAAACCTTGCTTCGACATTCATTTACACAAGTTCGTTATTCTTCTTCTTCTATATGCTGTATTCCTTTAGGATGTTTGCGAACATGGCTCTCGATAATTTCCTTTCTTTTGCAGCTCTTAATAAATTTTGTCTTTTTTATCTTTCCTTGTTCCACCATCTATTTACGCGTTAGGGTACGTTATGCCGTTTTCCTGCCTGGTCGCCATAGTTTGGTTTATTTTCTTTTGCGATAAATCAATTTCAATAAATTATATGAAAATGTATTAATAATTTTGTTCCAAAAATGAATTGTTGGTATTTTTAATAAAAAAATCTATTTTTATACTTCCGTAGTGTTTACCTATAGTTGGGACCCTAATAGGTGCTACCACCCCGGTTTAGGGTGAACCTGGGAACAACAACAATATAGAGATTGTTCCAGGTTCTTGAAAACCTCCTGATCAGAGACCTTTTTGCCGGGTGTGGTTTATCGCCATACGCACGACGGTCTATTGTTTGCTTGGCAATTGATTATGGTATCGTCAGTCAATGGTGATCTGCCAAATTTCCGTATCTCCGAACAGACCTCTTCCATTGTTTATAATTACACTTATAAAAGTTCTTCATCCCACAAGAATCTTAAACTAACTACCAACTATTAAGTAAAATTCCAGTATTGAAACAGCTTTTTTTTTGGTTGAACGAAAACCAAGCAGATCTGTTTATTATTCTTTTATAACTTATGTTTACTCACATACAAAAGTCTTTTACTAAATGTAACCAAAGCTTTTCTTTTTAGCACAAAGAAACAGGAAAAATCCACCGACCCAAACTCACCAACCCAAACCACGCTCACAGACAATGGCATAAACTAGAAACATGATAACTCTGAACTTATTGATCCGAATAGCCGGCAGACAAAACAACACCCTCCAGCCATTAAACGCTGAAGATCGAACTACATAGCAATAAGCTGCTGCTCACCGTGTCTGATTGATTTGTTAACTGATATTAGAATCCAAAGAAACTTTGATCGAAGGAAGAAATACGGCCTCCTGGCTTCGGTTTGGATCGACAAGAACGTAGATCGCTTTAAAGAGAAAAATCTGTAGTAAAGAGAATTGTTTTCTGAACTTCTTCGAGTAAGTATTTTCTTTATTGTCTTCATCTTTGTTGTTTTAAAACAACGTTTCGTCTAATATACGCTTTGATTTCCTTTTATTTTCGGTTTAGAGTTGATGTATTTTATTTATTCCTCCTATTCTTAGAACTGTTTTCTTTATATTTGTTGTGCTAAACACAACCTTATCTAGCCAGAAAAGTCGGCTTTGCCAAAAGGGAAAAATAAGATCAAATATCGCGTATAAAACATCCCATACAGTTGCGGTCGAGAATATAAGAGAGAAACGAAACCAACCGACCTTTAAATAAGATCACCCCAAAAACAAATACTCGAGAGATGTTCATTTTTTACCCTTTTCTCAATCCTCCCTATTCTCAGTCTTTTAATTCTCTTTCACTTTCATTCCCTGTAAACACCGCCCCGACACTGCGTGCTATTGGCATTACCGTTCTGCTTAGAGTGAAACGATTTAAAATAATAATAATAATAATAATAATAATAATAAAAAAAATAATAATAATAATAATACTTGATACATTATTCTTTTTTGTTGCAAACACTATTAAAACGTTTTTCATATATGACATCACTTGTACTACACGCAACATAATAGAGATTAAACATTATATGGCATTTCAACACTTATTTCTTTACACTATTTACATTATTCGGACTCAATAAGTTATTTAATGCCGACAAGATTCTTAGGATAGGTTCCTTTTTGAGAATGTATTAATATTTTTGTCCCAAAAATGAATTGCTTGTAATATTTTTCTTTTTTCAAAATGATAAAATTTTATTTTCAAAAATGTATTGGTATTTTTACTATAAAAATCTATTTTTATACTTCCATATTGTTTATCCATAGTTGGGATCCTAACAGGTGTTACTACCCCGGGTTAGCGTGGACCTGGGAACAACAGCAATTAAGAGTTGGTTGCAGCCTTTTGAAAACCTCTTGATCAGAGGCCTTGCTGCCGGATGTAGTTTATCGTCATATCCATGACAGGCTATTGTTGAATAAAATCCTGCTTTTGGTTATGAGTGAGGCTGTCAAAATTATTTGACTAAAAACAAAAAAAAAACAAAAAAAAAACAACAAAATAAACAAAACAAAAACATGAAATATCCACCAGGGAATAATAAAATTAAGCTGAGAAGAGCATATTTGGAAAGATCAGAAAAACATTCACAATTTAAACCATCGACACGGAAAGAAAAACAATGTCTATGAATTGGAAGAAACCATTTGTATGATAAAACGTCAATATATCAACAAAACCAACTCAAACATTAAATCCATATGGAAAAAAATCTGACCTCATGTCAAGATCATGAACTTTGGTTCTATATAATTCTAGAACGGAGATCAACACAAAGATCGATTTCCTTACAAAAGATGAAATAGTTTTAACTTTGTCTCATGAATGTTTACTCATAATCTACTATGGTCTTCGACTTGAGACAATGAAAATAGAAAATTTGTAACTGCTTATTTTTAAATCCACCGGATGCAACATACGTCGTACGTGCGTATGAAACCACCTTTAACTCTGTGTACAGAGACATGCTGTAGCTTTTGGGAATCAGGATGATCCCGAGATTGAAAAATTGCCCTTCATCTGGGGCATGAACATAGGTGGATAGGATAATCCAACGGAAAACCACTGCTAAAAGCTAAATAAAGTTTAGGAAGTTGTGGAGTGCCGTGGTTATCTTCGCCTTGAAGAGACATGGCACATAAAAGATAAAATGTATGAAATGGAGTTACTATTTTTAATGAAACAACAATACGCGTCTTTCGTTCATTCCTCTCCTGTCCAATTCTATATTTGTTTCATATCAATATTTCCATAAATGGCAGGACAATGAGTTCTGTCTATTTCATTTCCTCTGTTTTATCAGTTTACGAACAATTTTCCAAAATCGAATTTTCTAAGACCAAATTTTCTTAGCATCGTAACATATACATTAAAACAATATAAAAACAAGCTACGTTAAATAAAATATGTTGATATGGTTAGATGTTAATAGAAATTGTGTATAAAATATCTAATACGGGAATAATAATAATAATAATAATAATAATAATAATAATAATAATAATAATAATAATAAATAAATAAATAAATAAATAAACACACCTACAGGCATAACAAGGTAGCGACATGTGCATTGGAAAATATGCAAGAAGCACAAAATCGAAACCACTGAGAAATAGTATGAATATCAACCAGATACAGTTACATAAAATAACGATGTAACTATCCACTGGGACATGCCAATTCAAACTGACATGGAAATAACAGCCAAGACATCTGATATTATCATAAAAAAACAAGAAATTGAGGAAGTGTATGCTTATTTACATAAAAACACTTCCATGAAGATTATCGAGAAATTGCCCAAATACAAGAACTCAGAAACTGGAATTAACAGGATGTGGAGAATGAAGATTGAGACTGTACCAATAGTAATCAGAGCACTGGGCGTCGTGAGAAAAGGAATGGACAATTTTATTAACAGTGTTTCAAGCAACATCAGCATACAAATTGCCCATATGTTAAGAAAAGTGCTATCAGTTAAATAATAATAATAAGAAGAAGAAGAAGAAGAAGAAGAAGAAGAAGAAAAAAGAAGAAAAGTGGAATAAGAAAAGAAATACTAAGAACAGTGCTATCAGTTAAATAATAATAATAATAATAATAATAATAATAATAATAATAATACAGAATGTACTTGCTGCAGATTGTAAAAGATCATCAAAAACCATGAAAATCCAAGGATCTTGAAGTGGAAATCTAAAAAATGTGGCACATGGAGACATCGATAATTCCAGTTGTGGTTGGAGCCTTCGGATTGGTCGGAAACTGTTCTAATAGACCAACTGATGGGATCCCAGGTAGCCCATGCTTTAAAGAAATACAAAAAATTGTTCTCACACGTACAATTCATATCTTATGAAGGGCTTCATCGATGTAAAATGTGTTTAATCTTGGGTTATTTTATTTTATTTTTTTTTAGAAAAATCCTCAGTACAAAATGTCATGAAGCAATTTCTGTAGTTAGGTCTCTGGTTGGGACCTGTAATCCATCTTGCCCATTTATAAATCTACCATTCGTCCATGCATTAAACATTGTTGCCTTATCTTGTCTGGTACCCCTGCTGTTCATCTCGAGATTCTTGAAAAAATCCAAAGAAGGATCTGCAATGTAATCGATCCTGACCAGGCATCTCTGACTGAAATCGAGATGCCTTTCTCACTGACGTAACGTGGCTTCGCTATGTCTTTACAAATGTTTTCATGGCAACTGCTTTAATGAGATTTTTTTTATCCCTTTGCATTGACTGCATAAATGTAAGCGTGTTACTAGATTGGCACCTAGGCCCCATTGTTTTACTGTCCAAATAGATAAATGAAACCGCCACTTCTACACCAAAAGTTTCTTTTATCGCCCAACACACCGATGAAACTCATTTCCATTTTCTTGCTTTGCTGGTAACTACAATCTTCATAAAATTAAATTCAACATTAATCGCTATTTTCTATCTTTCTTGAACCCTGTTATTTTTTGTTCTTTCCTAAATCCTCCCTATTTTTATACTTATCATCTTCTTTCATTTTCACTCCCTGTACTAGTGACATTATCGCCTTGCTTGGGGTGAAATGATTTTAAATAATAATAATAATAATAATAATAATAATAATAATAATAATAATTATAATAATAATAATAACAATAATAATTAATACATTCTTTTTGGGTGCAGTCAAACTCTGCGAAAACATGTTTGATATATGACGTCACTTATACTACATGCGTATATTTGAATTGTTTTTGAACTGTGGCGTTCAACAATGCCAGGATGTACCCAACAAAATATTCTCAACCATTTCTCTGGCATCTTCCGATGTTTTTAATGATTGAGGCCATTAAAATTACTCGAACATAAGAACATTACTTAAGAAATCTAAGCTGCTTGAGTGTGTATCGTCCGCCTTTCAGAGAGAAAAGCAGACGCTGCGTTGGACTCTTTATTAATTTCGAAAATACTTTCTATTTCTGGGAAAACAGCTGCATTCATTTTTTCATCCCAAACCAATAAAATGGTTTCTCTCCAAATTCCAAAAAGTGTATTCGGAGCCTACCTGGAGTTTATTTAAGGAAGTGGTGCTTGGAGTTAATTTTCAGAATCGATCAACAGATGCTGCAGGAAGCCAAGTCGCCCTGGTACAGAAAGGAAAACAACACAGAAGAATTTTGACAACCACCAGACGAGAATTGTTAAAGGAACATGAAAGTCGCTTGCACATCAAGGAAATGTCTTCGGTTGGTGTGCTTGTTCTATAATTCGCTGTTGCAACGAACTTAGCTTCAAAAATTGTACCAATTCTTTAAAAACTATTTGGGGAAATATTTTCTTCTTTTCTTCATTTTATGGAGTTTTCTTTCATGCAGCATTAAAATTTTAGTTGTAAAAATGCATATATCATTTTCATTGATAATTTACATACATGTTATTGGCCATCATTTGGCACAAAATGCACTCTGTATTTAATTATTTTTTGTGTGTTACCAGTAAAATTTTTGAACACGACTGTTGTCGTCTGTCTTTGTTTTGTATCCATATAAATTAAATGTTACCTCAAATATTTGTTTGAACTGTTTTTTGTAGGGTTTTATTACCAAAAAACAATCCTACAAAAAAAAAAAAAAAAAAAAAAAAAAAATTGTACTTTCAACAACCTTTCAACAAATTTGGGTTTAAAGCAACTTTTCACACTATTTATATTGTTCGGACTGTTGTTTTCATCTTTATTGTCTCGGTTAGGCCGTTGTACGCTTTAATTGATATTCGTTGGAATTTCAAACCGAGCACTTTATTTAGTCCACGGTGGGGTAGATTCTTCTAGTTCCACGTGCCATGCCTTTTCTAGATATCTCAGTTTTTGTTATTTCCCTTTAATATTTCAACTCTTCAAGTTTTTGTTAACTTCTGTTTTGGTCAGGTATTGAACTTATAACTCCTTTGGTCAAGTCACTGGATTACTCCAGCCAACGCTTTTTATCCACTGGGCCAGAAATATGGACAGATGTTAAAACAGTTATGTGACGTGCGTGATACACGCTTAGACGATCATATATCGTTCGATACATGACTGACGAAGCAAATTTTTCCGTAGTAGGTTGCCATTTCTTTTTGTACTAGACCAGTTGCCATCCAAGACTACAGAACCTAGTCTGTCCTTCTATTTGCCCATAGATGTGGGGAGGAAGAGAGGATTCATAACTTTCCCAAGGGTATTAGCACGTAAGTGAATGCACTGGGTTGGACTGGAATTTGAACTCGGCTCTCTGATTCCTCAATCCGAGTCGCGCTATCCATTACGATCAGCCCTCATAGCTTTTAAGAACTAATCATGTCAAAACAATTTATTCGAAAAAGGGAAAAAATGCAACAAGAAATAAAAGAAAAACAAACCTTGTTGGTTGAAAAAAAAAACATTTAAATGACTTCGTGCTCCTTAAATACACTTCATAGAAATATATAAAATATATAACAATTGAGCTACTTATTATAACTAGCTGCATGGTAAGACATTGTTCTGGAATGTGTTCGTAAAAAAAGCTCTTACCAGATCAGGAATGAACTTTGCAAAGAGTCTCAAAGTATTTCCTCCAAGATTTGTTTCTAGGATGTTAATAGCAAAGCCTTTAACGGAGTGCAGCTTCTGCAGAACAAACTTCCAATAAGTGCTACATATATTGAACTTTGGCTGATTGTATGATTTATTTCTTACGGATTATTAATCTTTTGCAGGTTATTTAAAACCAGAAAATATGTTTAGATTCTAATAATATTAAGATACCAATGGTTTAGTGATAGAAGTCTTACTAATTACCCTATAGCTGGCGTAGAAGAGGTGGGTCTCTATCAAATCAAAATTAGACAAACAAACAATAAATTATAATGTGGATATTAACTGGGAAATCAACTCTATACTACAACAAATATATAAACTGATCCCTCAATTTGTGGCTACGGTTGTTTCTATAAATTTATATCTCCAGAGAATGTAAATAAATCTAAGACATATCTGTGCAGCTTATCAGTATTTGATTGGTCGAATCGTTTTCTACAGCTTAGTAACGTTTTCCAGGTTATTTAAAGCCAGAAAATATTTTTAGATTTAAAGAATTATTTGGAGCTAATAAGGATTTAGTGATAGAGTTTCTACTAATTAACTCACAGCTGGTTGGAGAATAGGTGAATTTATACCCTTTCTATAGGGTATTTGCTCGTAAGTGAATATAAAGAACATGGTATTAGAAGTCGGCTTGCCAATTTCCAATTCCAAGCAGAGTTGCACATCCTGCGCATTCAAGATTACAGCTCCTGGTATTCACAAACTATGATTAACTTTCGGGAGTTTGCTAACCAGGCCAACAAAATGAATTCTTCAGGTTCCTGAAAACAGGCTCCTGTTATAATTCTTAAAATATGGTAAGACACACGACTCTGCTAAATGATGTCACTGTTATCGGAGGTGATAATGAAGTGAGTAACTGGTTTTCAGCGAGTCCGAGGTAAGTTATACGCGAAAGACACCCTCAATATGCGTGATAGAATCAAGAGTTTTCCAGCAGAGCTTTCACGCAACCATTACACTATATTAGTTTTTTCTCACAGTACATCCTTGATCTTAGACCTGGATAACAACACAAGTTCCCTTTCCTTGATATTATTAACAAAAAAGCGACCTACTCCCATTGATAAAACGTCCAGTTTCAACGTCCACCGTTTGAAGACATTTTCAGCCGTGAACATTGGTTAGCATGAACATTCTGACTGATGTTGTTACGCTTCCAAGCGTACAATAAGAATCAATGCATTACAAATTGTCAAATATTCCTTCCTTCATTTTAATTGAAGCTATTTGCAAATTTGTGTCACAGTAGCCCTTCTACTGGTTCGTACTTGATTAAAACAGCCGACTCTTTTCCGCACGGATAAAGCATGGATGCTGAGAGATTTTTCGTACTACAGCCGAACATATTGCAATTGAACGAGAGCATCTCACAAGCTGTGCCATTTCGGAAATACTCCGAAAATAACAATTCGGTTTTTATCAGTCAAATATTCATTCTTACTATCTAGAAATATATCGGGATGATGCTCTTGTTAGTGATATAATCCCTAAATCATTTTAAGTTCCAAGTTTCTTTATATCATACACCTTCACCCATTTTTACTCAGATGGTATCGATCAAATATCAGCCTATAGCTAGGTAAAGATATCCAACACCAAGTCATGAACTAAGTTGACAATATGGGCAACTTTAAGGTTTTCTTATATACTCAGACAGCAAAACTATACACTTTAATGACGAAATTTAAATATTTTGAACTCAATTGTATGATCTCAACTCCAGATAAAACATATTGTTGATAATTTCGCTATAGATATATATTGTTGGTAATTTTACTACAAATATGAATTGTTGTTGATTTCCTTACAGATAGGTATTATTGATAATTTCAATACAGGTATGTATTGTTGGTAATTTTTGTAAAGGTAAGAGGATAGCATAAGGAGTCTGGTACTTACTGGATCGAGAGTCGGCTATTTTCCAGCATCTTTAGTGATGGCTCGTATGTATGACTTCCATTTGAGGTCACTTGTGAGTTTGAGGCCCAAAACTCTCTCAAGCTTCTTTGAACAACCATTCATCGTGACTGGCGGTAGTTCGGGGCCCAATCGGGAGTGATGGAATGTAACTAGTTTATTTTTCGAGGTATTGAATGTAACCAGCCAATTTTTTTCCCCACTGGGTAGTTCGTGCTTGATCAGATGAGGGATCAGCTGCCAATCAACGAGTGTTTTAGAGGTGCACCCGTATATCGTCGTAGATGTTTACAAATGACCTGAGAATATTTTTAGGGAGGTCATCTATGTAAATCAAAAAGAGTGTCTAAGAAGTGACTTGGGGGAAGCCTGCGTGGACCGCCAGGGCGTCAGTGGACTGGCCGTTAATAACTAGCTTCATAGATTTACCTGTTAGGAAACACTTTAATACTGAGAAGACCCTTCCGGTGATTCTCTAGCTGGAGAACTTGATTCCTTTAACCCTGATCATTTTATGCTTTTGTTTCATTCTTTCCACACATATGGAGAGAAAAGGGAGATCTCTGCTCCCTGTGAGATGACGTTGAATAATAAACGGAGAAAATCAATGAAAAATACGAACCTTAAGGAATCATCACATATGCTAGGTTACAATCTCCTAAACCGGTCAAGCATAGAAATGAATACAATATGGGAACCACTCATACGGATTGCTAGAGAACAGAAATAATAATAAAAATTGCAATATGAGTTCTGGCAAATATCATCCATGAATCTCCAAACAGAGATAAACATTGATTTATTATCAGTGTGTTTAAACTCTCCGGAATAATGTCAAAACCTTGGGAGAGTAGATGCATGTAAACGTGACCCTCTCTGGAAAGACATGGTTTTAATTCAGAGTTTTCCTACGCCTAGAATGGCTGCCATTCAAGGCAAGAGATCCCAATCTTCACTGTTGTTCCTCCCACAAACTAAGAAAGATAGACTCAATGTCTTACACAAGGACATTAGCGTGAATGCAGAATCGGTTGGAATTATATATATTAGGTTGGTGCAAAAATAATGTCGTTTTCTCACATATTTTACTATGTTAGAAAACGACATTATTTTTTCACCAACCTAATATATATATATATATATATATATATATATATATATATATATATAATCCGTGGGTAAGTAATCCTAGTGAATCCTATTAATACAAAATATTAAAACTAGTCTACAACAGAGAGCTCAATATATTTATTATAAAGCATAGAAAAGAATTATATAAAAGTGAAAGCCAATTGTACCCAATTTTTATGGCCAATACAATTATTAATTCGAGGAGCTTATTTTCTTATGTCATTTTTCCAATTTGTCCTATTTGAATAAGAATTAACATTATAAATATAGGTCATTGTTAATCTTCAACCGTTTTTAACTTCTGTCTAGACTTGTATATGTTCTATATTCCTGTCCCCACTTACTAGTTTGCTGTTTCTTTTATCTTTTTTTTTTCTGTCTCCCTCTTAAATGTCTTTTCTCTTTTGCGGTTTGTTTTCTCTGCTTTCTTCTCTTTTTTTCTTTTTTTTAAATTTTAAATTAAAAAAAAAAATGTTACGAATCATTTTTTATCAAATGTTTTAGTATTGACAAGCTCCAGGGAATTTATCCTGAGGACCAAAAAAGCCATAAAAATGGGGTACAATTGTGTTTTTATGTAATTCATATATACATATACATATACATAAAAATTCATATATACATATACATATATACATATATACATATACATATATACATATACATATACATATATACATATACATATACATATATACATATACATATACATAAAAATGTGGTACAATTGTGTTTTTATGTAATTCATATATACATATACATATATATATATATATATATATATATATATATATATATATATATAGATAGATAGATAGATAGATAGATAATGTCCCTTCAGGATATAAGCATGACTCCCTACAGATTCTTGTTTTTTTTTGTTTGTTTTTTTTTTTTAATCGTTGAATTATCATTGATTTTTGGGAAAGGATAGTGAAGTAGTTTCCTGTTGCCTTATTTAGGATTTGGAATTCAAGGTTTTCCTTCTCTAAGACTATTCTGCTGCTCATGCTTAGAGAACATAGTCTTTTCCTTTTTTTAATCAATACGACCGAAGCAAAGGGAGAACGTTAATTAGTCACAAGTGAAGTGAAAGAAAAGGTAAAGACTTTAGAAGGAACCGAAAACTCAATAATACATTTCTGAGTTTAGGCGGAAATGTAAGAACCGGAAACCCAATACTAAACAAGAGACAAGGGTCTGTCTATATTTCTGAGATGAAGTATTGTAACTATTTATACTATATACATTGTTCAAACTGTTGTCCTCATCTTTGTTGTCCTCATCTTCCTAGCCATATTCACGATTTTTAGACCATTGTACGCTCCGGTCTTCTTTTATATCTGTCTATATTTCTGAGATGAAGTATTGTAACTATTCATATTATTTACATTGTTCAGACTGTTGTCCTCATCATTGTTGTATTCATTTTTGTTGTCATATTTACAACGTTTCTGCAGCTTTAAGTTACAGCCTTCTTCAGGATCTGTCTGTATTTCTGAGATGAGGTATTGTAATTATTTATACTATTTACATTGTACGGACAGTTGTATGCTGCCGCCTGCTTCTGGTCACTGGGATTTCGGATCGAACCATTTATTCCGACTACCGGAGTAGATTGTTCTATTTCCACGTGCCATGCCTCTTCCGGATATCTCAGCATCAGTTATTTCCCTTTAACGAAACTCTCCGTTTTTTCTTCTTCTTTTTTTCTTCTTCGCTACTGCAGTAGGCAGGCACTGAACTCAAAACTCTTCGGGTGAAGTCACTGGATTCAACCAACGCTTTTATTCACTGAGCCATGTGTTCTCAAGTTATCCAGAAAAAGCATACCACGTGGAAATAGAACAATCTATCACAGTGGACGAAATAAAGTGTTCGGTTCGAAATTCCAAGAAGAAGGTCGTAGAGTACAATGGTTGAAACGTCGGGAATATGGCAACAAACATAAAGGCAACATTCCGGACAATGTAAATAGTGTAAATAAGAAACCTCCCCCCCTTTTCTTCAAAACATTTTAACCCATATATCTCATCACTTCTGTAAATTAAAAAAATATATAGCAAAAACTTAAGAGAGTGATGTATGCGCCCCACCTCTTTCTAACACTCTCGCTCTTAGTGTAAGCGTGCGTGTACGTGTATACGTGTATGTGTGTGCGTATATGTGGACCTGCGAATCAAATTTAACAATTTTTTTTCTGAAGACTGTCATGTTTTTACAATATTTGCCAATTAATTTATTTGTTTTTTACGGTTTATCAACCTTTTGTCTGTTATTTAATGCCGAAACATTTTCGATTGTAAGAATAACTCATTTTTTGTAAGTGAATATTCCAATTTTTTGAATTTTTTGAATTTTTTTTTTTGAAGATAACAATGTTTTTTTTTTTTTCAGATATAACTCCTACAATTTAACCCATACCTAGGGGAGGTATGTGAAGTCAAATCTTTGCCAAGACTATTTTAGCGTAAGTGAAGGCAACCAGATATTTATCAAATGTAACTTTAGACTTGCTACAAGGACAAGTTAAGGATTCACTAATTTACTAACCTATCAAATGTTCTGGAAGACGAGCACCAATTTCGTATGGGTGTCTTTGTGAAAAGGTGGAATATCCAATAATGATTGAACTAGGTTAACTTGCTGACTGTTGTTGAGCACAAGGCTACACTAATAGGACACCCAGTAAGTATCGATTTTGATCAGATATAAGGTCTTTACAGACAATCGATTTGTAGGGTTTATTTTTTCCTTAAAGTCACAAACCTGATTCACACATGGAGAACGGTGTATTTAGGAGAGGAACCTATTAATTTTAGACTGGTTACCACAAATATGCAATTAGGAATATCCCCATGGTGCCATGAACGCCCACATTTGAGAGAGAGTGAGACGATTGGGCGAGAATCGACGATATTCTGAGGTTAGAGATGGTAGTGGGTACTTATGTAGACAGCCACATAAACAAAAAGGCATGCTGAAGGAGAGAGTGAATGTGTATGTATGTGTGTATGTGTGTGCTTGTGTGCCTGAGGGAGAGAGAAAGAATTAGAGATAGATGGATAGAGAGAGAAATATGGAGTATACATCAAAAGATATTTCCGAATTATTGTTCGGAAAACATTATTTATTAATTTGCCTTCATCAAACCAAGTCCAATTCGCTTGAAAGCACAACAGACGCCTCATTAACTGATATCTTAGGCAGAAACCAAAATGGAGGTCATTCCTAAACTCGTAAACACAGTTGTATTTATTATTTTAATTACACACATACAAACACACACAAACACACACAAACACAAACACACACATACAAATATGTCATTTCATGCATCTTAAAAATAAAATTATGAATTAATATATATATATATATATATATATATATATATATATATATATATATATTAATCAATCCACCCCAAGCAAGGCGATAATGTCACTAAGACGCAATGAGCTACTGTGAATGAAAGCGAATGAGAAGACTTTAAAAAGAAATAGAAAACCGTTTGCGTGTTTGCATGAAACGCCAAATCGTGTTATCGATGTAGAATAATATGTATATTAAGTAATATATACTTAATGGCTCCATTATATAACATTAAGCACTGTTTTTTTATAACACTTGAGTAAAAAATATACGTGCAAGTATACGTATATTTTTTATCATGCCCATATCTATTTTTCTCTCATTTCAATTCAAGTAAGGCAACAAAGCCACTAACATTTACCGGGTAAATTATGTGGATGTATATTAAGATACATACGCATATGCGCGTTTGGCTATATATATATGAATAAAGGCAAAATGAAAACTTATATTAGACCTCGCATTTCATCCTCTCATGGACTTTCTCAATACAAATGTAAGGATTTTATTTTGCAACAAATTCTTATAAACCAAATTAAAAATATAGTTAGTTTTTCAAATTTTGGTATGGTTTTGAATATTAGTATTCCAAAGAGACTTGTCTATATCTCTAAATATTGTTGTGAATATGGCAATGAAGATGAGGATAACAGTCCGAATAATGTAAGTATTATTCTGAGCCTTCGCGTGTTGAGCGCGTTTGGAATTTGAGTGAGCGTTTTTTTTTATTTTTAAAAACTTTCAGGACGCCATTCCCATTGTTAAACAAGGTGATGTTGATAGTGGTCGAGATATGTTTAATATACAGGACCACACTTATAGTCAGATGTTTTCGGTAATTTGATTTACATAGTATTTTAGTGTTTTTGAGCATAATTTTTCTTAAGTAATCTTGTAGATAGATGTATATATATAAGTAAAGATTGATTGATTGATTGATTGATTTGTTTAACGGCATATCAACTCCTTATGGGTCATTTAATGCAGAAATTTAATTTTCTTAAGAGTTTTGAAGTAATAAAAATATATAATGCTATTTTGCTCTCACAATTGTGTACATGGTAGATGAAACTCAGCTTTTGTGCATATATATGTTTGCGTGGACATAATTACTAGAGGTGGTGATATGTGTATTATATGTTGTAGTTTTACTATAAAATTTATTGTTAGTAATTCCGCTTTAAAAATGTTTCGATGGTAATTTTAATATAAATCAACAACACTCTCCTTCGTTTATTAAACATTAAATTTCATAATTTAACATCTCTCAGCATTGGCTAAGTTTTTCTTTTGTCGTTATTCATATTGTCATTTTACAGGCATATTTTACACACAGATACACACACACACAAACATATACACGGACACGCACTCACTCACTCACTCACTCACACATACACACACACACAAACACACACACACACACACACACACACACACACATATATATATATATATATATATATTTATATGTATATGTATGTATTATTTGATAATTAGTAGGGATAATTTCAAACAGGATACACATCCTAAGATAGCTCAATATAAGAACAGAGCAAATATAATAATGATGAAAGCGGGGATTAAATTATTTCGCGGAATCAATCAGATATCGTCTCTTAAGACCAAACAAATTTACAATAATATATGCATTTTAAATTTATCCAGGCACAAGCGAAAAAAATTTTTTTTTTCAAACATAAGATATAGATTTTAAAATAAGGTTTTAATATGGGGGAGGGAAAGAAAGAGAGAGAGAGAGAGAGAAAGGGATATATATATATATATATATATATATATATATATAGAGAGAGAGAGAGAGAGAGAGAGATAGGCAGAGAGAGAGAGATGGTGAGGGAGAGTAAGATAGGGAAAGGAAGGGAATTGTTGAGAATTTGCCGGGTCGACCTCCTTTCAACAGATGTGACAAGTAAAAGAGAGTTCATATATTCAAAAAGGAACACAGGAAAAAAAGGAAAGAAAATTGGTAAAAGAAAAGGGATTGAAAAAAATAAGAAAATTGTTTCAGATATGACAAACAACAGAAAGTAAAAATATACAAAAAGAAAACATATTCATAATTTGTCTATTCGATTCATGTAATAAATTAACGTCATTATATATAATACCCGTTATAGTTTCAAAAAAACTTTGCTGATTATGAAAATAATACAAATAATAAAAAAATCTAAAGTAAAAACAATTTTTACAAAGAAAATTCTTTAAAACTTTCTTTTAAATTTTAAATTCCTCTTCCAAAATATATATAAATGATTTTTATTAAATAATTAACGGGAACAGTAAAGGACCATTTGAAGTGAATAAAAATATAAAATTATGAAGATGCATATGCCTATACAAACATATATACATATACATAGATACAATTACGTGTATACATATAAATATATATATATTCACACACGCATATATATATACATATATATACATAAATGCACACATACATGCACATACATATATAAACACACACAAGTAGAAATAGGCACACAAGAGTGCACACCATCATATATATATATATATATATATATATATATATATATATATACATATATATTAGGTTGGTGCAAAAATAATGACGTAATAATGTCGTATTTTGACGTAAAAAATACGTCAAAGAACGACATTATTACGTAATTATTTTTGCACCAACCTAATATATATATATATATATATATATATATATATATATATATATATATATATAGAGAGAGAGAGAGAGAGAGAGAGAGAGAGAGAGAGAGAGAGAGTTAGGTAAAGAAATGTTTGGTAATCCGTATGGATAATCCCAAAGACGATGTCATCCAGAGAGCTAAATGTAAAAATGGACCGAATATTAGTTAAATAAAAATTAGACAATCTTAAGGATGCATAGATTATATTTTTCCCCAGGAATTGGATTTTTTTCGTGATTCCTCAGATCACATTTAAAAGCATAAAAGAAAATAGTTAAAAAATTTGCATATTATTAATTTTATACAAGTTTTTGATGGTTTTGATTTAAGTTGATGTAAGGTGATAGAGAGAGGGGGAGGAGGAGGACGACGACAGATCGAAATTAGAGAGGGAAGGGAGAGATAGGTATATGTTTACATCTATCTTTATTAAGTTACGTAAGGATGGCAGGGTAAAGTGCCAGACATTCTGACCTATTTACCAAAGTCCTTTCACAGGAAAAGGAAGGAAGACAAAGAAAAAAGAGATCAGATATAACAGAAAACAAATGGAGAAGCAGGGGTGGGGGAAAAGGATGATGAATAAAAGGAAGAATAAATTATCAAATATAGGCATATTGCACTTAATTTAAAAAATACAGATTAATATAATTTAGTTTTAACACATGACATTTTAAAGATTAGCAACAAAATAAATTAAGTAAAAGAAAATATTATTAATAACTAACATATAAAATTTAAAATTTAAGAATAAAATTTAAAATTCAAAACAACTTAAAAATTCCAAATATTAACGAAAAAATGTCGAAAATAATAATAATAATAATAATAATAATAATAATAATAATAATAATAATGTTGTTTAGTAATGTTGTTTTGTAATGGGAAATTATGCAGGGTAAATGAAAGGCTCATATATATATATATATATATATATATATATATATATATATATATATATATATACGTACCTACATATTTACATACGTACACTCACACATATATAGACATGTAAACAAATCAAGTAAAGCATACAAATATACACACACGTACACACACATATATATATATATAGAGAGAGAGAGAGACACACACACACACAAATACATATACATACACCTATATATATATATATATATATATATATATATATATATATATATATATATATATATATATATGTACGTATGTACCCACACATACAAATATGCATGCAAGTAAATACACATATATAAACGCATACATATACATACATATACATATGTATATTTATAAATACCAAATTATCACCTACAAATATAGTAATGATCATCTAATTACATATACAAGCAAGTCCGCATTCACAATTATTTAACTAGAAACATATGTTTAAAAAATTAACTATATGAACACATAATTACACAAATACACACATACACAAATATCTTTACACATATACAGTTTATCATAAACAAGTAAAACTACATATAGACACCAGGTATTATTTTATGTCTTGATCTAAAATTCCGGTGTTTCCATCGACAGGCCTCCCAAAGATTAGATGTACTTTGTTATTTTGAGTCGATGCTTGCGCCTGAATTTAACGATAATTTCATTGCTGTGATTTAGTAATTCCACAGGTCTATTATATTTGAATTGAATAGACAAATTATAAACATGTACCTTTTTGTATATTTTTGCTCTCTGTTGCTTGTCATGTCCGAAACACTTCTCTTATTTTAATCACTTTACTTCTAATCCTTTCTTTTTCTTTTTTCTTTTCTTTTTTCCTATGTCCCTTTTTGAATATATTCACTCTCTTTTGCATGTCACATCCGGCGAAAGGACTTTAACCCGTCGGCACTTTCTCAACAACTTCCTTCCCTATTTTACTCTCTCTCTCTCTCTCTCTCTATATATATATATATATATATATATATATATATATATATATATATATATATCCTTCTCTCGGTATTTCTTATCTCTCTTTCCCTTTCCTCATATTAAAAGCTTATTTTAAAATCTATATCTTCCTCTCATATGCTCGAAAAATGATTTATTTTGTGTTTTTTTTTGTGTTTTTTGTTTCGCTTGTGCCTGTATAAATTTAAAATTCATCTGCTGTTGTAAAATTGTTTGGTTTGAAGAAACAGGATCTGATTGATCCCGCGAAATAAATTATTACCATGAATTTCTAAAGTCTCCGCTTCATCATTATATATATATATATATATATATATATATATATATATATATATATATATTATTTGTAAGTCTACCATTTTGCTTACTTTGAATATTGTTATCCCATATGGTCCATTGCTCCTACTATGTATTTAGCTATCATTGATAAAATCCAAAGAAGTTAATGCAATCTCATTGGTCCCAACCTATCATCTCGGCTTCTTTCCTTTTCGGACCACCGTAACGTAGCTTCCCTGTGTCTTTTCTATACTTTCATTGTAATTGTTCTGATGAAATTTCCTATACGCTACCTAAACTCTATCAATTTAAGTGTAGTACTAGATCGGCGACAAGATCTCATTATTTTACACTACAAATAACTAGATGCAACCGTAAATTCTATGCTAGCAGTTTCTTCTATCGCATTTCTCGCTTGTGGAGATCTCTTTCAGCTTTCTCTTTGCCACTTAACTTTGATCTTGAAACATTTAAATGCCGTGTCAGTCGTGATCTTCTGCATCTTCTAAATTCCTCTTCTTTTCTTGTCGCTCTTTAATAATATTTTATTTTTTTTATATTCTTTTACGCTCAATAACCCTTTGCATATCAGTCGCTTTATTGCCTTGCTTAGGAATAAATTATAAAAAATATCTGCATATATTTACACGCTCCTATTTTATATACATATATATATATACATCGTCACAAATGTGTACATGAATATATAGTTATATTATTATTGTTGATCAAATGAAGGATTAACAATTCCGATGTTTGGCCATCTGGTCAAATATTTGGAAGTGGATTAGACTGAAAAATATCTGATGAAATTGTCGTACAATGGTTAGTTTCAAATAGCTTTGAGATGACAACGCAGACATACTTTGATCTTTTGAAGAGACACGTGATATCATTGGTCAAAGAAGACAACCGGTTTTAGAAAATAGATAATACTAATACTCGGTTGTTCTAGGTCACGCGAATATTTGAATAAAAAGCTTTTCAGAGGCACTCATTTCATCAAGTGGCTAGCTTCTTTGTCTGATGTTAACTTGACTGAAAAATTGTTATTAATTCTGAAGAGGTAAGTTTATATTCGCTTGTAATATTCAAGCAAAGATGAACTTTCGAATGTTACTCTGAAGGCTGAATAGTTTGTTTTAGATGAAGAAAGAAACAGCTTACAAAATCAATTAATGAATGACTTCTAAAATGTATTTCAGAAGATGGAGCTTGCATATCCTCTTCCTTCTCATCATCCTCATCATACTAATTGCAGGATGAATGAATAGCGAATGTTTCCTTAGAAGAAAACAGATAATAATACCATTACCGTTAGAAATAGGAATATTTTTTGAAGATATTTTGAAGTCTAAACTTTCAATATCAGTGGTCGAGTCACACAATATCCGATTATTTTACTTACACTACAGTTCAAAGATTTGAGGCTACGCCTTGTAAATTTTTTATATTGGCCCCAAAAGTAGTTTTGTACTTTAAATACATGATTAAAAAGGGAGATATGTTTATTTATAAGAAATGACAAAAAGAAAAAAAATGATTTTATGATTAAATTTTGCTCTCGTTAAAATATCCTCCTTTAGTTTGATTACTGCAGCACAATTTTTTGGTATCCATTGCAAAAGTTTCTCAAAGTATAAGTTTAATAATTGATTCCATTCTTATTTCAATAACTCTTAGAGTTCTTTTTCATTTGTTTTCACTTTTCTGTCAAGTTCATCCCATGCTAATTCTGGGGATGGATTCAAATTTTTGAACTGTACTTTATATTCTGTCTTCTTCTGTGTGCTTTATCCCTTCAGGAAGTTTACATTCCTGTCTCTGCACAACTTCCTAACCTATCTAGGTATCAGTAAGTTTTGTATTTTCATCATAGCCTCAACTCCCTGTTCTAACAACCATTTCCAAAAGATTTTTAGGTAAGTTACTCGCTCTTACCCTCTCTCTTCTGTCACTTTTCCTTTCAATATTTTTCTTGAGTGTCAAATTTCCCCGCCCTCTTTCCTGAGTGTGTGTCATGGACGTTTCAACTGTCTCTTTGCGATTCTAATTACTGCCATCTTCTGTGTTTCTATTTTTCATAAAGCTTTCTCATTGCCCACCTTATTCAGTCAATTTTATTCGCAGCATACTTCTGTGGAAGCATTTATTAAAACAACTCCCATCTTCACCTGCGAGAAGATTGTGCAGAATTCACTGACATTTACTAGGACTGATAATACATACTTTTCTTTGTTTATCGTGAATTTTCCCTGTTTCTTATTGCTTAACTTTTGGAAGGCCACTTCCGTTATTAAAATGCCCCTTCAGATGTCACATCCCAAGAATGTCATTGGTCCTGACCTGGCATCTCGCCTTCATTCACTTTCTTATCGCCATGTTGTATGTTCCATGTGTTTTCTATAAATATTTTCATAGTAATTCTTCTGTACACTATTTACATTATTCGGACTATTGTCTTCATCTTTGCTTCCATATTTATCAAAACGTTTCGGCCGTTGTACGCTCCGACCTTCTTCAGGTGATTGGAATGTCGAACTGAACTCTTTATTTCGCTAACTGCGGTAGACTGTTCTAGTTCCACGTGCCACGTCTAATGTCTAGTTATCACCTGTTAATTCCTCTCTCCAAATTCTCCACCGCCATAACCAGGTATTGAACTCACACACTTTGGGCCCTGTTACTGGATCTAACTAACGCCTTTATCCACTGTGCCATGTGTCCTTGAGGAAATCTGTCCATGAGTACCTGGGTATTATAAACCTAATGTCTTCATTAACCGTAGATAAAGAACATCATTGGAAAATTCGTTAACTTAAGGAATCGGCACATATGATAGGCCACAAAAATCTCTTGAGCTTACCAAGCATAGAAATGAATACAATATGGGAACAAGTAAAATTGCAATATGAGCTCTGCTAAAAAAAAGGCAATAATAACAAGAGAAATTGCAATATGAGAACAGGTAAAATTCTTTTACTGAAGACATTAAGTTTATATGTCCTAAAAATTCATACACAGATGTCCTCAAGGACACATGGCACAGTGGATAAAGGCGTTGGTTAGATCCAGTGACAGGACCCAAAGAATTGGCTAGATGTAACCGCATTTCTTGTTTGTGGAATTATCTTCCGACTTCTTGCTTTCTAGTCAACTTTGATCTTCAAACATTTAAATGCAATTGCAATGTCTATATTCTCTCTTCTATATTCGTGTCTATTTTATTGTTCTCTCTTCTTAATAAAGTTTTCTATTCTCATATTCTCTCTCAATCAGTAACCACCTGCGTCTTAGTGTCTGTATTGCCTTGCTTGGGATGGACTGATAAAAATTCCCCACAGTTGTGTCAAAGAATTTGACACTAGATTTTAATCGTTTTTGAAATTATTTTTAAAAGGTGTTCAACATTGCTCTATATCAACTTTGATCTTCTTAGATTTAAATGCAATTTCCATCGTCATCTTCTACGTTCTTAATTGTTGTTCTTTTATTGTCCTCTTTCCTTAATAGTAGTCTTTTTCTCATATTCTCTAGCAGTCAATAACCCCCTTGCATCTTAGTGGCTTTATTGCCTTGTTTGGAGTGAAATGATTAAAGTATCCGATCCTCTAATGCAGGGGTGGGTAAGCTTTTTGAGAGTGCATGCCAAATCCTGCCAAATCTCTGTCACAAAATATTTACACATGCCAACAAAGAAAGTTTGAGAATATATTATTTGATATCTCTTAAGTATGTGAAGAATTTTTTTAAATAAAAATAATCACCGCGGTGTAGTATAGAGACGATATTGTAAGAAATTATGTAAATAATGTAAAATTGAACGAATGAAAAAAATTATGACAGGTTTTTACGAAAAAGTTTTGTGTAATATTTTTTTATTAGCCTGTAAGTATAAATGTAACTGCCATATAGACTCACATAATTCCGGCCTTGTGCCACATCTAAGCTACGCTTGGAAAATCACTACAGACTCACATAATTTAAAGACATTATTAACTATTATTAGCATAAACACAAAAGTTAACAGTAACTGTTATTTTTTTCGACTAATCAATCGTCATTTTTCCGAGTTACACATTTTTATGATTAAAACACAGTAAAGGGTTATTAAAAATAATCTTTTGCTGATTTTAAATTTCTTAAATTTAATGATCTATAAAACAAAACAAAATATATTAATTTATCCTTCAAAACTACATTTAAAAAAGACTTGAACATTTGTCACTTTCAAAAGAAAACAGATAAAACTAGAGACAGAAAACTTATTAACTTCTTTTATATATTATCAGTGGCACTTCTGCTGCACCACTGATGACAGTGATTTTATATCGGATTTATATTTAGTAACCTTGAGAGATATGCATGCACTACTAATTTCATCCGTCAGGCTACTCCAGTTACAAGACTTAACAAAGTTCATCACCGTGAACAAAGATTCCCAAGCATATCTAATTGAAAACATGAATAGTAATGCTGTTGCATTTTTTTTAAACAGAAAAAAAGTTTCTGGAATATTATTTCATGTCCTTAATACGTCATTTTCTGCATTTCTCTCTCTTTTTCCCACAGCTAATTGCCCCTTTTCAATATTTTCAAAAGTTAACTTTAAGGTCAATAAATTTCTGCTTACAAATTGAGCTATTTGAAATTAAATCAACGGCATTTCAAAATCTTCCATATTTATCCATGAAAACATTTAGTTCATCCAGTTTGATACTGTCTGGATACTTAATGAATTTTGCTGTCTCTTCCAGTTGTCTATATTTATCAAATCTTGTATACTGAAAAGTTGATTCGATCAAGTTTACAAACAGCTTTTGAAGGCAATGGCGGTATGTACTGCTATTTTTTAGGAGAACATTGATGTACCTCTTTAGGTTTAGGAAGTATCTAAATCTCTCATTATCTACATCCATCTTAAAAACTTCTAGTTTCATTTGAAAAGTCTCTATGTAACCAAACATAACATCAAGGGCCTTACCAGAGACCTGTAATTTAAGATTCAAATCATTTAAATGCTCACAAAAATCTGCAAAGAAATGTCAGTTTACAAATTGATTTCAGACAATTATTGTTAAGACACTTGGTCATTCAAAAAGAGCAGAAACAAATCGCTTCAGAACACAGCCTCGGCTAAACCAACGAACATTTTTGTACATTTTCAGTCCTTTATAAACAGATTCTTCCTCCTTCAGTAAAATTGAAATTGTTTTTATTTAAAGCCTGTGCAGAAATGTAATTGATAAACTTGGTAACTGTTTGCACCACTTTCGGAAGTTCCTTTAGGCCAGATTTTGCACACAAAGCCTCCTCATGTATGATGCAATGAAAACCTATCAGTGGATGGCCAACATATTTTGCAAACAGATTTACAAATCCTGCCTTCTCACCAATCATGCTGGAAGCGCCATCTTTTGTGGCAGATACTACTTTTGAAATGTGAATATGTCGAGTAGATAATTCGTTCAAAACTTCATTACATATTTCAGCCCCGGTAGTACGCACAGATTTCATCACCTTTAAAAAAAAAGAGAAAATATGGCTAGCCTAGCCGATGATGTAATGTCCGTACTTTCATCAACACAAATAGAAAAAAAAAACTTACATGAAGACAAATCTTTTGTCAGTTATTCCTTTCCAACTTAAGTGTCCTATCCATAACTGTTTTCCTATTCATAGACAGATTTTTATCTTTTCCTGTTTTTGTCTTGCTAAGTTCACTAGAAATTAATTCTTTTTATTCCTAAGTTTTATTGCTCAAGTACTGATGAACAATTTCAAAATGTCTCTTTACAGAAGTTCTACAAAAGGGAACAGAACCTACATGAGGTTTTATTGTTCTTTCTTAATCCTGCCAAATTGTTCAGTCCAGTATTCTTTAGATTCTCTAATATTTTCTTCATTTGAATGACATCTTACCGGATGATTCTGACATTCTGCACAATCCATAAAGGGCCGAAAATTAAATATACATGAGATAAAGATATATATGAAAGAGGATTTTCCAAGCATACTTTAGATGTGGCACAAGGCCGAAAGTATGGGGCATCCAGTAAGGATTGAACTTGCTATTCAGTCGTACCTGTTCTATCGAGACAAGCTTGCTAACCATGACACCGCCTCGAGGTGCCCAAGGAGAGAAAGAATACAAGTAAATGATAAAGGGAATCTATTAAATCAATTTCGCGTGCCAGAAACAAGTCATCGGCATACCGTGTTTGGCACGCGTGTCAAGGGTTACCCACTCTTGATCTATTGGATCTAACTAGACAATGAACACTGTTAGAAACAACGTAGGTTATACTTTTTATTATTTTAATTGAATATGAATGAAGGAAAGAATATATATATATAGAGAGAGAGTTCGGACGAACTACGTTTTCTGGTTCCGCCAGTTCTAAACTTCACGGCTAAGACCTGTCAGGTTACCCACATTGTCACAAACCTCCCACCGTTTCAAATAAACATGGCGTATATTCAAATACGGAGAGACGTTAAAAATAACCATTAAATTAATAATTATTTTTTCATACAAAATATGTGTCCTCCGACAGGAATCGAACCTGTACCCTACACTGAACCGTCATATAGTTTGACATGCTATACCATTTAGCTATAGGGGAAACGTCTGGTTAGTAAGATTGACTTACCGCTTTTAAACAACAAATTTCCCATGATTTTTCTCATATATTATGAAATATATTATGAAATCGACAAATTTTGATTCCTGTCGGAAGACATATTTTCTAAAAAATTTCAGGTTGGTAAATGTTGATACTGTTTATTATAAACACAGTATTTACTCAAATATTCCTATCTATAAAAACACTTCATTTTAACAGATATATTTACCAAAATTACACAAAAATATCTTGGAATACTAAAGAGTAAATTTATTGAATAAAATCGCCATTGGCCTTCAGACGGCTTCGGAATCTCCAGCAACTATTCTGGACGGTCTCCTTTTTAAATTGGTGAATGCTGCCATATTCTTTGCCTTCAGTTCATCGTTGGTCTGTCACTCTGTGCCCTACAACTAATAATCACGGGTGTTGTAGTCTGGGGAGTTAGGAGGCCAGATGTAAGGAGTGATGCGGCCACAGAAATTGTCTGACAGGCACGACTGTGTTCTCCTGCTTGTGTAGCATAGTGCAGGGTACTGTTGACAGACATAGGGTCTTCGAGCACGCACCCACTTAACCTAGGGTCGCACTACCCACTCAAGGCCCGATGTAGGCCTCCGTGTTTAATCCCTGTGGAAAGATGAATAAAAGTATGACGTCGCTATCACTAGAGATCACTCCAAACACCTTCGTAGTCACCATTAGACTCATCTCTTTCCGAATCCGCTGCACTGTCCTCAGATTGGCACCAAAACACTCTGAAATGTTCCTGTTGAATGCCAAGCAGTACAGCATATTTTCTCCATATTTCTGGCAGAGAGAATTGCGACATGGTGCTCCTTTTCTCACAGTGTTCAACTAACTATACTGTGCAGTCACAAAAAGCAAAAAACAACGCGCATGCGCGATATTAAAAATATAAAATGGCGATAATCTACCCATCGCACCCTGTCTATCTCTCTCTCTCTCTCTATATATATATATATATATATATATATATATATATTACATGAAAGTTTAACAGTAGTATTAAAAAGTGTTCAATACACGTGTGAAAAAATAAAATAAAATAAAATAACTTTTAGCTTAAAATTTCTCGGACATTCAGGCCGGTAAATGTTGTTAATACTGTTTATTATAAACAGAGCATTTACTCAAATATTTGTATCTATAAAAAAGAGTGTATAAACATAAAAATGTCTTTATATATATATATATATATATATATATATATATATATATATATATATATATAAAAGTGAACATATAAGTCAACACTTAGAGTGGACAGCCTGTTTCATGCTAGATGCAATCGTCAGGCCACGATTGCATCTAGCATGAAACAGACTGTCGCCTCTAAGTGTTGACTTCTATGTTCACTTTTATATTTACACACGCTCTATCTCTGATATTGAGCACTTTATCCCATAAATATAGCACATCTTAATACTATATATATATATATATATATATATATATATGTATATATATATATATATAAGTGTTGAGGGGGCCTCCCCTTTTGACACAAATGGACTCACCCAGTATATACATATACTACTACTACGGGAAGAGACGAGAGACGTGAGCAACCGAGGAGACGAGAGCAACAGACTCTCGGCGACTGTCGAACTCTCTGCATTAGCAGAGAGGAACCCGAACGAGGCTTTGCCGAAGGGCAAGGTTTCGTCCGGGGACGTTGACAGGGCCTGAACCCGTCTAGACGGGTTCAGAAAGGCCATATTTTTGGCCGAGCCGACGGGCTCGGGGATACTCACATTAAAACGGCCTTGTGCCACATTCGATTCTCGTGGGTGGATTGATAAATACCGACGAGAGCAACCGAGGGTGAAGGTAACAGACAAACAGAACGAACGTAGCGAGCAAGAGTCACCGTGAGCGAACACTTAGACTCAGTAAGAAGTCATACAGCGATACTTCCAAAGACTCTATAGATATTTTGGCTACTAACCCGTATTCCTGGAACTACTAACCTGCTTTACCAGTTTGTATTATTACGTTAATACATTATTTTCCTATATTCATTCTTGGTGTTTTTTATTTATTATTACCGGATTTCATCCCGGAATCCACAATAAAAAGATAGCTAACAAGAAACAACATGTAACCGATAGATGTTTATATTCACGTAGCATTTTATATTATAGAAAAGTTCTTTAAGTCCATCAATAGCAAAGGAAATGAAAATGTTCTGTGATTTATGTTAGAACACATCTTAAGTGATATATTTCCGTCTTGGAATGTTCTGAAATAGTTTGCTGAATTGATTGCAGGTCCATTCGCGCCTTTTTTTTCCGACTGGTTCTGTCAATTTTGAAAATTGACGAGTAGACAGGGAGAAATACTTAAAGCAAAATATCTGTGTAACTTGGGCCAATGTATAATTTCATGATAATTCGTCTCAAGCAATAGCCCACATCTTAAGCTTTTTAACCAAGGCACACCTAGGGAACAAATGACAATTTTACGGCACACATCGTAAAAGTTTTAAAATTTTGTGAAATAAAACCATAAATTTCGAATTAAACAAAGAATGATGTATACAATTATATGAACAAAAGGTTAACATTCACGTAATGATAAAAGTACGCAGTTGTGGGCTTTAAGAAAGTTTCATTCAACTGAGAATATAAGGTTCGCTATAGTGTCCTTTTATAGTCACAGTAAATAGAAATAGTTCTCTCAAAAGGGAGAGTAATAAAACAAGGGGTAACCACTCTTGATTATTCATAACAATTAATTTATTCAAATAATGGAAAATTTAAAAGTTCAATTAAAAGGTTAAAAATATTTAGAAAAAATGAAAATTAAAACAAAGTATTTAAAATAACATAATCGAAGAATAGTGACAAGAATTATTTAAAGAAGAAGTTTAATACTTATTCATTTATTTAAATCTTAACGCTGTACGATTCCTACTTCCAAACACACATAAATACGATTGCCGGTACGGCGTTTGAGAATCACTTGAATGCATAAACAGGTAAGTATTTGATTTGATAAAAAAGGAATATTTAATGGCTACCTCAGTTTGAGTAGATACATTTGTTTCTTAACAATGAAATTAACATCTATAGTCCTTGAGATCGGAAGTCTTTAGATGTTAATTTCATTATTAAAAAAAAATATTGAGATGTCGACTCAAAGTACGCTCGCACTAAATATAGCGTTTATAGAAATAACTATTAGGTTGGTGCAAAAATAATGACGTAATAATGACGTTTTTTGACGTGTTTTTTAACGTCAAAAAACGACATTATTACGTCATTATTTTTGCACCAACCTAATAATAATGTCGAATTAAATAATCCCTTAATCGCTTAAAAACTGCAGGTATGTATCTAGGTATCTCCACAGTTTCGCTGAAAATAAGGATACCATGAAGAAAAAATGTCACAAACTTTATAAAAACAAAGTTTTAAAATCAAAATCTTAATGTTATTATTAAGACGAAATACCAAAGAATTTTTGCCTTATTAAATTATATTTTTATAAATTATAATTCGACAATTATTTGATTTTTGCATTTATTTCCCAACTAGTGTCTTTTTCACCGCAAAAATGGCGCTAAAATTTACTATACTTACCTTTGCTGCCCCCGCTGACGCAAGAAAAACGTGATTTTTAACCAAAATTTCGAACGTGCTAGAAAGGATTAAAAAAAAGAATAAATAATATTAATAAATAATTTGGTTTTATCTCTTAATAATAACATAAACATTTTGACGCTAAAACTTTGTGTAACGCGAGAGAAAAGTGTAAATTATGCCAAAAAGAAAATGGCGGCTTTACGATTTGTATATTTAAGAAAAGATAGATTAGTTAGCGAATAGGAGACACGTGTTGTTGCAAGAAGAAACGGACTACAATTTGTTTTTATCAAGTTTGGGGCATTTTTTTCATGATGGTATGTTCTTTTTCAACTGATTAATGGCGGTAACTTGATTTTAATGAAACTTTCATTACTTATTCTTAAATGAATGAAATTATTTTGAAAATGTTTCTTTGTTAGAAAATCGTGGTATTTTTATATATCTGTTACAATCACACTTACTTAATTTCATGAAATTTATAATTTTAATTTTTAATTAATTTCGAGAAATTAATTTTGTACCGTTTAAAACTCCTTGGAAAACTTAAATCACCATTTTTTTTAATTTTTTTTTTTGTAAAACAGCAAACACATAACAGAAAATCTGCTCTGAATCGTAAAATAAAAATGCAATAAAACTAAGACATTATTTAATTAGAAAAACTTTCAATTGCTTTTATGAATAAGATATATTATGGACACTTGTTTTAAGAAAAGAAAATTCGATAAATAATGAATTTTTATTTTTACAATAATAGTTTTCATTTTCGAAAATTTTAATTAGAATAATTTATAAAATTTTAAATCTTTTAAAATTCTCTATTATCTTGTACCGGTTAAGTGATATTATTATTAAGTAAAAACTAATTACTTTTTACTAATCATAAATGGAAAATTCATCGATATATATTTTTTTAGAAATTGAATTTTTTGCAAATACGCATTATCAGAAAATAAGAGAGGTAATTATAGTAAATTTGAAGCAAAAGTAAATTTTAAATAAGTAAAAAAACTTAAAAAAATAGATTATGCAGAATATATTACTAATGTTTTTTAAAGATTAATGCATAGTTAAAAATGATAAAAAAGGCGCTCTCGTAATATTTCTCATGTAATTTTTGCAGATATGTCCACCGTAAAAAAATAGATATTCCGTCAGTAAGTCAAGCTGACAACACCTTAAATAAACACCTACCGTCGTGTTATAATGTATTCCGGTGATATTCTAAATTTAAAGTAATTAATATTTGTTTCAAATCAGATTAATTAAACTTTAAAGCCGATAATATTCCTCAAATAAAATTTCGGAAAAGTATATTTTAGTTTTGAAATATAATTTAATAAAAAGAATTACATTCTGATGAGAGATTAATAAAAACGTCGCTAAAATCAGTGATTTTACCGATTTCAAAATAAAAACTTCTTTCAAATGAATTGAAATTAGTTTTGAAATACAGCAAAGTATTTTGCATATTGAAAATAGCTTGAAATTAAAGCTAAAATATAAGCTTCTATGAAGATACATATGTATATGTATATATTAATGTACATGTTAAGATGTAAACTTACAGAAAATATCTCAATATATACAGTGTAACCCGGATATAAGAGAGTTGTAGGGACCGGAGATGTATCTTATATCCGGGTTTCTCTTATATCCGGGTTTGGTATATTTTGTTTACATTAACACAGGCTCTAATTTGGGACCAGAAAAAATCTCTCTTACATCCGGGTTTCTCTTATATTCGGGTCTCTTATATCTGGGTTACACTGTAATTAGGCACCTCCAAAGAAAAGCGATGCCCAAGGTTTCAAATGTAATTTTAAAAATGGAAAATCTTTCTTGAAGGTTACTTAATATTTCCCGAGTGTGCAAGCCGTGTGTTTAATAAATAAAAATAGGGCGTCTATTTCAAGTACGAGATGTCTATTATAATAACATTATAACGTTTTATGTAATAAAAGTGTGGGATTTAAAATAAATCTGTTAAATATATAAGCCGTATATACTCGCGTATCAAGCGACTTTTGAAGACCTAATTTTAAAGCAAATTTTAAGGAGGTCGCATCATACATGAGATATAAAGCTGCGCAGTTGACCAAAACTATATAGACATGTTGCTGTATTCAAAAAGTGCAGGTGTATTTAAAGTAAACATGATTTTGATAAAACTGATGTTTTACTTAACTGTATACAATAACAATGCAAGTAATATTCACATATTAGTATCATATTATAAAATACAAACAGCGAATATGCATGTTTTCCACTGTTTACGTTTATAACACGTTTAGCTGTTTCTCGTTCGGTTCTTATGACTGTAAGCATTTACACAATGATTATAGCGTTACTAACGATACTTTATCATTCACTTTTAACTCTTTAATCAGAAGGTGGGATAAAGAGAGAGAGAGAGAGAGAGAGAGAGAGAGAGGAGAAAAGAAGTTAATATATTGTAATTTGGTCTCTCAAAAAAGATACTTACATGATACTACGAGATGCAGGAAGAAATCATTTTTTATAAGTGAACATTTGGGGAACACACGTTCTACGAGTGTGTGTGTGTATATATATATATATATATATATATATATATATATATATATATATATAATTTAATTAAAAACCAGACAACCTTAGGTGTCCATTGATTATATTTTATTTCCCCAGAAAACTGATTTTAAATTTATTATTTATATTTTCCAGCCAATCAGAAAGCGTTTTTGTATGATTTCGGTTGTAGCCTGTTTTAAGGATCCTACAATTTCTCAAAAAAAAAAAAAAAAAAAAAAAAAGAACTCGCATAATACAAAAGATGCATGATAAAATCATTTTTTATAAGTGAAGATTTGGGGATCATATGATACGCGAGATCGCGCGTTGCATGAGTATATACGGCATATATAACAACAACTTTTTTACCGTTGTTTATAAATACTTGTTGCAAAAGAACATCCCTATACTTGCCTTGATTAAGTCAATCAGGGGACGAAACGTGTCGGCTAAGATAAGTTTTCCTTTTGTCTTTATTCAATATATATATATATATATATATATATATATATATATATATATATATATATATATTAGCACGTCAAACAGATATTTACTTCCAAACATGTACATACTCTACCATGTGTGTGTGTGTGTGTGTGACGCATGCATTAACATATTTCCCCTGGGAAATTTCATCTCTTGGTGTTGAAGAGTTGTCTCCCTTTTGGAGAGAAAAGTCACACAAATCAACTTAGACAGAACTTGGTTATTTAATGATTAATCATAGGAGGCTGGGATATCATGTCAGATATAGATTGGAATAGGCAGGTTTGGACAGCATTGTATATGCATATATGCAAGTATGTATTCATAATGGGAGAGAGAGAGAGAGAGAGTTTGTGTGTGTGTGTGCACGCGTGTGTGGGTGGTGAGAATTCGATCGAACAAATAGGTCGACAGATAAATATTAACGAAATTGATATATAGATCTGTATATATGTGTACAGACTGATAGCTTCGTAGAAGAACACCACTGATACATACGCGCTCGTTTGCTATTGCCTTGTAATGTTGGTCTTTGTTTGAATTTGACAGTAAAGCTCAACTATCTCAGCCACCAAGCGAGAGATAGGAATAGAAAAATAGAGAACTGAAGGATAGATTAGTATCCATTTACATACCTAGATATCTTTCTTAAGATTTACGTTTATATCTGTTGCACACAAACTGTTTATTTTTTATTTCATAACTCATTTTTATAATCATTTCACCCCAAGCAAGACGATAATGCCGCTAAAACGCAACGGGGTTGACCGAGTGAAAGAAAATTAGAAGGGTTTCGTAAAAAGAATCGGAAACACCATCCTAAACAGGAGATAAGGGAATAAACCTCTACTCCTGTCCAAAAGACGGAGGAAGAGTGTGAAAGAGACGGTAGGCAAACCTATCTGCTCCTATTGAAAAAATAGATTAAAATAGATTAGAGGTAGACATTGCAATAGTGATTGACAGTTTACTAATGAGTGCATAAATACTTTATACTTCAATGATGGTCGTCAACAGATATAAAGGAATAGAGTTAAGCGTTATTCCGCAATTAATATGATCTCAAACCATTAAGTTTTAAGTCCTGCGCCGGCTGGAAATAAAGAATCCACTTTTAGCAAGACACAAACTCGCATCCCTGCTGACGTATCTCTTCACATGACACCTGCTCTACGGAAGCCAAAAAAAAAAAAAAAAAAAAATGTAGAAGCTCAAACCCAACCATTTAGTTTTAGCCTCCATTTTCATCCAAACACTCAGTGATATACATTTTATGTTTCATTTACGAATTACATGTAATTTTCGTAGTAATTTTTATGTGAAAAATCCGATATTATTAGACAAACTGTTGTCACTATTATTTATTTTTGTTTGGTTTTTCTTTCATCCTAATTCCTATTGTTTTTATCACAATTACTCGCTAATTCAAACTGTTTACTAACGGCTGTAGATTTCTTATCTGAGTATTCCTTTTTTTAATCATTTCATCCCAAGTAAGGGGATAATGCCACTAAGACGCATGGGGGTTACTGGAGGTGAAAGAGAATAAGAAGACATTAAGTGAAGAAACCGGAGACCCAACCCTAAGCAGGAAATAAGGGATAAATCTCTACACCTGTTCAAAAGACCAGGAAAGAGTGTGAACCGGGCGATAGACGAATCTATCTACTCTTGTTAAAAGAAAGAAAATAAAATAAGACATTAAATTTAAAAACAAATAATTAGTAAATAAAATTTCGGAGTTTAGGTGAAGACGTTAAGTGTGTAAAGTTAAACTAAGCGCACGCACGATTCAAATGAATGTATTCAGGTAAGAACATTTAATTATATAACCGCCGTTCCTTGATGAATTTTAATTATTTAGATTTTAAGATAGTTTAAGCTGCATTGTCCACGAAAAAAAAGCGAAGGATAACTAAATTAAAATGTTGGCAATTTATTTTATATTTAAACATTTATTAATTGATTAATTCATTTTTACGGCTTATCAACCCATTTCAGGTTATTTAACGCCAGAAAATATTTTTAAAAATTCTTAGATAATAATAATTTAGTGATGCTAATAAGAATTTGATAAAAACGCAATAAATTAAAATGTGGATGTAAAGTGGTAGAACAATTCCAGATTAAAATCAATATACAAACTGATCCCCCATTTTGTGACCACGGTAGTTTCTATGCATTTATATAATAGAGAATGTAAATAATTCTAAAAGATATACCTGCGTAGCTAATCAGTATTTGATTTATTCATTCATCTTCTACGGCTTATCAACCCTTTGTAAGTTATTTTAAGCCAGAAAATATTTTTAGGTTATAAGAATTTTTTTTTTTTTTTTTTGGATAATAATGATTTAGTGATACAAGTCTTACTAATTAATCCATATCTTGGGGAGAGAGGTGGATTCATGGCTTTTCCAATGGTAATTGCTCGTAAGTGAATATAATGAACCCAACTGGAATTGAAACTCGTCCTTCCAATTTCCAATTCCGAACCATTACCCCTTTTCCCGTGTGTTACTGATACAAAATATAAATCTGTAAGGTGTGATCACGAAAGATAATTCAAGTATAAGTAACAGCTTCGAAAAGGTTTGCATAAAAACATCGAAGTTTTTAACAAAGTATCGTTGCGAAAAGAGAGAAAACAAATGAATCTGTTTTGATGAGTGACTTCAATGAAAATGTAGGAAGAAGCAAAAACGCAGAAATTAATTTAGAATAAAATGGAACAGGCAAGAAAAATGCAAGAATCGAAATGTTAACTTATCAGAAAGACAAAAACACAAGAGGGCTGTAAATCAACTTGGGAAACTCAAATTGAGAAATAAAAAATGAAATTGACTTCATAAATTTTGACAACGCCATTCTTGTTAAAGATATAAACCAAATAAATAAAGTTAACATAAGGAATGATCAGAGGATGGTGGTTTGCAAAACCAAATTTCCTATTAAAATTGCAAAAAAAAACAAAAACAAAATGTCTATAATAATGAAAACATATTCTTCTAAGAGAGCATCTCCAAATTTCAGATAAAAATCAAAAACAGATCCTAGAGTTGAGGAATAAAGAAAATAATATGGAAGACAATGAATAGCAAATTGGCAATTATATTTACGAATATATAATACGGTAAACAAATGAAAATGGCAATAACAAGGGCCGATAACTCAGTCAATATTAGAATTAATAAAAAAGAGGAGAAATATGGTTGCAAACACTAAGAGAGATACAAGTAAAAAAAAAACAGAATTTAACAAAATAAAAAACGAGAAATGAAACAAAAAATTGAAAAATGAAATTAGAAAGAAGACAAGAAGCTATCATTAAAAGGAAGCTTGAAACATGCTCGACCAGCAACCTACACACATAGACATCGACTGCTTGCTTTGAAAGGGAGAAACAGGCAATTTATTAAATGTATAAATATGTATAAAAAATGGAGAATACTATGTAAACATATATGTTTGGAAAATAAAATTACAACGGTAAATCCGGCAGATACTAGTGATGTTTGTGAGGTAACAGCAGATGAAATAGGGTTTGTGAATGGTTGTATAAAACGGGGAAAATCCCTGGAGACGATGGCATAGTAACAGACCTTTTGAAATATAACAGAAAGGAATTCTACAAGTGATGAAAACAACAATTTACATAGCGTATACAAAAACAATCTTTTCTGGGTAACTAACGGTTGTTAAAGAAAACCAGACATTGAATCTGACGAGAAAAAGTAAACAATTTTACGCATGATTAAAAACAGAGAAATGACTAACATTAACAACCGTTAAATATTTGTTTTCTTTTACGGCGTATCAATCTCAATCAGTTATTTAATACCGGCAAGATTTTTATTGCTGATAATATTTTTTCCGAAAATGTATTGCTGGTAATATTTTTCTTTAAAAAAAAAAAATACATTTTTTTTAAAAAGAAAAATATTACCAGTAATACATTGCAGAGATTAATTGTTCCTTTAAAAATGTATTGCTGGTAATAATTTTTCCAAAAAAGTATTGCTGGTATTAAAACGTATTTTTATACTTTTATGTTTTGACTCCTTTTGGAAGGTTAACTATATGCCCTTAGCTGGGACCCTGACAGGTGTTACCATCCCGGATGACGGTGGACCCGGGAACATCAGCAATTAAGAGGTGGTTCCACGTTCCCCGAAACCTTCTGATTAAAAGCCTTGCTGTCGGATGTAGTCTATCGTTCTACCCATGACGCGGATGTAGTTTATCCTCATACCCAGGACGAACCGTTAAATAATTCTTGAATATATATAAAGACATTTACTTTCAAATACTACATGACCTTCATATAAAATCGATGTAGTGACGTTCAGAGACTTTCGCTATTTAATTGAATACAAAGAAATGACTTAACTATTTGGGGGCATTCTATTACTGTTATGTAGATGTCAATGTGCCACGAAACAAAATTCATATGTTTTTAATCCTGATGGAATTTACTTAATCCTTTTATAATTGCACATGGATTTATTTGTCATAAAAAACAGATTCATAATCTGAATCATGGAGATTTGAATTGTGAAATCTTTGTTCTTTGTATGAGTTGAAATTTCTAGTATACACAATAGATAAATACTAAAGGCAAATAGAATTGAGGGGGAACAGGGAGCAACCTACCCAGTGAGCTTCTATAAATGGACTGGGAGGGATTGTAAGGGAATTACAAGGAATAGAAAGCTGTGGAGAGCAGTCACCACCCCGTCTTGAGATACAGGGCACATAAAAGATACATGATTCCCGTGGATGGAGGGCAAAACAGGAACAAAAAAAAAAGGCTAGTAAAATGTTTATTGTTATTTAAAGCAACAAAAGAAGGGAAATTGTGGAGAGGCATTATCGCTCATGTCCTGTATGAACTTAATGCATATAATAAAAGATGAATATTACTACTTTCAATGAATAATATTATTATATCTGTTTATTGTGTAGAAGTAGAAATATTTTATACCACAACCTACACGGGCCATCTTTCTCGGTGTAGGTTTATATACAATGTCTAGCTCATATAAAATCTAATTGCAGGAAGAGATGAATGTTTCTGAAATAATCTTTCGGGACATATTTATTTTCAACTCGTGTCATTCTTATAAAACATATTCCCTTTTCTTCTATTTGGGCCTCCACGAAACTTGCTCCGGTGTAAATCAATACATTTAATGGGTCTCCTTTCTAAAGTCGGCTAAGTTTATTGCTTTTTGAACAACGTTAGATCAGAGAGAAAGATTACGTACGAAAGAGCGGCAGCAGAGACGAAGACGGCGATCTCAACTCGTAGCATATCTGATGAATTTGAAAAGAGGGTGGAAGTGTTTATGTTCAAAATTGAGTCAGTCATTTTTATTATATTTATTCTTTGTTTCTTTTTTTTTATGAGAAAAGTAAGCGCCGTCGACTGATATGGAAGTCACGCACATGCGCAGAGGGGAGACCTTCGCTGTTTGACGGGCCGGTGGGTTTGTGGTAAAATTTATTGATTGCCTTCATCTTGGCGTTCACTGTCTCAACGAATTGCAACAACTGGCACTCGACTTTTTATAGGCCGTCGCTTTGGGTTAATATGTATTTGTTGGGTGGTGTATGGAACATGGTTTGGCGCTGTGCCACATTTGAATTAGGAAAGAAAACAGATTTTGTAGGCATTGCTATCAAAATAAGAAGAAATGTTTAATCTTAATCAACCCGGTTTTTCTCGAGAATTCCAACTACAATTTCGGGGGACGCCTGCAGTTACTCATTGGCAATCTTCATTGATCATTATGATGGACTCGCTGAATGTTTTCTAGAAGCACCTTCAATGATGTCTTGATGCTTTTCCTTGTCAACATGTAATTTTCATTTCCCATGTTATCACAAATAAGATATAATCGGGGACTAAATAGAGGTTTTTTAACAAACTTATATGCTCATCATCATATATTAATGTACCATAAAATAATAAAACAAGTTGAATTTAGAGTAGGTGCATTACAATGACTTGTCAACAGCGATGGCTGTTTATCGCGAAAGTTTCATTAAATATGAAGTTCTCTCAAAATAAAAGAGGAGGATTGAATTACTAATATTATTTAAATTCGGACTATTGTCATCATCTTTATTGTTCAGTATCTGCCTAAATGTCTGAAATGAGGTATTATGTACACTACATTATTCGGACAATTGTCCTCATATTTGTCGCTATATTTCTTACAATGTTTCGGCCGTTGTATACTCTGGCCCTCTTCAGGTGGTTGGAATGTCGAACTGAACCCTTTATTTCACTCACTAGAGTAGACTGTTCTAGTTCCACGTGCCTTGTCTAATGGATGCCAGTTATCAGTTATCTCCTGTTAATTCACCTCTCCAAGCTCTTCACTGCCTTAACCATGTACTGAACTCACAACTCTTTGGGTCCTGTCACTGGATCTAACTAACGCCTTTATCCACTGTGCCATGTGTCTCATTGTACAGTAGATAAAAGCGTTGGGTAGATCCAGTGAAGCATTAATAGTAAAAAAAATCTCTATATATTTCCGTGTATAAGACGACCTTTAAATCCCCCAAATCAGCCTTCAAAACTGGATGTCGTCTTATACTATAATTGTAAAACAGAAATCTTAAATTCTGAGTGATTTTTGTTGGTAGGCTAACCTCAGCCGCGGTACAATAACCAATAACATACATGAAATGATTCACATTATTAAATAAACTGATAATAAAAACATTTCTACCTCATATATTACTGGCATAACTCCGTAATAAATTGCCTATTCAAAGAATAATTCTGTATCAATGAAATCAACTTGTATCCACGCAAGATCATCTGAGAAAATGCAAACATTGAGTTATGACTGTGTTCATAGCAACTTTCGCTAAACTTTCAATAATCATCATGTCAGTGTTAATTACGGCAACTTCAATAAAATTCAATTTAAACCTCGCTACTACATAATTTCACCGTTTTGCTGCTGGTTCCATGATTGATATGGGTATAAGTTAATAAGATATTGCAACTGGCTTAGACAGAATTTAGGAACGTTAGTAACTGTTTAGACATAGAAGAAGAAGAAGAAGAAGAAGAAGAAGAAGAAGAAGAAGAAAAAGAAATCACATGATGAAATGTAAACACAATAATGGTTTCCCTTTTAGGGGACATATATAGGAAAAACATGATACAGAATGGGTTTTGATATTTCGTTTATTTTAAATTTCTAAAGATACAGTAATAGCAACATTTCCAATAACATCATCTTAGCAATAACATCATTCATGAAAATTTTCTATATTTTTTACCTCGTCTTATTTAAAGGTCGCATTATACGTGGAAACATACACACACACGCACCCCCTATATATATATATATATATATATATATATATATATATATATATATATATATATATATATATATATATATCGGATGTAACATTGTCTAAATCGTGTAACAGCATAATTACCCATCCCGCAAAATAATTAATATATTAAAAAAAAACACTAAATTAATTGAGTTTTTTTTTATCCTAGTTTTCAGATAAGACTTTGAGCCGTCTTGACACCATTTGTAAGAATCACTGAAAAAATCTTTGAGTCATTGAGCTAAAAATAGACCAGGTTAAATTCGTTTTGTGTCAGTTCCACGAACTCTTCTCAACTGAGCAATGGTGAGAGGAGAAATATCATTCATAACTTCAGTAATGGTACCAGTATTCAAACCCTGGCTTCCATCTTCAAAGTCCATTCAAGAACCATGAAGAGAACGGTGAATAAATTAAAAAAAAAGAGGGAACAGCAGAGAGGAAAACTGAATCGGGAGGTCACAACAGGAAGAATGATCATCATTTCCACTTAGAGGTAAAGAGATCAATTAGAAAAGATCCAACTCAATTCATAAGACGTTAGAAAGGAGCTTAAGTTATGACACTTCAAAGAAAAGTAGAAAAAAAAAGACTTGAAAATGAAATCGTACGTGAAACTTGTTATGTCGAGACAGAAAATTAGAAGATTAGAGAAGGCGTAGATCATCTTGAATAAGTTGTAAAATCAGCCGGAGAAGGTTGTAGTTTTGGCGACGGAATTCCAATTTACGACCGGTGTATAGCCATCTGTTTTAATATCCCAGTAAAATTTTGATAGTGCTGCTGCATTTTCATATTGCTTATTGTTAAGAGTCATTTTATGATTGTAAATCTTGTTTTCCATCTATTGGCTGTGGAACCGAAATCAAATTTTGCGTCACTATTATGTTTAATGCTAGCCTTGTAGATGATGCCTTTATTCATACCTTTGTTGTTCATCGGACAGTTAATGTCTTTTCGATAATTACACTTTTTTCTGTGTTAATATTGCTATTGGTGTTGCTTAAGTATTTGTTTAAACTAACATTATTACACTGTGCGATATATTTCTCAAGGTTTCTAGTGAAGCTGTAACTAATCTTAATATTGTTACTACTGAAGATTTTGTTGAGTAAAGGGTTATGGTTGAAATATTTACGGATTAAATTTAGAAAATCCCAGCGATGTTCGTTTTGACATTACTGTTAAAAGGTAGATTGAACCAAATTATGTTGCGTTTTCTTTTCTTACATTTATTATTGGAATTCTTACTAATGCTTGGAATGTATTCAAGTTTAACTTTGTGTTTTCTTTTATTTAGTGCATCTAAATATTTAGTTTTATATTTGTCAAAAATAAATTTTTGCTGGAGTTAGTTGAGAGTCTGTGTTGTACAGATTTGTGCAAGTCATTTAAAATTCCAGGTTGGTGGCTGGATTCTTTGTTAATGTATATATGGCTATAAAGCTCTTATCAATGTATATATATATATATATATATATATATATATATATATATATATATATATATATATATATATGTTCTGAGTATTGAGTAGCTTTTTTTTGGGGGAAGTACTGTGTTCGAAGAACTGACCCAACCCTTAAAACAATAAATGAAACCATTCGCACGTTGTAGTTTTTCTGTTAGAGTTTCCTTCTCCGAGGCAGATGACAGAGTATTTTCTTTCCGTCTACCGTCTCTTCAAATGAACGATTCAACATAGAAGCTCATGCAATTTTACGCATTTTTACTATTTTTATAGTATTTATTACATTTATTTAAATTTATTTTTTCGTATTTTTAATTCATGGTGACTTGTCATCGGGAACGAAGATTTAAGCGGAGGTTTCTACTCTAACCGCAATACTCATAAGGGACATACACATAACAGTATGGCTATTTTGTTGTGCTGCATCTATTGTGTGGTGTTGCGATTTGCCAGTATATCCATAAATCAGTAAATCAAACTACTAGCATCCAGGCATGCATATATGTGATTTTTCAATTGGTGTTTACTTGCATAGCCTGGAGTTGTATGCAGATAATTTCATCATAATCAAATAAGTACTTTGGTTACATAATAACAACTCTATCCTCGGAGGCTAACCTCGGGAATCAGTCTGTACGTACATCAATAAGGATAAACCATTTGGCAGTAAAATCTCCACTAAGATAATATGTATACTTGTAGAAAACCGATATAACATATTACTTAAGAAAAACTGTGTCAAATATTAGTAGCCGTAGCGAAAAAAATGAAAAGTTAATTTGAAATTAAAGGCCATGCCGCTCGTGCCTAGGAGAGCAAGAGTTGTACGTATGAACGCGTCAGACTTCATTTCATCGGGTCCCATACTTGTCGAAATCTTCTGGGTGTCACGGTCGACATTCGATCACACAAATGACCTTCTCACAGCAACACTGGAGACGTGAACATCAGTGTTGCCTGTGTATCTTTAATCTTACGACAAGTGGTCACTGTTAATACCTATGGGACCACATTTGTCTTAATCTGTGTTACGGATACCATAACGTTGGCTTCAGTCATTAGTGAGCGCATGTAATATAGAGCTACTCAGAACCTGCTCTACTTGTGTATCATCGAGAACATGCTTTACTTATCATTTGTGCACTGTTACTAACATCGAAATAATACAGTTGCCTCTTGTATAACGCAAGAATGAAATGACCATCTAATCCCACCAAGTCTAATCATCTGACAATTTTCAAACAGACTGAATTAGTTGTACATCAACAGCGACATAATGAGTGCTGCAATATAATTTTCCGCGAATTGTTTTCATATTATAACTATTTTGCAATTTTCCTTTTTTATTTGGGTTGTACAACAAGCAAAGATTCTATAACACAAACCAAAAAGGCTGTTAAATAGGAAGCAATAGGAGAATAACATTGCTCTGACAAATCAATGGAGAAAATACTGCCTTCCAAAACAAATCTCGTAAAGTTTCATCATAACCAAGCAGACCATAAATTTGCTACAGTCCTGATGAGTGGACGTAATATCAATGAGACTTCTGCCTCGAAAGTCTATTGGGGGTGAAGATGGACAGATAATGAACAGAGAGATAAATATATATGTATATGTACAGACGGAAATAGATATATAGATAGGAATGAATAGACTGTAACAGATAAATAGATAGATAGATAGATAGATAGATAGATGGATAGATCTAGAAAAAACTGGGATATATATATATATATATATATATATATATATATATATATATATATATATATAGATATAAACTTAGATAGATGTGAACTGACTTAGATAGATAGATAGATAGATAGATAGATAGATAAATAGATAGATAGATAGATATGAACTGACTTAGATAGATAGATAGAAATGAATAGACTGTCATAGATAGTGTTGTAGCCTAAGGAAGGTTACTGAATAGAATAGACGGTTGACAATGAACGATAATACTTAGGACAAGAACAACACATATAAAATTCGCCAGCGGCGCGTAGAAGTAGTCATCTGCTAGGAATGTTAGTCCGTCAGTTATGTGCCATGCGTGATACACGCTTAGACGATCATTTATCTTTCGATACATGATTGACGTGGAATATTTTTCTCCGCAGTAGGTTGCCATTTCTTTCTGCGGTAGACTAGTTACCATCTAAGGCTATAGAACCCGATCTGTGCTGCTATTTACCCATAGCTGGGTGAGAAGAAGAGGATCCATACCTTTCTCAAGGGCATTAGCACGTGAGGGAATGTAATGAATCGACTGGAATTCGAAATTGGCTTTCCGATTCCTCAATTCGAGCCACTATACATTACTCCAGCGTGCCTCTCACTCCGTGCTAGAAATGAGTCAAGTGAATTTGACAATGAATCTCCAACTGCAGACCAACATACAGTATTTACTACTGTATTTATGTGAATAGGGACATACCCATTATCGTCGGTAGGTGTGCTACAACAGATATATAGATAGATAGATAGATAGATATGGAAAGACTTGGATAAATATATAGATATATAGATACATATGAATTGACTTAGCTAGCTTGATAGCTAGATAGAAATTAATAAATTGTGTCAGGTAAATAGATATGAAAAGACTGCAATAGAAATGAATAGACTTTGACAGATAGATAGATAGATAGATATGAAATATTCATTTCATATCTATCTATCTATCTTAAAGAACTTATCCATCTTAGCCTCTTCAAATTTAGTTTCCACGTACTATCTTCGATATCCTCACCATAGGCTACTCTTCCTCCTCACCTTCACCCTTACAAAAATCTCATTCAAAAAGTTTGTTTCTTGTGTCTCTATGGGCCTTGTAAAATGTTCACACCTCAACTACTCTCAACTGCCAAAACTAACAACGGATTTAGAAGTTATATTACTGGCACTGACAGGGCATTAGTCAATGGAAATAGTATTACCTATATATATATATATATATATATATATATATATATATATATATATATATATATATATATATATATATATATATACATGTATGCTTTCTCTTCTTCATTAACAAGGTGCGTCAATGATAAACTATTTTTCAATTATTATTTGTCGATGAAGTTTTGAAAATTGTTAATTATGTCATCTCGTTTATAAACGAAGATAAAGTCGTAACATCAAAAAACATAAAGACTCACTTTAGAATTAGATTTGAAGTTTACCATTAATAGAATATGACACGAAACTTTCTCTAGTAATAGATTTCAAAGCATCTATCTATCTATCTATCTATCTATCTATCTATCTATCTATCTATCTATCTAATCTTATTAATTATCTATCTGTCTGTCTGTCTATCTATCTAAAGCTGTTCATTATCTATCTATCTATCTATCTCTCTATCTATCTATCTATCTATCTATCTATCTATCTATCTATCTAAAACTGTTCGTCATCTATCTATCTATCTATCTATCTATCTATCTATCTATCTATCTATCTAAAACTGTTCATTATCTATCTTTCTAAAACTGTTCATTATCTATCTATCTATCTATCTATCTATCTATCTATCTATCTATCTATCTATCTATCTATCTATCTATCTATCTATTCCGTTTTCTATTCGATTCTTGTGAATGACGATCGATCTGTGTGGATTTACCAATTTGCCCGCAATATGTACACCTGAACTCTTATAAATTCTTCATGTAAAATTTGCAACCGAATCATCAATATTAACCTCTTTCGAAAATATAAACCTTATCATAAAAGCCTTGTATTTCTATAAATATAATTTGCTATTTCGCTCGGCGTCAACACACACACACACACACACACACACACACACACACACACACACACGGCGGAATGGTCTTTAACGACGAATATCGATTTCGTCACGAAAGCAAGAAGAATGGAAAAACGATTTATTGCACCGGATACACGATGGAATCAGCATTACAACATGTGGTGAAGGCACTTTGGTACGGCACTAAAGCATAATCAAAGGGAAATCTTCGAACGGAATTGCTTATGGAATTCCAGAAACTTATCCTAATGGAATTGTCATATCAACTGTGTTTATGGATATCATCCCGTTAGGAGGAACGATGAAATATTCGCACCCAATGTTTAAATTACATAAATATATATGTATGTATTATATATGTATGATAAAATACAGTTTTAAGGTAGGCTATATATATATATATATATGGGTTAAAGTGCTCAATATCAGGAATAGAGCGTATTTCAATATAAAAGTGGACAGTGACGTCAACACCCAAAGGCGACAGTCTGTTTCATGCTAAACGAAATTGCCTGGTCATGTGCCATGTGCCTGACGATTGGCTTTAGCAGGAATCAGACAGTCTCCCCTACCTGCTGACTTCAATAACTACTTATATATATATATATATATATATATATATATATATATATATATATATATATGATTTTATAAATAGAGGCACGGTGGATTAAGTGATAGAGGATGTTCTGATTGAAGAAATGGAGATTGAGTTCGAATTCAAATCGAGTTCATTACATTCGTGCTAATACGTGCTATTATCCTATGGGTAAATAGCAGGGCAGACTGGATCCTATAGCCTTGGTTGGTGAATGGTCTAGGAGAAGGAAACCTCTGAATTCAGTACCTGCGGAGGGTCGTTTGGGGGCCTTGTGGCATACTGTGCTCCAGTTCTCTGTATTCTGCTCTGCCCAAGCCTTCACCACTATAATCAAATGATATCTGCGAGTAGTCTGGCTTTTGGCTTTAAGAACTCACCTGCTTGAGCCTTATGCGTCGAAAACGGCGGGAGAATCCAGTAAGTATAAGTGTAACGGCGCTGGCCTTTTTTAAATGTTTAAATGCATTAAATTACAGGATGTTGATTTGGAGGGACGACTAATTGGATGATAATTGTTAAAATTCTCTGGAAAGTAGTTTGAATTATTGAAAAGAAGATTAAAAACGAAACACGTTAAAATTTATGGCTTTAAAGTAATAAAATTATGAATAGTTTCAAGGAGAATTGACGCAGATTTACAAGATAAGATTCCGTAAAATTGAAAAAAACCAAGGATCCCAAACCTATCCACGTCCCATCGATAAAAAAAAAAAGACGACGAGAATGTGTTGTCCGAATTCTTTTAGTCCTGGAGAACTTAGAATTCGGACGTTTTCTTTACAATACGCTATTTGTGTGTGGTCACAGAAAATAATGATCTAAATTATTTTAGGCAAAGAAACTATTCAATTATCTTTACAGAAAGATATCTAGAAAGACTTTGAATATACATAAGAAATACCATATGGCCAATTAGCAAGATCGCCTAAGATTAGAGTGAGAAAATCACCTGTAGTTTTTATAGCTATAATTATTTTTGGATTTCTGGTGAAGAATTTCTCACCGACAGCTGGTCAATTTACAAAAATATGAAGATAATGAAATTGGGCATTCTGAATTGTCATTTTCTGGGGCCTGGCTAACTAGAGGACGCCATTAATCATTGTTATCGGAAAAGATTTCGCGATGTAAAGCCATCGCGCATTTCGCTTGGTGGGTATTTTTCCCGAGCGGGGAGAAGACGTCAGACATAAGAGAAACTTCTGGTTCCTTGAGCAAACAGAGTGACACACACATGACCAAATAATTCAGTGAGACTAGATTAACTGGACATTAACGGTTGCGACCAAAATATCTAAATGACCACTCATGGAGTAGGGTAATTTGATTTGTAGCAGCTAATAAATACATTTTATTCAACCAATTTTTCTTTATAGTCAATAGGCATGTTGTTAGAGTTATCATTAGTGTCGTGTATTTCGTTGAAGTAGTTCTTTTACTGACTTCAGAAGTTGAATTCGGACACAAGAGACGAAAGTTCACCACGGCCACAGACACGAATTATGCAATCTTGTCTATGGTACACAACATATATAAGGGGTTCACTCTAGACTTTTCCGTCAATCTCAGTATCGTGGATTTTGAGGAAACCCGAATCAACCCTGTCAAGACAACACACCGGCCCCAACAGAGGAGGGAATATGAAACCGGATGGCACAAAAGGTCGGTATTATTCAACAAAGCTAGCGACGGAGAGAAAAACTCATAGCACTTTCTCTTGTTTAAGGGCTATGAGTGTGATTTTTGAAGATGTGTCAACGTTGGTATGTTAAACAGGTATACACGACACAGTGCAAAGAAAGATTTGGAAATTATGAAGACTGCTGCAATAAAAGAAAAGCAGCCAACATTAAAGCTGACTTGCTTTCAAATATGTTTCGTTGAATATGATAGATACGAAAATTTGATGTATTTTCAGTGAGATTTCCAAGTAATCTTAACTTTTTCTTTTTTGTTCGGATTTAGGGAGTGTCAAAAATGATCCTCACAGTCTCAAGCATTTGTTATTAATTGTTTCTAATTTCTTTTTAGTATTACAAACCAGAAAAAGGTAAAAATACTAAAAAAATCTAAACATAATTCAAGAAACTGCAACTCATGCAGTGTTAATCGCTGTGTTCATACTACATATACCTTCGACTATTGAGTACACTTTTCCCATAAATATAGTAACTTTTAAGCAATTATATATATATATATATATATATATATATACACACATACGCACACACACACACACACATATATATATATATATATATATATATATATATATATATATATATATGTATATATATATATATACATATGCGTGTGTGTGTGCACGCCCGTGCATTTTTACATATATATATATATATATATATATATATATATGTAGTAAGGTAATGAAGGGTTTGGCAATATATGTTGATAATTACAAAAAGGATGTAATCCAGAGAACTCAGTGTAACACCAGAACGAATATTAATTAAATAATTAAGAGAGAAATAACTTTAGGGCTCCATGACTATAATTTATTTCCTCAGAAAAAATATTTTTCCTGGTTCATCAGGTCACACCTCTTGTATTTTTTTATTTTGCGTTGTTTGTTTTTGACTATCTCGATTGCACAGTATAGAATGGTCATTTGAGCACCGTCTGCGAGAAAAACAAAAAGAGCACCATGGTGCAATTCAATCCCCCAGAAATTTAGAAACGGCATGCTGTAGACATGCTTAGTTATCGTACCGGAAGCTTTAATTTACTCGTTACCAAAATTACACAAAAATATCTTAAAATACTAAAGAGAAAATTTATTCAATAAAATCGCCATTGGCTTCAACCACGGCCTCCAGACGACTTCAGAATCTCCTGCAACTCTAGATGGTCTCCTCGTTTAAGTAGGTGTATGCAGCCATAATTCTTGACTTCAATTCATCTTTGGTGTTACAAGGAGTTTTGTTGCTCTCTCGCTCAACTGTGCCTGACACATAATAATCAAAGGGGTTTCAGGGGGTGATATAGTCATAGAAATTGTCTGACAACCATGACTGGGTTCTCCTGCTTGAGTAGCATGGTGCAGAGTCCTGTTGGTAGAGATGGAGTCTTCCAGCAGCCTCTCTCTTAACCCGGTACAACACTACCTCCTGAAGGCACTTGATGTAGGCCACCCTACTGATTCTTTGGCCCTCACCAACAAATTTGATATTTCTTTTCTTATCAGAACGATCAGAGTGAATTTACCAAGCTGAAGTACCTTCGTAATCACCATTAGTCTCATCCAACTCTTTCTGAATCGTCTGCACTGGCCTAAGATAGACACATAAACATTCTGAAATATTTGTATTGCAGCTTCCGGTACGAATACCAATCAGGACAGCATGCCGTTTCAAAATTTCTGGCGGAGTAAATTGCATTATGGTGCTCTTTTTCTCACAGACGATGCCCAACTGACCCAACCATACTGTGCAGTGGAGAAAATCAAAAACAAACAATGCGCAGAATTATGAATATAAAATGGCGACAATTTACCCATTGAACTCCGTATATATATATATATATATATATATATATGTACATATGTGTGTGTGTGGGGGGTTGTGCGTGTGTGTGTGCGTGTGTGTGTGTGCATTAATTTAGATAGTGTATATCTGTAAAAGGACAATATGATTAATGACAAAAGGGAAACTTATCTTAGCCGACGCGGGCCCTTTGCTTTAATAAAGTTCCTTGGCTAAGTTAAGTTTTTCTTTTGTCTTTCTTATATATATATATATATATATATATATATATATATATATATATATATATATATGTATGTATGTATGTATGTATATATGTATGTATGTATGTGTCTATTCAGATATACGTAAATATATCTGCAATACTAATAAAAGAAATGTCACTATGAAAATCTTTTATTTCGACGCATAAAATATTAAGTTCGTCATGGAACAAAAAGCGTCAACATATAAGAGTTTCGTCTGGTCATTTCTTTTATTAATCTAGAAATGGTAATAGTAATATTAACTGTTTCCTTATACATTCCTCGCCAATACTGCTGCCGGTTGAAATTTATAAAATTTTTCTCTTAAACCTTTTCTTTCAGAAAAATAGTCCAGTAACTGTTATTGCTCTTAGGCGTATTGGAGTGTGTGTGTGTGTGTGTTGGAATGTCAGCATCTTGATCATATCGTTATTTTCTCTTCGAGTTACATGTGCTATCACTTTCTGCTGCTGTTACCGTTGAAATTATTTGTGTTATCTGGTACAGATCTTTATGATTCTGTAGCGGCAATCCACAATGTTTCACGAAGCAGGGACTTTGCCAAGATCCACAGGCTTCATACGCTCCAATCGATTTTTCACTATTGATCTTAGAAAACGTTTGGAACGGGTTAGGCGCCATGCATCATGGCATCCATGTGAAAGTCTTGATTTGACGAGGCTATTTCAGATCAGGACTTGAGATTTCAAGTTACTTTTTTTTTTTTTTTGTAGCAATTTGCTGTATTGGGAAACAACCCCTAGCGCAGCATACACAATGTTCAATTTTCTTTTCTCTACTAAATTTGGTAAAATTGATCCATCTAACGCGGTATTTGACGTTTTCCTTTTACTAATTCCGCATACTAAATTTTTCTGATGAATTCAGTGTATGTGATATCATATATTTCATTCTAATTTCAGATTATTTTTCTTTTTTTTGCAAGATTTATACTTATACACACACACACACACACACACACGCACACACACACACATATATATATATGTATATATATATATATATACATATATATATATATATATATATATATTAATTTCAATTAAAAAGTGCAAATATAATTTATAAATTCATGTTGTCCTCTTATTAGTGAGGATTAATTATGTATTAAAACGAAAGATGGTCCACGAGTGCTTCTTATAATATGTAGATTTAATAGGCCTGTTAATGAAATTTGAGAAATGAAACGACAACTAAATGATAATACATTATTTACATTATTCGGACTCTTGTCCTCATCTTTCTCGCCATATTTATCACAACGTTTCGGCCGTTGTACGCTCCAGCCTTCTTCAGGTGGTTGGAATTTCGAACTGAACCCTTTAAAATCCCGGCCAAAACGTTGTGATAAATATGGTGACAAAGATGAGGACAAGAGTCCGAATAAGGTAAATAATGTACATAATACCTCATCTCAGAAATATAGACAGACTCTAAATGATAATAATATTGGCAATAAGATAGATGATATTTATTAAATATATAAACCAATGTAGGGGAATCGGCTGACACCTTAATTTTCTATGATATATATATATATATATATATATGTATATATATATATATATATATATATATATATATATATATATATATATATATATGTTGTGGTAGGATCCACCTAATTTGCATAGTGGACTACCGACCATATAAATATGGTTGGTATCGGGAAGAGAGGGAAGGAATCGAGAGATTCTCTCGGCGACTGTCGAACTCTCTGCATTAGCAGAGGGGAACCCGGGCGAGGTTTTGCCGAAGGGCAAGGTTTCGTCCGGGGAGGTTGACAGGGCCTGAACCCGTCTAGGCGGGTTCAGAAAGGCCATATTTTTGGCCGAGCCTACGGGCTCGGGTATACCCACATTAAAACGGCCTTGTGCCACATTCGATCCTCGTGGGTGGATTGATAAATACAGGAATCAAGAGATTCAACCAGAGACTCTTCCCGACTGCGACTCAGTCAACACATTCTCTAGGAACGGTCTTCCCAGGAATATACAAAAGACTATATGTAAATATCGTGTACACTTTCTTGTTTCAATACATTTTATTCTAAGTACATTTTGTGTTGCATTATTATTCCATGCATTAGTCAAGTTTCAACATATATATATATATATATATATATATATATATATATATATATATATAATAAGTATCATAAATCCTGTTGCTAATATTGTTATCATTTTGTTGTCTTTTTATTCCTCAAATTTCATTAACATTCCTATTTAATTTACACACACACACACACATACATATATATATATATATATATATATATATATATATATATATATATATATATATATATATATATATATACATCAAAATAAAAAAGAAAGAACAGTCAGATTTATAATCCAAAGTTCTTTATCATTTATGTTTAAGACCAATGCTCAATACACAGTAGAGCATAATATCTTATCATTTAAAAAATATGTATTCATCGCGACATAGAAATTACTATGTTTTGGAACTAAAAACTAAACTTTAAATTATAATTAATGTTTTTGTACCATTCTCAATCGATGTTCAATAACTTTCCCAAAAAATGATTTCCTTTTTTTATGCTTAAAAAGTAAATCATTTTTTTCGAAAGTTATTCAACATCGTTGTGAATGAAATAAAAACTTCAATTTTAATTTTAATTTAAAGCTTATTTTTTAGTTATATATACATGATTAATGTGTGTAAAGATTTGTCACTTAGCTGATTTATGTTACTTTTAGTATCTCGACTCCAAAGTTTCGTAGACGGTGCGTGTGTGTGTGTGTGTGTGGAGATAAGATAAAGCTAACATGATCAAACGTACATGTACAAAATGCGTAAAGATTTTCAAATGGTTCCTGATTAAATACTATAAGAATTTGACCGAACATGCAAGCATTTTTGGGTGGCAAAAAAGACTTTAATAAAATCTATATGAAAGCAATACTTAAATTGTAGATACTTTCTCTGAAGTTTATTCTGAGTGATTCTCGGATTCACTTTGATATGTTCCGTTCGGTGCACGAATTCTATCGAAGCGTATACATGTACGAGTCGATAAAACTCTTCCTGCTTTCCTCTTACGATCATCGAAAAATTTAGGTGACAGTAAGGCTATTGATTTTCTTTCCGTGTATGTGTGTAGATTGGAAATTCATTTTTAAAGTGGAACGAAACAGCCAAGTACCGAACACAATCAACAGAAAGTCTTCAAAACCGAATGCCATAGAGTATAAGAAAAAATAATATTAAGTGCACAGCAAGAAGCGAACACTCGAAAGAATCAATGGCGGATTTTCAAACCTTTTCTATTTTAAAGAAGTTTTAAAATTTGTCTGACGCTTTTGCGCATGCGTGAAACACAGATAGCGACAATATGACGTCCCATCAGTTTTTAAAAAATATATTTATTGATATATTTTTGTTGCATTTTCTTCTGTCTTTTACTCTTTATGAAAGTTATAAAAAACAATATAGATATTTAGGTGTTTACTAAGTTTTGCTTAGTCTGGCACAAGGTTCTCTGGGGTTGGAGTGAAGCACAAATCAACACCGCCAACTCAACACCGCCGACTCAACACCGCCGACTCAACACCGTCAACTGAACACCGCCGACTCAACACCGCCAACTCAACAACTTCGGCTGAACATCGCCGACTGAGCACCGGGACAACTCAGGACCGAAGCAACTCAACACCAGAAAAACAACTTTTTATAATCTAAAAAATTAATTTATTAAGGATTAAAACCTTAATTAATGAATATTTTTCTTCAAACAAGGGATTTGAAAAGGCATTATGTAAAATATGAAACAGTTTTTGTTTTTAATCATTTTAATAAAGTAAATCGACATATTAGAATATGTTTATAAAAATAATTTAATAAAACACAAAAGTTAAGCAAAATGGAACACAAAATAGTTAAGTTAGTTGGTTTATATGTAAAATTTAAAAAAGTAAGAATTAAATTTAAAATTGTTTAAATTTGTTTTAATAGTTGTCAACCATATAATTTCACTAATTCACAGCATTAAATGATATATTATTTTATAAAAATATTTTATAATTTCAATTTACTTTATTAAAAAGTAAATTACAATACGATTTACTTTATTAAAAATAATTAAAAACAAGTGTGCTTCATTGAATTATTTTTATATGTCAATTTACTCTTTCTACTCAGTGGCGTTTTCTCAGTTTCCTTGACGCTATTGACTTTCATCTTCAGTAAGCCCTTGAACCTTAGTGGCTTTATTGCCTTGCTTGAAGTACAATTATTAAAAGAGAAAACCTATGAGTTAAATAGTTGGACAGACTGGACTCTATAACTTTGGTACATTAACCGATCTAAGAAAAAGAAAATATGAATTCAAAACTTCAGAAAAGGCGGGAAAAATTAATTTTTGTTAAGAATTATTATGTAAATATATTGTTTAAGAATATTGAAGAAATGGAAACGGTGGAGAGCCATGATCGCATATGTAGTTTGTGGTGCCACGATAAACAGCAGCAAAGGTTGGATGACTCCTTCGACCAGGAAACGCAATCTAATACAGCCATGCAGCCTCGTGTCCATTACCATTCGTGCGGTCGTATGTATAAAGCATTATCTACGTGCATACGACCTGAATACCCTGCCATAATTAAACGGAATACTTCTCGGTTAATTCACTACTACACACGTTAAACACTGAAGACAGACTAGCCACAAATGTACACGAATGAAAAACGCAGCCTAGTCTACATGGCAACACAATACCATCTATCGTAATAGTTCCTCAAACTTAATAACTCAAAAACGAAGAATTTGAAAACATATGATTATATGGACATCTGTCCTTGTTTTGGTGTAAAGAACCCACTCCCAAAGTTTGTAAAAGTATTTTTGATACATCCTTTATATATATATATATATATATGTGTGTGTGTGTGTGTGTGTGTGTATAAAGGTAAAAGACAATAGGAAAACTGTATTATTAGCCAACGCGTTTCGTCCAATGTGAACTTTCTCAAGGCAAGAACGAAATGAATTTATTAAAAACAAAGTAGCTATTAACAACAAACAAAATGTCTTTAGCAATTAGAAGAATTTAGAAAAGCGCTATTGTATTCATATTATCAACTAAAAATTACGTCAAGTACTATCACGTGTGAAAATATTGTTTTTATTGCTATATTGACAGATTCAACCAGTTTCTTTTGATTTCTTGATACAGGTTAACTCTGAGAAATATTTCATATATACATGCATATATATATATATATATATATATATATATATATATATATATATATATATATATAAGGTAAATGATCAAAGTTTAATGAGATCAGGAACCAGTAATATTAAAATGTGCTCAATACACGACAAAAAAAAAGTCTAGAGCTTTTAACTTAAAAATTAGGAGATCAATTGAATCCGCTACTTTGGTTTCCGCCTTATGGTAAACTCAAACGATTCTTATCAACTGATCTCCCAATGCTTTATTTTTTTAAAAACTGATGAATACCGATAAATTTATAATATTCTTGCTTTTCTTCTCTTCCCCTTTCTTTTCAAATCCTCCTCCTCCTCCTTTTCTATCACACCTACCATTGTGTCTTTATTTATTTATTTATTTATAATATAGCGTTCATTGTTTTTTTTTTGTTTTTTTGTATCAATTGAAAAAATCGCCTAAGGATACCGTCAGTTTGAAACGAGGGTAGCGGATTCAACTGATCTCGTAATTTTTTAAGTATATATATATATATATATATATATATATATGTATATATATATGTATGTATGTATAGATAGATAGATAGATGTTGAACTTAGTTTGCCATTTATACGAGCACGTATATATTTTTTCAGGATGACAAAAAAAAAAAAGATATAAGAAGAATAAATAGGAAAGATATGATAACGCCAATGTCGCGGGTAACTTGAGAGTATCCGTCGGGTAAATTCTTCCTCAGATAACCGTTAATTTCCAAAAGCACTACTGGTAAGTTTGCCCTTCTTGGGTGTACAGTGGCTTGTTTAAATCTTTAAATATTAAACGTTACTCGCCTTATGTCTTTTTGTTGTATGTGTTTCCGTCCTCTTTACTTTTAAAATTCTTCGTTACGTTACCTCACTGTTGTCTTCTCTTTGCTGTCATAATTTTTTTCTTAAGGAAAGCCCACCCACCCCATTAGTCTAAATTTATTTGTTTTAATTGCAATGAAGTTAAGACAACTTTGAAGTAAGCTAAAAAATAATCTTGGTTTTTTCTTCCGAATTATTTTTAATTGTAAGATGACATCAGAATATATATTAAGTTAAAAATTAATATCATCTATTTTTTCATAATTTATTGTGTTTTTGTGGTTTTACTACTTTGCTTGGGGTGAACTCGATTATATATATATATATATATATATATATATATATATATATATATATATATATATATATATATATATATATAATAATAGGAAATAACAGATTTATAATCCAGAGTTCTTTAGGATCTATTTTTATTAAAGAGTAGAGCATAATATCATAATTATTGTTTTAAAAAAAATGTCTCCATCGCGACATAGAAATTAATGTTTCGAAACCGATCCTTAAATCTGAAAATTTAACTTAAAATTTGGAGTTCGGCTCCATTCTCAAGCGATGCTAAGAATAACATACAAAAAAAAAATAAATTTACTTTATTTTTAAGCTAAGGCGGTGGTGTTAAGTGAATTCCTATTTTTTATGAAGGGAATGTTCGCTTTTTTACGGATGTAGAAAGCAAGTGTGGCAAATTTGAAGTCGGTTATGGCTGGGTAAGGGTTTAAGTTTTCTGTCTTGCTACACAGACTTTCTTTCAAGCTGTCAAGTTATTACGGCCGGGTTTATTTTATCTTATTAAGTTTTACGCTACAATATATTTGGCATTATTTATTTATTTATTTTCTTTTATAAAACTATATCGGGATTTTCTTAAAGGGTATTCAAATATGATTAAGTCATATTTCTTATATTTATATTTTATTTATACATATCTAAAATACTGTACTTATTTAATTTACTAATAGAATATATATGGCACTGTAAAATTAATATATTAGAATTTAAGTACGCATTTATAAATTATTTAATTTATGATCAAATAACAGATATAAGTATGTAAATTATTTTTTATAATTAATTATTTTAAAAGAGTATATATGACAATGTCTACAGGGAACTGCTATTTCATTTCTTTGTTTTAATCAATTTTTATTTTTCAGAAACTTAATAATATATAACTTTTCATGTAGGCATAAGCAACATGGGTCATCCAAAGACCTACAAGTTCTTGTTTATTTTATTAGTTTCCATTTTACTGTTGGTGTTTTATTTGTTTCTTTTAATTGCCAAAAATATTTGGATAGGGATGTTTGGTTACGATACTTGATATTACTGAAGGAAGTTAAATGCTGTCTACATCTTAATTTAAATTCACTTTTTGTACATCCTATATAGATTTTCACATTAGGATTATCAATGAATGAATGAGGGCATTGGCAAATTACGGATTCTGTGCAACATTCACTATTCAAAGGACAATTTTCAGGATTTCTACCGTTACATAATTTTCTTTATTATTGTTTATTCTTATTTCAGGATTTCTATTTCTTTGATTCTGCCATAAGTATTTATTCAATATCTTATTATTATGTTTTTTATAATCCTTTCTAAATTTTCAGTTCAGTACTTAATTTAAGTGTATTTTTATTAATAATTTTGTTAAGTTTATTATTTCTAGGAAAATGTTTTAGAATCAAAGCCAGAAGGTTTTGTCCTAACTTAATATTAACAATTTCATTGAACGGGGTGGGGGAGGGTTACCAAATGATTTTTCGATTTCTATTTTTTCTATGGTTTTTGTTATCATTTTATATATAATTAATGTTAGGGCATTTATAGCCATTATACTTTAGAGCTTTGTTATAAAATTTACGGTGTTCATAGAATATTTTTCATTAGCAGAATTTATACTTATTTTTTTTTCAATAGATGAAGATATGTGCCTTATCATAGTTGGAGGATGATTTGACTTGCGGTGTATATACAAACGGTTAGTATTAGATTTTTTATAAGGTAGGTATATAATAGTCATTAAATCTAATGTTATATCGAGGAAGTCTATCTTTTTAAAATTTTGTACTAATAGTAATTTTCAAATTTAGGCTTTTAAATTCTCTATGTATTCTCATCCTAATTTTATTTATTTTAAAGTTAGTAGACTTCCTCACAATCATAAGAGCATCATCCCTATACAGTCCAATGTCTTTAATATTAATTCAACGGTGTGCACGTAGATCAAATAATATAAATAGACCAACACGATCAGAAGACGCAGAGTAATGATCCCATTGTGATATCAATATGGTCTTCAGAGTTTTAATCTACTGGTCTCGATTATGAATGAGGATAGTTTTTTTGCATTTATAATTATGCTTTTTTTATTCCACTGTTAGGTCAGAGTATAGAGTAGCAAATTCCAGAACAGTCATGAAAAGTTTCCTTGATATTGGTGGGTATAATTCTTCAATATCAAACTGTATTACTGTATATATATATATATATTAGTTAAAAATCAAATGCAAATGAAATATGGATCGGAATCCGACTGGATGATAAAATAAAGAACACATAGGAAACGTATATTAATCTAACATGCTTCACTTTTAAAAAAAAAAAAAAATCGACGAATCTTTAATAAAAGTGAGACCAGTTAGATTGATATACGTTTCCCATTTGTTCTTTATCTTCTCTCTCTCTCTCTCTCACACACACACACGCACGCACACACACACACACACATATATATATATATATATATATATATATATATATATATATATATAAGCTAATTAGATATGAAGGGAAGTCTGCAATTTGATACATATTTGTATGATGAATTTTAATCCGAAATGGCTATTATATGGATAAAAAAAAAAGAAATGATTCCTAGACATTATGAATTTAAGCGCAATACTAGACTTTCGTTTCGGTCTCACGAATTTACAGTTTAGTTGGCTAAATATAAACGTAAATTCTGTACTAACAGTTTTTTTTCTCGCATTTCTCGCTTGTCGAACTCCCTTTCAGTTAATAGATTTTTAGACAATGTCATTCTGCAAAAATTTAAATGCAATTTCAATCGTTAACTACTGTCGTCCTGATTACTCTTCCTCTGTTATCGATCCTTAGCAATGCCCTTGTTTCTAATTTTTCCACACCTATTAAACCCTTGTTTCTCAGTGGCTTTACTGTCTTCCAAGGGATGAAATTGATTAAAAAATTATTATGTTGAAAAATTAATATTTCTTGCGTAAAATATGTTCGTTTTAAAGTATTAAATGTTACAAAATGAGTTTTGGTGATAAAATATTACACAATGAGTATTCAATGAGTATTCAATGAGTATTACACAATGAGTATTCAATGTAAAATAACAGAGCTAAAATGCATACATTCAACAATAAATATTCATTTTTTCTCACCGTTTCGTACAGCTTCGAGTTTCCTGCAAGTAAATCTTCAGTTACGTCATTTTCAATCGATAACTGAAGATTTTTTTTCTTTCTAAGATAACCAATAGCAACACTGAACACCCAGAAAAAAAACAAAAAACAATACCATTAACATGTTCTATAAAAATCAAAAGCATGGCATCTATAAGCAGGATGAATCTTCTCTTAGAAACGTTATAAAGAAATATAAAACTGCAGTGGATTATCTACAATAAAAAATTAAAAACTTCTGACCTCATCATCAATAATGATGATTATAATGATGATTGTAAGCAGTAGGGAATGCTGGGAACAATACGGACCCAGTGGGCAATTTATAAAAAGTACGTTGTTGAGTTTACCATGTGTCGTGTTGTCTTTGTGTTGCTTCGACATTTCAGTGACCCGTCTCATATAACTTATCTTTTCCACCCTGGTCCCAGTGGAATATTGTTAACAACAATAATTCACCTGCAAGATCCAGATTACAGAGAGCCAATATTATTTATAAATTGCTCTGTCGCTTAAGGAAGTGTGTTCATGATCAAAGCAAATAACTATATTGGATATACCTCTACATGCCTAAGAAGACATCTCATGTTACATCTCTCTGACGATAGCTCAATTATGCTTCATTTAAATACACACGGAGACCGACGAAACTCCATCATCGACCTACCCGTTGACAATACAAATATAATAAACTCATGCACATGTAAAAAAAAGCTAAAAATAATGTAATCCTTATTAATAAAAAAAAAAAAGCTACCATTCAGTAATATCAACTATGAACACTGTCACAGTGTGGTGACCGTGTTTGGAAAATAAAACATTACTCTAGATACATAATGGCTAAAAGAATAGGCGAAAGCGCTGGGATATTTGAACAATTTCTACATAATTTATGTCCAGAAAAGAAAAAAAAAATATAAGAGCACGAGAAAATTCCGGAGTAATTAGTCGTTTTAATGAAAGATGGATTGCTACCCAAATACACAATTATATATATATATATATATATATATATATATATATATATATGTAAAAGAACGAAGAATAAAATTTCAACGTTCAAAATTGTACAATTTGTTTCGGCGTTTGTGCGAGTCGTGCTACTGTCGAAGAATGGTATATATATTCATTAATATATACTTACTTATCTCTACGTCCTTGGTATGACGGTAAACTACATCCGCACGTCCTGGGTATGACGGTAAACTACATCCGCACGTCCTGGGTATGACGGTAAACTACACCCGCGTCCTGGGTATGGCGGTAAACTGCATCCAACAGCAAGGTCTCAGATAATGTTTTCAGAAAAATAATGTTGCCAGCTCTAAGTTTTTGAAACAATAATGTTGCCAGCTCTAAGTTTTTTTTTTTTTTTTAGAAAAGGAATAATGTTGCCAGCTATACGTTTTTTATTCCATACAAAATAGGCATTTAAAATTCATATAAACTGGATTTGGCATTAAATAACCCACAGTGGTTGATATGCCATAAAACCCAAACAAACAAACAATAATGTTGCCAGCTATACGTTTTTTTGTGAAAGAGTAATGTTGCCAGCTATATGTTTTTTTGTAAAGGAATAATGTTGCCAGCTATACGTTTTTTTGAAACAATAATGTTGCCAGCTATACATTTTTATTCCATAAAAAATCGCTATTTAAAATTCATATAAGCTGGATTTGGCATTAAATAACCCACAGTGGTTGATATGCCATAAAACCCAAACAAATAAACAAACAAACAAACTTAGCTCTGTTATATTACATGGAACACTATTTTATTAACACCAGCATTCAATGTACTATATATATATATATATATATATATATATATATATATATATATATATATGTATATATATATATATATGTGTATATATATATATATATATATATATATATATATAGAGAGAGAGAGAGAGAGAGAGAGAGAGGAAGAGAGAGTGAGAGAGACACAGAGGCAGAGAGAAGAATTAATATCGATATAAAGTTTGTCACAACTGATTGGTGTTACCTTCAGCATCCCGACTTCAGAGTTTCGTAGACAGACCATCCAGCAATCACTCCATCCACTCGTCATAATTTATCAGTAATAAATTCCATATTTTTCAAGACGTAGGCGATAATGGCTCACCACGAGTTCTAGAGCCTTGGAAGGCAACTGATCTACCGCAGAAAGAAATGACAACCTACTGAGGGAAAAAACTGCCTGGTCAGTCATGTATCGAAAGATACACGATCGCCTAAGCGTGTATCACGCATGGCACATAACTGATTGGCATCTTTATGGTTAGAAATGGTTGCTTTTATCATAACATATGAACCCTGTGATATTTTTTCACCTCCGCCTTTCTGTCGCTTTCTTGCAAATTTTAATCTTTTTTCCGGTACATCCCCGGGTTCATAGTATAAATGTTTTTTTTTGTTTTGTTTTATTGCCTTTAATTAGAATGTTTTAGTACCTTTTTTTTCTACTTCATCAGTTAATAGTTTTTTGGAAATTGCTATTAACTTTTGTGAATTTCATATTGTTTATAACACCAACCATATCCTTTTCGAAGCTATTTCTTCAAAAGCAGGCCGGTAATTCTTAGTTTTAAATTTTAATTTTTCCTTCCTTTCATTATTCTTAAAATATTTATTTAATGAAAATAGTGCCTTTCATCTCATTCTGTTAAGGAGTCGCTCAATTTGTTGTAATACATTTAGCATGTATTCTTTCTTGTTTGGAATAGAAGGCGGTATTTTGTATTCTTGCATTGTATCTAAACAATGGCCGTGCGTTCGAAAAAAAAGAAACAATCGCCGCTTGTTCGAAAAAAAAGGAAACAATCGCCGTCCGTTCAAAAAAAAAAAAAAAAATGAAACAATCCCCGTGCGTTCGAAGAAAAAGAAACAATCGCCGTGCGTTTGAAAAAAAAAAGAAGCAATTACCGTGCGTTTGAAGAAAATAAAAACAATCGCCGTGCGTTCGAAAAAAATAAAGAAACAATCGCCGTGCTTAAAAAAAAAAAAAGAAACAATCACTGTGCGTTCGAAAAAAAAAAGAAACAATCGCTGTGCGTTCGAAAAAAATAAAGAAAAATTCGCAGTGCGTTTGGAAAAAAAAAGAAACAATTGCCGTGCGTTCGAAAAAAAAAAGAAACAACTGCCGTGCCTTTGAAAAAAAATAGAAACAATCCCCGTGCGTTCGACAAAAAAAAAAGAAACAATCGCTGTACGTTTGAAAAAATAGAAACAATCCCCCGTGCGTTCGAAAAAAAAAAGAAACAATCGCCGTACGTTCGAAAAAAAAAAAAGAGAAACAATTGCCGTGCCTTTGAAAAAAATAGAAACAATCCCCGTGCGTTCGAGAAAAAAAGAAACAATAGCCGTGCATTCGAAAAAATAAAGAAACAATGGCCGTGCGTTTGAAAAAAAGAAACAATCCCCGTGCGTTTGAAAAAAAAAAAGAAACAATCGCTGTGCGTTCGAAAAAAATAAAGAAACAATCGCCGTGCGTTTGAAAAAAAAAAAAAAGAAACAATTGCCGTGCGTTTGAAAAAAATAGAAACAATGGCCTTTCCGTTCAAAAAAAAGAAAAGAAACAATTGCCGTTCGTTCAAAAAAAAAAAAAAAAAAAGTATCGTTGTGCGTTCGATAAAAAAACGTGTAATCACGAATGAGTAGACATAAAACACAAAGTATGTTAGAGTGTGCCGGTTAAGATGGTTCTTGAAAGTGTGACAAAATAAACTGAAAATGGAAGTGATATTAATTATATAAATACCGATAAAAAGTTTCACAAAAAGTCCGTTTATCAGGGGCATGAAATATCAACTGAATTTATTAAAAGTAATCATATTTCAGATACGTTATGCAATTTTTGACGAGTTCTTAGTTTTAAGTTTGTTCGCTCTTAAAGACATTATCACGTGACATCATCTGATCACAGGAGTTTGATTATGTGTATTGGATAATTTTATCTTTATAGAAAATGAATTTGTGCAAAAATACAAATGTAAATAGATACTGTAAATGTTTTTAACTATTTATAGACATGAAGCATTAGACAATTTTTAGATATTGTCGTATTATTCAAAATTAGATTTCATTACTATGATTTATTTATGCATATAATTTTAACCTAGATTTTTTAATCTGATATTATTTTTAATTTCTCTCAGGAAAATCAGTTTATAGGCTTTCCACTGCACAGACCGCTTGATATCAAATTTCACTGTTCAAAAGAGTAAAGAGGTCGACTGAAACATGTGGAATCTTTTAATATAACTTGAGTGTGTCTGTGTTTTCTCTGCATATATATCTGTGTGTACATTCCGTTTTGCGTATATCATTTTTGTATATGCTTGAATATATATGCATGTGTATGCGTTCATTTGTTTGATTTTAAAATCGGAGCAAATCGATAAATTTTAAAATTAAGTCGGGTCGATAGACTGAAATAGAACGCGCACCCCTTGCCTGTTCAATACTTGTTTAAGCAAAATGCGGAGCGTCTATTTTCTATTTCTTTGAGAGACCTAATTTGAAAATCTTAATCGTTACCGCCGTTCCCCTAACATGTGTTTCATATGTTCATCTTAAATCCAATATCACTTAATTGATTTTGTTTGACTTCTTCCCAGAAATCATTGTTAAAAAGAAAGCAAAAGTTTTAAAATTAATAAATAAACAAGAATCTTCATGGGTCGTGGCTCATGTCGGTGTTCAATTGGTCATAAAAATAAAATTGAGAACATGATCTCTGGAGTCGAGGGCAGATAATCGATTTACAGGCATATTTTACAAGCACTGTGATCTCGACTGCCGTTGTCCTTGATTGAAGTAAATGAAAGGATCAAGAATTGTTATGGTCCGATTCCTTGTCCCGCGGTGATAGTCCAAGGTAGAACCAATAAAGAAGAGCTCGAACACGGATATGGAATAACACAGATTTATTACAAACAGGAATATATACAGAGAAGTAGAAAGTCTTAGCACGAACAATCAGGTTTAGTAGGGAGAACAATGTAGTCTCGACCAGTATCACTATTCCAATGTCTTGCAGTAATTGTCTGAACGCGACTCTGTTTTGGACTGCCTCTGAAACGACTGACTGACTCGCTCTGACTGACTGACTGACTGACAGACTCCTGACGGACTTCACTCCAGACTTCAGATTGAACAGTATTTAGTCACCCCCCCACGAGGGCATCATCTGGCACAAAGCCGGTTTAACGTGGGATCTCCGAGCCTGTGGGCTCGGCCAAAAATATGTCCTTTGAACCCGTATAAACGGGTTCAGGGTCGGTTTACCTCCACGAAAGAGACTCCGCCCTTCGGTGTAGCCTCGATCGGGTTCCTCCCCGCCCGAAGGCAGAGAGTTCAACCGATCAGCCGGTCAGTCGGTCGCCCGACTTCGGGCTGAACTCTCTGCTTCCTCTTGAGACGCAGTATTTATTACGTATGGAATAGTCCATTATGTTATTATGGGTAAGGTCCCATAACAAGAATCTAATGAGAGGATCATTTTTTGAACGACTGCTGAAAACCTATGTCTACCCTTCCATCATAAAAAACACATTGAATACCAGAATAGACTTGACATCAGGTTCTCACCAAGCATCGACGAAGCCGGTTGCCGACTTACTTGACCGCACACCTACATCCGCTATTGCAAGCGTGATAATGAGAACGTTGTAGGGTAAGTAGTCATGGTTAAATGTAATAGCAAGGCAGCCCAACAAACAAAATTGATAAAAACAAGAAAAAAAAAGAGCAAGGCTAAAAAATAATATTAACCCAGCAAAACAATATATACAAGACAAATCAACGGTAATAAGGCAAAAAGTTCACAAACTAAGATTTGGCGTTGACACACAAGAGTGAATACGAATAAACCAACCTAGCGTTCTGACTTTAAGACAAGACAGATCGGGACTGAATCAGATGAAACCGAGAAGTGGCTTATCTTATTGGCTAGGAAGAAATCCCAGTATGCATCTGCGTGTTTTACCTATAAATTAGGGAGGAGGAAGTATTTTAAAGTCATTCCAATGAGGATGAGGTGTTTTCGTAGGTTCCCTGGGAACATGTGGTATTGTACATTGCCTGGAAACATGTGGTATTGTGGTATAAATCGGAGTGAATGAGTTCTTGTGGTGAATGAACAGATTGTAATAGATGAATGGTCGGGAATCTGATTAGCTATGTCTATGATAGTAAATGTTGATCAGCCTCTCCGCACTTCTCCTTCGGCCTTGTGCCAAAATTGTCGTTTATGGATAATAAATCTACATTTCAATGATGATTAATATATTTTATTTTGAGCTTGAATGTGTTGCTATAATTCGTTTCGTTTTTTGGGTTTGTCCCCCTTCCCTTCATTTTTACATCATTATGAAAATATTATAAAGCAAGCAAAAAAATATATGCAGGGCAAATTAACAGCAGTAATAAAGCAACAGTAATAAGGCAAAAAGTTCACAAACTAATTGGTGATGACATACAGACAACCTAACGTTGCGTTCTGACTTTAAGACAAAACAGATCGGGACTGAGTCAGATGAAACCAATTAATGACCCTATTTTATTGGCTAAGAGGAAATCCCAGCATGTATTTGTGTGCTTTTGCCTATAAATTTGGGAGGGTTAAATGTTCCCATTGGAATGCAGTGTTTTTGGTTTTTCTATTTCTTTATTGGGTTCATCTCCTCCAACCTGATTTCATGTCAAATTTTTATATATTTTCGTAATAAAAAAGTAGACAATTTGTGCATTGTGAAATTTTTATGCCAAGGGTTTTTCTTGTAGGATCCCTATGTTGTATTTTAATAAATGTCGGATTGGGTGCAGAAGGAAGTCTTCTTGTGGTAAATGAGTAAATTGTCGGAAAGAATGGGTCATGAATCAGATTAACTAATTGTAGAATAGTCAATGAGGACCAGCCTTTCTCCAACTTCCCATTCGGCTTTGTAACAATTATATTAATTTTTAAATTAAACATTCCAACTAAGATGCCGTTTTGTTGTTTTCTCATGTCTTTGTTTGATTTTTTTATTTCGTTATCGGCTTTACAAGAGTAAACACCATATTAAATACTAAACATTTTCGTTCATTTTTGGACACTTTGTTTTTACTTTGTTCAATAATTTAAACATACTAATTGCTATAAAATCTGCTTACTCTTGTTAAATCATTTTGTCTGAAGATCCCATGAAACTCAGGTTACGACTCAGGCCATCCTTTGATAGGAGTTAACGTTGTGAAGCGTTTTTGCTCTGTTTTGGTAATCTAGGCGCTGAGCACTTTACCGAGTAATTAGGTGTTTGCCTTTAGTTCTTTTTCTTTCTTATGTCTTTGTTCGGGATTTTTTCTGGGACCCTAACAGGTGCTACTACCCCGGGTCAAGGTAAACTTGGAAATAACCGCAGTTAAGAGGTGATTCCATGTTCCTCAAAACCTCCAATCTCCCGATCATAACCCTTACTGCCGGATGTAGTTTGTGATGATAACCAGAACGAGGCTTGCTAGATAGAATGAGATCTGAATGATTTCTTAGACGGGTGTTAGGTTAACGGAAATTGGTGTAAAGAAAGCATTTCATACTATTTTCGACATTTTCTGCTGTCTTTAATGTCTCATTATGAAACATTTGACAATAGGCGTAGGGCTACCTTGAATGTAACTATTGCTATCTCGATTTTGGCTGTATTTTTATTGAGTGCAGTAAGCGAAACAACTAAGATGAGTATCATTGTCTGATAGCAGCAGTATCAGTGATCTGATAATAATCACATTTTTAAAAAAATATTAAACAATATAACGAAAGTAGGTATTATGAGAATTGGCGCAAGATAATCTTCTTATCTTACTTTCCTCTTCTGACCTACTTTCCTCTTCTGACCTTCTTCTGAGATGTAACCTTAATAAGATTTATATTATATAAGCTACACGGCAGGGACCTTTCGTTTTCGATAGCGAATCCATAATACAATAATGGATACAGAGGTATAATTGAATGCATTTATCTTGATGGCTGCAGGAGTGCTAATGCCATAAAGTATGTAAGTGAAAAAGTACGTTATTCTCTCGAGCTTAAATCTTTTTTTCTTGGAAGCTTTAAACGATTCCTGGTTTTCACCGCATTTCTTTGTATATTTCTTCGTTTAACTCCGTTTTAGGGTCTGTTGTGTCGCATAGCGCACAAAATATCGATGTGAAATATATTGATAAGAAAAACAGTATTAATAAATTCATGCCTACTTAAACGAGAATGAAGTCTTGTGTAAATAGAAACGGTCTGTCAGTTAAAAGACATCATTGGCGATCGGCCAAAAAAAGAAGAAAAAAAATGAAAAGAAAAGCCAACAGCTTCGAGCTGTTCTGTGAGAGTTATTACAGAGAAGGCAAAGAAAGATGGAGACACAATGGAGAAAGACAAGCCGCCATCTTTTTAATAATTAAACTGACAGATCGTTTCATGCTTGTTGTCTCATGTTTTGCCGTGTGATACGAATATTGGCATGAAATTAATATCCTCTTCGTCAAAGATTCGACGTATCAAATTATTGCTGTAACAATATTAGATACATAGCCGAAATATAAAAAAAATCCCTCCAAACACAACCCTCAAAACAGTCTAAGGGCAATATATATATATATATATATATATATATATATATATATATATATATATATATATATATATTTTTACTAACTTTAAATTAGTCTGACATAAGGCTGGAACTGTCCGATCCCGTTTTGTCAGCCTTGAGGGATTTCAAAAGAGTTTGCGCGGCTTTGTAGAATATAATGCGAAACATAGCAAGCGTCTCGCTAATCTAGATTTTAATAAAAATTTTTACTAAATCTCATAAGGAAATTAAATTTTGGCATTAAATGAACCATAAAGTGTTGTTATGCTGTTAAACAAACCAAACAAATCATTCGGACAGATTTATCAAAAGAGCCCCTGCTTTGTGGAACATACTTCCGAGAAGAGGCTTCCCCGATCATTACAATCTTAACCTTTTCAAGAACAGGTTCTATTGTTGTCTATCCTGCTTATCCTCATAACCTCTATTTTGTAATTCCTTTACGCTCATTCAAAAATCTGATTTGGTCAAATCCCTCCTTTAGTGACTCTTGGGTCTTGTATTGAGTGGACAATAGCTTGAAAAATGTATAAAATATAGACATAGAATTCAGTAGTAATAATCTTCGTGGCCAGATTATTAATCATTACATATGGCGTTTTATTGTCGTACTAAGACTTTCGTTAGAAACAAAGAAAAGAGTAATGAACTGTTATGTAATATTAGTCCTCCTATAAGTCAGTGAATGCTGGACAAACTTCTCAAGTATTGCTTAATATGAATTATTTTGTCCAGGTTAACAGGAGTAGATAGGCTCAGTTATCAGGCAGTCTGTACTCCTTTCATGTCTATTGAACAGGAGTACAAGTTTATCCCTTGTTCCTTATTCAGGATATGGTTTACCGGTTCTCTTTCTTTCTCTTCCCACGTCCACAATTATTTGACTATCTTAACTTTTTTGTGGTCAGACCAACTAGTGGATGTGACTTTCCATTATGAGGGTAACGGATTGGCTCGAAATCGTTTGGTAGCGCTTAGAGAGGCTTCTCCGATCAATAGTTGAATAATATCCAGTTATCTGTATTGCCATGTCGCGCATGGGTAGGTGTTTGTATTTTCGGTGGGCAACCCAGCGGTCACATTATGCTACGCTCCCGGCCACTCACCGGTGGGCTTGTATTGCCATTGACGACAGATAGTGATAATTAGGGTGGTCCTTTTCCACTCTTCTCAAATCATATCTCATGGAAATCAGCAATGAAAAGAAATAAAAGTAAATCAGCTCAAAAAATCACCCAGCGACCTCAATCCTTCTTTCGTCAATATTCGAGGTATCCGTTCGAACTTTTACAATGTAGAATCTTTCCACCTGGAACTGTCATCAGATAATTTTGCCATTTGTGAAAGCAACTTGAATTCTTCCATTGCGATCAATGAATTCTTGATTCCAGGGTATCTTCCTCTTTGCCGAAAATATTCCAGCATTCACATGCTTTGTGTCTACATCCGGAATAATCTACCGATGGTCAGAGAATTGTCTCTCGAGGCTGCCGTCTACTCTTTCATGTGCATCCATCTATCGGTACTAAACTCTGTCAACTAAATCATTTTCTTCTATTGTTCCCCATCTTCCCAAGACTGCAGTATATTAGACGCAATAGCTGACATTATAGAAAGGCAATTTCTCTCCATCCATCTGCGAACATCTTTGTCTTCAGTGAGTTTAATGCTCACCACAACACGTGGTTGAAAAATTCTAAAGGTACTTATATTGCCGGTATAGAGACATTAAATTTTTCCATTGCCCAATCCCTCACGCAAAATGTGGAATGGTGAAAAAGAATGGTCGTCTTCTGTTTTAACATTAAACTTAGCTAGCAACGATATCTGACCCGAACATACCACAATATTCCTTACACCAAAACAACGCAGTCTTACCATTCTTACAACATCCAACATATTGCCTCAATGTCTCTATGAAAAAACTTAACTAGTCCCCATATGTACAATTAACGTGCAAGTGGAGAGAGGAATAAAATACTATAGCAAAGAGCACATCTGAACAGTTTCTGTGAAAGTATTAGGTTGGTGCAAAAATAATGACGTAATAATGTCGTTTTTTGACGTTAAAAATAAGTCGAAAAACGACATTATTACGTCATTATTTTTGCACCAACCTAATATTTATGAAAAAAGCACAGATAGGCAACCTTACAGCGGTGGTCAAGTGACAGAAGCCAAGCCGCCAGATCAGGATCTATAATATTGCTGATTCTTCTTTGGATCTCTCATCAAAGATCTCCAGGTAAATCGCCTAGGCACCGGATCGTATGTCGTTGTAATATTCTAAGCACGGACGAATGGTAGACGTACAGATATGTGAGATAGATTCCGGAATTATCCCGCCCGACACAGTGAACCGACTTTCTTAGCAGCTGATCTAGCAATGGATTCAATATAGTCTTTCCATTTCATGTAGCAAAGAGCTATTTCCCGAAAAGTCGCAATGAGTCACATTCCTTGAGGATAGCATCTGCCATGCCGATGAAAGGCAGACATGGCTCTCATATACAACACAAAAATTTAGGTTGCTGAATGTCTACTGCAGATATAAAAAAGTCATTCGCATATTAGCAAATATACATTTTCATACACACGTGCACGGAGGCAGATAAGAATACACGTAAATAAATGGCTTTAGGAAGATTCGTCTCAATGAATGTTGATCTAAGAAAAACCAGCTTACGGATATTTGTCTAAGGAATGCTCGTCGAAGGAGACCGGTTTATGGAATACCTGTCTAAGGCCCATATGTCTATAATAATATTTTTTTTAATGAATTATCACTTTAATCATGTAGAAAATACTCAATAATAGAAAGTATTCAAGAAAATGTCAATTTTTATAAGCAGTGGTTATTTAATCTCGTGAATAAACAATCACACAATTTTGCTTTTATATTTCTCATTCTTAATGAAATGTTGTCATTTAAGTTTTAGTAATTTGAATATTTTAATTTTGCTTCTTTTTTATATGATTAGATGTTTTTTTTTTTTTAAATAAATATTTAATTTCGGCAATTCTGTAAAGTCTAGTAAAATATGCCGCTGATCTATTTTAAAATTATATTAAAGCATTATTTTGTTTCGGTGTCTTTTATGAAGACCACGGAATTAAACAAATACAAAACTTTGCTTCATTTTTAAAGTGATACTAGACAATAATTATTCTTACTACGTTACACCCTGTTCTTTTTTGGTGCAATAATCAGAATCATCATAAAATTATAAAGAACATTGGTCTAAAGAAACATTGATCTAAAAAATATTGGTCTAATGGAAACCTGTTTAAGGACATTTGTCTAAGGAAGACTCGTCAAAGGATTTTGGTCTATGTAATACCCGCCTAAAACACTTTAACATTTTATTCATGTACAAAATACTCAATTTTATTGATATTCACTAAACTAGAGAATAATATTTAAGACACTTATAGCAACATTAATTATTGGTGATACGTGTAGTTTATAAGCATTTATTGGCATGTATTGTTTGTCTATTGACACAATCTCCATGAGACCATAATTCTCTAGACGGATATTTCTTAGACGTATATTATTTAGACCAGTGTCCTTGGGCTAATATTCTTAGACCAATATTACATAGACCAATATTCCTTAGACCAGTGTTTCTTAGACGAATGTTCTGGATCCATAGATAGATAGATAGATAGATAGATAGATAGATAGATAATGTTGACTTTTAAACAGATAAAACACACGCACATTTCCTCCCCAAAGAGAGAGTAAGTAAGAGTATTGACTTGTCTTGTTGGATATGAAGAATCTATGATTATCTCTTGAAATATCTGATAATCATGCAACAGACACTGGACTGTTTTTATCGGAGAGGCCATCTTAATCGACATTTCTTCATGTAAGAAGTAGAAGTTACCTTTTAGCGGACATGAGTGAAATCGAATGAATAATTTACGCAATAGACTTCCCGAAAAAAAGATAAATGTGTCTCGTTCATTTCCAACACTAGTCACCTGGTCAGAAAATCATCGTTCAATCGAATCTTACTTAACTAAAGAGTTCCATGGGAAATGATTCGCTGTGATCTCTTTCAATGTAACATTAATGGGGTTTCTCTAGTCCCCACTGAATTAAGCTGAGTTTTAGTTGAAGAACTTGAGAACATTTCACAATGACTATATAGTTACAAATCATTAGAGCCACTCAAGTTAAAGGTTATTGAATGAACGCAAGAAGTGCAAATTATGAGGATATAAGGATTAGTGGAAGCTAGACATGAAAGGGTTAAAATTGTAGGGGTCTGGAAAGTATATCCTTTTTTTGTCTGTTTTTAGAAAGAAGGTTCAGGATTTGGCAAGCCTATCGCTACAATTAGGTTGGTGCAAAAATAATGTCGTTTTCTCACATATATTGCTCTGTGAGAAACCGACATTATTTTTGCACCAACCTAATACGACGGAAAGTGTTCGGATGAACTACATTCCTTGGTTCCGCCAGTTCAAACTTTCACAGCAAGGACCCACCATGTCACTTACATAGTAGCAAACTACCCACAATCCCTTACGTATTCAATCAGTGATAAATAAGTTCCACTCGAACAGATTTTTTCCGGCGTGCCACTTCTCTGTGAAACCGACTCCAAAATGGATGTTTCTCCGATCACCACAATCTTAACCTGTTCAACTCTAGGGGTAACCGTTACCTTTCTCTCCTATCCGCATAAACTGCTTCGTAACGTAACTCTACATCGAGTGACCCCCTGGATTTGTACAGGGTAAACCTTACTGTAAAAAAATCTCTCCGAATGGAACTTCTTTCTAACTAATAGAATATGAAAGAAATGAGGGTGATTCTACTTTTTGTATGTGGCATGGCGGGTTTTAGCTTTGAAGGTCTGAACTGTTGGAACCAATGCTTGGAGATCGTCAAAATATATTCCCTGAGAATAGGAATAGAGTAGCGAGAGGCATGCGACGTTGCGTCTGTAGGAAATGGGTTGTGGAGTGGAGAATAATTCATCACCCACAAGGACGATTTTGATCAAGATCAGAATGTGAAGACTTGGCAGCTCCAGCCCAGATATGGTAGCAGTACTCGGATTTTGGTCTGATCTTTCTCTTTTGAAGATAGAGCATAGCTTGGGCGGTACAAGGAACCGGACATTTTTTCCGGCACCCTTAGCGATGGATCGAAGTGTAAAGAAATGGATGTCGAATCCGGCTGAACGAACTTGGATTATCCCAGTAATAATTCCAGTCCTGGGTAAGACGATAAACTACATCCGCATCCTGGTTAATACGATAAACTACGTCCGCGTCCTGGGTAACATGATAAACTACGTCCGCGTCTTGGGTATGACGATAAACTATATCCGCGTCCTGGATAAGACGATAAACTACGTCCGCGTCCTGGGTATGACGATAAACAACATCTGCGTCCTGGGTAAGACGATAAACTACGTCCACGTCCTGGGTATGACGATAAACTACGTCCACGTCCTGGGTAAGACGATAAACTACATTCGCGTCGTGGGTAAGACGATAAACTACGTCCACCCCATGAGTAAGACGATAAACTACGTCCGCGTCCTGGGTAAAGACGACAAACTACATCCGCGTCCTGGGTATGACGATAAACGACATCCGCGTCCTGGGTAAGACGATAAACTACGTCCGCGTCGTGGGTAAGACGATAAACTACGTCCGCGTCGTGGGTAAGACGATAAACTACGTCCGCGTCCTGGGTATGACAATAAACTACATCCGCGTCCTGGATAAGACGATTAACTACGTCTGACAGGAGGTTTTGAGGAGCGTGAAACCACTACTTAATTACCGGTGTTCCCAGGTCCACCCTGACCCAGGGTGGTAGCACCTGTTAACAATAGTTAATAGTTAACACCAAACTTGGGTCAAAATAGTTAACACCTAAACTTGGGTCAAAATACTGTGAAAGTGTAAAAATAGGTTTTAATATCATAAATACTTTGTAAAAAAATTATTACCAGCAATAATTTCTTGAAGGAAAATTATTATCAGCAATAATTTCTTGAGGGAAAATTATTATCAGCAATAATTTCTTGAAGGAAAATTATTATCAGCAATAATTTCTTGAAGGAAAATTATTATCAGCAATAATTTCTTGAAGGAAAATTATTATCAGCAATAATTTCTTGAAGGAAAATTATTATCAGCAATAATTTCTTGAAGGAAAATTATTATCAGCAATAATTTCTTGAAGGAAAATTATTATCAGCAATAATTTCTTGAGGGAAAATTATTATCAGCAATAATTTCTTGAAGGAAAATTATTATCAGCAATAATTTCTTGAAGGAAAATTATTATCAGCAATAATTTCTTGAAGGAAAATTATTATCAGCAATAATTTCTTGAAGGAAAATTATTATCAGCAATAATTTCTTGAAGGAAAATTATTATCAGCAATAATTTCTTGAGGGAAAATTATTATCAGCAATAATTTCTTGAAGGAAAATTATTATCAGCAATAATTTCTTGAAGGAAAATTATTATCAGCAATAATTTCTTGAAGGAAAATTATTATCAGCAATAATTTCTTGAAGGAAAATTATTATCAGCAATAATTTCTTGAGGGAAAATTATTATCAGCAATAATTTCTTGAAAAAAAATTATTATCAGCAATAATTTCTTGAAGGAAAATTATTATCAGCAATAATTTCTTGAAGGAAAATTATTATCAGCAATAATTTCTTGAAGGAAAATTATTATCAGCAATAATTTCTTGAAGGAAAATTATTACCAGCAATAATTTCTTGAAGGAAAATTATTATCAGCAATAATTTCTTGAAGGAAAATTATTATCAGCAATAATTTCTTGAAGGAAAATTATTATCAGCAATAATTTCTTGAAGGAAAATTATTATCAGCAATAATTTCTTGAGGGAAAATTATTATCAGCAATAATTTCTTGAAGGAAAATTATTATCAGCAATAATTTCTTGAAGGAAAATTATTATCAGCAATAATTTCTTGAAGGAAAATTATTACCAGCAATAATTTCTTGAAGGAAAATTATTATCAGCAATAATTTCTTGAAGGAAAATTATTATCAGCAATAATTTCTTGAAGGAAAATTATTATCAGCAATAATTTCTTGAAGGAAAATTATTATCAGCAATAATTTCTTGAAGGAAAATTATTACCAGCAATAATTTCTTGAAGGAAAATTATTATCAGCAATAATTTCTTGAAGGAAAATTATTATCAGCAATAATTTCTTGAAGGAAAATTATTATCAGCAATAATTTCTTGAAGGAAAATTATTATCAGCAATAATTTCTTGAAGGAAAATTATTATCAGCAATAATTTCTTGAAGGAAAATTATTATCAGCAATAATTTCTTGTAGGAAAATTATTATCAGCAATAATTTCTTGAAGGAAAATTATTACCAGCAATAATTTCTTGAAGGAAAATTATTATCAGCAATAATTTCTTGAAGGAAAATTATTATCAGCAATAATGTCTTGAAGGAAAATTATTATCAGCAATAATTTCTTGAAGGAAAATTATTATCAGCAATAATTTCTTGAAGGAAAATTATTACCAGCAATAATTTCTTGAAGGAAAATTATTACCAGCAATACATTTAAAAAAAATACCAGCAATACAAACAGCAGTACATTATCTGAAGGAAAAATATTCCCAGAAATAGATGTTTGAAGAAAAAAATTTTACCAGAAATACATTTTGAAAAAAAATATTACCAGCAATAAAAATTGTCTGAATTAAATAACCCATTGAGGTTGATATGCCGTAAAACAAACTAAGCTAAACCAAACCCTGTAATAATTCAGATGAATATCTTCATCTTCCTGTTTTTATGACAATGATTTGGCCGATATGTTCTTCACCCTTTCTCAGGCGTTAGTTTTTGAGTATACAAACACCAATTATCACCTACACACAAATACGCAAACATATACATAAATCTTTTGATGAAATCATTCAGGAATAATTACGTCGGACATAGCACCACTTATGGGGCACTTCAACGTAGTGTAATGGTTAACAAGCTTGTTTAGCAAGATTGATTACGATCGAGAAGTGAGTTCGATTCTCACTAGGTAATCCTTATTTTCGATCTTGTGCCACAACTAAATTTCGTTTAGTAACTTTCCCTAACACCACTTCCTTATCAGGACGGCTGATCTTACATCTCTCGAACCAAAGCTCCATAAAGACACATTTAAACCCAGATGAAAATTTAACTTCGATACGCAACATACACACAGAAAAAAATTAATATACGCTCCTAACTGTAAAACTTCTAAAGCCTTCATCATTAAAAAATAACGACAAAAAAGATAAAACCTTCAACATCAGCTAATAAGAACACAGTGAAAATATACAGTCCATATTCCGGGATCTAAAATTTGTCTACCTTTCAGCAACTGAGACGTTTACTATTGCGAAACAAAAATCCTTCAAATCGGCGAATGCAACGAATAATGTGTTTAATATTTGTTTACACACACGAAGTACAAAACAGAAAAGAAAACGCAAAAAAAAAAAAATAGGAAAAATACCTTAATAATCATTTTAATGAAATACACACACACACACGCGCACACGCAAGCACGCACACACACACATACACACACGCAGCTATATATTAATAAATATACATATCCCTCACCGATAACACGACTTGGAGTTCCATGCACAACGTATTCTTCAAGTTCTGAGTTTCGACTGACCGTTACGTAACTAAAATTTAAAATATATATCTGGTTATCGCAATGTTGGCATAGTTATATATTATACTGGGATTATAGATTTTTTTTTTTAATTTTAAAAATTATATTTTTTATTTAAAATAAACGGTATATATATATATATATATATATATATATATATATATATATATATATATATATATATATATATGTGTGTGTGTGTGTGTAAAAATTATTTTAGAGTTGTCAATATTAATGTTTCTATTATTAAAGGGAGATTACTTCTTTTTTATATAAAAAAATGCCCAAAATAAACTAATTAATATTAAAAAATAAAATGGCTCAACGTATTTAAGCAGATATGTATTTTTATGCCTACATCATTCATTCCTCTTGTTTAATAGACTATAATTACTTTTGTGTTTTATGAGAACATTTTTTTTAAAGGACATAAATTACATCTATTCCCTTTTCGGTTATAAGATTTGGCCTATTTGATGAAAGGTGCGTTTGGAGAGAGCAACGCTGTCTTTCTATTTTAGATTACCTAAATATATATCTGCATTGAATAAACTATTTTAATGGACCATTGTAAAATGATATTCAGTTGTGAAATATTGTTTAAAAAGAATACATGAAAGCTTTTAACTTTGTCATATATCTTTCTTCTAAAACTGTTCTTGATATATCAAAATTTATATATCGTTATCGTATCGGTTTATCAAAATATTTTTTACAAAACGTCTTACAGGAGCTATCTTCAGAGACTTCATTTCAAACACGCTTCTCGCCCTGCAAGAGGATGTATCCCTGCTAGTACGAAGAATAGTAGGACTGCGTTTCTTCTTCCCTTACCTACGGGTAAAATAGTAGGACAGACTTTCCTCTCTAGCCTTAGTTGCCATCACTGAGTTGAAAAACATCGTGGTGAAAAATGGGCTTCGTCAAAACATCTTGCATTCGGCACACCCATATGAAGTGTTCCAACCACCTTAATGGACAAAATGAAAATTAACTTTTTGGGAAAGCTTTGTCAGTAAATTCAAAACTTTGTGTTGAGACATGATTACTGTCAAGAAGCCTTGTACGCCTCGGTTGTCAGTCTAAACGAAACCTTTGTTGTTATTATGTTCGAACAATCTGGATGTTGATGCCTAAAAGAAGACAGGAGGTGATGGTGCTACTAAGTGAGCATTAAATCTCAATTAGGCAAACTAGTAGGTCAGATTGTTTACATGAAGGTTGTTGGGAAAAAAACCCCGAAAGCGAAAGGTGAGCTGAAGAACTGTTGTACTTTTCCGGGATATTTTAAATACTATTTTATATAAAAACAAAAAAATATTTCGTGCGTTAAAGAAAGACGTCGACTATATATATTCAGACGTTTATTATCTATCTATCTATCTATCTATCTATCTATCTCATTCTGTTCGTATCTATCTATCTATCTATCTATCTATCTATCTATCTATCTCATTCTGTTCGTATCTATCTATCTCATTCTGTTCGTATCTATATATCTATCTATCTATCTAAACTTATTAATTGTCTGTCTATCTATCTATCTCATTCTGTTCGTATCTATCTATCTATCTATCTATCTATCTATCTATCTATCTATCTATCTATCTATCTATCTAAACTTATTAATTGTCTATCTATCTATCTATCTATCTCATTCTGTTCGTATCTATCTATCTATCTATCTATCTATCTATCTATCTATCTAAACTTATTAATTGTCTATCTATCTATCTATCTATCTATCTCATTCTGTTCGTATCTATCTATCTATCTATCTATCTATCTATCTACACTGCCACAACACCTTACAAAACACGTTTTTAGGTATTTCTAATACAGTTACATTAATTAAACTTTTACTGCTCGTAGAACATATATTAAGTTATTCAGTCAAACAATCAGCTTTTTAAAAAACCTTCAAAAAATATCCCACGAAGAAAAACCGATATTTGGTAATTCAAAAGTTTACAACACATTTTTTATTTACAACAGCTTTTTTATAAAAGTGTTCAAATTTGACTAGAATGTTCTAAATTAGGATGGAGTTGTTTTTTTTTTTAGAAAGTTCCAGGTTAATTTTATGGTTATTTTTTTAGAAATGATTAAAAGTATTGCCTCATTCTTTTTCTGTCAACCATCCTTTAAACATTTAGACAAAATGGGAAAAAGGAAAATAATTGATCAAGACATCTGTAAACATATTGTTGACCTTCATACAAATGGACTTGGTTATAGGAAGATATCTAGTCAGTTAAATTTGTCATTGAGTTCAGTTGGTACAATAGTTCCTCAAAGTAAGAAGTGCCCTGCATTCGTCCCCCCCCCAAAAAAAAAGCTCTGGTCATCCTAGATTATTGGTGAGAAAAGCTGGCAAAACTTCAGGGTGGGGATTAGAAGTAAGTAGAGTAAAAGTGAGTACGGATACAATTAGTCGTTCACTTCGTCCATATGAGATCTTTTCGAAGACTCTACGGAAAAAAAAAAACACTTTCTAAACTCAAACACATTCTTGCAAGACTGGATTTTGAGAACGAGCATCGTATCAAACCTGCAGCATTTTTCGAAAATGTACTTTGGCCAGACGAAACGAAAACTGAACTTTTTGGCAGAAATACTGTGAAGAAAGAAGGGCACTGAATATTCGGCGAAGAATACTATCCCAACAGTAAAATTAGGAGGCGGATCAATCATGATGTAGAATTGCTTTAGTGCCCAAAGTGTAGGGAACATTGAAATAATAGAAGTGGGGGTGAATGGAGCATATTATAGGGATATCTTGGAGAGAAATTTAGTCAGAGTGCACATTCGCTGGGCTTGAAACCAGGTTGTGCCTGTCAACAAGACAGCGATCTTAAATATATTGCAAAGCTTACAAAATCATGGTTAAGTTCAAATAGAATAAACATTGTAAAATCTAGAGATCTCAATCTAATTGAAATTTTATGGAGAGAGCTGAATTTGTGATTCCAAAGAAGGAACCCGCAAAACCTGCATTAACTAAAGGAATTTTGTCGTGAAGAATGGAAAAATATTAGCCAAGAAGCATGCAAGAAATTCATAGGGGACAACTCTAAACGCCTATATCCTGTAATTAGCAATAACGGCTACGTAACGAAATATTAATAGATGATTTAATAAATGTATTGTAAATCTTTGCATTATTAAATATTGTTTTTTCTTCGTAGGTTATTTTTTATTGATTATTTTTTCAAATATGATTGTTTGACTAAAAACTGAAACGTATGCATTATTCGCAGTTAAAGTTTCATTAATCTGTGTTAAAAATACCTAAAGAAAAGTTTTCATAATGTGTTGTAAAAATTTGTTTGGCACTGTATCTATCTATCTAGCTAGCTATTAATGAAAACTTATTAATGATCTATCTATCTATCTATCTATCTATCTATCTATCTATCTATCTATCTATCTATCTATGTAATCTTATTATCTATCTATCTATCTATCTATCTATCTATCTATCTATCTATCTATCTATCTATCTAATCTTATTAATTATCTATCTATCTATCTATCTATCTATCTATCTATCTATCTATCTATCTAATCTTATTAATTATCTATCTATCTATCTATCTATCTATCTATCTATCTATCTATCTATCTATCTATCCTGCGAATTATTAGCCTGTAAAAACAAAAAAACAAAAAAAAACAAAAAAACTACACGAATTAATACAGAAGTTAAAAAAAAAAGCGAGAAGAAATGACTAAAGGTCAATTACAAGTAGATGAAAAACAAACAAACAAACAAAAAAAACGCCCCACATGCAAATTGGAGATGACAAAATCAAACAAGTATAATTTAAATATATGGGTAGGGTTCTAACGGACGCCAGAATGTGCGACACTGATACACGAAGACGCTATATGATAGAGAAAGGTGCCTTCTAAAAGCTAAGCAAAGTATTAAGAAACAGACAAATTTCGTTAGAAACAAAGAAAAGACAGCCGTTAGTAGTAAAGAGTTAAAGTAGACTTAAAAGGAACCGGAAACCCACTCCTAAACAGGAAACAAGGGATAAATCTCTACCCTTGTTCGAAAGACCGCGGAGTTGTGTGAACCGGACGATAGGCGAACCTATCTACTCCTGTTGATGGACGAGAGAGAGAGAGATGGAGAGATGAGAGAGAGAGAGAGATAAATAAATAAATAATTAGTGAATAGAGGGCTGAAGCAGACTGTAGTAGGAACCAGAAACTCAATGCTAAACATGAAACTAGTGATAAACCTCGACATCGGTTTAAAATACCAGAGAGGAGTGTAAAGCACACACACACACACACACACTTCATATATTATTATTATTATTGGGTAATCGTTCAATTTAACTGAGCTTTCTCTCCACCGTTTTGCTTCTATTCCTTTTCCATTTCTCTCAATGTGTACTTGTATGAATCTACTTATATCCCAGGCTATCGTCTTCGTGATATGGTTAACGAGCTACTTATCTTTAAAAAATATTGCAATACTCAAATACTGGCGTTCAGCTATCGCAGCTCGATGTCAGTGGAAGGAGAGGAAATTCGTTCGATATTTCTTTCTTGCATCAGTGACTGCCATTCCTTGAATCGCGAATGCAACTGGAGAGTTTGAACAGCGAGCACATTTCATTATTGATTTGAACACTCTGTAAGAAGGTACTTAAATAATAGCCTTGGAGTGGACTTAGAAAAGCTTAGTAAATACCATCCGACCTTTTTACTGTGTGTGTGTGTGTATATATATATATATATATATATATATATATACATATAATGTCATCCACAGACAGACTGTTTCGCTGTATCACAGCTCATCAGTGCGGCTAGACATCCGGTTGCCTCTAGCTAGGATCGAAACCCGACTGAATTGGTATCAGGCGGATATTCTACCACTAAGATGTCGGCGCACGGTCGGGATGAAGGTGGATTTTTAGCGTATTTATTTTTGGAAACACGCCCAGACAGTGACAGTGACTCAATTCGGCTTGCGAAGAGTCTCGCTATATATATATATATATATATATATATATATATATATATATATATATATATATATATATATATATATATGTGTGTGTGTGCGTGTGTATGTGCGTGTATTTATGCAGCATATTTTCATTCAAACATGTTTAGTAGAATTATCTGGTAATGATATGTATATTTTTTATTTTAATCCTTTCAAATTCACGGATAAATTTCTTAATGTCGTTATTAAACTGATTAAGGAAGAAGCCGTAGTTTTCGTTATTTTCCGAAGTACTTTCAATTTCATCGAAGATCATCTTCAGGGGTTTAATTGCTGAGACAAAAAAATTAATGTACTTGATATTTGCGGATTTGTTTTTGTAAATGCTCATGAAACTCGTTCTGTTATAATTAAAAACATGTATTAGGTTGGTGCAAAAATAATGACGTAGTAAAGTCGTTTTTTTTACGTATTTTTAACGTCAAAAACGACATTATTACGTCATTATTTTTGCACCAACCTAATATAAACAGACTCCTTTATAGTCATTTTAAAAATTAACAGTTAAGAATACTATGCATTTAAGTAAGTTAATTTATATTTGTTATTATAGATGTTTAATTACTAATCTGCATTTTTTTCCAAAAATTAAAAAAAATTTTTACAAGTATCCCAAAACATTAATTTTATAGGCATTTTAAAACATTGTTGCTATACTCTTAATTAATCTTATTTAGTTTTGGTTCTATTATGCATATATATATATATATATATATATATATATATATATATATATATATATATATATATATATATGTGTGTGTGTGTGTGTGTGCGTGTGTATAAAGACTTCTAATACAGATAGAAGCTTACTTTTTTTCAACGTAGTCTCCCAGCACTGTCACACACTTTTCCCATCTGTGCACAAGCTTCCGTATTCCCTCAGCGTAAAAATCTTTGGACTGATATCTCAGCCAGTCGCTCACAACACTTTTGACTTCATCATCACTTTCAAACTTCGTGCCTCTCGTGAACGCTTTAAAGGGACCAAACAGGTGAAAGTCTGAAGGGTCAAGGTCTGGGCTGTAAGGGGGATGAGGGAGCAGTGCCCAGCCCAGCTCGTTGATGGTCCGCACCGTTTGGTCTGCTGTGTGAGGCCTTGCGTTGTCATGATGCAAGATGACTCCTTCTGACTGATGACCTCTGCGTTTGTTCTTTATGTCTTTCTTGACCTGCCTCAGCAGTTCACAGTAGTTCTTCTGTCAGTCTGAATGAGGTCATTGACTGATTCGATCACCTCAGGAGACCTTACTTCAGTAGTCCTCCCAGGCCTGTCTTCATCCTCAACACTGCTCCGTCCTTCTTTAAACAATTTAGCCCACTTGTAGACATTTTTTGGGGGGCTGAAACATGTGGCACCATACACAGTTGACATTCTCCTATGAATTTCAACTGGTTTGCACCCTTCAGCAACCAGAAACTTGATAACTGACCGCTGTTCAATCCTGGAGCATGCTTCTTGATGGCTATCTTTGTTAATCGCCAAATCGCTCAAAGTTTTTTTTTTTAATCTGCAAAAGTAATTAAATCCATGTGAAAAAGATGTAAAACAAAAAAAGTAAGCTTCTATCTGTATTAGAAGTCCTCATACCGAAAAATTCACCTTATTTATTGAATGACCCTCGTATATTCTGCTAAAGTAATGGTCTTCATTAAAATGAATCGAGCATACTGGTTGTTTGGCGTTTGTTTACATTCGTAAAAATAATGCACTAAAATTCCCATTCCCCTCTGTACGCTGACAGATCATGGGTTAGAAACTCTGAATGATGCCAAATCGGTCGGGTTTCATAATACAAGTTCAATAAAAGAGAAGACCTGAAGAATATGTCCTGTACGTTTTCTTAACTTTTCTCACAAGAGAACGCAATGGGTTCAAATATGGCCCGAATTTCACGCTAATTAGACAAAATCTATAGCCCCTTTCAAGATTAGAGAACATACATTTTCCCGCAGGACGATTAGAAAACCCGACAGAAATAGATATTGCTGATTGACACGCTTTTATAAGTCTCGTATTAGTGATGTCTGCAGACGTGTTGGGCAGAGAAAGATGCATTCTCAAAGCTAAACAACGCATTAAAAAACAGGAGTTTTCGTTAGAAACAAAATGGTACTTAACATTAAATGCTGGACAATGAGACTGTAGCGAACCTGGGGTGAAGATGAAAAGAAAACACATACGTTTATATTTCCTGCTAGAAGGTCCAGCTACAATATGAAAATATCAGACTCGGATTAAGTCCAACTAAAGATGAGGAAGACACACAAACAAGACCGATATATATATATATATATAAACAAATATGTGTATTAACAACAAATTACAAAGCACACAGACAGTTAACATTTGTGTGTGTGTGTGTGTGTGTGTGAACGTTCGTATTTTGGTGAATGTTTGTAATGTTCATAGCGTTTTCCCAGAAATGGTAAACGCTGATCTTCTAAGAGCTTACATCTTGTCGCTGAAAAGAAGAAAAAAAAAGATTTATCTCACCTCCACGTGAGGTGGGATTCGGCACGAGGCCTGAAAAAAAGAAGAGATCGTATCAAGAGGACGTCCGGTATTTATAGCACGGAGAGAGATACTCCTGGTGAAAAATTTGGAAATTAAGGAGGAGGTAACTCCGACAAGTCGAGGCAACAGAAATGTGGTTCTACAAAAGGATGCCGAGGATACCATGGACTGAATATGTCAGCAACGACGAAAATGGAAACAAAAAAGGCAAGTTATACTTAACATAAGAAAGAACAGTTGAAATTTCTTGGGCACATAATGAATAAAAAGGCTGAGAAAAAATTGATATTGACAGGATGTATTAAAAGAAAGAGGGATAGAGAAAAACAGCGAATAACGAAGTTTGTGTAAAGGGTCTGGCAGAACAGGGATTAGGAAAGATAGCGAAAAGTCAAAATTTACTAAGAGCTACAAAGGACAGGAAATTGTGGAGAGCCATGACTAATTAAGTTAATGTCCCTTTTAATAAGTGTGGCATTCTTTAGATGTTGTAGTTGAACACATTTCTATGTATGACTAGGGTTGCCAGACATCCCTTATATACTGGATACATCCCGTATTGATTAGATAATTTTGTCCCCTGCCCCATACTGACTTTTCAGGTAGAATACAAATATCCCGTATTTAGTTCATTTTTAAATTTCGTCATAAAAATAAATTTTTACAACCTTCTTCTTACGGTTCTTGGTTGTAACTCGGATTAAGTCCAACTAAAGATGAGGAAGACAAGTAATTATACTTTTTTTTTCTCAGATTCTCTTGATGAAAATAACCCAAAATCTAACGAGGAAACTAGTGTTGCTAAAAGTTTACACAAAACTGACGTGTTTATTTCTCTGTTGTCTTTATAAAATAAATAGTTTCAAATGATTTAATTCTTACAGAATTTCCTTTTCTTAGCTTGTATTGAATCATTTTCAAATGATTTTATTTTTTATTAGACATGAAAAACCCCGTAAAAATCATTACTTTATGATTTTAATTTATCTTGTTCCTTTTACATAATATATTGGTCTGGCTATATAGGCATATATATTACATAGAATAGAAATAGAAATTTAGAAATACAAATTGAACTCATTCGAATAGCTATTTCAAGCAACAAAATTTTTACTGTTGGCTTTTGTCAGCTCAGAAGTGTGAAAGATTAAAGTAGGAACTGAAAATTTAAACATTTAATAAAACAAAAAAGAAGAAAAATAGAAAAAGGAAAAAGAAAAAGGAAAAAAAGAGAAAGAAGAAAACAAAGGAAGCTGGAAGCAGCCTATGAAAAATAGATTTTAAGTTAAACTAACTTCCAGTATCATCGGAGGGGAAGTGGAAGTATCTGACTCAATTAATATAACCTTGACCTACACACACACACACGCACACACACACGCACACATGAAAAAAAATTTATTATTAAAGATAA
>OZ010612.1:43684811-43769811 GCA_963932145.1 Acanthosepion lycidas
TGAAACATTTGAATTCAAAACGTGTGGTGTGTTGTTTGGAGACATTGTGGTGCACTACGTGTAACTGTCTTCAGTTTTCAGTTCTTTGTGTGGCTAATTCTGCACAGACTTTCACCAAAATAATCAAATCATATGTGCGACTAGTCTGCTAATTTGATTCTAAGAACTAAGCTACTCGAGAGAGAGTCCATTATATATATATATATATATATATATATATATATATATATATATATATATATAAACACCTAAAAGCTATACGCAAAGATAGGGAAGTTTCATTTTTAAAAAATAACAACGAAAAAGAAGATGTAAGTAGAATTTAAATGTAGGCTGACGCTTTTCATCAATCGATAGCTAGAACGGCACTGGATCTTGTTTAAGCTGAATCTTTCCGAAATTTATCGGAGATGAGAAATATTGATTGGTTCGTTCGAGTTTCGTGAACAAGGCTCGGCCCTCGGCCTATCTGACCAACTCAAGTGGAGAATGTAAGAAAGGTAAGTAAAATCAAAATCATTCAAGATTGCTTTCTAGAAAAGGTCCTCTTGAAAGAAGCAGATTAAACGCAAATGTCAAGGCCAAGAAATTATACCTACATATGTATATATATATATATATATATATATATGTGTGTGTGTGTGTGTGTGTGTGTGTACGTGTGTGTGTGTGTGTTTGTATGTGTGTCTGTGTCATAATGGCTTAAAAAGTGATACAAACCTCTCTATAAGCTTATTCAACAAATCAAGGGAAGATATTATTATTATTATTATTATTATTATTATTATTATTATTATATTAAGCTTATATACGTTTATTATTAAAAGTCGTTTTTTCATTCATTCTTTTTATCATTTAGCTCTCTCTCTTTCTTTCTCACTGTATATATATATATATGTGTGTGTGTGTGTGTGTGTGTGTGTGTGTGTGTAAATAGATATTTTATCAATCCATCCAAGCAAGGCAATAACGCCATTAACATGCAAGAAAGTGCAACATGTGAAAGAGAATGAAAAGACTTTAGAATTAACTGGAAACCCAGTCCTAAACAGGGAACCAGGTATAAAACTCTACACCTGTTCAAAAAACCGGGGAGGAGTATGAACCGAGCGATACCTAGATAGATATATATATGTGCAGGTGGTGCACTGTATAGCGGCTTGGAATAAGAAATCGTAAAGCCGAATTTAAATTTCAGTCGAGTACGTTGCATTCACTTACGGACAAATACCATCGGAAATGTATAAGTCCGTCTCTTCTCCTCCCTGATTAAATAGTACGACTTGTATCTGGAAAAATTGGAAAAAATCATGGTTATTCAAAAAATTGTTCATGCCGTATTCCCTCGCAAAGAAAAAAATATTCTTGTAATCCAAAATATGTTTCGGCTTTAAATAATCTACAAAGGGTTGATAATCTGTAAAAACACAAAAATTCATTCTTCTATTTTATGATAAAGTTGTACTGTGGAATTTCGAATAAAGAAATTTTATTACTAAAATGGGTTCCAAGTACAATTAGGGAAGAACTATTATAATTTATAGTTAGAGATGGGGTGGGGGTCTGAAAAATAGCCGTGTTCCCAATTAAATTTTAGGCAATTGAATTTTAAAGCGGAAAATATTCTATGTAACGAGTTTCGTCCTCTTGAAGGATTTTGAGACGTTCAAATTTTCTTTCGCCTACCGGCTTAAATATTCGAGACATATACGAACCTACTTCCCGACTCATCTTTTGCAGGAGAAACCGCCGTTTAATCCGACGTGCTTTGACCGCTCAGCTACGTAGAGTCTCATAAGTAAGCGAGCTTCGATTTGCCTTCAAAGCACACTTTACTCGTTCAGATATTCTCGAATGTATTAAATTTCGTTATCCAAAATGTAAATAAAGCAATTTCTAACAAATTAAAGGGTTTTATTTTAATTCTGTCATAAATGTATTTCTTTCTAGAACAAATAGGACATAAATATATATTGGATTAAAAAATAAAAAACTATTAATTCTTTAGAAATAATCTTTACATACGGACAAAAACAACTTACTCGCTACAAAGATGCATTCTTGTTTCGATGCGGCTGCATCTCGACTGGTGAGAACCAAATATGGTTATGAACAATTCCGCTTTGTTTGTCCTTTTCGGGTCAGGCCCTTGTCTTAATGTGTCAACATTTCTTCACTGCCCAAACTGCTATCAAGAAATAATATTGTCTTACTCTGTTACCCTCTTTCCTTTCCTTCTCTTTTCTCTCTTTTCTTTACTCATTTCTCTCTTTTCTTTACTCATTTCTCTCTTTTCTTTACTCTTTTCTCTCTTTTCATTACTCATTTCTCTCTTTTTATAACTCTTTTCTCTCTTTTCTTTACTCATTTCTCGCTTTTCTTTACTCATTTCTCTCTTTTCTTTACTCATTTCTCTCTTTTTTTAACTCTTTCTCTCTTTTCTTTACTCTTTTCTTTACTCATTTCTCTCTTTTCTTTACTCTTTTCTGTTTCCGCTTAATGTGTTTCGCCTTATGTTTTTGCTTTTCCATAAGCCGCCGGCTTGTAAGAAGAATTGTTCATACCCATTTTTGGTTCTCACCAGTCGAGATGCAGCTGCATCGAAACAAGAATGCATTTTTGTAGTAATTTGTTTTTATCCGTATGCAAAAATTATAATAAATAAAAAATATTGTCGTTTTCTCACATAGTAACACATGTGAGAAAACGACATTATTTTTGCACCAACCTAATAGTTATTGCTCTACTCTTTTGTATTGAACCCACTTTTGAATTAATGCTGTGAAGGTTAGTATTTATATTATTTTCGTTCTCACTATGTTATAAATTTTTTTTTAAATAAATGATATATATATATATATATATATATATATATATATATATATATACACTCGACTCTCCCGTCGAATTCGATGCATGAGGGTCAAGCAGATCAGTTCCTAGGAAACCGGCAGCCCAACAACAGCACATGAGATTTGATTATAGTGGTGAAGGTTTCGTGCAGGACCATCCACACTTTTTGAAGGGCCGAATAGAGAGACCTGGTGCACTACGTGCCACAAGGTCACCAAACAACCCTTCGCAGGTTTTGAATTCAGAGTTGTCCTTCTCCTAGACCGGTTGCCATCCAAGGCTATAGAACCCAGTATATATATATATATATATATATATATATATATATATATATATATATATATATAAAGTTTGTATATATACACTAGAATTAAAAAAGTTTGAAGCGACCCCAATGAAAAAGAACTAATATAATTGTTGAAAAAAGAATGGAATCAGTTATCAAACTTATTCTTTTAAAAAATTTTCTAACGAATGCGAAAAATTCGTGCTGCAGTAATCAAAGGAATACGTTTTCACAGCGTCGCCCACGTGACGGCAACGTGACCATGTTTAAACGGAACGCTGATCATATAAAACTTTCAGTTATCTGTTTGGATAAGTCTTGTTCTTATGTCCATCGTCTTTGTCATGTTGAATTGATAATTTTAATTATATTTTATGAATATGTCCTGAAGATGGTTTATTAGACCGAAACGTCCGACGTTGACATTATATTAACATTAAAACAGCATAATTGCATATAAGGATTTTTGTTTGTTTTTTCCGTATATTTTTCTTCATGCTGTCGGATCTATATCCATATATTTGCTTACATATATATATATATATATATATATATATATATATATATATATATATATTGATGAGTAGGAGCATCGGTTATAATTATGTATCGAAGGGAAACGCTTAATTTTAATTTTAAAAATTTTTTCATTTTATTTCCTTTTCTTTTATTATACGTGTCGGGACATACAGTCTATCGGATCTCGTTCAGTTTCCCCCGTGTTTTCTTTATAAACAAATATGACTTCTTCTTCTGCAGAATTGTTACCAAAGTTTCCGATGCCGAGCCATTGCAAAAGTAATTAATCATTCAGGCGTCGAGTTGTCACTATCAAAACTGATGGAATGATTATTTCTGCTCTTGGAAAAGAAGTTAATAGATCCGCCAGTCATTTATAGAATATTAAAGTTTTATGATTATAAGTATACTTAATAACCAGGCCGCCTACACGAAACGAAAATGACTCCATAAAAAAAGATGCAGAATGTCTGTGCGTGTTTATGTGCATCAATAGTTAGACATTCACATAAGTATTTATTTCTCTCTCTCTTTATATATATATATATATGTGTGTGTGTGTGTGTGTTTGTAGAATGTAGAATGTGTAGAATCATAAAATAGTCGAGTTGGTGAGACAAAGTGAAAGAGCATATAAACAACGATTTAAAATCCAACAAACACCAACGACCATATAATAGCTGGCCACTCGTTTTCGAGGATACCCGTCTACTAGGGCGGCGAGCCAATCCCTATTGCAGACGCTCGCTCAGGCACATTTGTGTTTTTTCACCACCCACAAAGCCCACCTGTGGTTTAATCCACTGTAATATATATATATATATATATATATATATATATATATATATATAGTGGAAACTCCGCTTACGAAAAACTCGTCATACGAACAAAAATTTGTCAGAAAATTGGTTTACGAATTAATTTCGACTTAGGAAATTAAGAATGGCCTTCCCGCCACTGCATTTCAAACTCGATATTTGATATAAATGTAACATAAATACTTTTTAATATTATCTAAATATACTGTATTAGGTTGGTGCAAAAATAATGTCGTTTTCTCACATATGTTAATATGTGAGAAACGACATTATTTTTGCACCAACCTACTATTTTATATTTTTATGTTTTATATATTATATTATTATATATTTTATATATAGTAATATAATACTATAGTTTTATACAGTATTACAATAATTTATACTGAATTTTTATACTATACTGTACTCTACTAAATATTCTGCAAATATTTTATACTGTATTTTTTATTCTTATATTTTTATGTTTTATATACAGAGTACATTTTTATATTATAATATATTTTACTGTATTATATTATCAAATTGTAATTATTTCTTTACAGTCACATCACACTAAATGTAGTTTGATGCTACGAGCATTGCATAATCCCACTCAGTTCTTTTCATTACCTCATAGAATAAACATTTGTAGTGTACACATATTTGTAATTACATTAGTGTAGGTGTAAAAAGAATAATGTGCAAAAAGTTATGGACAGTAACGAATGCCGTACATGTAAATTTCTGTAAAGTGCAGTAACATTTATTAAGAATCTAAAATGTGAGAAAGTATCTATAAAGGAACAAAATAAATAAAAAGAAGAGACGTAATGATACAGAAGGCACTTATCTCTCTTTGGTGGAAATAAGTCACGTGGGTTACATGACGCCCGCTTCATGACGTCTATATAGTGACCAAAGCGGCAGTCATTTTTAGTTCGTATTCGGCAACCAAACGGTAATATTGCTTTATTTTATCTTGTGCCAAACAGCGCTGGCTGAAGCTAAATCTGCCTCCCAAGCAGCTTACACGGTGCTGTTTTCCTTTGGAAATATTTCTTTCCAAGATATAGAATGAAACTCTACTTTCCCAGCAGCTTACAAGTCCATGATGCCATTTTTCTTAGGGAAACATCTTTCCAATATATAGAAAGAAACTTCATCTCGCAGTCCTCAGTTTGTGAAAACCCAAGAATCGCTGTTTCCTGTTCGCGAAATATGTCTTTGCTTTGGACATAGATGAATCCTGCTCTTTTGAAACTGGAACCCTCAAAATGGCTTCTCCAGACACAGGAATATCTCCATATTATATGTAAAACGCTTCCTTTTTGTCTCTCCTTACACTGTTTGCTGTGTAGATATATGTGATATATTGTTCATGGCGTGGAACATTTGTGTATATGTATATATATATATATATATATATATATATTTCGGTGTTATATCATGGACATTATTATAATGACCATTACGAGAGAAAGTTAAATGGGAGAATAAATAATTCTTCCTCACGCTCCCGCTACACAGAAAAACCTTCACCTACACGTTTCGTCCTCTGATCGACTTTATCAAGGCAAATGTAAGGATTTATTTTGTTGAACGTTTTTATATACAAAAGGAATGATGTTTATCATACCTTTATGAAAATTTTTACATTTGAGCACATTCATGAATATACACCAGGTAGTTGAAAGGTCAGTTAAAATATATGGTGGACGCAAAATGCCATAATTCAAATTCTGGTAAGACAAGAGTAAGTGAGTAATATTCAAGAATTTTCCCCTTGCGATTGTACATAAATAAATCCTTAAAATTGCTTTGATAATTTCACTCAGAGGACGAAATGCGTCGGCTAAGCATAGTTTTTCATTTTGTCTTTTTATTGTTATATATATATATATATATATATATATATATATATATATATATATATATATATATATATATATATATATTCCTTTAAACGTTATTTTATTTTTTTGTTTTTAGAGTATACACATATTTGTTGAGACGCTCTGTTTGTTTTCAAATTACTTTCGATATATCCTAATATGTAATAATATAATGAAGTCAACTTTGAAGTAAAGGTCTGTAAATATATAAATGTCCTGGATACATCCTAATACATATTAATGATAATGGAAACATATATCATCTTAAGATGTATGCTTGAAATAAGCTCAGCAAAAATTGAACATAATTCTGACGCATAATCATCCGAATAATAATCCAGTGGCGTCAAAGAATGTCTGAAATATTTGTTCGTTAACAATTTTGTAGTTCTTATAAAAATCGCTTTTCTATATTATATTATTAAAAGCACATGATATCTCAACCAGACGAATGACAAATTAATCATTGAACCACAGAAATACTAAGAAAAACGGTCAGTCAAATTCGAAATGACTGGAAATTCGCAGTTTGATAATATCTACACGTATAATATTCTGTAGATATTATCAAATGTTTCCAGGACTGATTCCGTCGAATTTCAACAACACACATACACACACACACACAAAACAAGTAAAATACAGAGAAATATGCATTCCCAAAAGTAATGTCTAGATTCAGAAAAAGAAAACTTATCCTTGTCTGTCAGAAGTCATAAATATGGAATATTTAATGAGTATTAAACAGTATACAATTGTAAGAGCTTTCTCAGGGAAGAAACTAATTCATAGTCTGTGTGTTTTATTAGGGAAACTAGAAAGCCTGGAACATATCAGAAATGTTCACGTATTTTATTAATAACGTCGTTTTTTGACGTTACGTCAAAAAACGACATTATTACGTCATTATTACGTCATTTAACCTAATAGCACAAGGTCATATAAAAACCAGTAGTTTTAATGTTAATTTTCAGTGCAGGCATTGCTGTTTTTTTTTTCACTTGGAAGATTGATACAGCGATCTTTCTACGTTGCATCAATACCCAAATCTTGCTTCGTATGGTCAGAAGGCAACTGTTTAGCTTGCAAGTATCCTCTTCTCCGTAAGCAGAGAGCAAATATAAAGTTGAATTATTTTCCTTCCAATACATACATGCATACATACATACATGAGGGCCGTCGACTCATTAAACAAGTATTACCATCGCTGACAAGTTTAATCCATGATTTTAATTCTCGTGAGAATGACAATGGCTTTTGAAAGTGACTTGCAATCCTTATTGCAGGCTAAGTTGTTTTGTACAGTGCCTGGCCTATTTTGTAAATGCTGTTCAAGTTGTTCGTGGCTTTTTTTGTAACGGCTGAGAGCGGCCCTGTTTTTGCAGGTCTTGTGGCACACTCTGCATGTCCCAACATAGCATTGATCTTAATTTGCCAAAGATTTACCAATATGATTCTTCTTGATAATAACGAGGCCTGCATTGGACATACATACTCTGCTACATTCTTTAGATGTTGATTGATGAATTGCTGGATCATTGATTTCATCTTCATAGCTGCATATTTGATATTTGTCAGACTCTTTGCTTGTTCGTGCATGATTCTGTTTAGCGGCATATCAAACTCTATGGGCAATTTAATGCAGGAACCTAAATATGTTGAACACAGTCTTATTGCTTCAGATAGAGATAAAATGCATTGTTGATCATTTTGATATAAAATGTATTGTTGGTAATTCTACTATAAAAATGTACTGACGGTATTTTTACTATAAAAATGTATTTTTACACTTTTCTAGTGTTTTGTTTTTATTTGCATGTTCACTATTTTCCCATAGCTACGACCCTAACAGGTTCTATCGCACAGGGTCAGGGGGGACATGGGAACAGTAATTAAGGTGTGGTTTGACGCCCCTCAAAACCTCCAGTCTCTCGATCAGAGGTCTTGCTGCCGGCTGTAGTTTATCGTCCTACCCAGGACTGCATGTTCGTGGAAGAACTTGATGTCTTCAGGCATTGTAGGCCTTATTTAGATCATAAAAGTTTCCCAATTGAAAATTTATACATAGAAGCATGCATTTCAAACACACACACACACACACAAACACACACATACATATATATATATATATATATATATATATATATATATATATATATATATATATATATATATATAATAAATATACATATACTTACGTTCCTCCCATGAACATCTGTATATTAAAAACAATACGCTATATTTTGTGCCAGATGATTTGGGTAACCAACGAAACTTACGTCGCACACCAAACGTAGGTATATGTATATTTATTAATATATATTTCTTATCCCTGTCTAACCACATCGAGCACTATTATGTTTACACCTCATGGCTAAATTTGGTCATTATTCATTTGCTTACCTGTGTGTGCACAGCAGCATGCGCATATACGGTTGCTAATATTTAGTTATTTGATTTACCTAAATCTATAATATATGTGATGGACTCTCCCGTCGTTTTCAGTTCAGTTTTTATGTTTATGTTTCGTACGAGGCAACCGTCCCGTACTGGATTTGCAAAAAAAAAAAAATCCACACGAAGGGCATACTGAAGGGTTGACCGTCATATGGGCTGATGTATTAGCTCGTGATTTAGAGTTAATTTTTAATTCTCTCAGATGGTTGAGATGATTCTTTTCAAAGTTAGTTATACCTCGGTAGCAGGTGTTTCTCCAGTTTGCTCGGTTTTTCAACAGCAAGTTCAAACTCCTCCATAGGAATTTTTGAAGCAATTAAATTGTATTTAAGTTTGTCCTTAAAGCGTAACCAAAGACGACCTACATTACGCTTACTATGAAAAAGTTGGCTATACATGAGGATTTTTGGCATTCGATCATCACTCATTCTGACGACATGATCAGCCCATCTGAACTGTGATTGCACCAGAAAGGATTCAATACCACCAACGCTACATTTGATGAAAAGATCAGGGTTAAAAAATTTTTTCCTGCTTTGTATAACCGCATATTGAACGAAGACACCGTTTATGAAAAGCATCAAGTTGATTGGTGGGCGTCCTGTATGGCTACCACAATTCTGACCCATAAAGAAGTGTGGTGAGAATGACTGCTCGATAGACACTGATTTTCTTTTTCAGTGGAATTCCATGAACATCCCATAGGTGATCCTTAAACTTCCCAAAGGCATTGGTTGCCTTTGATATTCGGTTAACTATTTCATCATCCAAAGAAGCACTTGAATTGACTTTGCTTTTTAAGTATGAGAATACTTTTGCATACTTCAGATTGTTGTTGCCAGCAGTAATGGGAACGATTGGAAAGATATGGGAAGGTGGTTTTTGTTTTACACCCTTGACCTGCTTAGGTGTAGACCTTGGTTGATTAGTTTTCTTTATGCTTATAATGCGTTGCAAGCGGTGGAAAAACGATTGACGAGTGCTTGAGCTTCTTCGATTGAGGTGGCCACGATCGTAGCGTCATCAGTAAACAAAAGATCACGAATAATGCTTGCTCGAGTCAGCGATTTTGCTTTAAAACGTTTATGGTTAAAGAGGCCGCCACTTGTGCGCAATTTACACCCATGTCAATATCCTTAAAAGCATGGTGTCATGACCGAAAAGAAGAGAGCGAAAAGTACAGGAGACATGACACAACATCGTTTCGTGCCATTTGTTACATCAAAGGTTTCTCAAAACCCTCCACTAGATAGAACATTTCCTTCATTCGTGAACCGATATGATTACATTTAGCATTTTTTCAGGTATGCCAAGTTTTTCAGTACTATCCAGAGGGCACCCCTGTTCACAGTGTCAAACGCTTTGGTCAGATCGATAAAGACGCTATAGAGTTCATGGTTCTTCTCGCGAAATTTCTCAGCAACCTTACGAAGTGAAAAAAGCATATCAATGGTTCCACGACCTGAACGAAAACCACACTGAGATTCGGGACATCAAGGAGTTTCTTAACCAGAGTCTTCGTGCCTCATTTAAAAATTTCGGGGTAATAGCATCTTTTCCAAGGGTTTTGTTCGAGGACAGTTGCTTGATAGAATCCTGAATTTCCTTTAGGCATGGCTCAAGTGACAACTAAGGAATTTCTGTTCGCTGATGAAGCAATGACGTCTCATCGATGGCAGAGGTAGAGTTAAGGACACTTTCAAAGTGTTCTTTCCATCGTGGTATAATTTCCTTCTTGTCCTTGTGGACTGTGTTACTGTCAAACGACAGAACAGGAGAAATTCCATTTCCTTCTGGGCCGTACGCCTTTTAAAGACCTTGATGGAATGTTTTGTGATCTTTTCTGTCAGCTGCCGTCTGGAGTTCCACACCCTTAGCAGACCACCAGAACTTTTTCATTTTTCTGGGAGCATTTTGCACTTCCCGCTTACACTGCTTATATATACGTTTTTTATGAATAATTTTTGTTGTTTATGTGCGAATCGTGCATCTTCTCGACGAGACGATGAACTTGATCATCATTTACATTGAACCAGTCCTGATGCTTCCTTATGGGAAGCCCTAGAACTTCAAAGAATTTGTAATAAATGACATCTCAGAGATTTCTAGGATGATTTAATGTCTTCTGAGGCCCCCAACTGAATCTAGCCTTGAATCCAGTGTATCAGAGAGTTCTTTTTTCTTACCATCAGAATTCAGCGGTGAGATGTTGATTCGTTTACGAGAGGTTTCTTGCATACGAGTCGAAAGGATGCTTTACTGCGAGGTAGAGCATGGTGTGAAAGACAGTAAGTGCTGTGGAAAGAGCCGGTGATATTGAAGTCTTTCATGTCACGTTTCTTGGTGATAATATAATCAAGCTGATGCCAATCTTTGGATCTGGGATGCATCCAAGTCGTTTTGTGATAACGTGTGTTGGTGATGGTGAGATCGAATTCTTGGCAGGAATAAGAATTAGTTTGTTGCATGTATTTATTTAACAGTTAAAATATTTCAACCTTGAAAATGGTTAAATCTATAGCCGAAAGCGCTCGGATAGAAAGAACATTCGGACAGTGTTTTATATATATATATCTGAAAAGATATAAAAAAATTAGGTCACATGAGAACTTGTATAAAAATATAAATCAAAGCACATTGTCTGTCTTATTCAATGAAATGTGCATGAAAGAAGGATTTCTGCATAAACACACACACATACACACGCGCGCACGCACACACATATATATATAGAGAGAGAGAGAAGAAGAAGTAGTAGTAGTAGTAGTAGTAGTTAAAGGAATACAAATGAAAAAATTGGTGGGTGGGTGGACGTTTTGTCATGTGATCAGGTTTTGGGATGTGAGGTGGTCCGTTAGATTTTCAACTACCCTTTGTGTATTTACGTCTTATCAATGAGAAATTCCTAATTAATGTGCATTTAGTCAGCATGAGATGGCAAGCAATCCTGCCGCCGTTAATTGACTGGCGTAGAGAGTTTGCCGACAAGCACATATCTATTGATACCTTCAGTCGATTATATAGAATTCGGGAACAAAGTTCAAAATTTTGATTATATTAAACGAAAAACAAAAATGTAAAAGTTTTTCCTGTAGGAAGCATCAACCAAAAATGTTTTTAATATGTTTACTTCAGAGTGCAATTCAGTTTTCTGCTTACAAGAATTCGTCATCAAAGAGAGTCTTGCTTTCGACTTTATGTCTAGACAGACACCGGAAGAATTTTTTCCTCTGCAGGACTTCCGCTAAGCAATATTTAATACAATTTGTCTTTTGTTTTTTTCACCAGTACTGACATGTTTTTCATTACGGATTACCTATTTCTTTATTTTTATATTTTTCGATTTCGACATGGAATTCCAAAGATTTTGGCTTCTTTTACTAAATCTGGATTCATAAAAACAATGACCTATAGTTTCTACCTGAGTTTGCTTTATTACTAATTCTATAAAAAATTGCACCTACTTGAAAACTGCACTTAATAATATCTTTCCAGATAATTATATACAGATTATAATGATAACTATAGGCTATAGCCTCACCAATTTTGCTGACTATGGCTACACCTCCGAAGACATTGTCAACTAAAAACAGGGTTTCTCCAACAGAAGTTCTTTATTTGGATGTAATCATTTAATAGGAGTAGATACGTTCGCCTATCGTTCTGTTCACACCCCTCTCCAGTCTTTTGAATAGGAGTAGAGTTTTATCTCTTATACTCTGTTTAGAATAGGGTTTCGGTTCCTTTTAAAGTCTTTTCATTCACGGTATCCCCTTATGTCTTTGTGGCTTTATCGCCTTTCTTGGCGTGTATTGATTAAAGAAAAGTATGTTAAGTAGGTTATTAAATGTTTTATTTTCTTGATGACGTTTCGCACTTTTTAAGTGAGCATTATTGTTATAGTGGAACACACCTATTCTATAGTTAATAGACTCTCCCACCTATAATAAGTAGGAGTAGTAAAAGTAACGAGGGGGTCAGTCGGTCTGTCAGTGAGTCGATGTCGGACGACAGTTAGTCGAATACTAAAGTATCAGCCACCACAACTAGATTACTCTGCATTATATCTATTATATCAAGTTCCTAACGTTTTGTACGTCGAACCTATTTTAGGACCGACTTAGTACAAATACAAGCTTCCATTGCGAAATCACTCCACAACAATTATCATAACATAACTTTATGATATAATGGAATATGCATACACCTGTGTTCTCTCTCACTGGAATATGATTGGCTGGTGTCAGTCATAAATACCGACGGACGTGTAGGAGAGTCAAAGACTTAGTCTGAGAGTTAAGTCTATAATGACGCCCATTGGACTACGCCATTGATCTACACTTGTTACATGCCACTACGACGAGTACCAGTCGATTACTGCTACCATATTCTACTTGGTTATAGTAGCCAAAACCACTTAGCTACTTCGTTCAAATATATCCCTTTCTGGGACATATCTCTTTAAAAACAACACCGAAGGAAATGTTCTTAGCACGGTCAACCTGATACAGAAAAACGCGATGAAATTGAAAAAAAAAATAACAGCTAACGTGTGATGTTGCATTTAAATTTTCCAAGATTGTAGTTATCAGGGAAGCAAATAAACGACAGAAGGTTCCTCATGCAGCAAGTGTGAGAAAAGAAACTGTTGGAGGAAAATAGGCGGCTGCACATTTATCTATTTGAATAGTAAATGGGTGGAACCTAGATGCCAATCTGGTAGTCGGCACACCAGCGAAAAAAAAAAGGCGCGTCAGAACGCATTGCTATAAAAATATTTGTAGAAAAGACAGAGGGAAGCTACATCACATCAGGGAGAAAGCGACCGAAGTCGAGATGCCAACTGAGGATCGATTACATAACAGATCCTTTGAATTTTGGCAAGAACCTCGAGATGAATAGCAGGAGCTCTAGACCAGATATAGCTATGAACGGTCGAATGGCAGATGTGTAAATGTACAAGATGGATTGTAACGAGAAAGATTTTCTGGCCTGACACAGTGACTCAACTTTCCTTGCAGTAGATGCAGCTATTGATTAATTATACTCAATATGAACACAACTTTTCAACTAAATATATACTGTATGCCTCCAACTACAGATAAAATGTATTGCTGGTCATTTTGATTTGAAAATGTTTGTTGATTTAGCGGCATATCAGCTCCTTAGGGGTCATTTAATGTCGAAATGTAATTTTCTTAGGAGCATTAGTAATTTCTTTTACAAAAATGTATTGCTGGTATTTTTACTATAAAAAAGTATTTTTAAACATTTATATTTTGTTTTCAGTACAGATTTGGGGAAAAAATGAATGAAAAAGTTATATTGGAAAAAATAAATTGTGAGTCTCCGAAGAGAATATAACTAAAAATAAAACCGATATTTTCTCGAATTTGTCTTACATATTTATAAGTCTACCATCCGTCAATGATTTGATTATTGCTGCCATATATGGTCCGGTGATCCCGCTATATAATTATAGATTTTTGATAAAATCCAGGAGGTATGGTGGAGTTATGGATAGCGGATTGGACTGAGAAAGCGGAGAACCGTGTTCGAATTCCAGTCGAATCCATAACATTCACTTACCTTGGGAAAAGTATGAATCCTTTTCTTCTCTCAATAGCTACGGATAGATAGCAGGACAGACCGGGTTCTATAGCTTTGGATGGCTTTAGAACTGGTCTACCGCTGAAAGAAATGGCAACCTCCAACGGGAAAAATAATCTGCCTAGTCAGTCATGTATCAAAAGATATCAAGACAGACTGACTGAATAATAAATGTCATTGGCTCTGGATTTAGTCACTTTTCTGCCATCGTAAGATAGATTCTCCGTGTTTTTTCTATAAATATATTCATGTTCTGATGAATTTTCCTCTATGGTACCCAGACTTAATTAATTTAAGCCCAGTGCTAGATGAATGACAAGGTCTTGGATTAGTGAATTACTTCCAGGAATTCATACCTCAAATGCATAAACTTCGCACACCATTGAACGAACTGCTAAAGAAAGAAAAAGTTTGGCAGTGGACAGATCAGTGCCAGGAAATATTTGAAAAAATAATCAAGACATTAATATCGGATTTATTTTTGGCACACTATGATCCTAAACTAGAGATTATTGTAGCAAGTGATGCGAGCGCCTACGGATTCGGAGCGTGTATATTACATAAAATGCCAGATGTGACAATAAAAGCTATCGCACATGCTTCTCGAACCCTACTACCAGCGGAGAAAAACTATTCACAAATTGAGAAGGAATCTCTAGCAATTATCTTCGCAGTAACAAGATTCCATAGATACGTCTATGGTAGACACTTTACTCTGTAGACGGATCACAAACCGTTAATAAAAATTTTTGGTTCAAAAAAAGGTCTACTGGTGTACACGGCAAATAGGCTACTTAGATGGGGAACGATTCTTCTGAACTATAATTTCAGATTGGAATATTTACCAACGAAAAGAATCGGGCACGCGGATGGTCTGTCAAGACTTATACCAACAAAGACAGAGCCATTGGAAGATACGGTAATCGCAGCCCTAAGAAATGAAGAAGACATAAAAACAGTACTATGTTGTACAGTCAGAAACCTCCCAGTCACATTGCAAGACATAAAAGATGAAGCCAAAAATGACGAATTTATTAATGAAACAAAAGCAAAAATAGCAGAAAAAAATGAGAAAATTTCGGACAGCTTTTCTCTATGCGATAGTGTGCTACTTTACAACGAAAGGGTTGTAATTCCCAAAACATTACAAAAGCGGATCCTAAAGGATTTCCACAGGGGACATCCGGGTAATGCGAAGCTATGTATATTGGAAGAATATGGACCAGGATATTTCTCAAATAGTGGATGTTCAAGTGTTGTAATTTAGCAGCTAAAGCACCGCCAATCATACATAAGCCTTGGCCTGAAACTGATCGTCCATGGTCAAGAATACACGCAGATTATGCAGGACCAATTGACGGGTTCTACTATTTAATCATAGTTGATAGCTACAGTAAATGGCCGGAGGTGTTTCGTTGCAAAAATCCTACTACAGAAACGACCATAAATTTCCTCCACGAGCTATTCGCTCGGTTTGGTGTAGTGGACTGCTTAGTAACAGATAACGGAACGCAATTCACGTCAGCAGATTTCCAAGAGTTTTGCGAAATCTATCTAGTAAAACATATAAAATCCCCGCCTTACCATCCAAGATCAAATGGACAAGCGGAGAGATTCGTGGATACTCTCAAAAGAGCATTACGAAAAGCGTACGATGTGCCTACGGAGAAAGCATTACAGCAATTTTTACAGGTATATAGAATAATGCCAAATAATGCGACGCCATCAACATTATCACCAGCAGATATCATGTTTGCGAGGAAAATCAGATCAGCGCTCGATAAATTACTACCCCAAGTAAAACAAGACAAGTAACACAGTCCTACACACCAAAAAAGAAAATTCCTCCCAGGGGAAAAAGTTTTTTTTTAAGGCATAAAAAAATAATACCTCTTGCTGGGAACACGGGATAATTGAGAAAAGAATTGGCAATATGATGTACATAGTTCAAGGAAAAAAATTCTCACACAGAAGACACGTAATCCAAATAAGAAAGAGACCGTTACAGGATGCTAACGGTCAAGAAGAGGTATTGGACACGATTTTCGACACATTCGATATAACAAGACCGCAAATAATGCCAGAACCAAGAAAATCGTCTAGAAAAAGAAAATTTACTAAACCTTTGGAAATAGATACAAAGAAAAAAAGATATTAAAAAACCCCTGCTACGCAAAATTTTCGGAAGCGAGGTGTTAAGGGTCCTTACCCATAATAACATAATGGACTATTCCATACGTAATAAATACTGCACCTCAAGAGGAAGCAGAGAGTTTAGTCCGAAGTCGGGCGACCGGCTAACCTGCTGATCGGTTGAACTCTCTGCCTTCGGGCGGAGAGGAACCCGAACGAGGCTACGCCGAAGGGCGGAGTCTCTTTCGGGGAGGTAAACCGACTCTGATCCCGTTTATACGGGTTCAAAGGGCATATTTTTGGCCGAGCCCACGGTCTTGGAGATCCCACGTTAAACCGGCCTTGTGCCACATGATGCCCTCGTGGGGGGAGGAACCCGAACGAGGCTACGCCGAAGGGCGGAGTCTCTTTCGGGGAGGTAAACAGACCCTGAACCCGTTTATACGGGTTCAAACTGCATATTTTTGGCCGAGCCCACGGGCTCGGAGATCCCACGTTAACCGGCCTTGTGCCACATGATGCCCTCGTTGGGAGGGTGACTAAATACCGTTCAGTCTGAAGTCTGGAGTGAGGTCCGTCAGAAGTCCGTCAGGAGTCTGACAGTCAGTCAGAGAGAGCGAGTCAGTCAGTCGAGTCAGAGGCAGTCCGAAACAGAGTCGCGTTCAGACAATTTTCTACTAAACCTGATTTTTCATACTAACACTTTCTACTTCTCTGTATATATTCCTGTTTGTAATATATCTGTGTTATTCCATATCCGCGTTCGAGTTCTACCTTGGACTATCACCGTGGTACAAGGAACCGGACCATAACATATATATATAGATATGTTTTGCTAAAGACTACGGAACTTTTTAATTTAATAATCTTTTTTTTTCTCTGTCTTTTCGTTCTTTCCTCGCATTTTTTAACATTTGGGGGTAAGTTGTTGAAATAAGACCCTAGTCCATCGTGTTTGCCGAGTTCTTGCCCTTATCGTCAGCTGTCATCATGGCTGTATGTTTTACTTTGGAAAAAACGTTGCTTATTATTTTAGTTTTATAGATAATATTTTTGGTGTGAGAATCTGGTTGGATTAGTTCATAAATAATATATATATATATATATATATATATATATATATATATATATATATATATATATATATATATATTATAAGGTTGAGATATAGACACTATCTGCTTTTGGTTATCAATTTTATACAATTATATTTATTTTATTCAGCTATACTTTTATTCAATTATATCCTCACCTTCTACTTTATGTAACGTGATCTCTCAGGACGTTGGCGATCATAGCTCGCCACAATTTCCTATCATTTGTAATTCTTAATAAATTTTGTCTTTTTGCTCTGTTTCTCCGAGGCCCTGTTTCTCCGAGGCCCTGTTTCCCTCATTTATTTACTTAAGCTCATTAAGTATTCCATGCGTTGTTTTCCTCTCTCTTGCCTGTCTTGTGAGTATCAGATTTTCCAAAACCTGCTTTCTCATTATGTGCCACAGAAATTTTATCTGTCTCTTTCTGAGATTAATTATTAGTTTCCTTTTTGTTTCAATTTTCTCTAAAACATCATAGTTGCCTACATGTTTGGATCATGGTATCCTCAGTATCCTTCTGTAGAACCACATTTCTGTTGCTACAAGTCTCTTCTTCATCTTTGAGGAGAGTGCTCAATGTTCATATATGAGAGTGCTCATGTTCGTATAGAGGAACAGATGACAGGTAACAGTTCCGTGCCGTCAGTCAGTTATGTGCCATACATGATACACGCTTAGGCGATCAAGTATCTTTCCATACATGACTGACGAAGCAGATTTTTTTCCCACAGTAGGTTGCCATTTCTTTCTGCAGTAACCAAAACTATAGAATCCGGTTTGTCCTGCTCTTTACCCATAGCTGGGGGAGGGTGAAGAAGAAGAGGATTCGTACCTTTCCCAAGGTTCACGTAAGTGAATGGAATGGATTCGACTGGAATTCGAACTCGGCTCTCCGATTCCTCAATCCTAGCTGCTACCCATTACTCCTCCGGGAAAATCTAGAAGAGGATTCATACCTTTCCCAAGGGTATTAGCACGTAAGTGAATGTAAAGGATTCGACTAGAATTCGAACTCGGCTCTCCGATTCCTCAATCCGAGCCGCTATCTATTACTCCACAGTACACTTTTGTTTATTTCTAACGAATTATTTAGTATCTTAATACTCTCCGTATCTTTTGGAATCCACATTTGGCCATCCCAATACGTCTTCGGATCTTAATGTCGCAATTTCCATCCTCTTTTTAAAAACTTCCCACATATTAAAATTTTTGCACTTGTTTGATTTTGATATCTTCGATTTGTAATTAACATTTTGGGCTCATCCTTTTGCTGATAACAATTTATTCTGTCTTCTTTTATTTTGTGTTTAGTCCTTTCTCCTGGCTTTCTTTCCGTACCTTCAGTAGGAGATTTTGTAGTTTCCTTTCTGTGTCTGCTATCAACACTGTGTCATCTGCATATCTTATGTTGTTAAGATGTTGGCCCCCAATTATTTGCAATAATTTAATCCAATTTACAGAGTTTTTTTTTTTTTTTTAAAAAGGGGCAATACTTTTTAATCACTCCTTCATGCATCCATAAAAGTTCGGTCGAAAAGTGCTCATAATATTGTTCTCGTCCATATCGCCAACAAGAACTCATACAGCAAGGATAACTTAGAAAAAGAAATAGAACTCGGTTGGTCTGTTCTACCTTACACGCCATTTTCAAATGATTTTGCATCAACCGATGATTACTTTTCTTGATTGTTGCAAAACGTTTTAATGCAGAAAAATTTATCTAATGAAAATCACATTCAAGAGTCCTTTGAAAACATTTTTGCATCAAAACCTTGTTTTGCTCACAAGGTATCGAACAGCAGTTTGATTACGGAAATCAGACATTGTAAATATGGCTGAATATATAATTGAATAAAATTTAATTTTTAAGAATAAATTTCATAAAAAAACGGAAATTATTAATTACTCAACTTAATATTTAGAATAAATTTGATAAAAAAGCGGAAATTATTTATTACTCAGCCTAATATCTAGAATAAATTTAATAAACAAAAACGGAAATTATTTATGACTCAACTTAATACTTAGAATAAATTTGATAAACAAAAAGGGAAATTATTTATGACTCAACTTAATATTTAGAATAAATTTGATAAACAAAAACGGAAATTATTTATGACTCAACTTAATATTTAGAATAAATTTGCTAAAAAAGCGGATATTATTTATTACTCAGCCTAATATCTAGAATAAATTTAATAAACAAAAACGGAAATTATTTATGACTCAACTTAATATTTAGAATAAATTTAATAAACAAAAGCGGAAATTATTCATGATTAAACCTATTAGACGCAGCGGTAAACATGAACAGAATAAAATAGATGCTACTTATTTTGCAACGATTTCTTTCTTAAGGTATCCATCTAAATTTACAGTTTTATGAGCGCATATGACATTTATTTAAAAGTGTACTCTCAAGTATATGCAACGATATTTTGAATGAATTTATTGCCTTTAGGGGTTTATTTTAAGGAATTGGCAACTGCCAATCTGTCAGGTTAAACAAAAGAATCTAAATTTAAAATTTACCTTTTAAGGACAGTTTTTATCCTTTAGCCACACTTCTATCTTTAAGAAGCGCGGACTGATAACGACATAAATACCCACCATTAAACTCAAGCAGCATTTTAAATACGGGAACGATTTGCCTGTAGTCATGACGGGTCATTGTGTGTGCTGGTATTGTTAAGTTCAGAGCTGAATAAATTTGAATGGCCGTCAGCAGGAACAGCGACGACTGTCCAATACGATTTGTTCTTGAATGTCACATGGTTGTTCCATCATTCGCCCGTCCGCCATGATTGCTAGGCAATTCAGCATGCTTGTAACAACGTCATAGATCACAATGGTCCGGTAAAGGTTAAGTGGTATTTCTTGGTACGTGCGTTTGATGCCCTTAATTGCACAAGAAAGATCCCATTTTCTTTGACGGGGCGAAAGTGCTTAGTTCTGGAGACATTCATTCACAAAACCAAGTATTCCTTCTTTTTTTTTTTTTTTAAATAAAACATTATGTGCTGTGCTTCTGATTGACAGAATGGGATTGGCTTGAAATGTTAAAATCATACAGCAAGGTTGATGTGCTTTACTCGAAGTTAAATTTGCTAAATGGAAATAAAAGACAATATGTTCAAATCTACATATCAAATCTGCATATATATTAAGCTAAAATAATATTGCGACATAAGGTTAATTTATATACTAAAAATATTTGTAAGATAGTTATCTGGATTAAATAGAAATATAATGAGGTTACCTTTACGCACTCGAGATATTACCAAAATATAAATTGATTTATTAAAAAAAAATGATGATTATTTTTCGTTGTTATAGATGATATCATTATTAAAAAAACATTTTGGTCGCATGCCTATCATCTATTTTCAGATATACACTGTGTTCCGTCTGGATTTGATAGTTTTTAAACTGGACAAAAATCAAATTATTGGAAAAAAAATAGAAAACTGGCATGCGGATTATAATAATCAAAGAACAACTCACTCAAATAACCAACCCTCAGCCTCCATCCGACTCCGGTGTTTTGGCACATTTGGCCTTCACAGTGTCCCTAGAAGAACCTCAAACGTCTCCTTAATCCTGTCAATCAGCTGGTTCTTGCTATTGCAGGTAGTTCGGTGGGTTTATTTCTCAACTGCGCCTTCATATAATAATCGAAGGGTGAGTTGGGGTGACGTTCGAGCTAGTTAAGTCATATGGGTCCTTACCCATAATAACATAATGGACTATTCCATAGGTCATAAATACTGCGCCTCAAGAGGAAGCAGAGTGTTCAGCCTTAAGTCAAGTTCTGTCCGAAGTCGGGCGACCGGCTGATCGGTTGAACTCTCTGCCTACGGGCGGGGAGGAACCGGAAGGAGGCTACGCCGAAGGGCGGAGTCTCTTTCGGGGTGGTAGACCGACCCTGAACCCGTTTATACGGGTTCAAAGGGCATATTTTTGTCCGAGCCCACGCCCTTGGAGATCCCACGCGCTTGGAGATCCCACGTTAAACCGGACTTGTGCCACATGATGCCCTCGTGGGTGTGGGGGGGTGACTAAATACCGTTCAGTCTGAAGTTTAGAGTTCCGTCTGAAGTCTGGAGTGAAGTCCGTCAGGAGTCTGTCAGTCAGTCAGAGCGAGCGAGTCAGTCAGTCGAGTCAGAGGCAGTCCGAAACAGAGTCGCGTTCAGACAATTACTACTAAACCTGATTGTTCGTACTAACACTTTCTAATTCTCTGTATATATTCCTGTTTGTAATATATCTGTGTTATTCCATATGCGTATTCGAGTTCTTCTTTATTGGTTCTACCTTGGACTATCACCTGACCATAACAGTAATTATCTGAAAACCCCTTTTACCTCTTCCTATAGGTGTGGCAAGGAGCTTTGTGCATTCTTAGAATTAATAAGGCTTTCTTCTTGTTTCCGTTACTACATTGTCTAAGAGTTTTTCGGTTTCCTTTTTGAGTTTTCCCTCAAGATAGTGCTATTCACATGTTCTCAAAGCTTATGTCCGCTGTTAATAAATCCCGACACCAAATTAGGGTGCATAACTTAATCGGATAAATTATCTTTGAATTTTTGGAAAAATTAAAATTTATATTATTTAACATATAAAATACTCCCACTATTTTTAAAATAAATTAATGATTACAATAACAAATACTTATTAGGTTGGTGCAAAAATAATGTCGTTTTTTGAAGTAATTTTTAAAGTCAAAAAACGACATTATTTTTGCACCAACCTAATATTTAATAAAAATGCAATATTGTTTTTTTTTTACATATCTTTTCTTCAACTTTTTATATACAAGAATCCAGTTTCCAGTTCGCCGTCCGTTTGCGAGCTGCACATGGCCAATTGCTTCAAAAAGTTAGAATTTGGCTCCAGAAAGAAATATTTACGCATGTTCAGTTCTGTGTTGCATGCTCAAGTGTAAGAAATCCTGGTAATTTATTCTTCGCTGTTAAAAAAGAAAAAAAAAGAAATTTTCTTAATAATATTGTTAACTATGAAGTCCTATAAGATTGAATGAAATTAAAGAAATTATTTAACCGTAAAGTAGGTTTTTTTGTGAAAGGATTTTTCCAAACAAATCAGCCTATTCAAATTTCAATTGTTTGCGAAATTGAACGAAACGTAGACTTTGTAAATCTCAACAAAAATGTTTAGCGATAATTTCAACAATACTAAATACAGTGAGGATTTCAACAGGCGTCAGCGCGTTACAAAACAGTTCAAATGAAGGAAAGAAAGTACAAATAAAATCAACGAAAATTCTAAAATTCAAATCCTTAAACTACTGAATTCTGCACTTATTATAATTTTAGATCTTGATAAACTCCTTTTAATGCGTCCTGATGAAGTCAGTATAAACAGGACACAGGAGAAAATAATAAAACCCAGAACATTGTCTGGATATACATGAACATTGGCGAATTAATACGAAATGAAAAAGAAAGGCAAATCTTTCGACTTGAGATTTGATTTGCAAAGAATAAATTGCCATCTTTACAGAAACGAAAAAGCAATAATCTAAAAGGAACTAGGCGAGAATGTATTCGAAGTAATAAACTTATGATAGAAAAAAATATCGAGTCAACTTTCGAATCTAAAAAAAAAAAACTGAGAAAGAGCGGATAATTCTGTTTGCCGTATCTGATGGCATTTCAGACCGCTCCTTTTTCCTCAAAATGGCACAGAAATTCTCCTTGATGTTAAAATTGAAGCATCTGGTAGGCCAATATTTACCTAAGTGCTGTGGATGATCAGCCTATCTCCACAATACTGTAATATTAAATCTAAATTGGAGGAGGTCCTAAATGCCATCAGATAAGGTAATTCGTCTCCATTTTTTAAGCCTAAACAAATCTCTGCCTTATTTTACCGTCATTCGATTGAAATGAATAGTATATGAAATTCACTCTAAACAAAGATACCCCCTCCCAAAAGACGTTCATTTTGACAATTTTTTTTCTTGAAATTCTTAAATTTCTTCTACAAAAACAGAATACTACTATTAAAGGGATGGTTTACACTGGCGATCAAGTGATAGTAAGCCTTTTCAATAGACTGAGTTTACAAACTGTGGTTGACAATTAGTCTAGCAGAAGGAGAATTCTAAGTTCCTAACCTTAATCAAAGCGAATACTATATACCAAGGGTCGGCAACCTACGGCCCACGGGCCGGATCCAGCCCGCGAAGGCATTTTGACCGGCCCGCGAGCCTGATTACCAATGACTATTTTTAACCTGAGAGACGACGTTCAAATGAAATTTGTTATATGTCATTTTCCATAGAATGTCTACACATCTCGGTGCACTAAAAATATTAGACTATCTGCCAGTTATCTTTCATGAGACTTATTTTACCAAGTTGCGTTGCCTACATTTAATGTCAAATAATGGGTAGATATTTGTTATGACCCTTGGCTACATTAAAAGATAACAGAAGCGAAAGGAACGATAAAGTGAAAGAGGCCAGGGAGGGACTGACATGCGAGGTAGCAGAAATCTAAAGACAGTTAAACATACAAGCATTATACATACATGCCTCATGAATGTGTGGATGATACCGCATGTGTACGTACGTAAGTCTATATGTTTGCAACTATTTGTACTCGTATGTATGTATATATGTGCTTTGTTTTTGTTTGATGTGTGTGTGTGGGGGGTCGTTTGTGGAACAATTTTCAATAACAGTTTCAAACCTACATGTCATAATTTCATCCATTTCACTTCGGTTGATTTTTTTTTCACTTTGAAGTATTTTGACGTTCCTTGAGGAAAAGTAATTTTTGTTAGGTGTTTTTTAATTTTAGATTTTCTTTTGTTTTTCTAATTTCTCAATGTTTATTTTCATTATGGTTTTAAATATTTAGGTTGACAGAGGTCTTCATATGTAATTTTCCTTAATTTTTCATTAATGGCCTTCGTCCGGACCGCGACCCGTCATTATAACACGATCCGGCCCGCGAGGTCGAATGAGTTGCCGAACCCTGCTATACACCATGCAAAGGATAATCGAAAGTAGAATGAACCGCAGCCCAAAGATATGGATTATAATCACCACTGACGTTGACGAGGTGAGGTGTGTGCCTGAATTTGAATGGATCACGCATCTCAACCTTCCATCATATCTCCTGAGTTAAACAGATCGGGGACATTTTATGACGAAATCGTTCACTTGACTGATTGGTGTTTTTTTTATGGCAGATTATTTAAATCCAGCAAATATTTGTAGATTGTAATATTTACAAAAATTTTTTTCGATAATCATAATTTAGAGTGCAAATCTTCGTAATTAACCCATAGCTGTGGGTGGGGAAAGGTGGATTCATACGTTACCAGACTTTAATTAACAAATAAGGAATCTTAGTTGGACATGGGATATAAAATGGGGGATCAATTCCATATTAAAATCAATATATTAACTGATCCTTCACTTTACGATCACGCTAGTTTTCTATACATTTATATTCCAGAGAATGTAAGTAAATTTTGGGGGATAATAAAGGTTTTAGCGATACAAGTCTTACTAATTAACCCATAGCTTGGGGGAGGAGTAGGTGGCTTCATATCTTTCTCAAGGGCATTTGCGCGTAAATGAATATACCAAATCCAACGGGAACTCGATTCATTACACCACCCACTCATGCAAGCCTAAAGCACTTGGTATTTCTAAACTCTCACCCATCTAGGCACTGATCAAAATTGACGGGAACCAATGTTTCAACGCGATGTGGTCATAACGCTTATTTTCATACCTTTTATAATTCCTATTGTACACTACATGCAAATTTTGGAGGTAACTCTGGATTAAAAAAAAAACATTAAAATGAGATATATTTATATTTTTTAAGTAAAAGGTACAATTTCATTAACTACAGTGTATTTGCTTTTATTTTCGCAAAAATAAACATTTAACTACGGAAAATGATCATATAACAGCATTATATTTTGTTTTCATCAATAAAACCACCGTTTGCTTAAATTACTATTTTACATATTCTTGGCATTGTTTCCAAGAGTTTTTGAAAAGGTAGAGTCGTAAGCATTCTTCAAGTACTAAAAAAGCTCACTCTTACTCTTTGGGTATTCACTACGAACTCTTCTATCCATATCCTCTGTCGAAATCTGTTGTCTTTTTAATTATACTTCAATCCATGAACATAATATCGCTTTTATACTGCAGACCATAGATAGACAATGGCCGTGTTTATGCATTAGTCCGGAAACATCCATTTGATAGGTGGGCCAATTTGAAGATAGGTGCAGTCTTGTTTCCACCGACTCAGTTCCATTCGTGAAACACGCTTGGGCGATCAGGAATCGGAAGATTCATCACTGACTAGACAGAAGATATTCCCGCAAGAGACTGCCGTTTCTTTCTGAGGTAGATTGGTTGATAAACAATGTTATAGGATTCAGTCTATCTTGTTATTCAACCTATAGTAGGAAGGAGAGGAGATGGATTCCTACCTTTCCCAAGGTTATTTGTGCGTAAGTGAATGTAACGAACCCGACTGGAATACGAACTTGGCTTCCGCGTAGTTATCCGCCGACAAGGAAAATTTATTTGGACTTTTTTCAAGATTGAAGAAAAATGCGAGATTAATCGCTAACTCTCCATTTAATCAATCAGTACAATGTTTTAAAGTGAAGAAAAATTCTGATTTTAAGTCTCCGCTGCTTTGTGATCATACTCAATCATAGGGAAGGCTTCGGGAGTAATAGGACTGTCCCTAAGACAGTCTGATGTTATGTTCAACTTCATTCTGGCAACACCTGCGACGACACCGGAGCCAAGCTGTATTGGACTCTGCCTTTCCCTTGGACAACATCGGTGGCGTGGAGAGGGTGAGACGAGCTGCATGAGCAACCGTCGATCTCTCATAAAAACCGAAACCCAGGCGTGCGCTCTGGAGCGGACAATTACACTGATATTAAAATACGAGAATCAACAATCTACAGATGGGAGGAGGATTCCGAAGGCCTTTCTGCATGGGTAACTGGCCACCGGCAAAAGGGCACGACGGCGACCTCATCTTCGCTTCAACGACGTCTGCAAATGGGACATGAGGGCGACGGAAATCGAAAGGTAGGAAGATGTCGCCAACGATCACTCACACGGGAGACGCGATTTAAATCGTTAGTTGAAACGAAGAGAGAAGAAACGGAGGTTTGTCGCCCGGATGAAGCATATTGGTAGGAAACAAAACAACTTTTGGGGAGCAGATCCATGGTTTCTAGAGACCGACGAATGCCACATATCATTCCTGGTTTGCAAATAATACTCCAACGATTAACATACAAGAGTCCGAGGGCTGGAGAGAGGAGAGATGAAACGGGGAGTTGGCGTCGTGGAGAAGCGTGCTCGAATGAAAGAGAGCAACACGGAAACATCGGGTGAGATTGTCTTTACGTGCATTCGCTCTAATCGCACCCGTGTTGTCATGTACACTCATAACCGATGCTGTGCCGCCATCAGCATAACTTTTACGGTACAGATCCATGGTCTCTCGAAACCCACAGATGTCACACACACAGACACATTGTTTTAAATTTAGAAGCATTTAAATATGTCTATATTTTCGGAAGAATGGAGAATATACAATTTGTATGAGAGTAATAGCTTGCCGACAATGAAATCAATCAGACACTATTTTTAGCAATGTGAAAAGTAGTCATTAAGTCTGAAGACATTCTGATGATCGGGTTTAATATATTCGGAGAATAATTTTAGAATCACTAAAACTATAGGTTATTCTCGCACCAAGGCAAACAAAGAATACGAATTCGTTGATTTTGTTTCGTGGTATATCAATCTCTGTGGGTTATTTAATGTCGAAATAAAATTATTTTTTCGCAATTTTACTTTTTTGGAGATACTTTCTTTTTGTGATACTATTAATCTTACCAATTAATCTATAGCTGGGGAAAAGAGGCGGATACCTAATCAGAATTTGACAAAAACATTATAATGTGGATATAAAGTGGGGAATAAATTCTACATTAGAATCAATATATAAACTGATCCTCCACTTTGTGGTAACGGTAGTTTCTGTACATTTAGATTCCAGAGAATGTAAATAAATCTAAAAAAACAAAAACAAAACAAAACAAAACAAAAAAAACAAGTCTATGTAGCTGATCTGTATTTGATTGATTCGTTTTTTATGACTTAACAACCCTTTGAATGTTATTTAAAGCCAGAAAATATTTTTAGAATGTAAGAACTTTTAGGTGAGATAATAATGATTTAGTGATGCAAGTCTTACTAATTAATCCATAGCTGGTGGGGACAAGACGTGAATGATGACCTAATCAAAATTTAATAAACAAACAAGCAATTACAATGTGGCTATAAAGTGGGAGATCAATTGTTTATTACAATCAATATATAAAGTGATCCCTTACTTTGTGGCCACAATAGTTTATATATATATATATATATATATATATATATATACATTTTTATGTTTATACATTCTTTTTATAGATACAAATATTTAAGTAAACGCTCTGTTTCTAATAAACAGTATTAAACAACATTTACCGGCCTGAATGTCCGAGAAATTTTCACAGAAAATATTCGTCCTCTGACAGGTTTCAAACCTGTATCCTACACTGAACCGTAATTTAGCTCGACGTGCCTTTAACCGATTTGGCCACAGTGGCCCGTTCGGTTAGCAAGGCTGAATTTTACTGTATTTAAACTTCAATCTTCCATGAATCTCTCACGTACATTCATATCTGCTCATAGCGTATCAAATGTAAACAAATGACGTCACACATTATGAAAAATGTCTTAAAATAATTGTCGGACTTCATAATATATATATATATATATATATATATATATATATATATATTAATGTCAGAGATAGTATGAAGCCAAAAATTGTGTCCCTGTCAGTGGGATACTGCGAGAAAAGACATTTAAGTGAAGCAGTCTTTGCAATAACGTACTCGATATCAGAGAGCATTAATATCAGAGCATTAACAGAATTAATATAAGTAAAAGTTTGTCACTTAGCTGATTGAAACCAGAATAAACTCTTCAACAAGAAAACTGAAGTAATGGGTAAATGTAGGATATAAATAAATATTTACTTTGCCATGTAAGCACTAATTAAAAATAAACAAATAAATGAAATAAATATAATATAAACTTAAAAAAATATAAATAAATAAAATAACAAATATTAAGTTTACACACTTATACATATACGTGTGTGCCTATAAATATATGTATACTCCTACCTCCAGAAACACCGACAAACGAACAAACATAATCCCCCATAATTAAAACACAAACTACTAACCATTAAATAAAAAAGAAACATTAGATAAACGATAACATGATATAAGCGAATACTTAATTTAATACATATATACTATTTACCAATTACATATATGAGCTTGAGTACAGCGTGCTTGTCGGTGCGTGCGTGATGCTGATGGAATATATATATATATATATATATATATATATATATATATATATATATATATATATATATATATATATATAGGGTTTTCATAAAGTCTCTTTACAATTTAAAAATAAATAATGAGACAAAATGAGAAGGGGATATTTTGAAGTATTTTTAAACTAATTTAATAGACCTCTATATGTTCATCATTAATTGTAAGAAGTTCATCAGGACGATACACGATTTCTTACCAACTTCACTGAAGCATAGCCTCATCAATGGTGGTAATGGTATCAGGAATCTTTTGTTTTAGATCAGTGATGTCCCGTATCTTTGTTCGATGCACGATATCTTTAGCATAAACCCAATAGAAAGAAGTTCAGAAAAATGATATCTGGTGAACGAGATGGTCAGGGAATTGGGCCAACTTTTGCAATCCATCAGTCTGGAAATGTTTGAACCCACGGACATGCAGTCCGCAATGTGTTGGTGCACCCTCTTACTGGAAAATGATGGTTGGTTGAAGGTCATCCAGTTGTGGTATCACGCATTCAGTCAAAAGATCAAGGTAAATATTTGCAGTAATTGATATCTCGTTGAAGAAAAATGGAGCAATGCTTCGACTGCACATGATCCCACACCATACATTCACCTATTTCGGCGAAGTGTCCTTGTCATATGGGGTGGGGGATGCTCCTCAGATTCTCACATTATGTATGTTCAGTTTCCCTGAAAGATGAAAGATTGCCTCATCACTAAATCAAACTCGCGTGAGAAAAGTTTCATCGTCAGAAATTTGTTTATGCATTTTAACTGCAAACGCTTTTCGTCTTGGTTTATCATCTGGTTCGAGTGCCTCTTAGAGTTGCACTTTGTGAGCGGACAATCGCAGGATCTTATGTAGGACCTGTACTTTTGAAGGTGACAGCTGTAATTGTCTGGCAGCAGTACGGATGGACTTTGTAGGAGAACGATGAAAAGTTCGTTTTATACGATTAATGTTTTCCTCATGGACGAAGTGACGGACGTGACGGTAGATATCTTCCATACATAGTTCTATAGTTTTGCTGAGTTTATTGGCCAAAATCCTAAGGCCAATGAAAATAAATAAAAAAATATTTCAGTAGATTTTATTTCAGTAGAGCTTAAATAACCACGCAAAACGTATATTTTTTCTTTATTTTCATTGGGCTTAGGATTTTGGCGAGCAGTGTATATATCAGGCATGTACCATCAGTAATTGTTCAAGGTAGGCAGCTTGTAACCTTATATGTAGTAAATCTAGGAAAATAAAATACTTTGCATTTTATGTATAATAATCAGAATAACCTTCATGATTTTTTGGATGAGGTGCATATTGTGCCACAGAAGGTGAATACAGCTACTGATCTATTTTATTCCAACCTAGAGGGCACATCACTGGTACACACACTAAAATACATTCTCTGCTACTCTGAATACTATGTGAAAGTCTGCGATAAAGCATTTTTATTATTTCAACATACATATGCTCGTGAATGTCTATATTTTTGTTTTTTTATTACCAATTGTCAGTTAGCGAGTCTCTTTGTCTTTGTTCAGTGTTTATGTAGTATGAAGCAACCCTTTCAGATTCCATAAATTGGAACAGTTCTTTGTGTAAGTGGAGAAGAGATTCCTCTTATGATATTCTGTATGTCTGAGAATATATGGTAACCGCTTTTTAATTCGTATAAATTCTTCGAATCCCATTGAATGACACTTTTTCAATTTTCTCTCCTGTCCAAGAATGATTCTAGATTTTTTTGTTTATGCGTTATTCAAATTATCTGAAGCCCAGTTTGATGAGGATTTTTCATCTACGTTATTCTAATACATATTAGACTTCATTTTTTATGCTTTTATCCATCAAGTTCAAGAGAAAGACATACAGAAATAAATACTTCATGTATATGAAATATAATAGAGTCTACACACTTTGCGGGCTCTTGTTTCAAATTATGATGAAATCAATTCCTCATTGAAGGCACGTATTGTCTTTGCCCTGCATAATAATGAATTTTAAGTTCGATGTGAATCTGAGTGCAAATATCTTTGCCAAGTGTGCCATCAAGTGGGATCTAAGATTATTTATGAAAAAACAGAAAGATATTTAAGAGAAATTTAAGGAAAATTACATTCTTTTTCGAAAGATTTGTCATTTGTATTTTATACGGATATTCAATAATATATATCTCCAGTTCTTTCTTTCTTTCGTCTTTTACTATCTATCTATCTATCTATCTATCTATCTATCTATCTATCTATCTTGTTCATAACTGTCGCTTTTTTATATCTATGACAAACTTTTCTTACCTATCAATCTATTTATTGCAGTCTTTTCATATTTATCTATCTATCTATCTATCTATCTATCTATCTATCTATCTATCTATCTATCTATTGTAGTCTTTTCATATCTATCTATCTATTGCAGTCTTTTCATATCTATCTATCTATCTATCTATCTATCTATCTATCTATCTATCTATCTATCTATCTATTGCAGTCTTTTCATATCTATCTATCTATCTATCTATCTATCTATTGTAGTCTTTTCATATCTATCTATCTATTGCAATCTTTTCATATCTATCTATCTATCTATCTATCTATCTATTGCAGTCTTTTCATATCTATCAATCTATCTACCTATCTATCTATTAAGAAATGAAAGGTGTAATTTTCTCTATTCCGCAATTCTTCGTTTGCTTGCAGAAATCGGCCTCCTCAGTTTTTAGTGACAGAAATGATCAATGGTCGAAGCGGTAAAATAAATCGGAATCAAAAGTGTAAATTGATTGTCAGTCATTTGAATTACGTCCTTGTGTCGCCTCCACTATTTCTTTTTTTTTTACTCCTGTAAACGCAAATATTTAGCTTGATCCCAATGGCTGACAAAAATTGCTTCATTAAAAAATCAATAATCAATGATTGTGATTGACTCTAATTAACAACTTCAAAGGTTTATCGATCTGCAAACATTGAATCTCGTAAGATGACAAACAGAGCCTTTAATGAAATCATTTATGTTATTAGAGAATGGAAAATATATGTATATAAATTAAAAAGAAAACAGAATTGTTATTTCAATACTAATTTTGCTATTTATATGCGGACGATTGTCCTTATCTTTGTTGTTGTTATCACAAAGTTTCAATCGTCGTCTTCTGCTGTCTTCATCAGGTGTATATCAAGCTGTGTAACATTCAGACAATTCTGAACTGAACCTTTTAGCTAGTCTATGGCGGTAGACGGTTCTCGGTCCATTGCCAACATCTAGTTCTTCTATTTTTAGTACTATTCACTTATTGTTCACCCCATTTCTATGTATGTATGTATGTATCTATCTATCTATCTATCTATCTATCTATCTATCTATCTATCTATCTATCTATCTATCTATCTCATTCTGTTCATATCTATCTATCTATCTATCTATCTATCTATCTATCTCATTCTGTTCATATCTATCTATCTATCTATCTATCTATCTATCTCATTCTGTTCATATTTATATGATGTCTTTTAGCCTGTGACGTAGAAATCTTTCCTCCGTACCGAGTGACGACATACTTATTAGTAGTTACTTGACTATGCAAAATAGGGTCCTTTCTGTGTATGTCACTACACCTATCGGAAACGGAGAGGTTTTATGCCCTTCGTTAATCTGGGACTACTCCTAACAATAATACGCGACTTTATCTCTCTCCCTCTCTCTCTTGAGGTGTATACCCGGTTCTTTTTATTGGGGATCTAGGTCTGGATCTTCATTCTTATTTTCCAACGCCATGTCGGATTCCTGTGAACTATTCGCCAGAGTTTCTTTTCTACTGTGTTGGTTTTCTTCATCAGAAGCACTCATCCTTTCCTCTTTTTTAGCCTCATCCTCCTCTTCCATCTCGGCTCTTCGTCGTCAATTCGAAGTCTTATTTGATCAGAATAAACCAATAAATTTTGTTCACTTGTTACTATTATAGCCGTATTATTTCTCTTTTGTGCAATATAGTTAAATTTGTCAGGACTTGATTCTGTTTTTTTTTACCACATTTTCTCATTTATTGAATGGGACATTGTTATATGCGATATAATTTATTGTTACATCAAAGCTGAGGGACTTTGCATTCTACCAGCAAAAGGAATAGTTCTACAACTCAGTAATAGTCGCGGTAGGTAACTATCTACGGTGTCTCTGGATGGGAAAAATGCCTTCAATCCCATTTTCATCCTCTGAACCATTCTTTCTGTAATTCCATTCCACTGCAGGTGGTATGGTGGTATTTTAAAAGAAAGGCATTCACTTCGTATTAACCACAGACCCACATCATCACAAAATTCTGGTGCATTGCCAGAGAATAACGCTTTAAGCACCCCATTTATTCTTGAAATAGTAAAATTCCGAAGTCATTTTGTAAGCGGCGAAAATTACCGTAATTCCCCATGTATAATACGTCTTCATCCATAATACGCACACCTAAAATTGTGCTGAAAGTGTGGGAAAATGCTTCTGCTGATATATAATACGCACCCCTTGTTTGGTAATTAAAGCAAATAAATTGTACCTCTCCAATTTCATTATGGCCAGCGTTTCCTACTCTTATTTAAACAAATGCATTTAAACATAGATTAATATTATTCTAATTTATTTTTATGATAATTCTTATTTAATTTTTCAAAGATTTTTTGTAGCTGTGCATAATACGCACCCCTGATTTTACTTATGATTTTTTAAGAAAAATGCGTATTATACATGGGAATTACGATAGATATTTCTGTAATTTATCAGACAATCTTTAAGACTAAATGCTCAAAAATTGGTGTCTTTACTTATTACATCAAACCCCAGGTTTTTCACCGAGTGCAATGTTGATTTTCTTAAATAAGTGAAAAATCAACATGCCCTATCTTTTCATATTCGTCATCAATAAGCTGTGATCTGCGCATGTTATTTTGCGAAGATTTCGGTCACCATTAATATCTCCTGCTAGGATTTCTGTTAGGATCGCCTCGCCGTAAAAGTTAAGAAGGCGCATTCTTGTCGCACGCCCTGTTCACTTTCCTTTAATTGCTCAATTCATTTCTTCTTCGTATGTACGCGGATTATTCCCAGTAATTATTCCGGATAAGTCTGATCTCATCTCCGAATAAAACAAAGTTTCCATTGTAGTTTAAACAGATTTTTGTGTCTCTCATAGTTGTAGCGACAACTAGAAAAATATTTATTTTCAAGCACAAGTCTGCATGTTGGCGCCCACTTTAAAATGGCCTTGTATCGAATCTGTCTTCATCAGAAGATGGATAAACTTGTCAGAGTAGATGAAATCAATATTTTAATTTTGACGATTTTAAAAATTTTTATCGAATTTATCTCCTCTTCAATATCGCTTATTATTTATTATAGAAGTGATGATCAGAGAAAGAAGTCATCACTTATTATAGAATTGATGGTCAGAGAAAGAAGTCATCCCTTATTATAGAAGTGATGGTCAGAGAAAGAAGTCATCATTTATTATAGAAGTGATTGTCAGAGAAAGAAGTCATCATTTATTATAGAAGTGATGGTCAGAGAAAGATGTCATCACTTATTATAGAAGTGATGGTCAGAGAAAGAATTATAAAAGAAAAAGCTTAGCGATTATTTTGGGGCATATACTCAAAAGCAAAAACAAAAACGAAAAAATAATAAAATAACGTCTAGATAGAGGAACGAAAGTTTACGAGAGTTCATTAGAGTCGGAAATATTCTTCTGAAAAAATTTTGAGAAAATAATTTTATGTAAAAATTAAAAGAATGAATGAGAAGAAACACCGATATGAAGGAGACACAAAAGTGAATCTGTTGTCAGGAACGTTCTAGAAAAGATAAATTTAGAGGAAAAGTTGAATGATTCTGAAGAATTATGATTTTGGGATTCATTCAGTTTGCTTCAGATGCCGGATATATAAAACTTTCTTTTTTCATTCATTTACCCCCCCCCTTTTCTTTTCATTTTCCTCCTTCTTGTTCCTTTTTTTTCGTTCTTTCCTTTTCCTTTTATTTGTCCTTTTTATTCATTTTTCTTTCTTTTTCCGTTTTCATTTACTTTTCCTTCTTTTTTTCCTATTCTTTGGTTTTTATTTATTTCTTTTTCCTTTTTCTTTTACTTTTAATTTTTCTTCTTTTCCAATTTCTTTTTTCTTTTTTCTTTTTTTCCTATTCCTACATCTTTCTTTCTTTTTCCATTTTCCTTTTTCTTCTTTTTTCCTAATCTTTTTTCTTTTTCTTCCTTTTTCTTTCTTTTCTCTTTTTCTTTCTTTTCTCTTTTTTTTCCTATTCCATCATTTTCTTTCTGTCTTTTCCATTTTTCTTTTTCTTTCCTTCTTTTGTCCTATTCCTTTTTTTCTTTCTTTTTTCTTTTCCTTTATCTTTTCATTCTATTTTCTGTTGTTTTTTCTTTCTTTTTCCTTTTTTTCAATCTTTCTTTTTTATTTCTTCTTTCTTTTTCTTTTGCTTTTCATTTTTCCTATTCTTTCTTTTTTCTTTCTCTCTTTTCTTTTTCTTTTCATTTTTCTTCTTTTCCTATTCTTTCTTTTATCTTTCTTTCTTTTCCTTTTCTCTTTCTTCTTTTCTTTTTCCCTTCTTTTTTTCTATTCTTTTTTTTTTCTTCTTCGTTTTTCTTTTCCTTTTCTTCTTTTTTTCTATTCCTTCTTTCTCTTTCTTCTTCCTTTTATCTTTCTTTTCCTTCTTTTTTCTCATCCCTTCTTTATTGCTTTATTTTTTTTCGTTTTTATCTTTTTATTTTTATATTAATTTTATGATCACTTCCAAACAAACAACAAACACATACCTACATAAACACATACATACATATGTGTGTTAGTGTGTGTGTCTGTGCGTATTATAAAATGAGTTTCTCATTTTCTCTCCTTTCTTTTTATGCTCGTTTTTTTTAAAGTTTATTCTTAACGATTTTTTCTCACTTCACGTCTGTGAAGTGAAATGATTTCAAAACTAAAATTTATTGATTCATTGACATTTAATCATCTTAGAAATACATCAATATGTTCGTAGCCAGATGAAAAATAAAGTATTTATTTTATACAACCGATTTTTTAGCATTATGTTTTATCTTGTCAATGCACTTAATTCAGTGGTGAATATTAATCGCATAGTTCAAGTATTACGCATTGAAAATTTTAGATAAAAAAAACACTTGATAATTGTGTCAGACAACAGACTTATTGATCAGTCTTCGTATATGAATAAATGTATCCTAATAACGTGATTTATCAAAAGTATGAATATTTTTCATGGATTTCATCTTTTTTAAGAAAAGATTTCTAAGATAAAAAAAATCCAAATCAAAGCCAAAACTACAATATGTCTGGAATAAACTACAATATGTCTGGAATAAACTATAATGCATCTGGAATAAACTAGAATACTTCTGCAATGAACTACAATGCATCATACTTATTATAAAACGCAGGTTTTGTGTGTGTGTGTGTGTGTGTGTGTGTGTGTGTGAGTGTGTGTGTATGTTTATATATTGGATCGGATTTCCTACATTTTTCAACCGATTTCAACAAAACTTCACAGGACTACGTAAAATTACCTTGCGATGGTTCTGACAAAAATTGGAAAAACACAATTGTTTTTGCACGAAATCAATTTGAAAACACGATTAAGAGGCATCACGATAATGAAAGGGGGACAACTCATATCGAGTTATACTTATTATAAAACCCAGGTTGGTTGTTTGTGTGTGTGCGTGTGTTCGTTTATATAAGGGATCGGATTTCCTACATTTTTCAACCGATTTCAACAAAACTTCACTTTTTTTTGGCAGGTAGTGTTTTTCTTTCTTTTTCCTTTTTTTTCAATCTTTCTTTTTTATTTCTTCTTTCTTTTTCTTTTGCTTTTCATTTTTCCTATTGCACACTTTTTCATTTTTTCCTATTGCACACTTTTTTCTTTATTTTTACATTACTGGTACTTGATCTATCTCTTACTGTTACATCCCCGGGCAATGGCGGGCTCTACTGCTAGTCAGTAATAAGTTATAATTCACCTGGTATAAACTATAATGTGTCAGTAATAAACTACAATACGCCTGGTACAAAATACAATACGTTTGTAATAAACTATAATACATAAACTAAAATACGTCTGGAATAAAATACAACACATCTGGTATAAAGTAAATTACGTCTGGTATAAACTACAATACGTCTGGTATAAACTACAAAAGAATCAACCATAGTCGGCATAATGTGTGCTTAACCTAGGCGAAATATAGATTTGAATTCAAAGTTTTTCCTTCTCTTGAACCGGTTGCTATCCAAGGCTATAAAACCCAGTCTTTCCTGCTATTTACAGCACGTACAGGAATTAAATGAACTTATCTGGATTTTGAACTTGGTTCTCTGATTCCTCAATCCTAGCTATTAGGTTGGTGAAAAAATAATGTCGTTTTTTGACGATTTTTTTGATTATCGTTCACCCATTTATCCAACATTTTTGACTTCCCTATTTGCTTTAAATGGCGACCGACTGTTGAGTGGTCGACCTCGAGTTCAACAGCAACTTCTCGTATGGTTTTGCGAGGATCGGCTTCAATTAAGGCTTTCAAATGTTCGTTATCAACCGCAGTCGGCCGGCCGCGACCGTCTTCATCTTCGAGGCTCTCGTCACCATTGAGAAATTTCTTGAACTACCGTTGTGCCACACGTTCGTTAGTGGTTCCTCGGCCAAACGCATCATTGATATCACGAGCTGTCTCGGCAGCATTTCGGCCTAGTTTGAACTGGAACAAGAAAATCGTGCGGATTTGAATTTTGTCCATGCTGTCGAAAAGCCTGCAAAAAAAATGAATGAAGAGATTGAGAACGGTAACGAATAACACGATTCGATAGAGCGAAAAACGCGCTTCAAAATTATATATAACATGGCTATATATATCAATGAATTAATTCAGAAATCATATATAAAAGTAACATATGTGAGAAAACGACATTATTTTTGCACCAACCTAATATAATGCGTTACTCTCTACCCTACCAGCTAAATAATAAACTTCAATGAGTCTGTAATAAACTTCAATAAGCAAAATAATAAGAGATAGTAAGAAACAAAGAAAGGAGTGTGTAACTGTTATGCAATATCTGATTTCCTAATAGTGAAAATTTATCAGAGATGAAGATAAGATTACAAGCGACAGAGATTTAATTCTACGGATGAATACTGAAAATAACGTGGAGAGAAAATGTACGCAATGAGAAAGTTTTAAGAAACACAAGAACAATAGAGAAAGGTATTCTTACAATAAGAGACAGTTGAAATTTCTGTGACATATACTGAAGAAAGTGGGTCTGAGGTATTCGACATTTACGGGACATAGTGAAGGCAAAAGAAGCTTAGAAACAGCCAGTAACCTGCATAACAATTTTGCGTGAATGGTTAACAGAACAAAGATAAAAAGGAATGGTAAAAAAAAGCTTTAAATTGAGGATGTTAAAATCAAGCAGATACAAAAGTTTAACTGTGTAGTGAAGTAAAAGATGGCAGAGGTTGTGACACAGAAATCCGAAGTAGCATTAAAACCCCGTAAACATGTTTTCCAAAAGCGAAACAGAGTATCACGGAACTGGAGATTTACGTAGTAAATAAAGATATAATGCTGAACTTCTACGATTGATTGAGTTAGTGACTTTTTACGGCTTATCAACCCAGAAAAGGTTGATAAGCCGTAAAAAAGCCAGAAAATATTTTCAGATATTTCTCAGAATCTTTTTCATAGACGATAAAGATTTATTGATACAAGTCTTACTAATTAACTCATAGCTAGAAAAGGTGGTTTCATACTTTCCTCATAGGTATTTTCGCGTAAGTGAATATAACAATCCCGTGACTGGAATTGAAACTAGACCATCCAGTTTTCAATTCCAAGCCGTTATCCATTACACCACCCGTACATCCAAGCTTACAATACCTGATATTTCTAAGCGGTGACCGATCGAGGTACTGACCAGCGTTTCAACGAGATATGGCCGTAATCCACATCAACCACACATCCGAGCTTACGATATCTGGAATTACCAAGTGGTCACCAATCTAGGCACTGACCAGATTCGACGTTGCTTAACATCGGTGATCATACGAGAACCGGTGATTCAACGTGATGTGGCTGTATGCCCTAAACATCTTTGTAATATCAACACTGCAATATGGAAATGAAAAGGAGACGATGCATCAGGGATGTGATTCTAGAGAAGGATGCTAAGAAGGGTGAAACATGTAGTCAACAAAACATATTTAATGAAAAGGATACTTGCAATCAGAATGACCCAGTTGAAGTTTTAGGATACTTAATGTGGAAAGAAGGCATGGGGAATTTGACACGCAGAGGGGATAATCAAGGCAAAGGTATAAATTTTTGCCATTCTTTATCACAAAACTTCGTATTAGATATTTTTTTTTATTTCACTGTTACATCTCATAATCACCAAGTCTCGTTTCTTTAACGGCACATTTAATTTTCTTGGAAGTAATTTTTCTTTTTACAAAAGTCTATTGCTGGTAATTTATTTACTATTTTTTAAAATCTATACTATAGTTTTTTTACACTAGTTTTTTTTTTTGCGGGGGGGCGGGATCACTATTTGCCCATAACTGGGATCCTAGCAGGTGCTGAGAACAACAGCAATTAAAGGGTAGTTCCATAATTCTCGAAACATGCCGATCAAATACGCTGCTGCCGGATGTAGTTTATCGTCATACCCAGGACTCGCTTCTGTAGGGAGGACCAAGTTGCAATGAATTTACATTGCAAACTGAACCCCCTTTTTATAAAATCTAATAAAAACAAAATGATTGGAATGCTTAATCTATAGTAACACGAAAAAATAAGAAGAAATCTAGTCGCTGTGCTTATTATAGTTCAGCGAAAAAGAATATCGTCGTCGTTAGCGGAACTCGTTGCCGAGTATTTTGAGTGCTCATGGCATTTCCTTCTGTGTGAAATGAGTCCTATGTTTGATATGAAGAGACGTTAGCAGCCACCACATGGTAAGGTGTTCAGGGGATGGAGAGCTCTGGCATTACTTTGGACTCTTTTCGTTTCTTCTATTTGCTTTCTGGTGTTTTCAAAGCATGTTGTTTTTTCGTAGACAGCACTTCTTCAACTGGTTCTTTCTGCAGCTTCCGACACCAAACTGACCAGATCGATTTCTGTCCTCAGCAAGTTGTTTTTGAGTTGATCCATGAATCGACAACGTAGAGTTTTTTACGTGGTCTCCTGCCGACATTCGAGCTCCGAGAACATGATTTGTTTAGGTAGACGGGAGAAGAAGAAAGTGTAGGAAGGGGGAAGAGAAGAGGAGGAGGAAGAAGAAGGACGAGGAGGAGGGGAAAAGAAAGAATAAGAATAAGAAGAAGTATGAAAGGGGAAGTGGAGAGTAAGAAGGAAGAGAAAGAGAGTGAGTAAAAAAAAAGAGGTGGGTGAGAGAGGAAGAAGGAGGAGTGGTGGAAGGAGAAGGAAGAGAATGAGGAGGAATAGGAGGAGGACGACGACGAAAAAAGAAGAAGGAAGGGGATGAGGAAGAGATGAAGAGAAGAGGAAAATGGAATAGGGGGAAGAGGAAGACGGAACAGAAGGGAGGAGATGAAGATGGAGGGGAAGAGAAGAAGAAGTAGAAGGTTGGGGTGAAGAAGGATGATGAAGCGAAAGAGGAAGAGAAGAAGGAGGTGCAGAAGGAGGAGGAGGAGAAGAGGTAGAATAGAAGAAGAAAAAGAAGATGATGATGAGGAGGAGGAGGTCGTAAAGAAGAAAAAGAAGAATGAAATTATAGAAATAAATAAAGAGATAGGAAGCGACGAAAATTATGTGAAAGAGAAAAGGTATGAAATGTAATAGAAAATTGAAACAGACAGGGAAGAGAATAACGATGAGTGAGAGAGAAATGGGAAAGAAAGAAAGAAAGAGAGAGAGAGAGAGAGAAGAGGAGAATTTAAAAATAAAAAGGAGAAAAGGATAAAGAATTCGATATAAAAGAAAGAAAGAAAGCTATCGGAGTAAAAGAAGGAAAGAAAGAAAGCTATCGGAGTAAAAGAAAGTCAGAAAAATGTCGGGTTGACAGGGAAGGAGAGTAAGAGAAAGATAAAAAGATAGAAAAAAAAGAGAAAGAAAGAGTGACATAGAAAGAAAGAGTAACAGTAAGAAAAAAGATAGAAAATGAGATAGAAAGAGTAAGAAAGCAGGGGTGAAAGAGAGGAAAAGATAGAGAGAAAGAAAGAAAGAAAGAAAAGGAGAAATAAAGAGAGAAAAAGAAAGAGAAAGAGAGAGAAAATATGAGAAAGAAAGGGTGATATCGAAAGAAAGAGAAAGAGTGAGAGAACGATAAAGAAAGAAAGAGAGGGAGAGAAAGAGCGAAAAAGAGAGAAAATATGAGAGAGAAAGAGTGAAAGGAGAAAAGAGAGAAAGAGAATGAGAGAAGTATAGAAAGAGATAAAGAAAGAGAGAGAGAGAGAGAGAACTAAAATTATGGATTATTGAACTGATTTCTCAAATATAGAAAGCAAATTCAAAAAATCTCGTTCGGAAAAGTGAATATTTATCAAATAACCTGAAGGAAAGGTGAAGTGACACAAATCTTATCAAATGAAAAACTTGATTAATATCAAACACAAATACACGCAGACATTCTTATTTAAGAGATAAAATATCTATATCTGGAAGCAAAAACGATACACGTGACAAAGATGTTTCTCACCATTTCTCGAATGATCCATGGCAGACATAGCCATGATTTATATATTATCTGATATTAAATTGCAGAAATGTAATTTAAATTCGGTCAGTAAAATTGCACATTTAGCGAAATCTATATAAATAAAACAACAGCAGTTAAGAGGTGGTTCTACGCATCTCAAAACCTTCCAATCAGAGGCCTTACTTGCTGGATGTATTATATCGTAAGACCCAGGATGATATGACCAAGAGGTAAAGTATTCCTCGGTCAATATTAAAACCTCCAATCTCTCGATCAGGGGCTTCATGCCGGATGAGGTAATTATGTAAATATATGCAATTATAACATATAAATGGTAAATATTAAGAAAGGACAAAATGAGAACCATTTTTAAAATTTCTACTAAAGTTTTCAAGCTGCAAGCAATACTCGAACATTCTCTAGAATACAACATAGCAAATAACGTGCGTCTTTTCAAAATAACGCCTGTGGATAGTTTCATGTGTAAAGCATTTTACAATGATTTTAATTAAGTTTTAATCCTAAACAAGGAGCAAGGATTAGGATTAAGGAGCAGGGAACAAGGGATAAATAAACCCCTACTCCTGTTCAAAAGATCGATAAGTAGTGCGAACTGGTGAACCTATCTTCTCCAATAGAGAGACAATATATAAATAAATAGTAAATAAAATTTCATAGTATGAATAAATAGTAAATAAAATTTATTAGTACGAATAAATAGCAAATAAAATTTATGACTATGAATAAATAGTAAATAAAATTTTATAGCATGACTAAATAGTAAATAAAATTTCCTAGTATGAATAAATAGGAAATAAAATTTCATAGTATGAATTTCAGAGTTTAGATGCCAGAAGTATAGTAGACTTTAAAAGAAACCGGGAAGCTAATTTTAAACAGGAAACATGGGGTAAACCCCTACTCTCATTCAAAAAAACGAGAAGGAGTGTAAACCGGTCGATACTCCTATTTAGAAAAGATAAATAGTAAATAAAATTTCAGAGTTTAAACGCAGACATTAGAAGCATAGATATAGCTTTTAAACAAATCTGTGTAAATGGAATCACTATAGAGAAATGAACATATTAACAATCGCTTACGAAACTGAATCGCGCTAGGAAGAAGAAATTTGCATAATAATATTAGTTGTATAATAGTAGAAGTAGTAATAATAGTAGAAGTAATAGTAGCTGCAGTAGTAAGAATAGTAGTAGTAATAAATGTATTAGTAGCCGTAGTAATTGTGCTATTAGTTTTTTGTAAGTTTTCTTGTAAGTTTTACAATGTTTTACTTTTATTAGTTTTCTACTTGTAGTAACGGTAGCAGTAGTAATAGTAGTAATAATAGTAGTAGTAATAATAATAATAGTAGTAGTAGTAGTAATGATAATAATAATAGTAGCCCTAGTAGTAGTAGTATTAGTATTACTTTTCTACTTGTGTCTATTTTTACAAAAATCTACACATACGATATACTAATTTTTCACTTCTTTCCACTTGCATAGATAACTATTATTATTATTATTGTAGATAATAAGGGAGAGGGTAATTAGAAATATAAAAATTTAAGTGGGTTGATTTCTTTTTTAACATAGGATAAATGAACATTCAATAAAAGCCATTCAAAACCATTTTTCCATTAAATATTCAGCCTCTAGTTCCCCAAGAAGAGGGATTTTGTAACTTTCACACATACATAATAATTTTAAAGAGAGGATAATATTAAGGAAGGATATAGCCTAATAAATTTCATCTTTGCCCATCAGTTGTATAAGCCAATGTTCGTAACCAGGTTCTCAAAAGCTAATCTTTTTTAAAGCAGGCTTTTTCGAATGTCGACACACAGTCTTCCTATTTACATTTTAGGCGTTTGTCGGAACTCAGCTAATGTGCCAGACTAAGTAATACAGAGCAAAGAACGAGAAATCAGACGACAGAGATCTAATCAAATTTGGTGAATTGTAATTAATTAAAATGAATCAAAGAAGCAAAAACCCAAGACTTACAGCGACAACAAAGTGAAAATAACGGGTAAAAAAACACGTCTTATTTAGGGAAAGAAGTTGTTAATGTTCAATTTCATTACAGACCACACACACACACTCACACACACACATCTCTTTCTCTCTCTCTTTCTCTCTCTCTCTTTCTCTCTCTCTTTCTCTCTCTCTCTCTATATATATATGTATATAATCTTTCTCTGTCTCTCTATATATACATATACATATATACATATATATATATATATATATATATATATATATATATATATATATATATATGTATGTATGTATATATTGAGAGTGAAAGAGATGGAGTGACAGGGACGCTTAGAGGTTTCTAACACAACCAGGACAGTACCCCACCATCAAAATATTAACGGCCTGACGATTGCGTCTAGCATGAAACAGCCTGTCACCTCTGAGTGTTGACTTCAGTCTTCACTTTTATATTTATATTTACAAATGCTCTATCTCTGATATTGAACACTTTATCCCATAAATATAGCAGACTTTAAAACTATATTTCTTCATATATATATATATATATATATATATATATATATATATATATATATATATATATATATATATATATATTAGCCATCTTCAGTTTTCATGGCAGATCATTTCGTACGACACAGGGAACCAACTTTCTTGGCAGCTGACCTAAGATTCAATATAGTCTTTCCTCTTTTTGTCAGCTGAGAACGTTATCAAGAGATGGCGCTCCGGAGCTCACAATTATTATGTCACTAAATTATAAATTTTAAATCTAACCAGCCTACTTATTAGGTTGGTGCAAAAATAATGACGTTTTTTGACGATTTTTTTGATTATCGTTCACCCATTTATCCAACTTTTTTGACTTCCCTATTTGCTTTAAATGGCGAACGACTGTTGAGTGGTCGACCTCGAGTTCAACAGCAACTTCTCGTGTGGTTTTGCGAGGATCGGCTTCAATTAAGGCTTTCAAATGTTCGTTATCAACCGCAGTCGGCCGGCCGCGACCGTCTTCATCTTCGAGGCTCTCGTCACCATTGAGAAATTTCTTGAACTACCGTTGTGCCACACGTTCGTTAGTGGTTCCTGGGCCAAACTCATCATTGATATCACGAGCTGTCTCGGCAGCTTTTCGGCCTAGTTTGAACTGGAACAAGAAAATCGTGCGGATTTGAATTTTGTCCATGCTGTCGAAAAGCCTGCAAAAAAATGAATGAAGAGATTGAGAGAATAACACGATTCGATAGAGCGAAAAACGCGCTTCAAAATGATATATAACATAGCTATATATATCAATGAATTAATTCAGAAATCATATATAAAAGTAACATATGTGAGAAAACGACATTATTTTTGCAACAACCTAATATTAAATCAATTTTGATGAAAATGGTCATTATGATATTTAAAGAAATACATTTTTTTACTGTCAGCAGCTTAGGAAGGAAATTATTTTATTTTCAAAATAAGAATAATCTTATAGTTTATGTATAAATATTTGTTCTTTCAATGTGCGTTTCTTAGATATAACGTAGCAAGTACAAGAACGATGCCAGCTGGAAATTGAAAATTGATTATTGAATTTTGAAATGACTGAGTCAATTTATCGATGATATAAAAATATATTTTTAATATTTTTTAAAAATAAAATTTGATTATTTTTATTGTTTAAATAGAATAAAGATTAAAGTATATATTTCCCATAAAATTTTCCTGATATTGCAATCATTTTTATATTTAAGAGATTTTTATTTGTTTACAATATTGTATTTACTGTCAATCAGCGGCCATTTTGATTATGGCCGACTCAAGTGAAAATTTTGACTTAGTAGCCGTTTAATTCAACCTTTATTAATGAAAATCCTTGTTTTTTCCTTTGCCAGATGCAAATTTGTGCTTGTTGTGACAATAACAATGATCGTAAAATGTCAGGTTTTACATTTTTAATTAATATTTTTCGGCAAGACATAATATTTTCGTTAGAGATACTTAATACACTAAAAGCTTCACCAGAGAATGAGATATCGAAAAAAAATTCTATTTTTATTTTTATGTTCCTTGCTCTTTATTGGTTAATCAGACTTCACGTGAATTTATTTTATCAAGCAGCGTTTTTGTGTATAATTTATGTATATAAGTGTATCATAATCCGAGTTTGTCTATGCGGGATTCGGATGATAATGTATGTATGTATGTATGTATGTGTTTGTGTATGTGTTTTTGTGTATGTGTGTGTCTAGTAGGCATTATTTATTTGTTGATCTGGCGACGTTTTCACGTCAGTACCAGTCGTTATCGTAATAGTGGTAGTCAAACGTTAAATTCTGTAAGAATGGATTTAATAAAGGTTGATGATATAATGTCTATTGAGATTGCATATTAATGCCTATTGAGATTGGGTGTCGTGTGTTTCTGGGACATTCGTTCATTTCCTTCCTTTCAAAAATAGGCATCACTTGCCATTGGTTCAAAAGCGTTTCGCATCGCATTCGAAAAACTATTCAACACGCGTCAAGTTAGATTTGGTGGAGATCAAAACAAGCAAATAAAATGCGCGCAACATCACGACCGAATATGCGCAAGTGTAATATTTGCATGGTCGTCTATAACGATTTTTACGAGCGCATCAATAACGGCTAACGTGTTCAGGAAACTTTCGTTACGGATAGAATTTACTTAAAGGAACGATCAATTAGCTTATCTTCATACCCTGCCTGGTGGCAAACGCTGCTGGTGGCGCCAGGGGTGGCGGTCCCGCCATAGCCACCGAAACCGTGATATCACCCCTGGTCGGCGGATGATGAAGACAGGGTATCGCACGTCCTAACACACGTTGTATGTTAATATATATATATATATATATATATATATATATATATATATATATATATATATATATATATATATATTATTTAACATTTTCTATATTTATAGGGAAGAGTGCTCAAGATCGGAAATCGTTATCGAATATAGACAGTGTAGACATAGGAATCAATATTGCGTGGTAAATGGCAGTTTCGCTCATCATTTCGACTCAAGACCTTAACAAAATTAGCAGTCATCTTAATTTATGCATTCCTATATCAACATTGTCAGTCTCCCTTTCTCTCTCTCTCTCTCTCTATATATATATATATATATATATATATATATATATATATATATATATATATATAAGTGAACATAGAAGTCAACACTTATAGGCGACAGTCTGTTTCATGCTAGATGCAATCGTCAGGACATAATAATGGTGGCCTGACGATTGCATCTAGCATGAAACAGACTGTCGACTCTAAGTGTTGACTTCTATGTTCGCTTTTATATTTACACACGCTCTAGCACTTTATCCCATAAATATAGCACATCTTAAGACTATATTTCTTCATATATATATATATATATATATATATATATATATATATATATATATATGAAATAACGATATATATTTTTACATATCAAGAAACAATATTTTTACATATCAAGAAACAGTGAGGAAATTGTATGAGAAATTGGAAAAGTAAACTTGTGACGCGTTTCACCCTTCAGGATTTCATCGTACTAATTTTGTTATGTTGGCAGAACTACGCATGCGCACGACAGAGGGATGCTGTGAATTTTAGAATTTTTTGTTCAACAGAATTCATTTAGAGTTTTTTCTTTCTAACACTTTTGTAAGTACGTATTCTACACTGTCATATTAGAAGATCTGCCAGGAATGGTGAAATGTTGTAACAGCCAGGCCGCAAATTTACTGTAGATGACCTTGCGTTCAAGGCACTATCGAAACATTTACGTCTTAGTGAATTATTTCCTCCTTTGAGATTGGTAGCATTTTTATGTCAAAATTGTGGTCAGTCTCTTAAATTCGTAAAGTCTAGTTACCATAGCGAAGAACTCATCCAAACAGTTGCCATAGAATCATTTATAGGAAAGGCTTTGAGAGGCTACTTACGGCGATGGGAAAGTGACCGAAACCGTGACGCCAGACACGGGCTAATAATATTGCTGATTCTTCTTTGGATTTTATCAAGGATCTCTAGACATATGGTGGGAGAACCTGACTATTTAATGCGAATATTGTTAACAGTAGACCAAATGATATACTATTGCTTCCCTTCAGCGGGAGAGGAAAGACATGTCATAATTTAAAAGTCGTGGTTCTTTTAGTTTTGTTCACTTCGTCTTCTCAAGAGATTTATTATACCAGGTGCTGTAAGTTTGGATGCGCGGGTGATGCAATTGATACCGTTTCGAAATTGGTAATCGCATAGTCGAGTTCTAATTGCAGTCAGATTGATAATATTCATTTACGAGCAAATATCCCTGAGAAAGTTATGATCTCTTATCCTGCTATTAGTAAAAAGTTCTTACAATCTAAAAAATATTTTCTGACTTTAAATAACCGGCAAAGGGTTGATAAACCGTAAACAGTCAATCAATCAATCATAGAAGTTCAGCATTATATTATTTGTTTCCGAAAATCTCCAGTCCGTAATACTCTGTTTCGCTTTTGGAAGACATGTTTACGCCATTTTAATGCTACTTCAGATTTCTGTGTCACACTCTCCGCCATCTTTTACTCTTTTATTCAGCTGTTTAAATTTTAGGATCTGCTTGATTTTAATATCCCCCATTAGGAATTTTTTTTATTATTCCTTTTTGTTCCTCTTCTGCTACCCATTCACAAAAAAATGTTATGTAGGTTATTCCCTGTTTTTATCTGCTTCTCTTTCTTTGATTATGTCCTGTGAATATTGAATTCTTCAGAACCTCTTTCCTCGTTACATGTTACAGAAATATCAACTGTATCTTATTGTAAGTCTACCTTTCTCTATTGTTTCTTAAAACTTACCCATTGCTTACATTTTCTGTCCATGTTATTCTCAGTATCCATCAATAGAACTACATCCCTGTTGCTTATAATTTTATCTTCATCTCTGATGAAATATTTCACCTTTCATCGCCAAATAGGAAATGAAATATTTTATAGCAGTTCCACAATCCTTTATTCCACATTCCCTTCTTTGATTCTAACATCCCCAAAAATCCATTTTTTAAAAATATTTTTCCTCCCTCTTTGTCCTCGTTTTGGTATTCATATTTTTTAAAAATCTTACAATATAAAAATATTTTAGTTCCAAATAAACTGAAAAAGGTTGATTAGCCGTAACCCCCCCCCCAAAAAAAAACAAAAAAAACATCAAATAGCCACAAGATGTATTTAGCCTTTATAATGAGTTTCTCCTAGAGAACTAGATGTCCTACCAAGATTTATTATGGGCAAAGATACGCAAATAACATTGGATTGATGGCAGGAACACATAGACAACGTAGACAAGGAAATCGAGAATAATGAACTATCACTATCACAAAAAAAAAAAGAATATGTGCGTGTTAGTAAGAGGATGCAGTTACCGAAATCTAAACTATCTTTATCTATCTAGACAACTAAAAATGTTGCACAGAAACTCTAAACTGTTTTGGAATAGAGAAATATGCTTTCCAAAAGCTAAATAAAATATTAATAAACAGGAAATATTCGTTGGAAACGAAGAAGAAAAAAGCTCAATTATTATGGAATATCAATCCTATTATATGACAGTGAATGCTGTACAAATTCCTCACAGATGAGAAGATGTGACTCTACGGAAGAAGGCTCAAGGTACCAACGATTTAGGAAGTGTCACATCTAGGAAGTGTAACGATATAGCTGGTGTTACAAATAGGAAGTGTAACGATCTAGAAAGTGTAACGATCTATGAAGTGCTACATCTAGGGCGTGTAATATTCTAGGAAGTGTTACATCTAGAATGTGTAAGGGTATAGGCAGTATTACAGCTAGGACGTGTTACGATATAGGAAGTGCTATGTTTCTAAAGAAAGTTTCCTATATCTTAATACTTTGCTTAGCTTTTTGAAAGGCTCTTTCGCTATGCTAACATCCCTTTGGATATCGGTGTGTCATTTCCTTCCACTGATATTTATAACCAGATATTTAAATGTTTGTACTTGCTTGATTTTTACATCTCCAGTTCGTAATTCTCCTGCTGGACTGTTCCTTTTTTTGCTGACAACCATACATACTATCCCCCCCTTACAATTCATATTTAATATTTTCTTCTTGATTTTTTTTACTACTTTTAGGCATTGTCTAGCCGTATGTATGCGGTTTGCTACCAGTATAAATTCTGGGAAATTCCAATGCCCTTCCCAGATATATCAAGCTTAACTTTACAGGACATTCTCATATAAAATAATTCTGCCCAGTCTATTCAGCATTGAACTTTCCGCATTACCCAACCCAGAGATTAAACCAGATATATTTAAACCCAACGTTTTACTCTACGAGACCATGTATTTTGAAAAAGAAAAAAAAAACACGTATGGAATATGATAAATATAATATGTTTACTGAAGTCAAATTTGTTTATAAAATTTTCTACAGAGTCTGTCTATATTTCTGAGACGAAGTACATTATTCGGACTATTGTCCTCATCTTTGTCGCCATATTTATCACAACGTTTCAGTCGTTGTACGCTCCGGCCTTCTTCAAGTGGTTGGAATTTCGAACTTAACCCTTTATTTCGCTCACTGGGGTAGACTGTTCTAGTTCCACGTGCCATGTTTGATGGATGTCAGTTATCAGTTATATCCTGTTAATTTCCCTCTGAAAGTTCTCCACTGCCTTAACCGGGTATTGAACTCACACTCTTTGGATAGGGAGTGCCAGGGAAAAGCAATGATAACAACAAAAGTTGCAATATGAGCTCTGGTAAAAACATGGAATGATAACAGCAAAATTACAATATGAGCACTGGTAAAAATGGTTGCTGAAGACATTAGGTTTATAATACCCAGAAATTCATACCCAAGGATACATGGCACAGTGGATAAAGGCGTTGGTTAGATCGCAGGACAGGACCCAAAGAGTGTGAGTTCAATACCTGGTTAAGGCAGTGAAGAACTTTCAGAGAGAAATTAGCAGGAGATAACTGGTAACTGACTTCCGTCAAAATCCATCAAACATAGCATGTGGAACTAGAACAGTCTACCCCAGTGAGCGAAATAACTGAAGAAGGCCGGAGCGTAGAACGGCCGAAACGTTGTGATAAATATGGAGACAAAGATGAGGACAATAGTCCAAATAATGAAAATTTTCTACGGATATGATAATAAACATAAAATCACTAATCATGATAATACATCATCATAAAGTTAATAATAATGCTCACATCATCATAATAATACCTATACATCACTATTAACTAATCATAAACTTAATGATAATGCATCATCTTAATAATGCTAATACATCACCATAAAGTGCTACATCATTTAAACATTATGACACGAAATATTCGATCTCGTTTTGTGTCGACGAAGAGAATAGAAATGCACAGCACACTTTAACATTTTATATTTTATATTTTACAAGTTATTCAGATATGTGGATATTTGCCTCCTTTGCACTGGGGATAATGGCAATGACTTTGACCACGTCATTATTGACTTTGACCACGTCATTATTGACTTTGACCACGTCATTATTGACAGTGCCTTTTTTACCTCGTAAAAAAGAAAGAGAATCCTCGGTACACAACATATTTCACTGAAATCATTATCTTACGGTATTTCCTTATATTATGCTGGGATTTAATATAAGAAAACATAATTTTATTCGAGGACAACGTCATTCTTTCGGGAATGATAGGTTTTATATAGGTACCTCCACTATTTCGGCATAAATTTTCTATATTGAAGTTTAAAATGAATTTTTTACAACGAAAAAACATACTTGAAGATTTCATTTTAGCTTTAATTGAAAGTTTAATGATTAAATTTACGATTTCTATTAATTAAACAATTCTGGTGTATTTCAGATAGAAACTATATACATTTGATTGTCAAATTTAATTTTAAATTTTTAAATTTTCTTAAAAACGGCCATTTTCTTAATTTTAAGAAATTTGTAAACAAACACAAATTTATCGATTTTTAAAATATTTAAAAAAATTTCTGACACGTTATTTTAGTAAAATTAAAAAATTTAAAGTTAAAGTAATCTGATTTGAAAGAAATCTTTCTTACTTATAGCGTAAAAAAATAATATACAACCAATTATTAACGATCGATCCTGTCAATCTGACCCACCTATTGATGGATTGTTGAATGACGAGGCGATGACAGCTACTACGGATTACCATCAATGACATAATTTTTAAAAGTCTGAGTTACAAAAAAAAAATATTCTATTTGAGTATGACCCACACTAATGGAAATACAATACATAAAATAAAATTATTTAGTGAAATAGTAACTGAAAAAATGAAAAATTACTTTAAAATTTAAAGTTTACACTTTTAAAGTTGAACGGAAAATAAGAAATGTTGAAAAGGCCGCGTAAAGGGACAAAACCCTTAAATCACGTGATCTTGTAATAATACTGGCAATTTCAGTATATCATACATGGAAATAAGGAATGTATTAAGTAAAAAAATACAACATAAAAAATTATTTTTAAAAAAAGTAGCTCAACTAAATTTATTAAACTTAGCAATTTTGGATTCGTAAATTTTTTTTCTACTTAATTACTACATAATATCGAGGAACCCTCCTAATACGGAGCTTTACACGATGTTAAACTATTATAAATTATTATAATTAAAAAATTTTAAAAAACGAAAAAATTATTGTAAAAATTAATTATTTATCAGAAAAAAATTATTTCTTCAGACAATAATGTCTTTAATATTACTTATTTACAAAAGCAATTAAAAACTTTTCTAATTAAGTAATATCATTGTTTTATTGGATTCATTATTTTTCAATTCAGACAAGATTTTCAGTTAAATAGCTCAAATTTGAAAAAAAAAAGTAGGTTATTTATCATCTCCAAAGATTCCTTCTTTTAACAAAAAAAAAAAATTGAGGATCCGAAAAGGTTTCGGGCGAAATTTCATGAAATTAAATAAGTGGGGGGTAACATATTTAAAAAAAAATATTTTTCACCAAAAATTTCTAAAAACAAAATATTTCAAAAATAATTTCATTTATTTGTGAATAAGTCCTGAAAATTTCATTAAAATTGGACAATTACTTTAATTTTACAAGAATTTCCAAATCAATGTGTTTTCAACGGGAAAAAAGCGCAAAAAAAAAACTATGTTATTTTAACGTTCCCGCGATGACGTAAACAAAAGATTTTAACCGAAATTTCGAACGTGTTAGAAAATATTAAAAAAATTTCAAAAAATAATTAAAAAATACTTTTTTCTTTCATCTTAATAATAACATAAACATTTTGACGATAATACTTTATTTTCTTTAATTTTGTGGCATTTTTCATTCACGCTATGCTGTTTTTCTGCGAAAACAGTGGACATGCCTAGTTTTATATTATCGTAAAATTACTGAAGTTATTTCTGTAATCAAATATTTCTCTTTATTTCGCTCTGAAAATTCGAAACTTTACTTCAACAGCATTTTGAACTTATCCGTTGTAGATCGATGCTATTACGATGAAAATCCATTTATTCATTAATAAAATCACATCCAGACATTTCGAAATCGAAAAAGGTTCATGATCGTCTTAAGCGGAAGCTGAAGTGCGTTAAGATTGCAAGAAGAACGAAAAATACAATCAAAGTCGTGCTTTCATCTTAGAAGCAAATCCAAGTATCCAATTAAGCCAAGAAATTCTTTACTTCGAGCGGAGAAAACCTGAAATGAAAAGATTTAGAGGGTCCTAATTTGTCAGATGAAATAGATTTTAATCTCCGCCTTTGACAGACAAAAATTACTTCATTAAGAATTGATACCACATGAATCTATAATTATCTTTATTCAAGAACCAGGCAAAATTAGTTGTAGATGATTAATAGCAAACTTTCTGCTTTCATTTACGCAGATTTTTTTTAGCTTCTAATAAATCAGTTTTCTTTAAAACGTATTCAAAACTAATTCCTTATATTCAGTTATCAATTTTTAACTTTGCCATATATGGAAAGGATAGAAAACTTAAAAACCTGTTCCCCTATGAGTACAGGAATGATATTAGATTGTTACATATGAAATGGCACACTTTATAGGAAATAAATAAAACATTTCTGAAATGTTAAATAACTAATTTATTTAGTTGAAATAGACATCATGTTAATGAATAACTGTTCTCCAACGTACCTCTACATTCTTGATTTCATCTTTAAAAAAAAATCAATCCTTTGATGTAATAAACAGTTTTAATGCTTCGATTACATATTCCTTATTGGAGAATTTTTATTTTATTGATTATGAAAAGCTTAAAATGCTTAAATAAGAGACAATCAATCGGAGAAATGTCAGGTGAATATGGAGGATGAGGCAAAATTTCATAATTCAGGCTGTGCAGCTTTTGGACAGATGACGGAGAAGCGTGCAGTCGTGTGTTGTCATGCAGCAAAATTGGGCGATCCCTATTCACAAGTCAAGGATGTTTCTTTTTCAACTTTTCATGCATACACTCAGTTTCTCCACAATACCAGGTTGTTGCTATTGTTTTCCCTTGAGGAAAGAATGTATAATGAATAACCCCTTTGAAAGACCACCACACAGTAACCATTAACTACTTATTATGCAGTGAAGGTTTTGGGTATTGTTTTGGTGATTCACTTGCATCTAACGACTGGTTCACTTCTTTAAAGAGTATCCATTTCTCATCGCATGTAATGATTTGATACAAAACAAGTTCTTTTCACCAGTGGTACACATACAGTAAGATTAATTAACATTGTCCCATTGTAATCATTGTAATCGGGCTTATCAATGACAATATATTGAAAGAAAAATTATCTGGAAAGAATCAGGAATAATTCAAGATTTTTTTATATACTAAGGCGGTTACTTCGTTGGACGACCGGATCAACAATCAGCCAAAACATGCGTTATTTTATGTGTGACAACATAATATATTTATTGGCTTCAAGATTCAATATGTCTGCGTTTTTGTTGTTTTGTTTTTTTCAAAACACATTGTCTTATGGCGTAAAACGTTGGATTTAAATATGTGGTTTAATCTCTGGGTTGGGTAATGCGGAAAGTTCAATGCTGAATAGACTGGGCAGAATTAATCTATATGAGAACGTCCAAGTAAAGTTAAGCTTGATATATCTGAGAAGGGGATTAGAATTTTCCAGAATTTATACCAGTAGCAAACCATCTTTATACTGACAGAAAATGAATTCAATAAATATGCAAAAATATAAAATGGTGTAAAACAATTATGCGTCTTCTCACCGGATTTATTCAATCTAAACAGTGAGGCAATTCTGAGAGAATTAAAAGTCCTGCCAGGATTCCTTATTGGCAGTTACAATTCTAACAACATTAGATATGTAGAGGACACAGTGTTGATAGCAGACACAGAAAGGTAAACTACAAAACAGCTGTTACATTATGCGCCGTATCCCTTCAGGATGTAAGCGATCACGACTCTCCACATTTTCTTGCCCTCTATTTTTTATAAAAGTTTAACAAAATAATTCCGTTTGTTAGTGTGTGGAATGTTCTTCCGAGAAATGCCAAAATTTACTTTTTCCATATTTTTAAAGATGTTATTTTAAAAATAAAGGTTCAGAGTGCTCGACCTTAATTTGGGAGCCGATATATGTGTGAAAATATATAGAAAATAGGAAAGAACTCGTTAATACTAATATGATATACATTAGGTCTACGAAGAATGAATTTAATGCCAGGTGGAGACAACATAAAAGCTCCTTCAAAAATATTAATAAAAGAAATCAGACATCTCTATCTAAATATTTTTGGCATTTGAAGGAAATAAATAAAACACCAAAAGTAAAATGGAAAATTATGAACAAAGCTAGAACTTGTAAAACTTGGGATGACCCATGTCCTTTATGCCTACATGAAAAACCACACATTATCAAGTTTCTAAATAATGAAAATTTATTAAACAATAGACATGAGTTAACGGTTTTTTGCCGACATCATCAAATTTTCGCATTGAATAATTAGCATAAAAAACAAACTAACAATTAAATAATAAATACAAATTTTAAACTCCATAGTCTAAATAAAAAAGTTTAAATGCCCTACCCAATAAAAAAAATAAAAAAAAATAAAAAATTTATGAAGTCGTCAAAAAAACAAATGTTGGCGAATTATGACAGTTTCAGGGCGGGGGGAATAAAATAAAAAAATAAATAAATCTCCATAGACACTTAACCAGACTAGACGATGTCAGCTTCCGCTTTAAATTTAGACACCCCAACCTTACCCTGACTTGACCTCTTTGAATGTAACTGAGATATTGATACAAATTATTAACCCTTACGCAACCTATTTTTTTTTTTAAATGATTGCTCTAGCCGTTACCATAGTAATTTTGATTTTGATAATGAATATGTTTATAAAACGCGTGGATTTCAAGAATTAGTTACTCAAAAAAAAAAAAAAATTCGGTTGAAGATGGAACAGAGCTTGGTACTTTAATTCAATTTAATTCAAATAATTATATTGAAGTTTTCGGCTCTTGTTTTGAAACATGAGAACTCTTATGTAGCGTGTTGGAATCATATTTTTAAATAAATAATTATATATATATGTGTGTATATATATATATATATATATATATATATATATATATATATATATATATATATATATATATATAATGGACTCTCCAGTAAATTTCGATGTATGTGGATCGGACAAATTCATTCAGTTTTATATGTTTGTGACACTCCAATCCCGCTAGTGACCTACATACAAGTTCACATATTGTACAACAGCGAGAATCTCAAGACATAGCCACAGGAATATTTGTTCACTATTTTGGCTGTTGTCTTTCGTCTTTTAGCCAGTTAATACGACTGATTTCCTTTCTTCTGTTACCACTCTATATATGGGATTTGCATGAATATGTATGTGATATATATAAGAAGAAAGCAAAATCTTTAATATTACGCACAAATATTATTCTATAATTAAACCTAAACTTTAAGTAAGTAAGATTACCCATATAAAAATAATGACAAATTGCATTCATAAATTAGATTAAAAGTAAAACTAATAAAGATGTTACCGTAACTATTTTTACAATATTAAAAAAGTACGATTGGTCGGGTAAACAAACTATTATAATTTAAAATATTATATTTTTAATATGTTCTCTATAAATGTGTTAATAAATATAGTATTTAACTTAAATTAAGTCATTAAACTATTTGTTTAAAAAAAATAAATATTTAAATTGATAGCAAACATCAAATTTTTTTAGATATCTAAATTTCTATCAAGCATTAAAATCTATTCTTTAGAAAAATTGCTAAAACCCAATTACACCCTCTTTCTCTTTACTTCCCCCTCCTTCTTCTTTCTTTTTCCTTTTATCTTTTTCTTTTCTCCCTACTCCCCTCCCATTTCTCTATATCACTTCCCTTAAGTTAACCATCTAAATAGGTCAAGGTCTGGTCACTCCTCCTCCCACAATATAAAGTATACTTGAGAGAGATATGAAATTAATCCCTCCCTATACTCTACCATGTCTATTTAACTATTCCTCTTACACTCTCTGTTAAATTACAAAAACTTACACTACCTATCAATTTTAATTTCATTTTTCATTTTTGGAAGTGCTATCTGATGATTCGGCGTCCTTTAAAAGGGCTCTGGTGAAATAAATTATTATAATGGTACCTTAAAGTGGTCTGTTTTTCTTATATATATATATATATATATATATATATATATATATATATATATATATATATATATGTGCGACTTTTGAGTGAAGAACATATGCGCTTTGTGCACGCACGAATGTAAATAAATATATATACACAAACATAAAAGATGTTAGGGCCAACTTAATAAAACATTCCCCAAATGTGGGACAAATTTTGTCTCTATTTTCACCAGAAATTGTAGCAAACATTCAAGCATTAAAAAAGCTTGTGATCAGACATAATAGACAATCATCTGTCTGTTATATTTAATATGTTTAAATAATGATCGGCTGCCCCAATACACTAAACATAAAAATGGAGTCAGCCATCTGCCCTATTCGTTGATATATGTAGGCCGTGTGCTGTCCAGACCAAGTACCCCCAACTCTAATCGGCCTTACCGTCAAGATCCAAAGGAAGACATAGCATTACATTTTGGATCGGCAGGAGGTGCCGGTAGGTTGTCAGTATTGACAGCTACTAGTTTTGAGGCTCCACTCCGGATTTTCTGCCTAGTTCTACTTCTATAGCCTTTCCTGTGTTTGGACTGGAATTTGAACTCGGCTCTCCGATTTCCCAATCCGAGCCGCCATCCATTACTCCACCGTGTCTCCTATATATAATTATATATTTAGATTTGGACTTACATATCTTGGAAAATGTACATCTACAACAGTTAGTTTTACGAAAGATCATTCACGCTTTAGAAAAAATAGATGGTTAATGTTGTAGAGTCCCTGCACAGCGGAGAACATCATCTCCCCAGAAATGTCTCAGTTGCGTGTCAATGTCACAATCTTTTTATTCGTAAAGGTGCTGATGAGGTCATCCAATGAGAATATTTCAGCATGATGATGTCTCGCGTTGCTTCATTTTTGATGTTGTCTATGTTGGAAATGTTGAGGATAGTTCAGCAGCATCTCAATTCAATTGCTTGGGTATTTCGTTGTAGTTATGCTGTGTTTTTGCTTTTCTTTATACTAATGTTCAAACAAATGCAACTCCTAAAAGCCACTCAAGGTAGAGGGTTACTGCGCGATTTTGAATGAGCGCAATAAAAAGCAAGAAGTGAAGTTCATGGGACAATGCAGGAAAGATAAACCTTTGATCCTATTGAAGAAGTCAAGACTTAAGTGATTGGGAAAACATCCTGCCGTCAGACTGTTTCAGCAGTTCTTGGGAAGAAGCTATGCAAATAGAACTTAGTTCTTACTATTGGAATACGAAAGGAAAAGATAGCAATTAAACCTAGACTTGAAGAGGTCAAGTTTGTAGTGATTGGGAAAACATCCTGTCGGCACCAGTTCTTGGGAAGTTATTTCTTAATGTTTGAATAGGAAGTGAACGGGGATGTGTCACCCTTGTCTACGTGCCATGGCGGGTCCCTTTTCTAATGGTCAGTGGTTTGTGGGATTAAGGAATGGAGATCGTCAGAACACATAGCGATAGAGTAGCGAGATGCTAACAATATTTTGTGTGTGGGGAAATGGTGTTGAAGGGAGGGAAGAATTTATCAACCCACATGGCCGCGTAGACGCTGTTGAACAAGTGAGGATTGGCAACACCAGCTCAAATATATTAGGTTGGTGCAAAAATAATGACGGTTTTTGACGTTAAAAAATATGTCAAAAACCGTCATTATTTTTGCACCAACCTAATAGCAGCAATACTCCTCGTTTGGTCTGCTCTAGCTCTTGTAAAGAAGGTATATCGCTGGACGGTGTTACTGGAGCGGTACAATGAACAGACTATTTTTCAGCATCTTTAATATTAGATCGGGTATATGAGATTCTACTTGGTCTGGAGTGAGATTGAGTTCCAATAAACGTTCAAAACAAGGAGCCTCATTGAGAACAGACTAATCCATCATGATATGTGAAAGTTCGGGGTCTGATTGGTTGTGTGAATGGTGTTAATTAAGATTCGCAGGCAGGGATAGAGAAGGACAATTTACGTAACGGTTAGATGCTTGATTTATGCAGATATCCTTGTCTTTTCTAGATATCTTCTTTTCTCTGCAGATTCCATTTTTGTGCTGAACTTGAAATTTTGATCTATTCTTTGCTTGTTTGTTTGTTTGGGTTTTATGGCATATCAACCACTGTGGGTTATTTAATGCCAAATCCAGTTTATATGAATTTTAAATGCCTATTTTGTATGGAATAAAAAACGTATAGCTGGCAACATTATTGTTTCAAAAACGTATAGCTGGCAACATTATTTTTTCCAAAAAAACGTATAGCTGGCAACATTATGGTTTCAAAAATGCATAGCTGGCAACATTATGGTTTCATAAAAACGGATAGCTGGCAACATTATTGTTTCAAAAACGTACAGCTGGAATAATTTTTTTTCCAAAAAACGTATAGCTGGCAACATTATGGTTTCAAAAACGTACAGCTGGCAACATTGTTTCAAAAAAAGTATAGCTGGCAACAATGTTTCAAAAAAAGTATAGCTGGCAACATTATTGTTTAAAAAAAAAACGTATAGCTGGCAACATTATTGTTTCAAAAACGCATAGCTGGCAACATTATTGTTTCAAAAACAGATAGCTGGCAACATTATTTTCCCAAAAACACCACCTGAGGCCTTGCTGTTGGATGTAGTTTATCGCCGTACCCAGGGCGCGGATGTAGTTTATCGTCGTACCAAGGACGCGGATGTAGTTTATCGCCGTACCCAGGACGCGGATGTAGTTTATCGTCATACCCAGGACGTTTGATCTATTCTGAAACTCCCATCGCTGATAATCATGTTACTATTAGGTTGGTGCAAAAATAATGACGTAATAATGTCGTTTTTTGACGTATAACGTCAAAAAACGACATTATTACGTCATTATTTTTGCACCAACCCAATACTTCCTAACCATCGATCTTTATCATCGTTGTTCATCATTAGTTTAGAAAAGTTAATTTTTTCGTTTTTCTTCAAACAATTCTTTCCAAACAACGCGATAAAGCCACTAAAACGCAAGGGAATACTAGAAGTGAAAGAGAATGAAAAGATTTTAGAATGAACCGGAAACCCAATCCTAAACAGGTACCAAGTGATAAACTCTACTCCTGTTGAAAAACCGAGGAGGAGTGTGAACCTGACGATAGGCGAATCTATATACGTAACTAGTCGATGGCTTACATAATATATATTATTCTGGTATAATATTTTCTCATCGTCTTTTAAGCAGACTATGAGAGTGTAAAAACAGTATATCTTTCTATCTATCACATTCTGTTCATAATCTATCTATCTATCTATCTATCTATCTATCTATATATCTATTCTTTTTGTCATTCCACCCAATGTAAGACACAAAAACTTTATTGAAGAGAATTGACAATATAAGAACAGTATTCAGGAACACAAAAAGATTGTTTTTTCTCTAATCATGCCCACCCCAAACAAGCTAATAAAGTTATTACGACGTCAGGTGTTACAGAGTGTGAAAGAATATGAGATAAAGAAAAAAAAAGCATTACTGAGGAGAAAAAACAATAAAAAAAACAGGAATTAAGATGATAAAAGATAACAATTGACACAGCATTTAAATTTTTGTACATCAAAGTTCAGTGGAAAGCAAGTAGCCGGAAGAAAGTTTCACGTGTGACAAGTGCGGGAGAACAAAACTTACGGTTACATCTAGCCAATTAAATTTTAAAATTATAAGACCTTGCCGCCAATCTAGTAATATATATGTGTGTGGGGTGGGTAATGTTTTTAGCAATTGAACCAATTTTATATATATGCTGAGGGGATAAACAAAAGACTTACAATTTTACATTTAGAAACGGTGAACAGAGGAATGTTTAGATTTAAATTTTTGGCTTCTATGTATCCTGATATATAACCAAGCCTTCTCGCACCTCGGCGTGGTGTAATGGTTAGCAAGCTTGTCTCGCTAGAACATATTACGACTGAGTAGTGAGTTCGATCCTCAACGGGTGCTCCATACTTCCGACCTTGGGTCATATCTAAGCAGCGCTTAGAAAATCACTATAACCAAACCCACTTCATTCTGAATTATATCGCGCTGTTTTTATTTTATTTCTATTATCTTCTACTATCCAACATGGAAGATTCATAAAACAGCCGCATTTTCAGTACATTTCGCCTTAATGAACATACATCACGATTTCCAAAAGATATCTCCTTTCATAACAAAACTCGTTATTACAATGCGGAATACATATCTTTGCCGATGTATCTAAAGTCTAAGAGAATCTAAAAACCTGTTTTATGAACTTATCTAAATTTAGTAAAAGGTTTGCAGGAACTGCTGTAAACCTCTTGGACTCCTATCATTACACACACACACACACACACACACACAATATATATATATATATATATATATATATATATATATATATATATATATCGTTAATTAACAAATCGGAGACTTTAGAAAGCCATGGTAATCCACTAATTATTTTGAAACCGCAAGGTCTGACGAAGCGAAAGCGAATTTTATCAGTCTTGCGAAATAAAATATTACCATGGCTTTCTGAAGTCTCCGATTTTTTAATTAATTATCACTTCCTCTGTTTATTATTGAGCTCTCGGGATTTATATCCTCCCTGGAATTATATATATATATATATATATATATCCGGCTTTTGTTTTCGGAGTGGACGTATATCCAATCATTGTAATAGATTCCTACTCAGGCATGTGTGCCCAACACCCACAGAGCCCACTTATACTGTAACTACTTGGGTTCCTCGAGGTGCTGTAATGGTTAGCAAGCTTGTCTTCCTAGAACAATTACGACTAAGTAGTGAGTTTGTCCCTCACTGGATGCCCCATACTTTCGGCCTTGTGCCACATCTGTGCTACGCTTGAAATATTACTATACTGCGACTATTTCTGGGCGAGTGCGCTTAATCTGTCAAACTTGTATGCTGAAACCGTCGGTGACGATGACTATCTATCTATCTATCTATCTATCTATCTATCTATCTATCTATCTATCTATCTATCTATCTCACAAGCATCAACGGCATCCGAGTAGTCCAGTTTACCCAATTTCACTCACAAGTACTATGGTTTTCAGTCACTTTCCAAAGGTGCCGCGCGCTGAATTCGCCTTCCCAGGCAGATACCATCAAAAAGTCACCTTCTTGGGAAATCGAACTCGAACTCGGATCTTATGGTCTAACTACTCGGTATATATATATATATTTATATATATATATATATATATATATATATATATATATATATATATATATATATGTGTGTGTGTGTGTGTGTGTGTGTGTGTTCCTAGGAACAGTGTAGTATCTGCTTGATTTTAGACGCTTATAAAATGAAATTAGTTATATTTTCCAACCGGGAAACCTACACGTTCGATGAAATAATGAAAAGAAAGGTTAAAAGAAAATCAGGAGTATGATGATACAAAAGCAGATGTAAAGAAGGAATGACAGGGTACGGAATGATTAGTACGAAAACGAGGGAAAAACTAAAACAAGGCTAGGATCAAGGGGTACCAAAATCACATCTTTGATTTTTAATTAATATTGTGCGATTTCCAAACTTGACTTCTAAATGACTTCTACTGACGAACGCTAGAATGGAAAAGGGCGCAAAAATCTCATCCTCTTTTTCTTTAACCACAAAATGTATTAAAGATAAACCACACCTTGTTCCTCTCTGGGTTTCCTTTGAGTACAATATAGAATTTTACACAGTAAGAAATACTTTCAGTTCCTTTGGCTACATACAGGTATCTCTAATAATTCTACCAAACCAACAGATAAAGATCTCTTCTCAAATGTATATCTCCAAATATATTTTCTAATAATTTCCCACATATACTTAATATAAGAAGATATATACATACGCACTTTTATTCATTCGCTCCTCTTTCTATTCAGTTTGCTCAGGCAATAAAATTTGCTGTTATAATTTGTACGTAATTGTTTGTATATTCATTGGCAAATTCAATAGCCATTCTGGCCCAGTCACTAACGACAACGCGGACAATGACACCCAGACACTGACACCAACACAGTCATTGATATCCATTTTTCTTCAAACATACTGCCAACAGCGAAGACATTAATAGATACGAAGTCCAGTATCTGAGATTGACGCTACTTTGGATCTTACATCTTTTTTTAGCTCCCCTGTTGGCACTGAGACCAAATACCCCCCTCCTGTCCGTAGCTCACAATTATTATGTCACTAAATTATAAATTTTAAATCTAACCAGCCTACTTATTAAATCAATTTTGATGAAAATGGTCATTATGATATTTAAAGAAATACGTTTTTTTACTGTGAGTAGTTTAGGAAGGAAATTTATTTTTTTTTTCAAAATAAGAATAATCTTATAGTTTAAGCATAAATATGTGTCTAAATTAAAGTGGAAGATGACATTTAAACTCATACCGTTTAGTCTTATATATATATATATATATATATATATATATATATATCATGTATGTGGGGCAGTTCAATTTACATTAAATGAATCATTCATAAAAGATGTATTCTCGCCATTTAAATCATTAACTTCTATATCTGTTTTTGCACGAATGATTCATGTAATATATATATATATATATATATATATATATATATATATATAGATAGATAGATAGATAGATAGATAGATAGATGAGTAATGAAAATCTTGGTAATCCGTATGGTTAATCGCAAGGAATACTACCCTCCAAAACTGTAAGTTTAAATTCAATTTTTTCATACTTGAAAGTGATGTATAATGATCCAGGGAACAAGAAAGTCCCTGGGGAAATAAATTATAACCTTATGGAACCTTAACGTTGTCTGCTTTTCTTTAAATTAACATATATATATATATGTGTATGTGTGTGTGTGTGTAATGTATTTAATGTATATCCTATTCTATAAGCCTAACTGCATATAAAAATGAAATAAAAATATAAAAAGCCTATAGAATCTAATAAATTGTAATAGTGAATGCTCAAATAATATAATTCATATTATATGTACATATACATGTGTATGTGTATTTGTGTGTGTATGTGTGTGTTTGTGTTTGTGTTCGTGCGCGCATTTTTATATTTATATTAAGAAAGAAAGAAAAATGAAATAAAAGTGAAGCGAATACACAAAAGCGAAAAAAGAAAACGAATGAATGCGAAATGCAAGATATATATATATATATATATATATATATATATATATATATATATATATATATACACTTTGTATGGTGCATAGGATTTTGTGTGGTCCGACTAGTTCGGCCACTATGTGTGCATAGTGTGTGTTTATGTGTGTAAGGTTATAATTTGTTTAGTGCTTCTTAAAATTTGTCTATGAATTTTTTTTCTTGTATTTTGAGGTAAGAATAGTTACCTGTTCGCTATATTAGTATAATTTTAAATTTACCTTCGTTGCATTTGTACAGGTTTTGTGACAGAAAGAGTTTCCTGTTGTCTGGTAATTTAATGTTAGTTTTGTGAAGGGAAACTCTGCTGTTTAGTGCTTAAATGATACCTATATAAGACTTATTGCATTTTGTGCACTTGAGTGCATAAATCACATGTTTGGTATTGCAATTTTCTTTTATTGTGAATGTTGTTGTGGCGGTTTTCAAAAGTGCAGACGTTTCCTTCTATAAAGATATCACAAACTCCTTATCTTTTCTTGTGATATTTTGTGACACCTTGTATTATGTTTTGGCTAAATTTGGATGAGGTTTTTTGATTGGCGTTTGCTTTTAATTATTTTGGTTGTTTTTCGTATATTCTATCGTTTTTGTTAAATAGGTCAAGATTTCTTGTAATTTCTGTAAATAGTTCTAGATTGTTCTTGTATGTTGAAACATATGTTATAATTTGTTCGACATTGCGTTTCTTTGAATTTCGTAATTAGTCTAAAGTTATTTTTCTGTTAGTTCAAAACAATATGTAATTCTTCTAAGGCGCGTTTTTCGAAAGTGTATGTAGGCCATTACAATGCAAATCCTATGCGCTAGGGAATAGGGGATGGATTTTAGACAGCCTTTTTGGGGGATGGCTAATGAAATGAAGATATTCTTGGGTGTCAGTAGGCTTGTGGTAGAACCAGAAATAACCACATTATCACAGATATCTACCACAAACGTACAGACACCTGAAAATATCTTGAACACACACACACACACACACAGACATGCACACGCATATATATATATATATATATATATATATATATATATATATGTAAAGTTTGTGCATATGAGTAAAGGTCAAATTACAGTTAAGGTTGCTTTTATTCACTTACCATTAATACAAGGCCCAAGAGCCACTCAAGAAAGAATCATAAGTGGAAGGAGCTGACAATTATTAGGACATGGAGGGCAGATAACCATTCAATTTTGAGGCTAAGATTTTAGGTGTCAGGAAATCATCCACGTGATAGTTTATTCCGCAAAGTAGCAGTATTGGGAGAAAATCTGCTCGCGTGAAACCTCCTTCTTACAACTGGAATACGGAGGAAATAAGAGTGATTCAACTTCGTGGACGTAGCACGAAAACCATGAATCCCTTATTTGAATTCTTTCATGTCAGGTGCATTTATAAAAAAATATAGTGTCTCTGACTCTAACTACTCTCCACTAATTAGATGGCCACGTAGGCTGTTATATCCATTATCAGCCTTGATTAATATCAGCCAATCAGTTAATTACCTGAAATCAAAAATACCCTTCGCAAGGTGTAACTTTAGTTAATAAAGTGGAAACTGTTCTTAAATACGACTTGGATTTCCTGGCTACCGTAAACGCACTGGTGACTTTGCATGGCTTTATTCGCTGAGAGTCGCATAAACTAGTCGACGGGAGATTCTAATTTGGTCTGAAGATGTATTGTTTGCGCGCTAGTCTTGTCCGACGCTGGCACCAGGGGCGAAAGGAGAACTGAATCGTAAGAATTCGTTTAATTACTGCACCAAATATGGAAAAGGGATAGAAGTGTGGGATAGAGAGACATGCTACGTAGGAGAAGAGCAAGAGAATGTCGGCATATGTTTGATCAATATTGTGTAAGAGGATTAGATTTGCCAAAATGTTTACGCTTTACGGATTCTTCAATGATCCTCTTCCAGCACTGACCGAATAATAAATCAAACCGGACCTTGAAACTAAGCTCCTTACAATGTCCTAGCAAAAGAATTAGATTTTCTTCAGTCTGTGTTCAGGTCACATCAAGTTTTAACGCGCAGGATCCTATAAATACCTACAATGAATTGCGAACAGTAATGAATATTTTACTCTTAAATCTTAATCTTAGAGCAACTATGAGGGTGGTTTTTAAACGTAGTGTATAGGGGGCACAAGACCGAAAGTATTGGGCTTCCAGTGAGGATCGAATTCACCTGTAATTATTCTAGCGAGTTAAGTTTGCTAACCACTACATCTATACTTGCATATAGATGGCTTGTGTTTGAAGACATATTGTAAATGTTTGCTAATATTCATTTTAATTCTATATTTTTAAATTCAGTGTATTTTGGCATTAATTGTTTCACCGACAAATTTTATTATGAAGAATGGACATTAATAGAATGGATGTATTAAATTTATTTATCTATGTCTAAATCACGAATAGCTTTTCGCAAATCAGATTGTTACACGTCATTATAGGTTGCAGTTTGTTGACTTCGACAAAATTCCTTGTGTTCGACTGCGTTTAATTTTATTTCATCTTTATTTTTTCAAACCCCTGACGATGAGTTATGTCAGTCGAAGTCTTGAACTTAATACAAATTTCGGCTATTTTCTTATACTTAAAACAGTCACATTTTCGAAAGGTTATTCGCATTGTAGAAAAAAAACGATCAACACATTTAATAAACCTAAAATGTCTTTTTTTTTTAAAAAAATAATGTTTAAGTGAATAATCATAAGTCACAATTATGCCGTATCTACTAGAAACACCGGTTCTCGTCCAATGATCGAAGTTAAGCAACATTGAGCCAGGACGGAAGCCACATATCTTTATTGATAGCATTAATTGCTGAGAACTAATCATTCTTTTTTTTTTTTTTTTTTATAGATTTCAATAAATATTATTACAGTACACACATTTGCAATGTGCTTACATTATACATATCTTATACATTGATGTTAACAAAAATAATTACCAAGGGCTTACGGTCACATCACGCTTAAACACCAGTTCCCGCACGATCACCTTAAGTTAAGTAACGTCGAGCCTGGTCAGTACCAAGATGGGTGACCGCTTGGGAATACCAGGTGCTGTAAGATTGGAAGTGCGGGTGGTGTAATGGATAATGGCTGAGAATTGTTAATCGAGGAGATGAGTTTCAATTGTGTTTAGGTTCGTTATATTCGCTTTACCAGCAAAAACATTTGGGAAAGGTATGAATTCATACCTTCTCCTTCCCAGTTATGGGTTAATTAGTAAGACTTGTATCATTGAACCCTTATTATCTCCAAATAAAATTCTTACCGTCTAAAAATATTTTCTCGCTTTAAATAATCTGCAAAGGGTTGATAAGCCGTAAAAACGAATCAGTCAATTAACGAATCAATTAATTCCTTACAATATATCAGAAGTTAAAATCCCAGTTTCACGTTTGATTCCTCGGTTTTGAAACTGAAACTAGCTGTTGTCAAACGAAAATATTCCATGTTTTTTGGTCAAACGCGTCATTCAAACAGGCCAGTTTCTCACTTTAATGATCTTCCTATTATGACATTTCTTTAAAAAGTGTTTTTTTTTTTATTGCTGTCAAAGGTAAAGAGCATTTCTCTGACAAGTTTCATTTCAGGTTGAGATGTTGACATCTATCATGGATCTGGCAACAGTTTTCTTCGTTTTTCAATATCATTTATCTATTTTTATTTCCAGTCATTTTCTTGGCCAAGAAAGGTCTTTTTTGACAAGGAAAAATACAGACGTCAAGAATACAATGAGGATTCAAATGTTTCAGCGTCATCTGTAGTCGAAACTGATATCTTTGCCTGTCAAGAATAAGAAAATATGATAAGTAAAGGAAAGAATAAATGGATTTTTTAAGTAGCAAAAAAAAAAAAAAAAAAAAGTTAATGTTTCATTTAATTTATCTTTTCTTTTGCTTTTTAGGACAATTTCAAATGTTGATAATTTCAAGCAAATCTTTTGGATCGGTCTGTTTGGCAAACCAAGACAAAAAGGCGAGAAGAACGAGAAAAATGATTGGCTTCGAGAGAGATCGATAATAATGCTTTCACGAGAAGTATAGCTTTTCTGTAAAGGTTCTTATTACATGCCCAAACTTTCCGCGTATCATGTGACTCGACGCCGCAAGTACGTTTTCTCACAAGGACAAAAGAAAACACTTCCATATCTCTTTGAAAGTCTATCCTACTTTATTTTTACGCAAGCATCGGGTGTGTATTTCGCTTAAAGATTATTTGGTCAGCCTATTTTGGTGTATGTCATGTTATCTTTTCCGACCTTAGATATCACTATCTGTATATCTTAGTCTGACACAAGATAACACTTGTAAGGTTCCTGGAACGATTGAACACACAATTTTGAAAGAGTCGACAGTGATAGCTTGATAAACATTATATAACGCTGACGGAGATCCATTTTTTTATCTTCTTATCTCACTTTCTGTCTCGTCTTATCTATGTTTATTTATATCTATCTCATCTTATCTATCTATCTATCTATCTATCTATCTATCTATCTATTATGGTCCGATTCCTTGTCCCACGGTGATAGTCCAAGGTAGAACCAAATAAGAACAACTCGAACACGGATATGGAATAACACAGATATATTACAAACAGGAATATATATATACAGAGAAGTAGAAAGTCTTAGCACGAACAATCAGGTTTAGTAGGGAGAACAATGTAGTCTCGACCAGTATCACTATTTCAATGTCTTGCAGTAATTGTCTGAACGCGACTCTGTTTCGGACTGCCTCTGACTCGACTGACTGACTCGCTCGCTCTGACTGACTGACAGACTTCTGACGGACTTCACTCCAGACTTCAGACTGAACGGTATTTAGTCACCCCCCCCATGAGGGCATCATGTGGCACAAGGCCGGTTTAACGTGGGATTTCCGTGTCCTTTGAACCCGTATAAACGGCTCCATGGTCGGTTTACCTCCACGAAAGAGACTCCGCCCTTCGGCGTAGCCTCGATCGGGTTCCTCCCCGCCCGAAGGCAGGGAGTTCAGCCGGTCAGTCGGCGCCCGACTTCGGGCTGAACTCTCTGCTTCCTCTTGAGACGCAGTATTTATTACCTATGGAATAGTCCATTATGTTATTATGGGTAAGGTCCCATAACACTATCTATCTATCTATCTATCTATCTATCTATCTATCTATCTATCACAATCTGTTGATATTTATCTATCTATTGCTCAATCAGAGTCTGTTCATATCTATCTATCTGTTATGTCTTCGTTGCATTGGTTGAAGATAACACAATCAAGTAGTAATATGGAGCTTGGAGACGACGTAGTCTTGCTGAAGTAGGTAGTAAGCAGATAAGGTAGAGCTCTAACTCTCTACTTGTTTACTCCTGATATATCATGTACGAAAGTATAAATAAACCACATGGACAAAATTGGGATGGGGGTCAGGGCTGGTCTTCACTTGTCCTATCAATCACTTAGCTAGCCTCACTTACTGACCTAATCGTACGAACATTGTTTCTTTCACCAAAACATCTCACCTACACAACACTACCATAAACAGACACCATAACGCCACATTTACTCTAAGAATTCCTACCTAATGCCATATGTACAGCCTTTGCAGAGGTTGATAAAAATCTCGAAATAAATTCTCAATTGACGTGATATAAAAACTATTTACACAACCAAACAAAACTAGTGTTAATAACGCCCCCCACCCAGTCTAATCATGGCAGAGATGACAGTTAACTGAACGAAAAATACTGCGGAATTAATAAAAGAATTTCATGCAGCCGTTTTACAATCACTCACAAAGTCACACGCTTCCACTCAATAACAATTGCAAAAAAAACACACTCGAGAACGAAAGACAACCAACAGTTTAGCAGAGAACTGCAACCCCTCTTAACTAAATGAGGAGGGGAAGAGGAATAAACCTAAGATAAAATAGGGGGCAAAAAATAAAGGGGCCGATGGCCATATATACCGTAGCTAAGTTCTTGGTCACTAATCAGTTTTTCAGTTAATCATAACCATACTAATAAGAAATCATATCAGATGAAACACTTTATTCAAGAAATTATTGTTGTTGACGTTTCAGCTTTGACACTGAAGCAAACAAGAAAGTTGTACTTTCCGCGGTCTTCATAGCAGAACTGGTAGAGGCACACCTTGGTTTAAGAACTAGTAAAACATGATGTAGGTTCGATTCCTGTCAGAGGCACAATCTTTCTTTAGTAGGACATCCAAAATAAGATCAGTTATTAATTTCACTGTTTAATAGAATTAAAAAATGAACTAAAAATCTCTATAAGATGAAATATATATATATTTTGAAAAAAACAAACAAAAATCCTTATATGCAATTATGCTGTTTTAATTTTAATATAATGTCAACGTCGGACGTTTCGGTCTAATAAACCATCTTCAGGACACATTCATAAAATATAATTAACATTATCAATTCAACATGACAAAGACGATGGACATAAGAACAAGACTTATCCAAACAGATAACTGAGAAGTTTTATATGATCAGCGTTCCGTTTAAACATGGTCACGTTGTCGTCACGTGGGCGACGCTGTGAAAACGTATTCCTAAAATTTGAGTATTTTGAATGAAAAATGAAAAATGAAAAGAATTATATTTTGATCTAAAATTTATATGTACGCTTGTCGAGCATTAATCTCGCTAGAAAAGGGGAAATACTAAAGAAGCCAGGTCTAATAGCACCAGCAAACAACATATTACATCCGATGCCTGCACCTACCAAATCTGATGCAAAAACTGTGACTTAAAATATGTGGGTGAAACATGTAGGTCCGTAAAATCTCGTGTTTTCGAACATAATCGAGATATTCGCCTCGGAAATTTAAACAATGCTTTAGTTGTACACACAACTAAAGCAGATCATAATTTCGATTTTGATTACGTGAAGATTTTAAAATATTTTCATAATAAAAATCTTAGGAGGATTTATGAAGCAGGCATAATATCCATCTCACGCACGGTGAATACCAGACCTGGCTTCTTTAGTATTTTGTTGGTCGTGAGATTTTAGATGCTTAACCTCTTCAGCATTAATTAAAGACTCGAATAGCGGTAGGAGGCTAATAAAGAGATAGTTCGAGAGGTCAGAATTTTCTCCAGGGTTCCAAAAGACAGGTACGAGAGATGAGGTGTTCCAACAAGCTGGAAAGCAGGAAGCGGCGAGGAAAAAGTTGTAGACATTACAGAGAAATGGAACTAGTTCGCGAGCACATTTCTTTAGCACGACGGCTGGGATTCCGTTTTCTCTTCTTGACTTATGGGAATCTAATTTAGAAATCATGTCTGAGACAAGTGACAGGGTTATGCGCATATCACTCAGTAGAGCCTCAGTTCTACAGAAGAAATCACGTATGGGTACTCCAAAGATTAGAGCGTTGAGTTGGATGAGGATCTCCGAGTAAAGCATTTAACCTTATCTGCTGTAGATGCCAGGACTTCAAGTTGATTGAGGTTTTGCTTTGGTTCAGTACGCCCTTGTACAGCCGCCAATAATCTCTGTAACCGAAAAATGCTAGATGCTATACGTTTGTTCCTTCTGTCATCAAACAGCAGCTTCGCTTCTTTGAGAACACGCTTGCACTCCTACCGATCAGAGACAAAGAGATGCCTGTTGCAATCAGAAGTATGTTGCAATCGCTCAGGTACATCCGGAAGAAGTGATAGTTGTGGTTTATATCGACCAAGGAGATCAACGCGATTGAATTTGATATCCCCATGCTGGAATGAAAGTAACGATACCGGCTTTCACCGAGAGGGAGACCTCACACATGCATTTTTGAACAGGAAGATTAAAAGCATCATTCCGAGGGACGTCACGTAATGAGCCACAATCTATGCAATTATGTTAGTAGGGGGTTCTTGGCTTGGTTAGTGGGGGAGAAGAAGGAGATTTTTACAGGCACAACCGTATGATCAGCGTTTCTAAGAGGGTAGAGCTGCATAGTACAACATGAATCAGAGATAGAGGCAAAAAAATGAGACCGGGAAGAGAAGCGTGTCCGTCAGGGTTACTGGGTAAATGCGTTGGGAATTCAATATATATATATATATATCTTATATATATATATATGCATATATATATATATATATATATATATATATATATCTTATTATTCGGACTATTGTCCTCATCTTTATCACCATATTTATCACAAGTTTCGGAAACTTGTGATAAATATGGTGATAAAGATGAGGACAATAGTCCGAATAATGTAAATAATGTACATAATACCTCATCTCAGAAATATAGAGCGATATATATATATATATATATATATATATATATATATATATATATATATATATATGTAACAGGGTCACACTCTTGGACATTAGTACCAAATGATGTAACACCTTTCGCCGTTTCTTACACTCAGTGGTTTAACTACGCTTAGGTCAGGGTCTTAGGATGGCGCTTTAGCCACGAGCTAAGTCCGCGCTGGTCAGTGTTGATGCTGGGCCATGCTGGTTGTTGTTTGCTGGCTGCTTCGAGCCATACTGTCTCTGCCCACGTTGGGTTATTGATCTCGGTGCAGTAGAAGATCGAATGCCGTGGCAGGTGCTATATTAAGGGAAAAATTATCTTCCCGATGAAAATAAATAAAACGACGGATTTAATTGGTTTAATCTTCAATTGGTTCATATAGCTCTTGGTAAAACAAAAATTAACCCTTCTTGCATCAATCTCTCTAGTGACACATGGTTTTGTCTAAATATCTGAAAGGCTAGGTTCAAGTCTTTGAGTCAGGAATTCTGTTTAGCAGCTGGCGTTGATTTCAGAGTCACTCAATGTGGGATTTGAGCTCCCCAAATTCACTTCTGGCCAAAACTGGCGTGGAGCCGAAGAGTTTTGGTTGTTCGTTGATTGTTTGTCATTAATTCGAATAAAGGTTTTCTTTGTTCCATATTTTCGCTTTCTTAATCAATTTCCCAAATTTGAAGAATTATCCATCGTCTTCAGGAGTTGTCAGAAGTAATACTTCTCCCTTAACTCCAGCCTGCTCTACTTCACAACTCGCACCGATACTTCGCACAGGCGGGGACAAATTCTTCCCGTTCCTCCATCCTTCTCGGTATTCAACCTCAGCCCACTTATCAGGGCATGCATAACTGTCTTTGTGATAAATCTAATTTGTAAAATGCGTAGGAGAAGGGCGGATTTCCATTCCAGCCATTAATTTTAATTCTTTGAATCTTTTCCATTTTCCTGGAGCCATCTCTGTTGAGCGAAGATAAAAACCAGATCACCTATGAGAGAAAAGACAAGAAAAAATAAACTTTTAGGAGAGAAGAAATCCAAACGTTCAATTCTCACCGATGAAAATATCTCCTCTCTCTCTTTCTCTCTCATTCTCTTTCTCTCTCTTTCTCTCTCTCTCTCTCTCTTTTTCTTTTCCCCTCTTTCTTTCTCTCTCTCTCTCTCTCTCTCTCAATCTTCCAGCCCATATATTTTGTCTTTTTTTCTGCTTGGAATTAAACTTTAATCCCTTCACCGCCTCACTATCTCTCCCCCTCTCTCTCAACACACACACTCTCTCTCTCTCTCTCTCACACACACACACACACACACACATATATATATATATATATATATATATATATATATATATATATATACTCTCCCGTTGTTTTCGACGATTGAAGGTAGAACAGCCCAGTTCTTAGATCTGAACAATCAGACTACCCACGCATATGATTTGATTATAGTGGTGAAGGTTTGTGCCAAACCAACCAGACTTTTTGGAAGAGGCGAATACAAAGAACTGGTGAAAAGTATGCCACAAGCGACCCTCCGCACGTTTTTGAGTTAAGAGTTATCCTTCTCATAGACCGGTTGACATACAGTCTGTCCTCTTATTTTTTCATATCTGGCCGGGGGTGGGAGACGGCTAGATAGATCTATAATTTTCCCAAGGGTGTTTGCACCTATCTGAATGCAACGAACTAGACTGGAATTCGAACTTGGCTCTCCGATTCCTGAAAATGAAACGCCGATATCAATTACTCCACCGTGCATCCAATATAAATATTGGAGGCAATATATATATATATATATATATATATATATATATATATATATATATATATATATATATATATATATATGTGTGTGTGTGTGTGTGTGTGTGTGTGTGCGTGTGTGTGTGTGTGTATGTGTAGCATGCTTGCGTATTCATGCATATTTGCATATTCACGCAAGACGTTAATCATTGTTTTCTATTTCACTGTTCTTTTCGTTTCTATTGACGCTGACATCAGAAAAAAGCAATAATTCAGAAACGCCAAACGTTGCGGCTGACATTTCGCGGTTTTCCGGAAAACAAACAAAGAAAACAAAACAACAACAAAAAAAAAAAACTAAACGTAAAAGTCGATTTGAATGATAAGTGTATACATGCATACATATACATATATAGCATCTCATGACATGAAATATTTGTATGTTTCTAATTCTATTCAAAGGGTAATGACTCCCTCTGCGTGAATGTGAAACGAATTTGCTGAGAGAAAGGAAAAAAAAAAAAATCCACGCGAAAGTCCAAAGACTGCAAGGAAAGATTTTTATGTTAATTACATTCAGCAGAGATCGAATTTCATAGCACTGAGTATTAACAAGTTCGAAATCGGTGGGATAAAGATGTCAAGTAACCGACAGACACGTAATTAGCACTGACATAGAGAGAGAGAGAGAGAGAGACAGAGAGAGAGAGAGAGAGAGAGGGAGAGAGAGAGAGAGAGAACGAGAGAGAGAGAAAGAGAAAAAAATTAATATAAGTAAAAGATTTTTCACTTAGCTGATTGATGTTACCTTCAGTATCCTTACTACAGATTTTCGTCGGCGGAACCGTCCATCCACTCGTCAGAGGCATCAGCAATTAATTGCTTATATTTTTCGATTTTTCTTTTTTATAAGCACTTTTCATTGGTATGTGTTGGTGTGTGAACATGTATAATTTTTTTTTCTGCTAAATATATTTAATGTATATATAGACTTATTTAAAAATAAGCAAAAGATGAAGACGGTCCGTTATTCTTATCTATCTAACTATCTATCAAATGAAAGGTTAAGAAGAAAGTCGGCTTCAACACTGGAAAGAGCGATAACAGCTACTGGACTTATGAAACCTGAAAAATTCTTTTAATTGAAAAAATTTACAAATTTCAGCCGAAACATACTGCTTCTTCAATGAATGTTTCCTTATGGGGAAACGGCTAATATTACAATACCATTAATATTACCAAAAAATTTAGTTTAACATTCCCTAATAAAATGTCTGTTCAGAAATCAGTTTTCATGTACTTCTTAACTCAATTTGTGATAAAAGGAGGTAGTTTACTTACTTTCATGTTTTCCGCCAATGTTATTTTAATATTCTGACTTTATATTCGCAACATTTGATTCTTCAAAAAAAAATTCTTGATGGGCAGTCCGCTTTTCTTGCTTATTATTAATTTTTCAGATCTATTTTTCTAACATTCTTAAACTCAAAATATTCTCTTGTTTCTAAGTTGCTAGTAATTTTAACTAGGCTTTTGATTTTTTTCTAACAGTTGTTCAACGTTCTGTATTTTCCAATGTTTTCTTTCATCTTACATCTTACAATAACTTGTAATTTATTTATATATATATATATATATATATATATATATATATATATATATATATATATATATATATATATACAAATAGATTTAATGAAATTTGAGGAATAAAACGACAGCAAAATTATAACAATATCTGTCTATATTTCTGAGATGAGGTATTACGTACATTATTTACATTATTCGGACTATTGTCCTCACTTTGTCGCCATATTTTTCACAACGTTTCGGACGTTGTACGCTCCGGCCTTCTTCTTCAGGTGGTTGTCAGTTATCAGTTATCTCCTGTTAATGTTCCCTCTGAAAGTTCTCCACTGCCTTAAACGGGTATTGAACTCACACTCTTTGGGTTCTGTCACTGTGCCATGTGTCCTTGAGGACATCTGTGTCTGAATTTCTGGGTATTATAAACCTAATGTCTTCAGCAACCATTTTTACTAGTGCTCATATTGCAATTTTTACAATTATCAATCAAATGTTTTTACCAGAGCTCATATTGCAAATAAAATACAATATGGGAAACGGTAATAAGGAGTGCCAGAGAAAACCGATAATAACAACAAAGTTGCAATATGAGTTCTGGTAAAAACACGAAATGATAACAGCAAAAATTGCAATATGAGCACTGTTAAAAATGGTTGCTGAAGACATTAGGTTTATAATACCCGAAAATTTATACACAGATGTCCTCCTGGACACATGGCACAGTGGATAAAGGCATTGGTTAGATCCTGTGACAGGACCCAAAATACCCGGTTAAGGCAGTGGAGAACTTTCAGAGGGAAATTAACAGGAGATAACTGATAACTGACATCCATCAAACGTGGAACTAGAACAGTCTACCCCAGTGAGCGAAATAAAGGGTTCAGTTCGACATTCCAACCACTTGAAGAAGGCCGGAGGATACAACGGCCGAAAATGTTGTGATTCTATTTTGAAAATGTATTTTAACTCATATCTTTGTCTTTCTTGTCGGTTCTTAAATGAAAACACTAAAGCACGCATCTGATGTCATCAATGTTATGAAACGTTTGGTTGAAGTGTACAGCGATCAATAGGCGTATTAATATATGATCAATATCATCAAAGTTATTGCCAATATTGTCATCATTTTGTTGTCAATTTATTGTTCAAATTTCATTTACCAGCCTATTAAATCTACCTATAATAAGCAGAACAGGTGGGGCATCTTTAGTTTTAATAATAATAATAATAATAATAATAATAATAATATATATATATATATATATATATATATATATATATATATATATATATATATATATATATATATATATATATTAGAGGCTCTGGTGTCTGTATGACTTTAAATCAGCCCACTCTGTAGATCTCTGGTTATTTTCTTTTATCTATTATACTGCATCGTGCTACTATTGGGTACCATCGTGATTTCCCACCTGAAGAAACGTCAATTTTTTAACGTTGAAACAAGAAAGTACAGTTCTGTAGTGGGTATGTACATGTTCTGATGTATCTGTGCATAATAAATAAATATTTATTGGTCTACTTTTGTATTGAGCCCTGATTTAAATTAATGTTTTGAATGCTGAAATATTACTCTTCGTTCTTTTACATCTCGCATAATATATATATATATATGATCGAAATAAAAGTATAAAACTTAATATTACGAGACATATTAAAAACGGGCGAAGCCTGAAGAGTGGGAGCGAAACCGGTTGCTTCGCCCGTTTTTAATATGTCTCATAATATCAAGTGTTATACCTTTATTTCGATCATTAAATTTTGTACCTACAAAAATATCTTTATATATATATATATATATATATATATATATATATATATATATATAATTATTTATTTTTAAAGAAAAAAAAATTATAACATAAGACACCGAGGGTGTTGAAACAAAATGGCTATTTTTGTAGTGATTTTATAACATATTTATGTTATAAATTTTTTTTTTTAAATAAATAATTATATCTGCTCTACTTTGTATTGAGCACTCTTTTAAGAATAGTAATTGTTGGTTATTGGAATTCATTCCATATGCACCAATCATATACTTGTATATATATATATATATATATATATATATATATATATATATATATATATATATATATATATATTATATATATATATATATCCTCTTATCCTCAAAAATCCCAAAGCATTTACTTTACAGTCATTTTTGTTTTTCATTCGAACCTGAAGACTGTGCTGAACCTAAGAACTACCATTGTCTCATTATCGTTACTAATATACACCCTACTTAGACGCAATAAAATGTTCTCTCTCAAAGTTATATCTTTATTATGGCCCATGAAAATCTATATCTGAAATTAAAATTAAATATCAGTAACTATACATTATATATTTATATGCATGTATAAAATAGCCATTCATCATATTCACATTGGGTCTACGTTTTCGACTCACATTAGCCGTCATCAGGGGTGTATGTACCTAAGTCATGTGAGTTGAAATTTTCGAATAGAAAAATACGAATTTTAGCTATTTTATGGATCAACTTGTAGTGATAGCAAAATAAATAAAAATAAACAAATAATTATAAGGATATCGAAATTTCACCATTTCTAAAAATAGATGTATCTTCCGATTCTTCAGACCACAAATCATAGTTAGACCCGAATGTCCAGTCCAGCTTGTCAGGCGAAGAGAAACAGAAGGACGAACTATGCTCTGCTACCTTTTACCAAAATATCATCTGCTAACCTGAACAACACTTTCCTACTATCTTCAAGATATTCACTGCTAACCTCTGGATTCTCTACTCAAGACGACCGTCATTATGAACAACATTGGTTATGTGCCCAGATCATGACTATATTTTGACGGGAATGAATCGAGATATGAATTGTGGGAGACGAAGTTCTTAGGCTATCTCAGAATACAAAAACTCCATGACATCATCCTTTGCGAAGATGACCAGAAAGTGGGGGGTGATGATTTTATGGAAAGAAATGCGACCGTGTTCGCTGAACTAATACAATTCCTGGATGACCGGAGTTTGTCTTTAATAATGAGAGAAGCCAAGGACAATGGCCGGAGAACTCTACAAATTTTGCGTGAACACTACTTGTCAAAAGGTAAGCCTAAAGTTATTGCTTTATATACTGAACTAACCGCGTTAAAGAGACGAGAAAATGAATCTGTAACAGATTATACCATCCGAGCTGATAATGTCACAAATGCCTTAGAATTGCAGGTGAGACTATCTCGGATGGGCTCCTAATAGTCATGGTCTTAAAGGGTTTACCACCGATATTTAAACCATTCACGGCAGTTATAACTCAAAAAGATAAACAGTTAACTTTCACTGAGTTTAAAATTGCGTTACGTAGTTATGAAGAAACTGAAAAACGTGTACACTCTCCCACCAAAAATCAAGCCAATAACGTAATGCAACTGAGAACGTCATGTAAAAAAAAAAAAAAAAAAAAAAATCAGAAACCAGTCCCTCAAACCGATCAGACTAGGAATTATGATATTTTGTAAAAATGTAAAAACTTTTTCGAATGAGAGAACATATGCTTTTTCGTTTTGGATTAGATACTGTCGCCAATTGTTATAGGTCGTACCTAGTCGATACTGGTGCGACAAATCATGTAATTACAGATGAAACAAAATTTATTAATTTTGACTCCAATTTTGAGCCTGATTCACATTTTATCGAGTTAGCTGACGGGACCAGAGCTAATAATTTAGTTTTAAAAAGAGGCGATGCGTGCATTTATGATTACGAGACACTAAAGTAAATATTTGTAAATGTTTGTTAAAAAAGGCCTTATATATTCCTAAATTTAAACAAAATATTTTTTCGGTACAATCTGGATTTAAAGCTCGTGTTAAAGTCAATTTTCACCGAGACAATTCAAAGTTAATATATCCAGACGGAACTGAATTTAATATACAGCAAAATGGACGCTTGTATTATTTAAAAAGTATTAAGTCTGCGAAGACAGTCATGGACGACTTAAAGACTTGGCATAAAATATTAGGCCACTGTAATAATTCGGATGTTAAAAGAAAAAAAAAATAAGGAAGATCAGATGCGTGAGATTTACAGATTCCTTTGAGGCAGGGGATGAACCCGAAGAAAAGAACAATAACTGCAAGGAACTTGTCCAACCCGAACTAGTATGGGCCTATAAGTAGGAACCCGTTCAAAAACCACAATCAGAGGAAGGTGTTATACCAGATGATGTAGACGAGGAAAAATCAGACGCAAAACTTGAGTTAAAAGAAAATAAATCTAATAAGGGGAGTGGGGACGAAAAATTCCGCGTTATTCGACAAGAAATAGAAGAAAGCCAGACTATTTTGGAATGGGTCAATGTAATATTTGTAACATCGAGTGTTGCTATTCGGTACAATGTATCCCAAAGAACTATCAAGAAGCCATACATTCTGTCAATTCCAAACGGTGGATAGTTGCCATGCAAAAAAAAAAAAAAGGAAAAAAGAAATTAAATCTTTAGTATCAAAGGACACTTTTGAATTAAAAAGGCCCCGGATGATAAAAATATTATCAGCAGCCGTTGGGTTTGTACTGTAAAGCGAACTGAGGATGGATCGCCAGTGTACAAGGCTCGTTTTGTAGCTAATGGATTTTCGTAGATATATGGGGAAGATTATAAAGGGCGGGGACGACTTATGTAGAAACATTCAGTCTTAATTAGAATTTTGATGCAAATGGCCGCATATTATGGTATGGATATACACCATATCGATGTTAAAGCAGCTTATTTTTGAACGCTGACATCGACTATGAAATATACATAGAACCGCCAGAAGTTTTTGAAGAAGCTGATAATTATGTATGGAAACTTAAAAAGTCACTATATGGACTCAAAGAGAGCGGAAGAACATGGAATAAATTAATCCATTCTTATTTAATTGAACAATAATTTCAATCCTCCCAAGTTGACCCATGTCTGTACACGAGAACATTTAATAATAAAATATTAGTAATTCTGGTTATTTGGGTCGACAATATGTTCATTGCATCAAAGTGTGAGGCCGCTCTATTAAAAATCAAAGATTCCGTAGAAATAAGGTTTAAAATGACCGATTTGGGCCGACTATCATGGTTTCTTGGTATACAGTTCGAATTTAAGGGCAACACTATTAAAATGAATCAATCTAGATACATCGGGAGGCTCTTATCTAAATTCAGCATGCAAAATTGTAAAACAAGAACTACTCCATGTGAAATGGATTTAAACACAATTATGAATAATGAAGATGGTATAGCGGCGTTTGAGAAAGAATACAGAACATTGGTCGGAAATCTTATTTATGTAATGACATCAACCAGGCCAGATATCTGCTATACGGTTACTAAGTTGTCCCAACACTTAAATAAACCGGGGACTGTGCATTTAACAAGAGCTAAGCAAGTGTTACGTTATCTAAAGGGAACTAAGAGTCGGTGCCTAGTATTTCGACGATCAGATAAACCATTACAATTGGAAGGATTTTGTGATGCTGATTGGGCCAACTCACCAGACCGTAAGAACATAACAGGCTATTGCTTTAAGCTAGCAGACGGTAACCCAATAATCAGCTGGAAATCGAAGAAACAGGGAATGATTTCACTTTCTACTGGTGAAGCTGAATATATTGCATTGTCAAAAGCAACACAATAGGCCTATTTTTCTTAAATTACTAATAAAAACAATTACAACACTGGTAATAACTGAGCCAATAATTATTTACTGCGACAATCAGGCCAGTATTGCTTTGGCCAGAAATACAATAATACATCAAAGATCAAAGCATATCGATATCAAATATCAATTTGTTAGGGACCAAGTACAAATTGAGTATGTTCAATCGGGAAATATGGCGGATTCATTTACAAAACCAATTACGAAATTGAAATTACAGGCTTTCACTTCTGCCATATTTGGTACTGACTTATAAGATACTTATTAGTCCTGGGTAGGATGTAAAACTGCATCCATTAGTTATTGTCTTAAGAAACGTCAGTTCAGTTTTTGGTATGAATGTGAGTCCTTAGTTTCGGGGTATAAATGTAAATAGTCCTACTTTTAGCCCAATCCTCTTCTAATGACCCTCAGGATCAGTCTGACTCGGTGTGATAGTGACTGTTTTAATGGATCCCAGCTATGGGTAAAATAACAATTCTTTCCACTTTTTTGTTGTGATCACAACCCAAACTTATAATATTATTTGTTAATGTTTATTAACCTGAATATTTAACTGTGAACAAAGTGATATGACTAATTTTATGAACAACCAATCAGAAAGCTTTAACAACCAGAATATAAGACGAAAACCTCTGAGAATCAAATCAACACTTTCGAACTCTAGAAATGTATATGTCTGGATGACAAACCACCAATGAAAAACCAGAATTAATGAACTAGCTTTGTCCATTCTCCAATGTTACCATCATCGTAACATAACTACAGCTGAAGTACGACACTTTATGCGACACTATGGTGACTTTAGACGGTTACAACGCTTTGATACATTTGAAAAAAAAAAAAAACTACCTTCCTTCACCAACATTGTTAAGACCGCGGTTACTATATTTGGATAAATACATTAATAGATACATATACATATATACTTATTCCTCCTGGGCTATCTCTCTCTATCCCTCTCTCTTTCTAAAATAGATGTATATTCAGAATCGTGAGGCCACAAAGCCATATTCAGACAAACAAATCAGAAAACTTTCAAAACCATAATATAAGAAAAAATAAACAATACAATGTAGACCATAATTTCACCGTATTTAAAAATTGAGTTATATTCACAATCTCCAGGCTGCAAAGCCATGGTTCAACCAACCGATCAGAAATCTGATACGACCTGTATATATGAAACAATGAGAACCAAAGTAACACTTTTGAAGCACATCTCTAGAGATGAATATAACTAGAAGGAAAATCAATCGAAGCCACAATCGATTGATTAATATTGTTACATTCTTTGATGTTGCACTCATTGTAATCTACTCAAAGCTGGAATTCAACATTGTGTGTGACGTGCTGGTGGCTTCAGACAGTAGTTCTTACTGTTATATTTGAAACAAACATACTTTCCTTCACCCATATTCTTAAGCCTGAATGCATGCATAAATATATATTTCATTACTTCTTCACGGACTCTCTCTCTCTCTTTACATTTGAAATCTTGAAACTTCTACTTTCACATTATCTTTCTGTATATTATTATTGTTATGGTCCAGGTCCTTGTACCACGGTGATGGTCCAAAGTAGAACCAATAAAGAAGAACTCGAACACAGATATGGAATAACACAGATATATTACAAACAGGAATATATACAGAGAAGTAGAAAGTGTTAGTACGAACAATCAGGTTTAGTAGGGAGAACAATGTAGTCTCGACCAGTATCACTATTCCAGTGAATTGTAGTAATTGTATGAACGTGACTCTGTTTCGGACTGCCTCTGACTCGACTGACTGACTCGCCCGCTCTGACTGACTGACAGTCTCCTGACGGACTTCTGACGGACCTCACTCAGACTGAACAGTATTTAGTCACCCCCACGAGGGTATCATGTGGCACAAGGCCGGTTTAACGTGGGATCTCCGAGCCTGTGGTCTCCGCCAAATATATTCCCTTTGAACCAGTATAAACGGGTTCAAGGTCGGTTTACATTCCCGAAAGAGACTCCGACTTTCGGCGTAGCCTCGTTCGGGTTCCTCCCCGCCCGAAGGGAGAGAGTTCAACCGATCAGCCGATCAGCCGGTCGCCAGACTTCAGACTGAACAGTATTTAGTCACCCCACCCACGAGGTCATCATGTGGCACAAGTCTGGTTTAACGTGGGATCTCCGAGTCCGTGGGATCTCCGAGCCCGTGGGATCTCCGAGCCCGTGGGATCTCCGAGCCCGTGGGCGCGGCCGAACGGGTTCAGGGTCGGTTTACCTCCCCGAAAGAGACTCCGCCCGACTTCGGACTGAACTCCATGCTTCCTCTTGAGGCGCAGTATTTATTACGTATGGAATAGTCCATTATGTTATTATGGGTAAGGTCCCATAACAATTATATTGTTATATAAAGATTTATTTTGTATTTATCAACACCATGCAATTTCTTTTAATCATTACACAATGATTTCACCCAAACTTTCTCTCTCTTTCTCTCTCTCTCTCTCTCTCTCTCTATATATATATATATATATATATATATATATATATATATATATAGAGAGAGAGAGAGAGAGAGAGAGAAAGAGAGAGAGAGAGAGAAAGTTTGGGTGAAATCTGTGTTATACATAGATATGAACGAGAACGGACGTTATCATGAGATAATATCCACAAATCTTCCCTAATTGATAACCTTCCACAACCACCATAAACTGAAGCCACATTTTTGAAACGTTATTGCCACATTAAAAAAGAAGATAAATACATTTAACAGACGCAAAATGTTTAACTTTTTAATAAGATATATATATAAATATAAAAAATTTTTTTGCATGTATATTTGTATATATTTGCAAATATTTATAATGTGTGCGCTCCGATCACTGAAATTAAGCTACGCCGAACCTGGTCAGTACCTAGAGGTGACCGCCGAGGAATAACAAGTGTGTCAAGGGTG